>CM048755.1:393767422-394392422 GCA_026315105.1 Locusta migratoria
TTTGGACATCTCCAAAAGAACACACACCACACCAATATATAAATGTATGTTTATGCAAAAATGACACCACGGCCCATTTTTTTCACTGCAGATATGGAAAATTAATTTAACCTCATGCAGAGGTCAGATGGCAAGTGTAGAGGAATATGGACACTATGGATGTTACTTCCACAGCATGTGACTTGTATTTTTGATCAATGGGAGGTGTGTTTATTCAGTTTATTCACCATTGAGCACTTTTAGTGAAATAGTTTTGAACCTTAAATACACAGTTAACAATAATTTTTACTGATGTTTTTACAGTTTAGTTCTGTGTCATGTGGAGATATCCTCATATATTACTGTCATAGAGATTTTCAGAATTTAATTCCATATCATGTACAAATACCCTTATATATAATGACTCAGAGAGTTTTACAATTTAATTCTGTGTCATTTAAAAATACCCTTAAATATTAATGTCAGTAATCTTATTTCTTCTGGCTTATAGAATGGCTGTTGGAGTGGAAGTTTGTTAAACAGTTTTAAACATGTTATTTTTTTGTGAATTTGCAGTCTTTGAGAGCCTATGTCTGGGTATATCAAAATCCAGTTTGCCTCTGGTATTGTACTCACTGGTGTGGCTTTTGACATGAAGCAATGCTGTGTATATGTACATATTAACAACAGTTAATATCTGGAGCATGATAAAGAGGGCCGGCACTGCTCATTGTGTTTGGCATTGCACATAATTCTGATTATCTTTTTTGGAATTTGAAGAATTTTAGAATTTTAAGAAGTTCCAGGTAGCCAAGTGGTTAAGGTGAGCATTGACCTGAACCACAAATCATAGGTTTGAATCCTGGTCAGCCACAAATTTTCACTCATCACCATTTAATTATTTCACTGCCCTAGTGTAGCTCAAGACAATTAGTTTTCTGTGTTCCCTCTTCTTTCTCTCCTTAGAAGGTATTTATATGGTACTGCAAGCCCAGGTGTGTTGTCTGTTCTTTTAAACATGTCTGAAAGAACATGCCAGCCACGGTGGCTGAGGGGACTGAGGCGCTCCAGTCACGGTCTGCACGGCCACTATGGTCGGGGGTTCAAATCCCCCCTCAGGCATGGATATTTGTGCCGTCCTTAGGATTAGCTAGTTCATAAGTAGTTTGTAAGTTTAGGGACTGATGACCCTGCAGTTAAGTCCCATAAGCTATACAAACATTTGAACATTTTTTGAAAGAACACACATTACACCAACTTGGAATTGTATACTTACATTATTTCAGTAATCTAAAAGTAAGTTTTCTTACAGTGCTTATATTAGGCTGTTTCCCACAAATTATGGCACTATATGTAAAGTTACTTTACCTCATCTGTCTCATGCAAAAAATCTTCTTTGGCTAATTGATGTGTTTCTTCACAGTAAATAATGACTTAGTGCCATAATACAGTCAAATTCTCTAATTTTGTTTATTGCATTTCTTGCTTTACTGATATCAATAGGCTTTTAATTAGAAATTCAAAGAGTTAGTATATTACAAGGCAACAATTCAGTCAATATAATTGAGGTTTAACAGAGTTTTTCAGGTGCTACACAGACAACTGCCTTGGTAATTATATCTTACAATATTTCAATAGGGACAAATATAGTAATTTTATTTTTTAAAAGCTTGGCAGGAACTGACTGATTCATTGTGTGTGACATTTATGTAGGCTTATGTGTGTGTTATATAAAATTACAAATTAGTAAAATATTAAGCTATTCCATTCGAGATGTGACATAAAGGCATGGAAAATAAGATGCAATAGGCAGTGATGTAAGTTTGTCTGTTCAAGCATTATGTAACTAAGAAATGGAAAAACTATCAGATTCACAACAGAAACATGCCTAAAAGAAAAGTATTTTCAGTTCCAACAGACTCTCTACAGTCAGTCAGATGGTTTGGCAATAGGATAACCTCTGAGCCTCTAATTAATTGAAATGTTCAAGGATAAGTTATAAGTTGTCTGTTAGTCTGCAGGACTAACAAAAATTGTTATTTTGGGAGTCATCCCAGCACTACTGATGAAATGGAATTAAAAAAAAAAAACCTGCAACTTACTCAGTTACAAATACCAAAAGTATATACACAAGTAATTTTTGCACAAGACAGCAGATGGAATAAAGTACAAATGAATCTATAATGCATAGTGTCATTTTTATAATTATTAAAATTCGTATATCGCCATGCAGAAATTTTCAGGAGTAACACTTTTGTGTCATCAGTGAGACAATGGAAAGCAAATAATAGTTTGTGACATTATCAGTCTTAAGTTTTTGACAGATTCTGAACAAAAATGTGACATTGAAAAATTACATAATTAAATAATCTAGCCACAATTATAAACATTGATGACATAGGGCAATAGCACCTTAATAGATACCATTTTTGTAAATGTTGAAATGTTGGTGTAGTCAACAAAGTTCATGTTCATACAGTTATAAATGGGTAATCAGATCATGAGAGTCTGCATGAAGGAGACAAAGGACCTGATGATGGTGAGAGACTGGAATGACCACCTGTGGAGCTGCATTTGCTGTTGACAAGAGAATCTCATCCTTGACCTAAAACTAGCAACAGAAAGAGAAGAGGGCTGGAAGCCTGGCCCAGGGATGTCTCCAACCAATCAGTTTGTACAAAAGAGATCACATCCCACAGCATGGGATTGTTGGCAATGGCTTTGTTGACCCAGGATGTGGTAATGGGGAACCATTGAGCATCCACACCCACAAATAAACAAAGCAACTCATCACAGTTGAAAACTGGTTGGGGCCTCATCAGCAGATGGAATGATGCATCCATGTTATCGTATTGAGCCATGGGATGGAAATGTATTCCATAAATGAACAATGACAAGAAGAAATAATAATAATAATAATACACTGTACCAGTAATAAAGGAGCCCAGCATTGAAGGCAATGTGTGGCCTTATCTTGTAGCACTTTTAAAGGGCTGAAACATGAAATCAGGGGTTTGTGATCTGTGATCAAGTACCATAGACAATGGTGAGTGTTTTTTTTTTTTTTTTTTTTTTTTCAATTTGTGAATATTTAAGCCACACTGATTTAAGTGTTTTTATGCATACACAATGGTACTGTACTACCTATGGGCTAAAACCAAGCACCAGTCGTATTGTAAAGCATCTGTGACCTAAACTATGTCATATGCAGGCTGTAATGTAACAAAGCAAGGGGCAGATTCATGCTTTTGCTTGAAAGTTGAAAATGTCACACCCTGGAGACTAACAGAAAAAATGCTCTTGTACACAAGTTGTAACGTTTCTGCTATGTTGCAAACTCCTAAAAAATCAGTTGCCAACATAGAAACACAAAATATCTGACACCTTAAGTAAAACTTCATTACCGGACATGTGATATTTCACATTTTCGCCTTCAGTTTGAAATTCTATTAGTAAAACGCTTTTAAGAAATAGTATGTTCATTTAAATATAACTTTGGCTGTCCTTTTACGTAATTTTCAGTTTTTAATACTATCGTAAATAATAGCTGCAAACACTAAAAATGCATTACACTTAGTTTCGGAAATTGCTGAACCTATATAGATACTAATTTGTATGAAAACAATAATGCTACATGTTATAAACTATTGCACAACATGATTTCATATATACCTTTTGTTTAAACAAATTAGGGCAGACCATGTTTTATATATCACTAGATCCTAAATTAAATACTGATAATTTTTCATGCACTAAAATTAATAATCCGTTTGGTACTAAGAAACTATCTTCGAAATTAACAAAACTACGACAACCATAAACAAATCCGTATTAATAAATAATATGACTGCAAACTGAAACTCATTAAAATTCCATGTCACAATAATAATATGCCTACACACTATTGGCAAAACAAATATGTATGCATTTCGAAAACACACATAATGTAAATAATTTGAGCACTGTAAATACTAGTCAAAAGGATGACGTTAAATTTGTGTACTACATTTAAATACAAATTTAATGAAACAAGTACATACATTGACATAAATAGTCAAAGCTTAAATGTAATGTTTTAATTTCTATATTTTGGCATATTTAATGTAAAAGAATACTGAAACTTCCTGGCAGATTAAAATTGTGTGCCGGAACCGGGACTCGAACCTGGGACCTTTGCCTTTCGCGGGCAAGCGCTGCCAGGAAGTTTCATATCAGCGCACACTCCGCTGCAGAGTGAAAGTTTCATTCTGGAAACATCCCCTAGGCTGTGGCTAAGCCATGTCTCCACCATATCCTTTCTTCCAGGAGTGCTAGTCTTGCAAGTTTCGCAGGAGAACTTCTGTGAAGTTTGGAAAGTAGGAGGCGAGGTACTGGCGGAAGTAAAGTTGTGAGGCGGCATCGTGAGTCATGTCGGGGTAGCTCAGTGGTAGAGCGCTTGCCCGCGAAAGGCAAAGGTCCCAGGTTCGAGTCCCGGTTCCGGCACACAATTTTAATCTGCCAGGAAGTTTCATATCAGCGCACACTCCGCTGCAGAGTGAAAGTTTCACTCTAAAAGAATACTGTTTAATTATGAATTACAAAACTTTGTCATCAATCTTATTACGCAGTCATGTAGAAAGATGTTGGAGAGAAACCATTGTTTATTCAGTTGGTTATAGAGTTTGGGAGTGGCCAAAAACCTGTAAGCAGCTCTGTTGGCTTGCTGCTGCATTTCTTGATTGTGCAATGTTTAAGTGGAAATAAAATCGTTTCCATATCATCTGAAATGGTTTTAATTTATGAAAAGATCCTGTAAAATCAAATGCTTTAGTGAATGCCGAAGACAGCTCACAACGCAATGGACTTCAGCCAGCATATAAGATAAGTTCAACTTCACCTACAGTGGAATGACTTCGTTATAGACTGTGAACTAATAAACATTTCCGTGAATCAGGAATATATTAGGGCTCAGTTAGAGTCATTCCGAAAAGAGGTGATGGACGTTAGAAAGTGCATGCAACAGTTGAGTGATGGTCCCTGCAATGGCAGTGAGTCTTGAGTGTCTATTTGTGTGTAGGGAAACAGGGCTGATATTAGTTCAAAATGGAGAACCCAATCAATCTGAATGCAACCATCAAAAAATATTCTCTGAGGATGGGTTATCAACCACAAGAAATATTAATGGTTGCACCACTGTGTGATATGCCACAGGGTGATGACCTGCCCCAGCAGTGGAACCCGTTGTTTGTTAGAGCTATGCAACAGAAGTGACAGTGTGACACAGCACTTGTATCCACCTGCATAAATCATACTTGATTGAAAACCTTAATTTTGAGAAACAGGAGAAGATGCCAAAACTTCAACATAATTGACGCCTACATTCATATCCTGATCCTGAAAGGGATGGGGTTGATCTGTAAATTTATGAGATGAGACCTTTCTTGTGGCACAGATGACATGTAGTGCAAAAGCCTAGGACAAGCAGCATGATCATGACTTACAAAACAACAAGGGCATGGCCGTGGGAGGGTACATGCAGGAGCCCACATTGTATGTTGCTGCAGGCCTTGTGCATGTGACTGCTGCCACATACTGCTTGTCTTTGGGAATTATTGAATTGCTGCAACATCATCTCTAGGTTGCTCATCTATCAGGAGGTGAGGGAGAGAGGACTAAACTGAAGAGCTGATACCTTGCACCAAGCCTCTATTTGATTTCCCACTGCGCTTGACACCGCAAAAGCACAATTTTGGGGACCTCAGACAATGACGGCTATTCACATTGATTCATAACTTCTCTGTTGGGTGTAATATGGATAATTATGTCTCTGACCATCTGGTCCATATACGATTCTTTATGATCCTGGGTTACGACCGTGTAACTAGGCCGCCCATGCCAGATACAACACCGATTGAGGTAGCACAGTGGTAACACATTGGACTTGTTTCAGAAGGGTGGTGGTTCAAATCTATATCCTGCTATTAAAAATTATGTTTTCTGTGATTTCCCTAAATCGCACCAACAAATCCCGGAATGGTTGCTTTGAAAGGACACTGCTAGTTTCCTTTCCAATCTGAGCATGAGCTCCATCTCTAATGAGCATGCTGGTGACATGATATTAGACCCAAAGCTGTGACATTACACAGTTCCACTCTAGAAGCTATGACATGTGTATGTTAGCAGTAGCATGTGGACAGCAACTGTCACAGCTGACCACAACTGCTAAAACAGAAGGCCATGCAAGGAACAAATTGGCATAACAAATGGTAAATCACATGAAGGAATTTATGATGTTGGATATCAGTGGACTTCAAAATAAATCAATAGTTAAAGTAAAAAAAATATGTGCCTAAAGGGATTCGAACCTGGGTAATCCTGTTTACTAGGCAGTTGTGCTTCACTACTGTACATGGGGCAAACAGCAATTACTGCCACCACATGGGCTACTCCTACTCGCCTCCTGCCAGATGCAAATTCTCAACTTGTCCTCACCCTACTACTGTAGTGCCCCTACTCATTATTACTCATTACTCATGGCATTTTGACAGTTTCCAGATGCATTGAAGAATGGATTGATAGCCATCTTAGCCTTAATTATATACCCTAAATGTCTGAAATGGAGAACCTGACCAATCTGAATGTGAACATCCAAAAACATGTGGACATGCTATTGACCACAAGAAATGTTAATGATCACACCACTGTGCAGTATGCAACAGGGGCGATGACAGTCAACATGACAGTGTGACTACAGTTCCTGGTTTTTTACACTATTCTAGTTTCTTTTTCTCCTGCTGGTATTGTGACAAGAGATTTTATTTTCTTATCAATGTCACTGCTGCTGGTACCCAGCTCCACAGCTACTTTTTTATTATTTTATTTTTATTTATTTTGAAAATGTTTCTCTCTCATGTTCTTGTACTTTGCACAATGCATGTTCCACAGCTTTTTTTCTTTATTGTAATTTTGAAAGCTATGTACAACATAGGCAGGCTGGCAGCAGTCTTATACACTGCTCTTCAGCCATGAGTCTTAGAACATAATGGACATGAAGAATAAAATTATTAATACAGGAGTATAAAATTGTGAGATTTTAAAACTTGAGCAAGTAGAAATATCGAAAGTACATTGAACATGAAAGATGCTAAAAACATGTAGTATGATAAAAATCTGTGCCATGGCGGTGGTAAAAACACATTGAGAAACAGTGAACTGGACATGATAAACATTACAGAGACACTGATAAAACTGATGAGAGTGACACTTGTCTGAATAAGGTGGATACACTGTATGAACACTGTATGAAGCACTGATTAAAACTCAATCAACAGAAGGACTCTAGGAAGGGAGTGTGGGAGGGTTGGAAGTGTGGGAGAAGGGGAAGGAAGGGGGAGAAAGAGGGGAGAGAGAGTGTAGGGACACCAGGGGAGGGGGGTGTGGTGAGGGGAAAACCAAGCCACTGTGAGGGAAAAGGAGGGGGGGGGAAGGGGACCTTGTATACATGGGGAGAGGATCAGGGTTGCTACGAGGGATATATTTCAGGCTGGAGGGCGTCATCTGGTAGTGGGAGGTGGCGGAAGTTACCCTGGGAGAGGATGTGGAGAGTGTGGAGGTTGTGGCGCTTTTTATGGACAACACTAAAGCCACATTTTTAATACATCACCTTTTTTTAGATGTTCAGTGGTCTCGTAGATCTCGTAACTCGCCTTCCATTAATACATTACAAAATTATATTAGGACGTCGGGTTTTTATACGTCATGGAATGAACCATAAATGTGACACGTTTCATTTTTATATGTATTTATTTATATTCTTGATGAAACACAAACACAGCAGAAATACATCTTTGAGACTGCTTCACAACTCATTTCCATACTGACTCAAGATTAAGTAATTACTCATCTAAGACTAACTGCTTTAGACTAACTTTAGACTGCCTAAGTTCACCCCAATTCTCGCGTATTCCTACATAATATTGTGTTCTAAAACATTCTAGAACACGGAAGTTACAATGTTACACAGTAAACATTTTGTTCATGAAACATACATAAATTTTGATTTACGTAAAGATACACAAAATTATGACAAATGCAATAATAGATGTTTTCATATCATAACAAATAAAACAAAAGATCGTAAGTAAACAACAATTAGCGCAGTATTAGTATATGTTTACATTATTTGAATTTGTTAAATCACAGCAACTAATCAATTCTACATACAGTAAATTATTTCATTACGGTCAATACATTATAGAAAACCTCTGATATTATTAGTGATTAATTTCATTAACAAACACATTATTCTCCAACATTACGCTTACAACTTTCAGTAATTAATTTATTTATTTCATTAAAAGACCCAAATAATGAAAGTGAGTAAAACAATGTGACTTTCCATAAGCGTCATAAAATGCTTTTATAATATAAACATGGAATATTAGGGTATAATACCACGACCAACTAAGGTATCGTACGTTGCATTAATCAAAACAAACGAGACCTTCCAGGGTAAATACATTAAAAGGTGAAGAAAGGGAGGGATGCAGTGGTGAAACTGTGGCAGAGGCTTGCGATTGGTAAGGATGGGGTATACCAGGGGGCTATTGGAATCTATTTTGTGGGTAATGTAAAGGAGCCAGATATGTTCGAGAAATCGTAGGAGGTGGGGGAATGGGATGAGGTCATACAGGATCTGTGTGGGGGAAGGGAGGTGGATTCGGTAGGCGAGGCGGAGGGCGTGCTGCTCAAGGATTTGAAGGGTTTTGTAATAGGTAGGGGGAGAGGAAACCCAGGAAAGATGGAAGTTGCAAAGAACGGGATGCATGATGGATCTGTAGGTGAACAGGATAGTAGCTGGGTTGAGGCCCCACGTCCGGCCAGAGAGAAGTTTGAGGAGGTTGAGGCAGGACATTGCTTTCTGACTAACTGTGCAGATGTGGAGGTCCAGGGGAGGGATCGATCGAGAGTGAGGCCAAGGTATTTAAGGATGGCGGTATGGCAGATGGGACGATTGTGGAGGATTATGTAAAAATCGTGGAGGCAGAAGGAAGGGGTGGTGCGACCTATTTACGTTGCCTAGGATTTGTCAGGATTGACGGAGAGGAGCCACTCGGTGAGGTGAGACTGGAGCAAATACTGGGAGTGGGCTAGGGCTAGGAAGGTGGTGTCGTCAGCAAATTGCAGGAGATGGACGGGAGGATGCGGTTGGGTGTATCTATGGAGTAGATGAGGTAACAGAGGGGAGAAAGGACGGAGCCTTGCGGCATCCCGGCAGAGGGATAAAACAAACAGGAGTTGGAATTGCAGACATTGACATAGGAAGGGCGATGGTTGAGGAAGGAAGCAATGAGTTGGAAATAGTTAACAGAAAGGGCATAGAACTGGAGTTTGAAAAGGAGACTGGAATTACAGACACGGTCATTGGCTTTCTCGTTATCAAGGGAGCGATGGGAGTTAAGCTGGACAGAGAGGAGATGGATGAGGTGATGGAGCTGGTCATCGTCAGAGAAAGAAGGTCAGAAGCCACACTGGGACAGGGGGAGGTACTGGTGTTGGTGGAGGTGTTGATGGATACAGTTGGAGAGGACGGTTTCCAAGACATTGCTGAATATGGAGGTGAGACTGATGGGACGGTAGGAGAAGGTCTGGGATGGGGGATTGTCAGGTTTGGGAAACATTAGGATGTGGGAGATCTTCCACAGGTCAGGGTAGAGGCCCATGTACAGGATGGAATTGTAGAGGGAGGCTAGAGTGGCACGGAAGGAGGGGGGACAGGCCCAAAGGTGCTTGTAGGTTAGACAGTCGTGACCTGGAGTGGTGTTGCGTTTTGTGGGGAGTGTAACTTGGATGTCGAGTGCGGTGATAGGCGTGTTTAATTCTGAAGGAGGAATGTTCTCCAAGTAATCGAAGCCAGGGGTGAATGGGGGAGTTGAGAAATTGGTACGCTCGTGGAAATCAGGAAAGAGGGAGTAGTCAAAGCCGGCCGTGGTGGCCGAGGAGACTGAGGCGCTCCAGTCACGGTCTGCACGGCTACTACGGTCGGGGGTTCGAATCCCCCCTCGGGCATGGATATTTGTGCCGTCCTTAGTATAAGGTAGTTGATAAGTAGTTTGTAAGTTTAGGGACTGATGACCCCGTAGTTAAGTCCCATAAGCTTAACAAACATTTGAACATTTTTGGAGTAGTCAAAGCAAGAAGTGTCAGGGATGGAGAAAATATTGGACAGGTAGGAGACAAAATGTTCGGCCTTACTGGAATTGTCGGCGAAAGGATGGTTGTCATGGAGGAGCGGGTAATGGGGAGTGGAGTGACTGCCAGTAAGGCAGCGAAAGGTCTGCCAGTACTTGGAGGAGTTGACAGGGAGATTTGAATTCAATCAGGTACATGTCTGACGCCAATCCTGGTGTTTCTTCGCGGACAAAAGATTTCTTATGCGCTGTTGGATTTGCTGGTGGTGTGTGAGTGTGTGCCGGTCATGGGTCTGTAGGAAAGTATGGTAGAGGCAGCGGGATTCATGAAGGAGAAGGACGGCCTGTGGAGGAAGAGTGGGACAGTGGAGGTAGATGGCTTTGATGGGAACATTGGACTGGACCACGTCAGCAATGGTCTGGTGAAGGAAGGAGAAGGAGGCATGGTCGATGTTGGTGGGTGTGTGCCAGGAAAGCAGGTGGCTTGCTACCGAGGTGTCAATGGATCACCAGCAGGCGTCCCAGTCGGAATGGGAGTAATTATGGACGAGATTAGGAGGGGGTGCAGGATGAGAAGTGTGGATGAGGCAGGGGCGATGGTCAAGGGTCAGTAAGACAGGAGCTTGATCACTGCCTATGAAATCAAGGACATCTGCTGTAAGGTGCCCAAGGAGGTTGGAAGACACCAGGACAATGTCGGAGGTATTGTTGCTTTTGGGATGGGTAAGGCATGGGAGGGGAAGGGTGTCACCCCAGAGCGAGGTGGTGACGAACTGACGCCACCACCAGAGTTCAACAGGTCGACGGGATGAGAGGCAATCACATAGGTTGTGAAGGAGCGATTGATATGAGAAAGGAAGTCATAAGGAAGGGGAGTGCTGCTGCGGATATAAATGGTGGCTAGGGTGAAGGTCAAGGGTGGGAGAGAGAAGCTGAGTATCAGGAGTTTGGTTGGATCATTAAGGAGGGGTTGTAGCCAGATGGGGTGATGGCGAAGGTGGCTGATCGTCACTCCATCTTGTGCAAGGAGAGGGGGCCATCAGTGGGACGGAGAAGGCTGGGAGCTGTGCTGATAGGACAATGGGGTTGAAGGAATGTTTCTTTCAGAAGGAAGGCATACGCATGGTGTTTGGAGAGGGTATGCATAAAGAAGTGTTTGTTTGGTGGGGAGAAAGTGAATGTTGTGGTATAGGAAGGTATAGGAGGGGCTTGCCATAGGAGTCTGCGGGGAAGAAGAGGGGTAGGGAATGGGTGGACGGAAAAAAGACTAGGGTGTGTTTAGAGTAGGGTAACCAGGTAGGAGAAGGTGAAGTGGGAATGGGCAAGGGAGAAGGTGGAATAAGTTTCGAGTTGGAGAATGGATCGGGCGGCAAGGAGAATCTGTTGGAGGATATGAGGAAGTTGAAAAGGATGGGTGAGGAGCGCAAGGAGCTGTTGGGATGCATAGGGGGATCGGCAGGAAGGACAGGGACAGTGAACTCAGCGGTGGTGGGAGTGGGGATGGACTTACACATATATGAGTAGGTGTTGCGAGGGCTGCCACAGGTGTTGTAGATAGGAGGGGATGCATGGCTGGGTCAGTGTTTGTGGAGGTGTTGGGACTTGCAACGGGGACAGGTGGGAGGTTTGCGAAGTTGTGTGTCAGGTGGTCGTTATAAGTGAGACACCTGGCTCAGCAGTAGGATTGAGGTTGGGAGTGAGAGGATTCTACCTTGTGGCTGCGGTCATAGATCAACGCCCCCTTGAGGAGGACATGGTCGATGGATGATGTGGATTCAGTAAAAATCCGCATCAAGTGGGTGGGGCCAGTGGCGTTATGGATCTGCTTGGCGGACCGGATGGATATGTCAGAGTGGGCATTGAGTTGGCCCCACACCTCTTCCGTGACACCGAGCTAAGCTTGGGGAGGTAAGGGTTGATGGGGGGGGGGAGGAAGCGGTGTAATAGGGAGTTAGGGAAGCATGGGGACCGAGGTGGATGCGTGGAAGGAATTGAAGGATATGTGTGGAAGGAGAGGCTGGGAGATTTGACTAGGATGGAGTCCTTAAGGGGGATAATCTGGGCGATAGGGGTGGCAGCATAGTATTTTCGGAGTTCAATTGATAAGGTGTGGTATTTGTGGAAGCGTGGTTTGGGGTAGGACAGGACATAGGTGTAGATGTCAGGCTGGAAAGAAGGAGGTATAGGAGAGGTGTCCAATACATCTAGGTGGGGGGAGGAGGAAGAAGGAAGTTTAGGGTTTAATGTCCCATCGACAGCTTGTTCATTAGAGACAGAGCTTATGCTCGGGTTTTGGTTAAGGATGGGCAAGGAAATCAGCCGTGCTCTTTCAAAGGAATCATCCCAGACATTTTCCTGGAGTGATTTAGGGAAATCATGGAAAATCTAAGTCAGGATGACCGGAGGTGAATTTGAACCACCGTCCTCCCGAATGCGAGCCCAGTGTGTTACAGGGGAGGAGGAGGAGGAGAAGGAGGAGGAGGAGGAGGATGAGGGGGAGTGGAAGGAGAAGCGGCGTTCTTGGATGAGCCGGGGAGAGGTTTCGTGCTTCTGCATTTGGAGGATTTATTTTTTGTTCCAGTGGAGGAGGAGGAGGGGAGGGGGAGGGATACGGTATCAAGGGGAATGAGATGGGGAGTGGAGCACTGTTTTGGTGATTGTAACTGTGGCGGTGATTGGGGCGTTTCAGCCACCGTGGCTCGGTGCGTGACGAAGCAGGCTGGGGAGAGGGTAGGGTATTCGTGAGGGTCATTGAGGGGGAGTGGGACAGTAGGTGTTGGGAGGACTTGGGAGGTGGTGGTGGCGGAAAGGACGGCAGAGAGAGAGGGAGACTGGCAGGGTGAGCATAAGGGAAACTTCAGGTGGTGGTGATGGGGTCTTGTGAGGGAGCAGTGTAGTGGTGGTGGTGATGGTGGTTAGGATATTGTCCATTGTTTAAAAATAGAGGGTAAACGGAGAAGAGACGAAAGAAAGAAGGATAGTCCGAGAGAAGATGAAGTACGATTATGATGAGGCTGTGACGACCCTGATGGTCGACGGTGGCCGGGCAGTGGGTCCTGGGCCGCCGGGGGGGGGGGGGGAGGGCGGTGAGGTTTAGCACCGGCGGCGGATGGAGCGGCGGTGCAACGACGGCGGACACTACCAGCAGGACGAGCAGGTTGGTCCCGGGGTGGGAAACGGCGTACCTAGGATGTGGCAGTGGTCGCCGAGGATTGGGGCGGGGTCTGGGCAGTGACAGCGAGAGGTTCCGATGCAGGCAGCGACGGACAGCGGTCCGACGATCCGGCGATGGTCGGCGACGGAGCAGGAACCGCCAGGAGACTCCTCTGGCAGCAGGCTGCAGCGTCGAAACCTGTAAGCGGTACGTCACACGTTAGCTTCACGTATGGACGATGCCCGCTACCAGGCGATGGTCCACAACCACTGCTCTTCCTTATATGATGATATAAGAAGATAAATTTCCTCCCTTCTACACTCCATCTCACAGAACACCGTAAACCATGACATACGACACAATACTCTGATCAGTTCACACGCTTACATTGAGTTCGAAACATTCAAAACACTGTTCATGACTACTACTAAACTGTCGATGTTCACAAAATGTTGGCAACATCTTGCCAACACAGAAACTGTCGCGGGGCTGTGTCAGTAAAGATCAAAGGAACATTGTTCTGTGGGATGTTACCATGAACTGCCACTACACGGCGCTAGTGTCTGATCCGAGTTTTGCTTCGTTTGTCGTGGTTTTCGGTGTCTGTGAGATGGAGTGTAGCAGGGAGAAAATTTACCATCTTATATCATTATATGAGGAAGAGCAGTGGTTGTGGAACGTGCATTGTGCAAGGTACAAGAACATGAGGGAGAAACATTATTCTTTCAAAATAAATAAAGATACTGTGGAGCTGGTTACAAGTAGCAGTGAGATTGAAAATAAGTCGGGCCCGGTGGTCTTGGGGTAAAGTGCTCGACTGGAAACCGGAGGGTCGCGGTTTTGAAACCCGGTCGGGCATAGGATTTTTTCGGGTCTGTACTTTAACCCATCCTTCACCTCTCAATGATGTGAGGAGTCGCCAGAAACGACACGTGGTTCGGATTCCACGTTAAGCTGTAGGTCCCCTTTCCCCGGTTGGATAACTGGGGTAGGCTAGGGACACGCAAGTCGCCGAAGTGGCGTCCAATTGAAAGACTTGCACCAGGCCAATGAGCCACACGAAATTATTATTATTATTATTCAAAATAAAATAAAATCTCTTGTGTCCCAATACTGGCGGGAGAAAAGGACACTAAAAGAGAATAAAAAATCAGGAAGTTGGAGGGACTATGTACAATCCAAAGTAGTTTAGATATAAAATTTTAAAGTTCCTGACATAACACTGCAGTCATTCAACTGGGATCACATTTATTGCTGTGGGTGTGCGATGTTTCAGTGATATTAAAAGAAGTGAATAACCTTTACATAATCCTTCAAACAAACATAGACAAACTGCTGGAACTATTTTAGATATCTTAGAGCAAGCTTTGAAATATGAAAAAAATATGCTGGACTTTGGTACGAATTTCCTGTTGCCAGAAAACGGAGGGTTACAGAAAGTTTTTGTTTCACGGGGATTGCCTTCCTGAAATTCGTGTTTTTTTCGAAGGAAACGAGCCCTTTAATACTTAGCAAAATTAAAAAATCTTAAGGTGACATCTTTGTGAAATTACGAAAGCCAGAACCGATTTCCACGTTCAGTTCACAAAGCATGTCATTTCCACTGTTTCCATTATTGTTCAACATTAGAAGACCCTCGCAATGCAAATGATAATCAATGTGACTTTCCAGAAGCGCTATAAGATGCTTATATATTATAAATATGGAATAATAGTGTATAATATGGTCCACCGCCGATGACTACATCATTCTTTGCGTCTTCTTTATTGATCTACCAATAATAACGCAGTTCCGCATGCTAATGTATCTTCTTCCTCACTTGACATAGCTTAGCTATGACAAGGACGTAGCCAAAGGGGGGGGGGTCTTGGGGGTCCGGACCCCCCCCCCCCCCTATCACCTAAACGATGAAATACTACTCAAACTTATGCTAAGGACAACACACACGCCCATGATTGATGGTGGACTCGAGCCTCCGAAGGGACTAAATGAAATAAGACACGACCTAGCTACCGTGTAGTGAAACAATGATATTGTTATCAGTCATACGTCGTAAAAGGGATACGCACTATCGACAGTCAACAAAGCCATCTATAGTTTTTAATTATCGATACATCGATAACAGCATAGGCTATTGCTCAGTCCTCCTTTCGCCGTTGACCATTGTTGGCCTTACTCCATTACTGCTATGTTAAGCACTACAGTGGAATGGTGCCGCTGCCATTTATTTCTTTTGTGCTGTTAAGATAAGTTTCCAATTATGAGTAAGTTCATAACAAGAAAAAAGAGAAAAACCGACTTTCATGTGTCCACTAGCTTTATGGTAAGTTAAAATACGTACTACTATGATAGCTTATTTATCTATTTACAGCAGTGGAGTCGTTATTTGGAGTGACGTTATTTCAGTATATCATAAGGCACTTCACTCAGTGTGTGTAATACTTTTTAAAGTTAGGTTTAAGAGTAATATTTTATCTAGAGGATGGTTTAAACTGTAAAAAAGAATAAGATAGATTTAAATGTAATTCAAAGTGCTTGACAAACTGTATGAACAGAAATCATTATTTTATTAACACACGTGAATTGCAGTTTCAGAATCTCTTCTGATGCTGTGGAATATTTTTTTTTATTAAAGTAAGGAGAGAACCACAGGGTACGTAGAAGACGTTTTCGGTTAATTAAACATATTATAGTCAGCAATTTAAATATATACCTTAGCGAATTACGTGACTAATACGAAACCCGGAGATAGAAATTGACTACGGTAGCTGAATGTAGGCTCTGCTAATGCTGAATCAGTTGCGTGATTATATGTTAATTTTGCTGCTTTGCGTTAGATAAGTTAAATTTCTTTCGTTGCAATGCCAACAGTAGTAAAAGAAGCAATAATCTTGGAAATAAAATTATAGACTTACGATTCCTAAATCAATATGCAAATGCAAAAATTAATGCAAATTTTGCGAAACACCGAGCTGCAGCCGTGTCGTTGCCAGTGTTCAAATACAAAGAAACACTTCTCATTTTGATAATCTGACATCGTTTGGAGCCAGCCGCCGTGGCCAAGCGGTCTGCGGCGCGCCAGTCACTTTCTGCACGGCCACTAAGGTCGAGGGTTCGAATCCCCCCTCGAGCAGGGATATTTGTGCCGTCCTTAGTAGTTAGATCATAAGTAGTTTGAAAGTTTAGGGACTGATGACTCTGTACAGGGCCGGATCTAGGACATTTGCCAAGGGGGGCAAGCTTAAATTTGCCGCCCCTTCTTTCACCCCCCCCCCCTGTAAGAATCGACTTTTGGCGCTAATTGGGTTACAAATTTCTAAATAAATGTCACAATCTCACAACATGAACTTATTTTATTGACTGAGTTAAGATCAAAGGAAAACAACAATTTTAATACATACAAAAATATTACAAGATTACTCATCTTACAAAAAACAATTCAAAATTTCGCTTTTCGAGCTTTCTTTGCTGCAAAACTGTTTTTAATATCATCATAGTTTAGAGAAGCAGCTCGTTTGTGCTCTATGGATATTATACTCAGATTTGTTAAGCAGTCGTGCTCCTCAAGTGTATTTAATTAGTTTCAGCTTGCTGAAACTTCTTTCTCCAGACGAAACAGAAACTAGAATGATAAGATATATTTTAACGCTGTAGTAAGGTTCGGATACCCCTCTACCAATTTATTCTTATAAATTAAACTTAATGTTGATGACGCAGTGGAATCTTGCAAGGCTCTGTCTACTGCCAGCGCATGTTGTCTGAAACTTTCAAGTTCTTCCTCGCTAAGATCTTCTGCCACTTCCGTTGCTTTGGCCTTCAAGTCCTCCACTTCCATTTCTCGAATTTGCACACCACACAGAAAGCTAATTTTTGCACCAATTTTCTCAAGTGCGGTAAGCCTGGTACTAAGCTCTGTCATTTATTCCTTATTTTTTCTGTGAATGTTGGATACTTCATCCTCACAAAGCTCATCAGCCATTTTCTTCTTTCTTCGAATACCATTGATACCTCATTATCTTCTGCTAGCACTTTGGCCTCAGAAATAGCTTCAGAGGTACAAGAATCCCGGGAAGTTTTGAGAAAACCCAAAAGTCCTTGAATGTTTCGAACAGCTTTATCAATTGTAAAGTATTAACTTCGCAGAAACTGTTTAACATGAACAACTTATTTTAATATTACATACCAGAAACAAGTTAAAGTAATGAATTGGAGTTTTCACATATTTTTTAAAATAGATCTTTCTCTGATTTTGTTTCTGGTCTTGAAAATTTATAAGTTTGTTTCTTCCAGAGCCTTTAAAACTTTATGAAAATGCTTGTAAACAGATTCAATCGCATCTACTCTTGCAGATCACCTAGTCTTGCTGAATGTCTGCTGAATTTGCTCCTACTAAATTTAAAGAGTGAGTAGCACATGGTACGACATAGGCGAGTTCATTCTTCTGAAGTATTCTTGACTGGACCCCTTTGTACTTTCCAGCCCTGATTGCCCCATTGTCATAAGACTGCCCCCTGCAGTATTTAACGTTCAACCCATCTTGTTCCAATTTTTGCAGTATCTCTTGACTAAGGTCTTCTCCTGTTTTGTCTGTAACTGTAAAAAAAGTCTGTAAAACTTTCCACAACCTCTGAGTCATTCGACTCGACATATCGAATTACTGCCGGCCGCGGTGGCCGAGGGGACTGAGGCGCTCCAGTCACGGTCTGCACGGCCACTACGGTCGGGGGTTCGAATCCACCCCTCGGGCATGGATATTTGTGCCGTCCTTAGGATTAGCTAGTTCATAAGTAGTTTGTAAGTTTAGGGACTGATGACCCCATAGTTAAGTCACATAAGCTATACAAACATTTGAACATTTTGAATTTATCGAATTACTTGTGTCATCTGCGCATCGTGGCTGACATCTGGAGTGCAGATAAACATAAGTGAAAAGTATTTAACAGCTAAAATATCTTTAATTATGTCTTGTTTTATTTTGTTAGCAATCAAGTCAAGGAACTCATCTTGTATATTTTTGTAAAAATAGTTTATCTGACCTTTTTTGTGGCGTTCAATACGCAAACAAAGGGGGAAACTATAGTATGATATGAGATCAATTGTATTTAGAAATTTGCCACTATGTGGATCATCAAAATCAGCATCTTCTTTTGTTCCTCTAAAAGGACTTCCTTGCTTAGCTAGAAAAAGGACAGCATCAATAATACAGTGAGATTCCTCCTGTTTTATATGATCTTGCTGCCCAGTGTGCGATACTTATCAGGTGGGTTTGTCGGAGAACATCGAAAGAGTCGAAAGAAAGGCAGCTTGTTTCGTACTGTCGTGATACAGGGGAGACCGCGTCACGGAAATGATACAGGATCTGGGATGGGAATTATTAGAACAAAGGCGTTTATCGCTGCGACGTGGGCTACTTACGAAATTACAATCGTCAACATCCTCCTCCGAATGCGAAAATATATTGTTGCCTCCCACTTACATAAGTAGAAAAGATCATCTGAATAAATACGTGAAATCAGAGCTCGAACAGAGAGATTCAGATGTTCTTTCTTCCCGCGCGCCATTCGAGTATGGAATGGGAGATAAATAGTATAAAAGTGGTCCGATGTACCCTCTGTCAGGCAGTTAAATGTGATTTACAGAGTATCGCCGCGGTGGAGTAGCCGAGCGGTCTAAAGCACCTCGCTGCGGAGCGCGCGGTTGCTCGCCGTGGAGGTTCGAGTCCTCCCTGGGGCATGGGTGTGTGTGTTTGGCCGTAGGTTAGTTTACCTAGGTTTAAGTAGTTTGTAAGCTACGGGCTGATGACCACGCAGTTTGGTCCGATAGATTTACAGACATTTGAACATTTGATTTACAGAGTATCCTGTGTAGATGTCTATCAGTTCCACCGCTACCGAGACAGGACTCTAGATCCTTAATGCTTTTGACTTTCAATAAGAAGTGTGCGCACCTGAAATACTTATTTCTTTTTTTATATAAGGACTGGAAAGTTACTCAAATTCACCCGTTCTACAAATATTACCTTGATATGAAATATCAATATTCATTTATCTGAAAAAGGAAATCTATGCAAATTAATAAACATTGTGCATTTACTTATGCAATAACGCAAACATCTCCCTCATTCTGGCTAATATCTAGTAGATTTTTAAAGTTTGATTAGCTGAAGTACCTGTGACAGGGCAACACTGAAGTCAGCAACCAGGAATTTTAGTTATATTAAATGATTTCGGTATTTCTTGCAATCATTTTACTTTTAATAACTCTGTGTCAATTAATGTTATTAAATTATACCCGAAAGATACATTCTGAAAAAAAAGTCTGAAAATTTACCGCCCTCTAAATTCTGCCGCCCGGGGCAACTGCCCCCTTTGCTCCCCCCTAGATCCGGCCCTGACCCGTAGTTAAGTCCCATAATCTCTACAAACATTTGAACTTCGTTTGGAATAACGACTGAAGGTTCTGCTGGCTTTTATTGAAACAATTTTTAAGAAATGTTTTCCTCAATTTTGTATATAAAATATTACAGTATTTGTAAGAAGTTCTTACAAACGCAAATTATGTGCATAAAATATTAAAAAAAAAAAAAAAAAAAAATGTTAGCCTAAGTCTGTTTTTAGAATTAATGAAAAACATGAGCCTTTGTAAATTTCTCTTTAGCCATTCGGACCCTTCCCCCCACCCCCTCTGACAATATCCTGACTACGTCACTGGCTATGAGAATTCAGTTAATGAAATTCACGCACAAGCTCACTGTAGCAGACGATATGAATACAATTGGTCGTCGTCAGTGTAGTCGCAGACACTAACAACGAACAATGTTGTCGACATTGGTTGGGAACAAGCTGCAAACAATGTTGTGAACAAAAACATGTTCCGAACTTGAGTGTAAACGTGCCTTTACATGCACAGGCCCGGAAGACTGCTCCTGTGTTGTGAACAGCGGCAGTCTAGTAGCAGCCACCAACAGTGTTTCCAACTCAATGTAAACGGGCCTTTATTAGTGTGTGGCCAAGTTGAGAATTTGCGTCTGGCGGGAGGCGAGCAGGGGTAGTTTTGCGCGCTTATCGTTGTGTCCCAGTAGCGCAGTGGTCAAGTGCGACTGCCTACTAAACAGGAGGACACGGCTCTGAATTGTGGCTGGGCATAAATTTTCAACTCTCACCATTGATTTATTTCGATGCCCACTGGCAATTGCCGTCGTAAATTCCTTTGGGTGTTCATTGATACGAGCTTCAGGATCACAAATGGTGTCTGTCTCACGAGAAACGCGTGCATCTGTGACAAAAAAAAAAAAAAAAAAAAAAAAAAAAAAAAAAAAAAAAAAAAAAAAAAAAAAACCTTGAAAAATAATGCCTCAAAACGCTTTCCATAAGCCTCCCCCTCTTCAGCTGGCGCATCGTAAATGGAAACGACGGAGGTGACAGGGGATGTAATGCCGGACACTGCAGAGCGTGTAATACCCGAGCCTGATTGCCCAAAGTAAGTTCAAAGGGCACGTCGATTTCCTACTCCATCCATAGCAAAATTTAATCAGAGTGTTAACACTGCCTACGGGACGTTAAGCTCTGATATCGCTTCCTTCCTCTTTGATTTGATCGTTGTAGTTCCTGGGTGAGTCTATGTTCGGCTGAATCCTTTCATTCAATTTTTTTTCACTGCACATTAGACTTAGTCACAGCGAATTGTGGCCGGCTATAGCTAGTATTTTTTTATTAGGAGCCAGTATTAAAACAATTGGTGTTTCTTTTCACGCTGGTAGAGGTCTTTTAATACATGATTATTGATCTAATTTACTATCCCTTGACGCCTTAGGATATATTCTATTAACCTATCTCTTCATTTACTCACATTTTGCCATAATGCTTTTTAATACACAGTTCGTCCCCGTAACTCTTAGTTTAGTTATCTGATGTAACCGAGTAATTACTAGTCTTTTGGAAAACCACACGTCGAAAGTTTATATTCTCCTCTTATCTGTACGAAAATGCGTTAGAAAAATGTTCAAATGTTTGTAAATCTATCGGACCAAACTGCGTGGTCATCAGTCCGTAGCTTACAAACTACTTAAACCTAGGTAAACTAACCTAAGGAAAACACACACACACACACACACATGCCCCAGGGAGGACTCGAACCTCCGACAGCGAGCAACCACGCACCCCGCAGCGAGGCGCCTTAGACCGCTCGGCTACTCCACCGCGGCAAATTGCGTTAGATCATTGTTTTTACTGCACATATAAATGATAAAATGAAGGGGTTATTGATCCAGGAAGGGAGAAGAATATGAAATTAATGACTGAATAGAATAAATCATTCGGCAAATTTATGCAATGGAGGAGGGAAAGAATGTAGAGTAAAAGGAAGAGAAGATTATCGTTTCATATTGGAAGAGGGGGAGAGGGGGCGGGTGAAAACCAACTTATGATGAAGACGAACAAGTTTTAGAGAGAAGCTCAGACATCGAAAGAACATTTCCTTTTGACTGATATGGTTGAAAAATTCAATAGTGAAATCTATTATACAGTAAATTATTTTATCATTACTTGAAATTGCAGGTTTAGGAGACGATCTGATAGTTTTGTATTCTTCAAAAATGAAACGGCAAGATTGCGAATTAATAATTTATTTAATAACGACCGGTTTCGGAGGACTGTGCCACCATCATCTGGTCATATACATTTTATAAGCTGCTCATGTTATTTAAAATAATGTAGATAAAATAATAAGTGCAACATAGCATTTACTCATCATATAAAAATGCATAATTTAAAACATGACAGGTTTCAAGATGCTCAATAAGATGACCAGCTTATAAAATGTATATTATCAGGTGGTGGTGGCACAGTCCTCCGACACCGATTGTCATTAAATAAATTATTAATTCGCGATCTTGGCGTTTCATTTTTGAAGAATATAAAAGTAAATTATTTATTTTAAATATTTTTTATTTCCTCCGTTTAGAGACAGAGTCAAAAGACTAACGACATCCTGGGGTGAAAATTGTAGAGCAGCTGCTTCAACTGGCAAACAAAAGTTAACAAAGAAGTGTTACTTCTAACGGAAATTTTGTTGCCATTGAATTGAACAGGTGTTATCAAAACTTTGGTAAACCTAGTGCAGCATGAATATCCATTCTGTGTTTTTCTAAAACTCTTCTTGGTAATATAATCAATATTTTCTCGCAATAGCGAATTTCTTTTAGCGTCACTGTATAAGGTATGGATGTTCCACCAAATGGTGAAATACAAAATTTGTGCTGGGCCGGGACTCGAACCCGGGGTTCTCGCTATTCGCGAGCGGTCGCCTTAACCACTAGGCTACCCGAACACGACTCCAGGACCGACCCAAACTTCCATATGCCACACTGACTGCACATATGTGAGAACTGCATTCATCCCTCAGCACTCGCAGCTTAATCTGTATTCCGGCACCAGGGAGAATGAAAACAACGAGGCATTAACCTACGCTGTTATCGTCATTGCCTCGCTTAGGCATCTGTCAACTTGAGAGGCGGCCTCCAGTTCATTCCTCTGTTTTAATTCAGTAGATATCAATCATATTTTAATTATCAGGTTCTCACGGAAGGGATGGTTGCCATGCGATTTAACCTTTAGCCCGTACACGGGTCTTTTGGACCGGGGCGCCCGCTTCTCTGCCCTCCCCTTCTCTCTGGGTGTGTGTCAGCGCTCTGCCCTCCACAGTAGCCTCAAGGCCGTTGAAGAGGAAGTCCAAGTAAGTCTTTTCTCCGTTGCGCATCTGTCTGAAGTTCTGTAATTAACGAATTGCACTCTCCGCTACCGGGCGAAAAAGACCGAGGTGTACGCTGAATGTCTCCATTTCTCCCTGTCCAATGTACCTCCTGTAACCTCAAGTTGTATGTTTTTCCTTTCAGTCAACTGGAAATCTGTAAAAATGAGAAATATCTACATATCAAGTGTGTGAGAAAACTATGGGGGCGGTGTACGGTGGGGAAGGGAGAGAGCGATTGGTGCACTAAATGGATTTTAAGACAATTAGATGGTAAAAATTCCGTAAGAAACTGAAAGAAATGGCACTAGGGTTGCCAGATCTCCGGGCGCCGCCCGGAGTGCCCGGGTTTGGAATGAATTCTCCGGGTCTACGGGCCAATGACTCATCTCCGGGCGTGAATGTAACTTTTTTTTTATTTTTTATATTTTTTAGGCGCTTTTTAAGTACTATGCTCATGTAGGGAAGATCTACATCGAACTTAACGTAACTTAAACTAAGCACACAACATCCATGCCCCAGGGGGGATTCGAACCTCTGGCGGGAGCAGCCTCGCGCACCGTAGCAACTGCACTGCAAGCTGTCAGAGCTCAACTCTCGCCCTACATAGTATAGCACTGTCGATCAATTCACTATACAATTCGCGATCGTTGTTGATATCCTGTACTTCGGTGTATAAAGTTTAATTGATATTACATTAGAACGTCGATTATCCGAACTAATTGGGGAACGTGGGTGTTCGGAAAACTGGTTTATTCGAATAATCTTTATCTCATAGAAAGGACAGCACTATTACGTTTAATCATTTTATGCCCTCAAGTTTACTTCTTTACGCGGCAGCAAGTGGTCGTAACACTGAGCAGACGGTAACTGTGCCCCTTCACATGGAGCCAGTGAGAAGCTCTTCTTGGTGGCGCGCGATCCTTTTCACAGCGCGCGTAGCCACAAGCGGCAACTCTTGGAAGGCGCAGCTGATGATGTGAGCAGCTTTGATGCTGTCGCCACTTCTGCTGCCACTTTTGCTAGGAGGGAGGAGATGATTAGTGTTTTTTTTTTTTTTTTTTTTTTTTTTTTTTTGTAATCCTGGTTGGGGGGGGGGAGTTGGTCGCAGTTGAGAGGGGGGGGTGAGTCATTAGCCAAGGGGGAGGGGGGCACGTCTGGTCTCCGGGCCTGCCTCGAGTTCAATCTGGCAACCCTAAATGGCACCCCGGTCTTAAAGTCCGAATGTACGCTTTGTGTACCGTAAGGGGATGTACGGGCTGAAGGTTAATATGAAATAGACTTTTGTTACGGCAATGGAAGTATCATAACTGGCGGGCGGAATATGTTTATGTGTACGAGTAGGGTTTTTCGGTAGAGCATTGTGTCTGGTGTGCGACGGCAGTAGTTGGGCAGACGGCCGCGCGGTGTAGGCGGCGCTGTGTGGGTGGCTTTGTACGCTGGCGGGACAATGCAATCGCGACCGGCCGCCACAAGCACACAGCGCAGCACGGCGCCATACCAGCTGCCATTCCTTCACCCAAAGCTCGCGCCAGCCATTCCACGCGTTTTTCGCACTTAAAAGGCTAAACTCGCTTCAGTTGGTTGAGCGCTTGATCATTTCAGGAGGAATGGTAGAGCTGCAGCGCTTCATTACAGGCAAACGAACCGGCCGCGGTGGCCGAGGGGACTGAGGCGCTTCAGTCACGGTCTGCACGGCCACTACGGTCGGGGGCTCGAATCCCCCCTCGGGCATGGATATTTGTGCCGTCCTTAGTTGTAAGTAGTTCATAAGTAGTTTCTAAGTTTAGGGACTGATGACCCCGTAGTTAAGTCCCATAGACTCTACAAACATTTGAACAGGTAAACGAACGGAAGATTAGGGTTTAACGTTCCGTTGCCACAGTGGCCATTAGAAACGGAGCATAAGATCGGATTGTTTTTAAGGATGGGCAAGGAAATCGGCCGTGCCATTTCAAAGGAACCATCTACATCTACATGCATACTGTCGGCCGCGGTGGCCGAGGGGACTGCGGCTGCGCCAGTCACGGTCTGCACGGCCACTACGGTCGAGGGTTCGAATCCCCCCCCCCCCCACCTTGGGCATGCATATTTGTGCCGTCCTTAGTGTTAGCTAGTTCATAAGTAATTTGCATGTTTTGGAACTGATGACCCCTAGTTAAGTCCCATAAGCTATACAAACATTTGAACATCTACATACATACTCCGCAATCCACCGTAAGGTGCGTGGCGGAGGGTACACAGTACCACTACTAGGCATTTCCTTTCCTATTCCACTCACAAATAGAACGAGGAAAAAAAGAATGCCTACATGCCTCCGTACGAACCCTAATTTCTCTTATCTTGTCATTGTGATCACAACGTGAAACGTAAGTAGGCGGCAGCAAGATCGTACTACACTCAGCTTCAAATTCCGGCCCTCTGAATTTCCTCAACAGAAATTCACGGAAAGAACGTCGTCTTCCCTCCAGCGATCTCCAATCGAGTTGCCGGAGCATTTCCGTGACACTCGCGCATTGGTCGAACCTACCAGTAACAAAACTAGCTGCTCGCCTCTGAACAGCTTCTGTGTCTTCCTTTAAACTGATCTTCTGCGGGTCCCGAACGCTAAGCAATACTCAAGAAGTGGTGGTACAAGCGTTTTATACGCTGTCTCGGCAGTTGCCTGCAACGATTTAGAAAAATTACGGTAAATTTAAATGGGAGGCGGATTTGAACCGCCGTCCTCTCGACTGAGACTCCAGTGTGCTGCACTACACTGGGTTTTGCGGGCAAAGCTCCAATTGGGCTGAATTTTGTTTGTAAGTGACGGTGGGAGTGTAGGCGCTAGTGAAAATTGGTTATATTCGCGATAAAACAGCGCCGCGGCGGAGCAGCCGAGCGCATTGAGGCGCTCTGCTACGATGCGCGGGACCGTTCCCTGTCGAGGGTTCGAATCCCCCCTCGGGCATGGATGTTTGTGCCGTCTTTAGTATAAGCTAGTTCATAAGTAGTTTGTACGTTTAAGGGACTGAAGACCCCGCAATTAAGTCCCATAAGCTTTACAAACATTTGACATTTTTGATAAAACAGCACAGAACCGTTATGACTTGCTTAAGCGCCATGCGGGAATGGCCGCGTGGTCTAAAGCGTCATGCCACGGATTGCGCGCCCGCTCCCTCCGGAGATTTCAGTCCTCCCTCGGGCATGCGCGCGCGCGCGTGTATGTGTGTGTTTTCCTTTGTGTAGATTAGTTTACGTAGCTCGTAAGTTTAGTACCTGATGACTATAGCAGTTTGGTTCAACAGGTTGAAAGCCACGGTGGAGTAGCCAAGTAGCCTGGCGCCCTGGCTCAGCGCGCCCGGTCAGAGGGCTGAACGCTCTCTGTAATAAAAAAGCTGAGCCAACAACACACCGAACAAGAACGAACAAAAACGATCAGCGTCCGCAAGGACAAGAACTACCCTTAGAGCAGAAAAAAAGTTGGTAAGAAAAACAAAGCGGTCTAAGGCGCCTCGCTGTGGAGCGCGCGGTTGCTCGCCGTTGGAGGTTCGAGTCCTCCCTGGGGCATGGGTGTGTGTGTTGTCATTAGGTTAGTTTCCCTTAGTTTAAGTAGTTTGTAGGCTACGGACTGATGACCTAGCAGTTTGGTCCGATAGATTTACAAACATTTGATCATTTTTTTTCAACAGGTCTAAAATATTTATAAAACATTTTGACTTCAAACACTTCTTGTCCATCCAAAACTTTCTGAATTACCGTGATTCGGACAATTTATACGAACAATTCAGGCCATGGTGATGGTAAGGCCCTATCAAACTAAACTATGTAGACCTTTTGGTGCAATTTGCTGCAATACCACGGATATATCCGGCTACAGATCCCTTTAGATATCCTGAAATAAACTCCTATTTGTAGACCACAGGCCAAGTTTAATATGGCAGAGATAACAAGGAATGGAATAGAAGATAAACAGCATACCCTGTTCCCCCTTCTCGATTCACTTCTGGAACTCACTCGTAATTGATACACATGACTGTGACACTGCTGATTTAACTACTTTCACCAATAATATTGAGAAGCTCAAACAACAGCGGCACCGATCCTGCCGTGTTAGCAATTTAACTCGCAAAATGAAGTTATTTACAGCCCCGGATCGTAGCCGTATGTCACCTTTTCGATGCTGATGTAGAGCAGGGATAGTCACTAAAGCATAAAGTCGTACTAACGCATACTTGTTACCGACCAGGCTGCCGAGCGATCTAAGGCGTCTTGTGCGTTGCTCCACGTCGGAGGTTCGAGTCATCCCTTGGGCATTGGTCTTATGTTAGTTTAAGTTCACTCCTGGCCATTAAAATTGCTACACCACGAAGACGACGTGCTACAGAGGCGAAATTGAACCGACAGGAAGAAGACGCTATGATATGCAAATGATTAGCTTTTCAGAGCATTCACACAAGAATGGTGCCGGTGGCACCACCTACAACGTGCTGACATTAGGAAAGTTTCCAACCAATTTCTCATACCCAAACAGCAGTTGACCGGCGTTGCCTGTTGAAACGTTGTTCTGATGCCTCGTGTAAGGATGAGAAATGCGTACCTTCGCCTATAGCGATTGCGGTTTATCGTATCGCGATATTGCTGCTCGCGTTGGTCACGATCCGATGACTGTTAGCAGAATATGGAATCGGTGGGCTCAGGAGAAAGACTCTAGTACCGGCCATTACTTTTTACCCCATGCCCAATCAGTTTTGAAGACTCGGTGCAGTGATAGCACGCTATCTTCGCATTCTTTAAAAAGAAAGAAAGAAAAACAAGTGGTGCTTTTGGGGGGGGGAGGGGCGAACGACCCTTCGCCCCCCTCCCCCCCTCTTGGATCCGCCTATGGTTGATAGTTACCAACAAGTGTACGAGTCGCCAAGTTCACAGCAGCGTCTAAGTTCTCTTAAGCCGATCTCACACGGAGCTTGGTTCGCGAGAAGTTTCCTGGATGGCGCGCACGTCAGTCGGTGCACAGTATGAATGCAGCTGAAAGACACTGCGTCTCTCTCTCACACGGTGCAACATTGGGCGCGGAAGCGTGCAGGCTGGCTTCGCTGGGTGGACGCCAAGGCTCGCAACACGGCCGAGTTGCTTTATTTATCACACGATCGTGAAGAAACTATTCGGTAACAAAATGATTCTCGCACATTTTATAGCTGCATTCTTCAGCTTCATAAAGATCTATCTACTATTTTGTTTGTGGTTATAGTTCTTGTGAAATTTATCGGATTCAGTATAGTACTGCAAGAAATCCGAAAATTTTGCATTGAAAAATAGGGGTCGCTATGAATTTGCGTTTGGTGCAAGTTAGGTCATACGTTGCTGCGGATGAAATGTAGCTAAAATATTGAATTATTCTTTGAAGTTGGAAGGATGTCGCTTTCTATAACCAATCTCGAGATAATGGGTTGTATGTAAGGCACTTGTTCCCTAGGAGCGTGTTTTTGTTGGGAAAAGCCGACAAGCAAATGTTACGATCGCACTTAGAAAATGAATGGGCATCGTTTAATTCTGGGACTATGGATGTAGAGGAATTGTGGACTAAATTTAAATGCATTGTTAATGAAGGGTTAGAGAAATATGTGCCAGTAAAGACGATTAAGGATGGAAAAGATCCACCGTGGTATAATAATAATGTTAGAAAGCTGCTGAGAAAGCAAAGGCTGTTGCACTCTCGATTCAAAAAAGAACACGCCAATGATGACAGGCAAAAGTTAGTAGAGATTCGTGCGTCTATAAAAAGATCGATGCGTGAAGCATACAATAATTATCACAGCCATACCTTAGCAAAAGATCTTTCCGAGAACCCGAAAAAATTCTGGTCCTATGTAAAATCGATAAGCGGGTCAAAGCCCACTGTCCAGTCACTAGTTGATCATTCCGGGGCAGTAATAGAAGAAAGCAAACGGAAAGCTGAAGTTCTAAATTTAACCTTTAAGAAATCTTTCACGTAGGAGGACCACACAAATATACCATCATTTGATCAACGTACTAATTCCGAAATGGGGGTCATAGCAATAGGTATTTCCGGTGTAGAGAAGCAGCTGAGAGAGCTAAATACGAAAAAGTCTGCTGGTCCGGATGGTATACCAGTTCGGTTTTACAAAGACTATTCTGCGGCATTGGCCCCCTACTTAGCTTGCATTTATAGCGAATCTTTAATTCAGCGCAGGGTTCCTGGTGATTGGAAGAAGGCGCAGGTGACTCCCGTGTATAAGAAAGGAAAGAGAACTGACCCATACAATTACAGGCCAATATCGTTGACATCGGTTTCATGTAGAATTTTGGAGCATATTCTCAGTTCGAATATAGCACATTTCCTTGAAACGGAAAAGCTTCTTTCCATGAATCAGCACGGGTTTAGGAAACATCGTTCATGTGAAACTCAGCTTGCCCTTTTCTCACATGACATCTTGCGAGTCATGGACGAAGGGCAACAGGCGGATTGTGTTTTTCTCCACTTCAAAAAGGCGTTCGACACGGTGCCACACTGCAGACTGCTAACGAAGATACGAGCTTATGGAATAGGTTCACAGATTTGTGACTGGCTGGAAGACTTCCTAAGTAATAGAACGCAGTACGTTGTTCTCGACGGCGAGTGTTCATCAGAGACGAGTGTATCGTCAGGCGTGCCCCAGGGGAGTGTGATAGGACCGCTATTATTTTCTATCTATATAAATGATCTGATGGACAGAGTAAGTTGTAATTTGCGGCTGTTTGCTGATGATGCTGTGGTGCATGGGAGGGTGTCGTCTGTAACTGACTGTAATAGCATACAGGTTGACTTAGACAAAATTTCTAGTTGGTGCGAAGAATGGCAGCTAGCTCTCAATGTAGAAAAATGTAAGGTGATGCGCATGAGTAGAAAAAACAATCCTATAATGTTCGAATACAGCATCAGTAGTGAGCTTCTTGATGCGGTCGCGTCGTTCAAATATCTAGGCGTAACATTGCAGAGCGATATGAAATGGAACGAGCATGTAAGGACAGTTGTGAGTAAGGCAGACAGCCGACTTCGGTTTATTGGGAGAATTTCGGGAAGATGTACTTCACCTGTAAAGGAGACCGCGTATAAAACGCTTGTACGACCACGTCTTGAGTATTGCTCAAGTATTTGGGACCCGCAGCAGATCGGTTTGAAGGAAGACATAGACGCGGTTCAGAGGCGAGCAGCTAGATTTGTTACCGGTAGGTTCGACCAATGCGCGAGTGTCACGGAAATGCTCCGGCAACTCAATTGGGGATCGCTGGAAGAAAGACGACGTTCTTTTCGTGAATTTCTGTTAAGTAAATTTAGAGGGCCGGAATTTGAAGCTGAGTGTAGTACGATCTTGCTGCCGCCTACTTACATTTCGCGTAAAGATCACAAAGACAAGATAAGAGAAATTAGGGCTCGTACGGAGGCATATAGGCATTCTTTTTTTCCTCGTTCAATTTGGGAGTGGAATAGGAAAGGAAATGCCTAGTAGTGGTACAGTGTACCCTCCGCCACGCACCTTACGGTGAATTGCGGAGTATGTATGTAGATGTAGATGTAGATATCACGCGCGTCAGCGAAAAAAACGGAAAGAAATTTTCATAAAAGCCCTTACATCTCTTAAATGATTGGAGGTATTTAAGCAAGATTTTATCAAACGATAGCACGCAAAGGGGAGATTATTTTTTCATATGATCAATTTACGAAACTTTCACATGAATCGCAATATTTAACAAAGTACAGATTTTTTTTAAGGGCCATAAATATCTTGTGAAACAAAAAGTGCTGTTTTTTTTTTTTTTTTTTTTTTTTTTTTTTTTTTTTTTTTTTTTTTTTTTTTTTTTGGTAAGTGAAGAAGTTACTCATTAATTTTAGAATGGACATTTTCATGAAGTAAAAATTATCTTGTCCTCAGTATTATTAGTTTCAATATTCTGGACAACTGATTACCCTGCCGTTTAGGCTCCTTACAAATCGGAATACTCAATGTTCTGTTGCTATTTTATCTACATAAAAATGTTAGTGAAAATAATATTTATTAGCTCTGCTATGTTTTGGCAAAAGAACCGGATTTTAACATCGGGACAAGCGAAGTTAAGTTGTCAGGGACAGGATGTGAAAATACGTTTGTCAGAAGAAGAAAAGTCTGTTAGGGCACATAAATGTGTAGTTACATTGAAACTTTCGTGGAATCCCCTACCCTAGTATATTTTAATGGTGAAAATTGTGTTTGAAATCAGGCGAAAAAATCTATTTTTGTATCTCAATCTTAGAAATACAAAAACGTTTAACTTACTGGAATCCTGTAAACCAGCCACCATGGTCTAAATTGAATTGTTTTCACAAGCTGAAATATGTTTGTGATATAAAAACACATCTCTCCCTGTTGGGACACTAAAATATATCATATTTACTCTAACTGGTTTTCCTTCTTTCTCAGAAATTTGAACGTATAGGCCTACATATAAAATAATCTCATCCGTTTGTTCTACATCATTTAAAAACATACTACGATTCGAATTCCACTGTAATTTCAAATCAAGAAGCTATTTATTTCACAGCGCTATTTTTTTCCTTTTTTCCAATAGTAATATTTCAGTGATGAGATTTCGTTAATATGCAGACACTTTCGTTGTAATGCTAAAATCCGCTTCTTTTGTCAAAACAATAGAGTTTACAAATATTCCTCTCACTAACGTTTTTATGCATTTGCGGTTACCACATAATATTTAACTGTATTTAGTAATACTGCAGGCAAGACAAATTAGTAGTATATGAAAATAACCGTATGCGGTATGAAATTAAACAAATAAATTGCTCACTTACGTTGTAAAAATAAAGACAAAGCAAATTTAGTTTTACCAGGTATCTGTGACTCCTTAAAAGTCCAATAGTTCATTGAATAAAATCTGTAGTTGCTCGAATAATGCGCTTCATATGCAAGTTTCGTAAATTAACTCCTCTTTGCGTACTATCATTTGATAAAATCTTGCTTCGATACCTCCAGTCATTTATGAGATATAAGGGACTATGTGAAAATTTCGTCCCGTTTTCTTCGCTGACGCACGGGATCGGGAACAAGTGCTTTACATACAACCCATTATCTCGAGATCGGTGATAGATAGCGACATCCTTCCAACTTCGAAGAAGAATTCAATATTTCAACTACATTTCATCCACAGCAACGTATGACCTAACATGTACCAAACGCAAATTCATAGCGACCTCCATTTTTCAATGTAAAATTTTCGGATTCCTTGTAGTACTGTACTAAATCCGTAAATATCACAAGAACTATGACCAGTAACAAAATAATATTCATTTCATCATGAAGCAGAAAGCATCTGTAAGTTGTGCGAGAATCGTGTTTTTTTACCGAATAGTTTCTTTATAATTGTTTGAGAAAGACAGAACTTCGCTGGCGGGCGCGTGGCACTGCGTTCCGTCTGGTGTGTTCTCTTCGAGTTACCGCCTTGCTGGCTGCAAGGACACACGCCATACGCGACTCCTGATTGGCCAGCGTAGGAAGCATTCCGAAAAGATGCGGGAATAATAGTTCAGAATCCTGCAGCAAACAGCCCTCCAGCAGGCCGCAGGGCCGGCCGGTCGTCTGCCCTGTGTGCTTCGCCGCATGCTTCCCGCAAATCTTGCTCAGTGTGATAATGGCTTTAGGTTTGCCTCTCGTCGCAACCGCCACCTTTGGCGACAGCACCCAGAGTGTTATTCGCTTCCACCACTTTTCACGTTCTCCACATCATCCACGTGGAGTGCGTACACAGAAATAGCAAACAGCCAATGTATTTTGCCGTTACAAAAGCAATGTCAATCATGTTCTTCTTTGATGTGACTCAAATGTCCCTCTAAAGCGTCTATGGCCAAGAGCCAATGGGTCGTATGAATAAATAAGAGCACATGTTCCAGAGAAGATTCTCAGAGCAAAAGAACGTTCTCTGAATAAGTTCTCAATTTCGTATGAATAAAACCTTCGAAGCATATGCTCTGAGCAGGTAGTTCATTCTCGCAACCTCCCCTCCTTCTTGAGTAAGTTCTCCGCGTGTCATGTCCGCCACAGATCAGCTGCCCAATCGTGTATTTCCTTAAACTAGCCCAATCAGGCAAATTATTAAGTGTACAAATATGGAGTAGGCATCTACGTGTTCAAGAAGAAATGTACTATGTTTAGATATTAGTTTGTTGTGAAGGAGCATATTATTAAGATTAATGTGCACTTTTTACGAAAATATAGTCTCCTGACGATACAAAATTTTGAAACTCTATTGTTAATGAAGTAGGGTTAGCACAATTTGCGAACGAAATTTTAAGAATGCATCACATATTCATCTGTTACAACGTGGAATGCTGCCGGAGTGTTCTAACATGAGATACGCCTAACTTGTTGTTAAATATGACACCCAATGGTTTGCCCATAAGCGTTAGGCCATGCGATTTTGAACAAGAAACAGGCTGCTAGGTATGTAATTAATCAGTTATTAATTTTCCTGTCGTGTTTACTTACTTCTAACATAACAGAAGTTACGATTATGAAGTCAGAAAACGCATCATATATAGGCCAACCGGTTTGGATAGAAACAGTACTTCAGTAGGCCTACCTGGTATTGCAGCAATATTTATTTTGTGATAGAATCTGTGAAGTCCTGGGATACACTTTATTTGGAACTAACAGCATAAGGTCTTACTAATAGACCCTATTTAAAAACACAATATTTTGCTATGTAGCTGTTTACAACTGTAAATATGCACTCCAAACAAATGGGTAAAACACGCAGCTGAATCCATTTGTGTTTCATTTTTATGTCTGTAATGAAAACATACCTCTTACATCACTATCGTCACTAAATAAAATGCTGGTAGTGTCACACGATTTTTCTGAAAGAAGATACTCGTCAACAAAATGTTATTTGTATTAACTTTTTAGATCCCCTAGTATTTCTTAAAGAATACGTATAAAGGAACTTGTTTTTGCCTTCTAAGTAACAAAATTGTTGTCATTTTTATTATAAACCACAGTAAAACGTAACCTTAATAGACGTTACTCAGCACGGAGTATGCCAGAAATCTCACTTCAGAAATCTGGGAATGTTCTCTGGTCGTGGGAAACTTCTGTAGTTTTATTCATGTGAATTTGGAGAATGTTCTCTGCCGTGAGCAACTTCTCCCACCCTGTTACTCACGCCTAGAACTTACTCGGCTGAAGTATATTCTCCGGCTACCTTTATTCACGCGAACCTGATTATGTTCTCTGGAATTCAGACTATACAGTAGACACTCTGTTTTATTCATACGGCCCAATGACACCGCCTCTTACAGTTGGCACCACACCTCCCTCACTTGAGCTGACGTCTATAGTCGGGCCGCAGAAAGAACGGCCCTGACAGTTCGCGCACGTGGGTCGCAGAGGGTGGGGCAGGGCCGGGGGCAAATGGGGCAGTTGCCCCGGCCGACACAATTTAGAGGGCGGCAAATTAGGACCGACTCTGTTTTCTTTTTTTTTTACAGAATGTATCTTTCTGGTATAATTTAATAAAATTAACTGACACAGAAATATTAAAAGTAAAATGACTGCAGGAAATACCGAAATCATTTAATAAAACTAAAATTCCGGGTTGCTGACTTCAGTGTTGCCCTGTCACAGGTACTTCAGCTAATAAAACTTTAAAAATCTATTAGATATTAGCCAGAATGAGGGAGATGTTTGCGTTATTGCATAACTAAATGCACAATGTTTATTAATTTGCATAGATTTCCTTTTTCAGATAAATGAATATTTACGTTTCATATGAACGTAATATTTGTAGAACAGGTGAATTTGTATAACGTTCCAGTCCTTATAAAAAAAAAGTATTTCAGGTGCGCACACTTCTTATTGAAAGTCAGAAGCATAGACATCTACACAGGATACTCTGTAAATCACATTTAACTGCCTGACAGAAGGTTCATCGGACCACTTTTATACTATTTATCTCCCATTCCATTCTTGAATAGCGCGCGGTAAGAAAGAACATCTGAATCTCTCTGTTCGAGCTCTGATTTCACGTATTTATTCAGATGGTCTTTTCTACTGATGTAAGTGGGAGGCAACAATATATTTTCGCATTCGGAGGAGAATTTTGATGATTGTAGTTTCGTAAGTAGCCCACGTCGCAGCGACAAACGCCTTTGTTGTAATGATTCCCATTACAGATCCTGTATCATTTCCATGACGCTGTATCCCCAGTATCACAACAATACAAAACAAGCTGCCCTTCTTTCGACTCTTTCGATGTTCTCCGACAAACCCACCTGATAAGTATCGCACACTAGGCAGCAAGACCAGATAAAACAGGAGGAATCTCACTGTATTATTGATGCTGTCCTTTTTCTAGCTAAGCAAGGAAGTCCATTTAGAGAATCAAAAGAAGATGGTGATTTTGGTGATCCACATAGCGGCAAATTTCTAAATACAATTGATCTCGATCATACTATAGTTTCCCCCTTTGTTTGCGTATTGAACGCCAAAAGAAAGGCAAGATTAGCTATTTTTACAAAAATATACAAGATGATTTCCGTGACTTGATTGCTGACAAAAATAAAACAAGATATAATTAAAGATATTTTAGCTGCTAAATACTTTTCACTGATGTTTGACTGCACTCCAGATATCAGCCACAATGCGCAGATGACACAAGTAATTCGATATGTCAAGTCGAATGGCTCGGAGGTTGTGGAAAGTATTACTGACATTTTTACAGTTACAGACAAAACAGGAGAAGGTCGTAGTCAAGAGATACTGCAAAAATTGGAACAAGATGGGTTGAACATTAAGTACTGCAGGGAGCAGTCTTATGACTATGGGGAAAACAGGGCTGGAAAGTACAAAGGGGTCCAGTCAAGAATACTTCAGAAGAATGAACTCGCCTATATCGTACCATGTGCTGCTCACTCTTTAAATTTAGTAGGAGCAAATTCAGCAGACATTCAGCAAGACTAGGTGATCTGCAAGAGTAGATGCGGTTGAAGCTATTTACAAGCATTTTCATAAAGTTTTGAAGGCCCTGGAAGAAACTGAAACTTATAAATTGTCAACACCAGAAACAAAATCAGAGACAAGATCTATTTTAAAAAATATGTGAAAACTCCAATTCATTACTTTAACTTGTTTCTGGTATGCAATATTAAAATAAATTGTTCATGTTAATCAGTTTCTGCGAAGTTAATACTTTACAATTGAGAAAGCTGTTAGAAACATTCAAAGACTTTCGGGCTTTCTCAAAACTTCCCGGGATTCTTGTACCTCTGAAGCTATTTCTGAGGCCAAAGTGCTAGCAGAAGATAATGAGGTATCAACGGTATTCTCCGAAAAAAGGATTCAAAGAAAGAAGAAAATGGCCGATGAGCTTTGTTAGGATGAAGAATCCAACTTTCACAGAAAAAATAAGGAATAATTGACGGAGCTTAGTACCAGGTTTACCGCACTTGAGAAAATTGGTGCAAAAATTAGTTTTCTGTGTGGTGTGCAAATTCGAGAAATGGAAGTGGAGGACTTGAAGGCCAAAGCAGCGGAACTGGCAGAAGATCTTAGCGAGGAAGAAGTTGAAAGTTTCAGACAACATGCGCTGGCAGTAGACATAGCCTTGCAAGATTCTACTGCATCATCAACATTAAGTTTAATTTATAAAAATAAATTGGTAGAGGGGTAGACCCAACCTTACTACAGCGTTAAAATATATCTTACCATTCTAGTTTCTGTTTCGTCTGGAGAAAGAAGTTTCAGCTTGAGGAGCACGACTGCTTAACAAATCTGAGTATAATATCCATAGAGCACAAACGAGCTGCTTCTCTAAACTATGATGATATCAAAAGCAGTTTAGCAGCAAATAAATAAATAAATAAATAAATAAATAAATAAATAAATAAATAATAATAATAAAATAAAATAAAAGAAGCTCGAAAAGCGAAATTTTGAATTGATTTTTGTACGATGAGTAATCTTGTAATATTTTTGTATGTATTAAAATTGTTCTGTTTTTCTTTGATCTTAATTCAGTCAATAAAATAAGTTCATGTTGTGAGATTGTGACATTTATTTAGAAATATGTAACCCAATTAGCGTCAAAAAATCTATTCTTAGAGGGGGGAGGGGGTTGAAAGAAGGGGCGGCAAATTGAAACTTGCCCCCTTGGCAAATGTCCTAGATCCGGCCCTGGTGGGGGGTACACTCGAGCACCAACCTGAGCTCTGGAATTCGTAAACGTTGCCGGGGTAACGGTGCTGCGTTGCCACCCTGCCACCCAAGGTCGCGCGCGGTGTCATGCTTCAGTCACTGCAAGGCATCTGTCGCGTCTTCATCGTTTGTCTCGTATCGTATGTTACCGATTTTATTCGTGCCCTGTTACGTGTCGTTAATTTCAGACGTGAGTGAGACGGCTTCTTCCTGTAACCGTAGGAAAGTCGTCAGGGGCACTACCTTAAAGAGCCAGTCCCGTGAACTCGTGTATAACCCACGGTGCTATTTTGATGAGGAAAGGAACAACAGTGGGCCTCTTTTGCCGTTGTCTAAAGTCGTTGAGCGAGTAGCCGCAGCCTTGAAAATTGGAGCAACCAGTCTGAAGAAAATATCAAAGAAGAAGTGTGCTGCAGATCCACAGGAGCCAACTGCTGCTCTGTCGACTCCAGGAAAAACCAGAGTGCGTGCTGCCAAAACGACAAAATTGTACAATTTTCAAGAGGACGCAATTACATGACATAAATATGACTATAACACGCGGAAAGAATATCCTACCCAAAAGAAACTGCTTCTCTCACTACGAGATAATGAGTTATTTTTTGGAGTGAAAACCAATCTCCGTAAATAATATAGGTGTTCTAAATAATATAGGGTTCCAATGGAAAACTTTTTCTGGTAGGAGAGTTCTGCTTGAACGGGAAGATATCGTTGTCTGGAGATGTTTTTTGAGGGAAATATACAAGTGTATGCCTAGCCAAATCGTGTGGTTGGACGAAACTTGGTTGCAGTGGTGGACTAAGGCTGCCGGAGGCCCGGGGCGGCGGCAGAACAAAATGAGGCACCCTGTCCACTTGCAAATACATGTATTACTATATGAAAAAGGAACCTTTTAGAATTGGAGGCCCCAATAGGACGAGAGGAACGGGACAATCTAAGAAAAATAGATTACGAAATTTGGAGACCCCAAAACAAGAGGCCAGAGAGCTAAAAAAAAAAAAAAAGTCTTTCCAAAGCGATTGAATGGACTGATGACACTGCATGAAGAACAATGGAAGCTCCTATTGAAAAAGGCAGTCGTCTTGTTCTTCTGCATGCTGGAACAATCGATGGGTGTGTGCCAAATTTTTCCTTGCTGTTTTAATCAAAGAAAACTGGCGATTACCACGAGGAAATGACGGGTACGAAATTTAAAGAGTGGTTCGTACGATCTCTCCTTCTCAACATCGAAAAGAACTCGACTATTATAACGGATAATGCACCATATCATTCTGTTCAGTTGAACAAAGCCCCTACATCCAGCAGCAGGAAGAGTGACATCGTAGACTGGCTTGAAACGAACGGCATAAATTCATTTCATAGAGAGATGAAAAAGGCTGAACTGCTAGAAATTGTGAAAGAACACAAAAGCCGAAAAATCATTTACGAGATTAATATAATTGCAGAAGAAAATGGTCATAGAGTGTTTCGCCTTCCACCATATCATTGCCATTTGAATGCGTTAGAACTCGTTTGGGCTCAGGTAAAATCATACATTGTAGAAAGAAATAAAAGTTTTACATTTAAAGAAGTTGAGTTCTTGGTTCGTGAAGTATTGGGCAGCATTACTCCCACAAAATGCAATAATGTTGTCACACATACGCGGCACATCTTAGAAGAGGCATGGGAACGAGAAGGTGCACTAAAAGGATGTGCAGAAGAATTAATAATAACATGAGGGGACGATAGTAGCAGCAGCAGCGATGCTGATGAAGACAAGACAGTGACAGCAACACAAGAGATGTAGTTACTGACGACACGCTTATTGCAGACTGTGGAGTCTACCGTCCTCAGTGAAATACAGATAAGAGATCAATGTATGCATTATATTATACATAAATTGCACATGATGCTGGGCGTGAGTGATTTTTAATGTATAGTTTGTTTCGCAGCGAAAGATCGTTTACTGAAAAATTATGTTACTTTATTTCTACTTCTGTTACCAACAGACTGTCTGTCGAAACTGATCGGATAATTTTACTCGGACACTGTACTATGGAAGTCAATCGCGACCGTAAACAAATGAGAAAAACAAACAAACACTCTTCTTTTGGCCATCTTTAGGTTACGGTAGTAACACTAAAAGTGGGCCTTTGCGATCACCTTTGGACACCTCGAATTTTAAATGAAAATAACGGCTTAAATGTTCAAAACTCAAATGTTTGTAGAGTCTATGGGACTTAACTACGGGGTCATCAGTCCCTAAACTTACAAACTACTTATCAACTACCTACAACTAAGGACGGCACAAATATCCATGCCCGAGGGGGGATTGGAACCCCCGACCGTAGTGGCCGTGCAGACCGTGACTGGAGCGCCTCAGTCCCCTCGGCCACCGCGGGCGGCTTAAATGTTCATCTGACAAGAAACTTGAATAAACAAGTTGGTAGAAGAGAAAATTCTATACAACTTTGCTCTCATTTTTTTTTTCTTTCTTGCATCGTTTCAGAGATATTTGCAAAAATAATGGCGATTTGACGATGTCTGTCTGTCCGTAAAGTGTTACCACTTTTTAGGTCGAACCGTTCTACCGATAGGCACTAAATTATACAGACATAATAGTTGGCCTCCCTTTTTCAAATTTTTTCTGACAAAAAATACGTTAGCAACACTAAAAAAAGCCGTTTGTAATGAAATTGTAATTGCAAACAAACAATCTGACACGAAACCTAACTAAACAAATTTATGGAGGAAAAAATTCTTTCCTCTGTTATGTTTCTTTCGTAACTCGCACCGTTACAGAGATATTTGCAAAAATAACCGCGATTTGACACCGCCTCTTGGATTTACGTAAACCAGACGTTAGGAAATGTCACGTGACATTCCTCTGCCAGAACTCTCTCTGGCATACGCCATCTTGCTTCCTGTATTTTATGATTTTCTTATTATAGCTTACGGGTTGTCATTTCAAAGCAGTGGCACACTGAAGAATTAACAAACGAACATCGTTCATAGTACGATAAATTGTAATCTAGTGTCTAAAACTGTCATTTTAGCTGTTAGCAAACTGCCAGCAATAGAATGAGAACTAAAGAACAAAGCCGTGGTTGTTCGTCGTGGTGTAGTGGGTTACGTGATGATGTGCGTGGTCAGTAGTTCGAAACCCACCAGTACCATTATTTTCTTTTTTTTCCGCCTTGGCTTCTAAAAGGGTTTCAGGCACTCTTACTAATTAAACAGAGTTATCTTCTGCAATATTTAGAGTTTTGCATATGTAAGAGTGCTTCCTCTAAAATGTGTGTTTGTTCTATTTCGTGAACATGCCTTGAAATACGTAACAACGAATTGAACACCGGTCTTCTGAAGCATTTGAACAACAATGGGGAGGGTGCTGTGATAATGAATATTCTAAACAATGTGCAGATATTGGTAGTTTCGTATGTAAATGGAGTCCTAGATTTCTGTGGCAACTGTCGGTTCTTAATCAAACGGAAGGGAAGTGTATACATTGCAACAAATTACCTGTTTTTTCCTAAGCAATTATTCACTATTAATGGAATATGTTGAAAGTCATTAATTTGAATCAATGCGTCTACTAAAATTTTTGTCTTTGGCATGGTTGGTATGGACGCTTTTAACATAAATTGTATTACCTTTTCTGTAGTTCAGATATAACTTTGGTCATGTTACTTTGTTCTGCGCTAAACTAAATGGCAAATATTTTGTTTCAGACCGTGATTACATTTTCTTTTACGGCTAAAGTAACTAACGGAATAAGTGTGGTAATACCGAATTCCACAAAGCTCTAGTACTTAATTTATATCCAAAATTACTATAATCATTACATTATTTACGAGTCATTGTGTACATCTGATAAAGAAGTCTATGTTTGCAATTCGTTGGTATTTATTTCATGATATGTTCACAAAATAGAACAAATGCACTTTTCAGAGAAAGCGCTGTTACCTTTGAACAACTCAGAGTCTTGCAGGATATAATTGTGTTCAATTGACAATAGTGTGACAAAACCTTTTAGAAAACAAGATGAAAAAATTGCCATTTGGTTTATTTTTATTTTTATTCATTTATTTTATTTTATTTTCTTGTTCTTCAGGTAGATCGATGCTTTGCGGTCTTTTGTTCATGTTTGTTCTAGGTAGTTCGTTGAGAATTTTACTCAGAAAAATGTTTGTATAGCTTATGGGACTTAACTACGGGGTCATCAGTCCCTAAACTTACAAACAACTTATCAACTACCTAATACTAAGGACGGCACAAATATTCATGCCCGAGGGGGATTCGAACCCCCGACCATAGTGGCCGTGCAGACCATGACTGGAGCGCCTCAGTCCCCTCGGCCACCGCGGCCAGCAATTTTACTCAGTTTTTTTTTCTTTTATTACAGATGGCGTCGAGCCCCCTTTCATTTTCTCTCCTTTCATTGGTTCTTCGGTTTGATCGGTCATTTGCGGACGTTGGTTTATTTTGTTTAATGTGTTAAATGCTAACATGGCATTTTGAGAAATTAGATTATAAAAATGTTCAAATGTTTGTATATCTATCGGACCAAACTGCGTGGTCATTAGTCCGTAGCTTACAAACTACTTAAACTAAGGTAAACTAACCTAAGGACAACACACACACACACACACACACACCCATGCCCCAGGGAGGACTCGAACCTCCGACCGCGAGCAACCGCGAGCTCCGCAGCGAGGCGCCTGAGGCCGCTCGGCTACTCCATCACGGCATTAGATTATAATTCATTGTCCTAAGAAAGAAGTGTTTTTGATCATTTTCACTGCACCATTGCTTTGAAATGACGACGATTTATAAGAAAATCATCAAATACGGAATGCAAGATGGTGTATGCAAAAGAGTTTCGGGCGAGGGATGTCACGTGATTGATTTCCGAACGCCAAATGAACGCTGTGTTCCATCCAGGCTATAATCACTCATCCGAACGCCAAATGTACGTTACGTTCCATCCAGGCTATAGTCATTCGTAATCGGTACAGGCAAAGAAAAGAAACTTTTAACAAACTAGCAACGCAAGAGATAATATTTTAACGGAAAAATATGATTTAAATGTGAGAGAGTTATTAAAATAATAGTTTAAAGAGGTAAAAGTTAAAAAAAGAGGTAAAAGTTCAAAATAGGACAGTTATAAACATTCCGTCAGCTTGTGATAATTTATCAGCAGTACAAATAACGTATGAAATAAATAAACAAGCCAGCCTTCATGAGCTTACTGCCCACACTACACAATATAAATTCACTGAAAAAGTAGACAATTATTCATTAAATATATATACGAGGCGCGTGAGTTCCGTTTGGAAAGTGAGTTCCGTTTGGTTATATAAAACGAACGGGTACAGATACAGAAAAAAATATTGATGGTAAAAAAATCTACAACTGTGAAACTACTTTTCTACATAGCATCCGAAATTTTGTAGGCAATTGTCATAGCATGGCACAAGGTTTTGTGTGCCTTTTTCATAGAACTTTGCCACCTGTGTATTCAACCATGTGGTACCATTTTTTCCCCATCTCGTCATCATCGTTGAAGTGTTGTCCACCAAGGACAGATTTTAGGCGTAAGAAGAGGATTACTGTCAAAAGTTTTTTTTTTTTTTTCACGATAATGCCTGACCTCACACAGCGAATGTGACCAAACAATTCTTACGGAAATTTCAATGGGACCTGTTTGATCATCCTCCATACAACTCGGACCTCTCTCCTAGCGACTTTCATCTCTTCTTACATCTAAAATCTGTCCTTGGTGGTCAACACTTCAATGATGATAAAGAGCTGTTACCACATGGTTGAATACACAGGCGGCAACCTTCTGTGAAGGATGCATGCAAAAACTTGTGTCACGCTATGACAAGTGCCTACAAAATTTCGGCAGTCTTGTGGAAAAGTAGTTTAAGAGTTGTAGAATTTTGTGCAATAAAAATTTCTTCTGTATCTGTGTACAATTTCATTTTATTACCAAACGGAACTTACTTTCTGGACCGCCTCGTATATGAACATTAGGATAAGAGGTAGCTATCATGCTGCTTGCAGTTGCTGAGTTACTGTGAAGGACATGGTGATCTGACTGTATTTAATAATAAATAATTATAACAAATTTAATAAATTCTTAAATGAACAGATAAAATGTGTTGCTTTCAAGATGATAGCTTGAGGTAATAAGCTATGGTCTAAGAAATAGTTTGCTGAAATCTCACGACGTAATTAAAAGTCGTCAATTTTAAGTTTAATTTTACTATATTCATATGCTGTGAAAATTAACTTTTGTAGTTTTCAAGATATTAAAATTATTGTAGTTTCAAGAAGTGCGCCTAAATTTTCCGCGTTAATTAGTATATTGGGATTTGTTATAGGTGAATAGAGTGGATTACTATTGAATTTTGTGTTTGCAAATATGGCCATTTTCCAACTCAGATTCATTGTCCATATTGACCGTCATCTCTGCATACACTAAGTCCGGTCCTATCCGTTGTAAACCACAAGGGCCCCCCAGCTGCAAGCTACCGGCTTCTTCGTGCCTGTTGGCTAGCCTGCAACGTTCCACATGTCACTTTACCGCAGAATAAAGATTTCCCTGTATTTTTGTTACCTTACACACCTCCACTTTATGTGGCACACTTAATTTACTAAATTAACATATAAAGTAGCATCTAATTTTGCTGATTCCACCTAATAAATAAACGTAAAATATTTCATGTTTTCCAGATCAATAGTGTAAGTAATTTTATGGTGGTGTATGAAGCAGAGTGAACCTCTTAAGAGCGATGAAAGACACATCATAATTTAAAACTATCACAAATTACAACAATGTTGGGATATTAAATAAATGCCTAACAGCGCTCCTGGTTCCTGTAGATTAAATGACGTCACTGATTTGTTGCACTCGCGCTTATTCTCAATTAAAATTAGTCTGCACGCGTTATTCACTTAACTGCACCTTAGATTTTGATGCCGCCCTAGCACCGATATCTGATTCGTCCGGAGCCCGACAGCCACTAGCACTATTCTGCGCCAGCGCCATTTAACTACCCGCGTTGACATATTCGTTAATCTGCAGCCACCATATTTTTTTCAAGAGGATGTCTGTCAACAATCGACCATGCTATAGCTACCGGTGATCATCTGTTCGAACGGTTCAGGTCAGGCACTGAACGCTTCTCCCAGCGGAATCGATACATTTACAAAGTACTACAGCAATGCAAGAAGTTTCAGTGTGTACAACGCACAAATTACCGAAGCTCTACATTACTGACAGTTTCCTCAAGAAAACACGTCCACATCGTTAGCAAGATCGGTCCGCAACCAACTAATCATCTATGATTATCATTAATAATCTGATTTAAATTCATTAATTTTAACCTGATATCTATCTGAACAAATTCATTAACCCTTTATATTCTGCTGTGCAACTCATTGCTTACGTATTTACTTAATCCAAAAATATTTATCACGAAATCATCAGACTACTTAAAACCCGTTCCAAAATTTTATAAATCATTTTAAATCACAGCTTGGCTTATTTTACTATCAATTCTTTAGATTCTTGGAGCTCCTCGCACCAAATTTTGTATAAGCAATTACTTAAATACATAAATTCAGGTAGTGAACATAATCTTCCGTCCAAAAAAATTCAAATGTTTGTAAATCTATCGGACCAAACTGCGTGGTCATCAGTCCGTAGCTTATAAACTACTTAAACCTAGGTAAACTAACCTAAGGACAAACACACGCACCCATGCCCCAGGGAGGACTCGAACCTCCACGGCGAGCAACCGCGCGCTCCGCAGCGAGACGCTTTAGACCGCTCGGCTACTCCACCGCGGCAATCTTCCGTCCATACGAAACAAATTTCACAGATAAATACATTATGACACGAAACCGCCGGCCGCGGTGGCCGAGGGGACTGAGGCGCTCCAGTCACGGTCTGCACGGCCACTACGGTCGGGGGTTCGAATCCTCCCTCGGGCATGGATATTTGTGCCGTCCTTAGTCTTAGTTAGTTCATAAGTAGTTTGTAAGTTTAGGGAATGATGACCCCGTAGTTAAGTCCCATTAGCTATACAAACATTTGAACATTTTTTGACAAGAAACCTACAATACCAAAGTATGCTGCACAAATTAATTTTGTTACTTTTTCACTTACACAACTAATAGACATTTGCCGACCTCCACGCATCAACATTGCGTATTCTTACATGTCACTTTGCAACAATTGATTCCAGTCTTACACAATTTTCATAAATAATTTTACTAAAGAATATCGCCCAATGCTTTCATTTTGTCACATTTCTTCCATCCCCAGACCTAAGACGCGGCGAAATTTAGTTTCTCGACCGCTTATCCCCGTGATTGCCTTGTCGCTCAAATTTTTCTGATCGAGATTCCTATTATGAAAATTCACATTTCCATTTCTTTTATGGTGATTAGAGTCCCCACTGTGAAAACCGGCATTTCGCTTTTGAAAATAATTGTTCCCACTAAAAGTTGCAATTTTCATAACGTGGCTTAAATATCAAGGCCTATTCCTACATTTCTCTAAATTCTAAAAATTCTTCAACAAAATTGGTCGGACTGTGCACTAAATGCCTATTATATAATCGAGTAACCAAGTTTTGAGCGCAATAATTTCCGTTAAAGCTCCCAGCGGACGTGTTATGCTCTTTAACTTCCGCAATTGACGCACACAAAACTCCCGCATTGAACCATTATTACGTTTGGAGCTTATCCTGTTTAAAAACTCATTCTGTAGCCCGGTTTGCTTCGCTTCACTCCAGAATTTATTCAGGAAACTACTTTCAAACGTATCATAGATAGTAAATACTTCACTGTTTGAATTACCCCATGACTATGCTTCACGTTCTAAGTGTTGTTTCACAAATTTTATCCTGCTTAGACATACATCTCACAAAATAATTTCCACATTCAGACAGAAAATGAACAGAGTGATATTTTCGTTGGTTCGCAAAACATTTAGCCCGCAGTAGCCCATAGTACATATTTACAGTACTATTCATACGACTAGAAGCTAAACTATTCATCTCTGTACATACATCGTCGATCTACTGCCATAATTCACTTTCATTTTCTATTCCCACCTTCATCTGTTCCTTATTTTGTACTATTTGTCTTACATAATCCACTACCCTTGTAGTCAAATTACTTAAGGAATTAGTGGTTCCCATTTCAAGAGCATTTTCCCTTTGTACACATTTATCTACATTGCGCCGGCCGCGGTGGCCGAGGGGACTGAGGCGCTCCAGTCACGGTCTGCACGGCCACTACGGTCGGGGCTCGAATCACCCCTCGGTCAGGGATATTTGTGCCGTCCTTAGTCTTAGCTAGTTCATAAGTAGTTTGTAAGTTTAGGGACTGATTACCCCGTAGTTAAGTCCCATAGACTCTACAAACATTTGAATTTCAACATTTATCTACATTGCTGGCTAATTTGGCCTGTACTTTTACCTCTTGTTCCCCAAAATCTTTTCATAAATAGCCGACTTTGTCATTCACTAAGTCAACCTTCTCTCGAATTTCGACACATCTGACATAATGCTTTCTAATTTTATATACACTGTTCCGTCTATTTCAGAACAAATCTTTTCGACCTCTCATTTTAGACCCTCAATAACTGCGTTTATTCAAATTTCATATTACCCATATCGGTTTGAACAAAATCATCTTTAGACTTACATTACCCTTAACTCTCTGAACATTATCAATCTTTAAATTTAAGGTTTGTCTGCTATAACACAATTTTTGTGCCAACATCAACCATATCTGAGTTCATTTGACCCATATCTGATTACATATTACCCACATCTGATTTCATATTACATCTATTTCACACTGCCCATATCTGTTTGAACATAATCAATTCTGTATTAACAATGTCCATTTCTGCCTTTGTATCTGCTCACATTTCCTCAATCATTCACTTTAAATGCCCCATTGCATCTTTGATTTAAAAATTATTTCCCATTGATATTGGACTGCTAGTCCCACTTAGAGTTTCCATATCTATAAATGTGAATGTCTGTTCGGTGTACGTTTATCACGTCTGAACCACAAGACATAAAGAGCTAAAAATTTGTACAGTTACTAATGTCTACCCGGGGAAGGCTATAGGCACGGTTTTATGGTGATCGGAGAGCTATATATATACATATATATATATTAATGTGAATGCCTGTTCGGTGTATGCTTATGACGTCCGAACGACAAGACGCAGAGACATAAATATTTTTACAGTTACTAATTTATACCTGAGGAAGGTTTTAGGCACGGTTTTATAGCGATCTGACAGATATTTAGTAATTTGGAGAATATAGCGCGAAATGCGGAACAATAATCACTCTTTGAAAATTATATTTACTCTTTGAAAATGGTTTTATTGGTTGCATTGTTGCTTGTGGGTTGATAATGATAAAATGGTGGAGTTAATATTTCGCTCTGCAGCGAAAACTAAAGAACGAAACGAATTGTCTGTGTGTAATTGTTGGCCGCGGTGGAGTAGCCGAGCGGTCTAAAGCGTCTCGCTGCGGAGCGCGCGGTTGCTCGCCGTGGAGGTTCGAGTCCTCCCTGGGGCATGGGTGTGTGTGTTTGTCCTTAGGTTAGTTTACCTAGGTTTAAGTAGTTTGTAAGCTACGGACTGATGACCACGCAGTTTGGTCCGATAGATTTACAAACATTTGAAATTTTGTAATTGTTGTCGAAAGTCGCCCGTTGGACCATAGCAGTTCCATGCCGATAGCTATGAGGGGGTGGAAGATATGGTGGTTGAAAGTAGGCAAATTATAAAAAAAATGCGGACTGAAGTCCAGCGATGACGTTTGCGACTCTATAGCAAGGAGGTTACATACAGCGAAACGTGATGCCACAGACCATATCTTTGGTCTATGCGTACTACAATGTCTTCAGCTTTTTCTCTGTAAGGATAAGCATACGAATAAGGAACTATAAGACTAAATAAATAAAGCATTAAATAAGAAATTTCTTTTAATACATCTCTTTAAAAAATCTATTTGACGTTTTGCGCATTACATCAAGTAATCGATCCGTGATATTATTGCAATCATTATTCTTAAATTTCGTGATTGGATTCTTCGAAACGAGTGCATTTTTACGTATGTTTTGATCTACACTACTTACTTTCCTGATAATGTTGATTAAAAATGTTTGTTTCATTTCATCCTTCAAAACCAGTCTCATAGCACACTACAGAAAGATAGTTTATCCATCATAATCAACCAACACGCGAGCGGAACCGCGGGTTTAAGCTAGTTTACACTAAATCTTTCAGATTCAGGGCTAACAGGCTCATTACCGTTTCTCAGACCTGTACGTTTCAGATAACTGGTCAACCACCGGAAAATGCAATCCTGATGGCATAGCTGCAGACTCAGACATATTTACACCATCGACGTTGTTTCTTAACTTTGCTACCATGGGTCCGTTGAACGCTGCTGCTCAGCCGAAAACTCGTGGACTGGCCATTGAAGTCTGCCGCCTGTGCTAGCTGTCGCTCGCGTGAACAGCTGTCACAGAGTAACTATTTTTGTCTGTGCCGCTGTTCCGTCCCGCCGATATCTGGCCGTCGCCCGGCGCGTTCGACTATTGAAAGGACTCCGCATTTGACCAACACCACCTAGAGACACAACAGCCCGTGCTACGTCACACTGACCAGGCCGCGGCCGCCAGCTTATTCGCTGGTAGCCGGCCGCGGTGGCCGAGGGGACTGAGGCGCTCCAGTCGCGGTCTGCACGGCCACTACGGTCGGCGGTTCGAATCCCCCCTCGGGCGTGGATATTTGTGCCGCCCCTAGTGTTAGCTAGTTTGTAAGTAGTTTGTAAGTTTAGGGACTGATGATCCCGTAGTTAAGTCCCATAGACTCTACAAACATTTGAACATTTATTCGCTGGCCGCTACCAGGCAGTGGGCTGTAGGGATGGGCTATGAGCGCGCTCGAGAAACGCGCGACGCTAAGGCAAATTCTCGAGAAATTCCCGCGCACTCTCGAGAAGTTGTTGACAGTGCTGCGCTCTCTGGAGGCTGAGCGAAACTACAAGGAAGCACTGAACTATAGCATTCGTAACAGTTGTCTTCGGTATGTGCGAGGAACAATTTGAACATTAAATATTAGCTTTCTTTTATTTGTACTACATTGTTGTTATTATTATTATTAGTAGTAGTATTAGTAGTTAGTAGTAGTACAATGCTTCGCAGAAGACGAAAACCATAGGACTATTATTAAATGAAACGCGTTTCTCACACAATACAAAAAATCACACTAACGTGTTTTACGACCTGCTTTAGAGTTGTAGTTTTGTAAGTTTTTGCAAACATTTCGGACCAAAATAATAATCTAAATAATAAATTAATAAGAGTGTCTGAAATCCTTGTAGGAAAAAAAAAATTAGGTACTGGAGGGTTCCGACCCAATGACCTTCAGTGTCACATTCCAACACCGTGTCCACTACGCTACAGCAAACAGTTAGGAATTGGGTTCTCTAATCTCATACTATCGATGGCCGTTGTTAACTGATGCTAATATGGCATTTGTAGACACTAGATTATCATTTATCGTACGAAGAACGACGTCTTTTTGTTAATTCTTCAGTGCGCCATTGCTTTGAAATAACAACGTGTAAGTTACAATAAGAAAATCATCAAATACGCAACGCAAGATGGCGTATGCCAGAGACAGTTCTGGGCGAGGAATGTCACGTGACATCTGCGAACGGCTGGTTTTCGTTAATTTAATGCAAGGTGTCAAATCTCCGATACCCATGGGGTCTCCTCGTTAGACCGACAAATAACCTATCAACACTCGTAAATTCTCACGTAGAATCACTTAAAGCTTTCAGTTACAGTTCCGAAGTTGAATCGAAAGAAGTAAAAGCATGTAAACCGGTACATATTAGTATTTGGCAAAGTAGGATTTCTGACAAAGTTAAAGTTGCAATAAAGCGGCCGTTTGCCACGCATATTCTATCACTGTCTCAAACGAAGCACTTCCGCTAACCAGGCAGGTCCTCCTCCTTCCAAGGTGAGAGTGTCATTACAGCCCTCAAGGAGCTCTCCACACCACCCTTCCAAGTACTTTACTTGACCACTGCAGTCTTGTGCCCTAGCCACTCCCTCATCCACAGATCGCCATCTCCAGCAGAGTACTTAACAGAAAATATATTTCGACTTAACTTGGACCACGTCTACAAAACTTAACATTTTACAATATTAAATGGAAAAATTGTGCAAATAAGATATGAAATAAATAAACCAGCCAGCCTTCATGAACTTGACTGCTCACACTACACAATATAAATTCAGTGGAAAAATAGACAAATAGTAATTAAATAGATATATGAACACGCGGATGAGAGTTACTGTGAACGACACGATGATCTGACTGTATTGAATAATAAATAATTATAGCAAGTGTAATAAATTCTTAAATGAATGGATAAAATGTGTTGCCTTGAAGATGATAGTTTGAGGTAATAAGCTATCGTCTAAAAAATGGTTTGTTGAAATCTCATGACGCAATCAAAAGTTGGTAGTCTTAAGTTTAACTTTACTTTATTCAGATACTATGAAAATTAACTTTTGCAGTGTTCAAGATAATAAAAATATTGTTGATTCAAGAGATGCTCCTAATTTTTCTGCGTTCATTATTATATTTGGGTTTGTTATAGGTCAAACTGGTGAATTATTATTGAATTTTGTATTTGCCGGTATGGCCATCTTTCAACTCAGTTTCATTATCCACATTGACCGCCATCTTTGCATACGCTAAGACAGGCCCTGTCCATTGTTTCATCATTATCGTTTTAGCGATGGAATTACCCAGGTCCAGGTATGTTGTGAAAACCGGAAGCCCCACCCCCCCAAGGTGCAAACTACGAGCTGCTTCCTGCCTGCTAGCTAGCAGCAACGGTCCACATGTCTCTGTCTTTACCACAGACTAAAGATTCCCCAATATTTCAATCACTTTACAGTAGCATATTGCACTTGATAATATGAATAAAATCACACAATATAAAACTCTGCCTGACAGAAAACATCTTATTGCAGGGCAGTGGCGAACTAAGGCTGTTGGAGGCCCGGGGCGGCGGCAAAACAAAATGAGGCCCCCCATCCACTTGGAAATACATGTATTACAATAAGAAAATCGCACTAACGTGTTATACGGCCCACTATAGATTTGTAGTTTTATAAGTTTGTGCAAAAATTTTGGACCAAAATAATAATCTAAATAATAAAAAATCAATAAGAGTGTCTGAAACCCTTTTAGGAAAAAAAATTAGGTAGTGGCGGGTTCCGAACCATTGACCTTCAGCGTCACAATCCAACAGTTCGCCCACGACGCTACAGCTAACAATTAGAAGATGCGTTCTTTAATCTCATACTGTTGATGGCTGTTGTTAACTGATGCTAATATGGCGTTTGTAGACACTAGATTATTATTTATCGCACGAAGAACGAAGTGTTTTTGTTAATTCTTCAGTGCGCCATTGCTTTGAAATGACAACGTGTAAGTTACAATAAGAAAATCATCAAATACGCAACGCAAGATGGCGTATGCCAGAGAGAGTTCTGCGCGAGGAATGTCACGTGACATCTGCGAACGACTGGTTTTCGTTAATTCAATGGAGGGTGTCAAAACTCCGTTATTTCTGTAAATGTCTCTCAAGCGATACGAGATATGGAAAAAACATAAGGGAACAAAGTTGTAGAGAATTTTATCTTCTAAAATTACGGTTATTCAATTTCCGCGTCAGATGAACGGTTTATTTGCAATTAAAATTACATTACAAACGGCTTTTTTTTTTTTTTTGGTATTACTACCGTATGTTTTTGTAGGAAATATTTGAAAAAGGGAGGTTCTGGTCTCTGGAGGCCTACAATCATGTCTGTAAAATTTGGTGCTGATCGGTTGAACGGTTCGTTTTTAAAACAGGGAATACGTTACGGGCAGACAGACAGACATCCCAAAATCGCTGTTATTTTTGCAAATATCTCTGAAACGATAAGAGATATGAAAAAAACATAAGAGAGCAAAGTTGTAGAGAATTTTATCCTCTACAAATTCGGTTATTCAATTTTTGTGTCAGATGAATGGTTAAGCCGTTATTTTCATTTCAATTTAGAGCTGTCAAAAGACGCTTACTTTCAGTGTTACTACCGTAACCTAAAGTGGGCCAAAATGAGAACAAATATCTAAGTAAATGGGGATTCTGTTAACTCGTCCAGCCCTTAATGAGAGGAAGCGTACATAGAGAGAGAATACTGAAGTCATCTCTTTACCAAGAGAACGAACAGCTGAGGCTAAGCAAGGTCAGAACAGGTGCTGAGCGGATGCATTTTTAATCCGATCGCATCTAGAATTCGGAATGCAAACCGTTGCATGTCTATAAACTCGCGGGTGTTCACGGTCCCTTAACATAATCCACGAATACGTATTCGTTAGAACGGCGAAGTTCATAGCTGCTACAGTAAGTCTTCACTAAAATCTACAATGGCGGCATCTTCAGCACAATAGTAGTTCGTTGAGCGATACCTTCCAAGACTAGCAAGCAACTGAGGACGAGAAGGCCTTCCTAACTTGTTTTGTTAGCGGGTGCGTTGAACCACAGTATCACAGAAGAGCCGTTAACATTGCGCGGTGTGGTTACACGCTTCTTAGCTCCTGGTCGTAGAGTGGCGGCTAACGGCTGCAGTAGGAGCACGCCAGTGCGGTCCCTCTGTCGGGAACACACCACGCCAAAATAACGGCTGCAACAGGCTTTGTGGCTGTATGCCATATAGCAAATGTATAAGGATAATTATTCTAGTACGGAAAATTTCTCTACCCGCATGAGACGACGGTCCTCTGCATAGGCAAGCATACTGTAACGTTAGATTGCCAAGTAAAATTAGTTTTGATGAGGTTTGATTGCAGATTAATTTTATCGACTCTCTCAATTTTAATTGGGCCGAACCTCGTGGCATACGTGTATCAATAGAGTCGTAATTTTGTGTACTGCATTTTTTTCTCGAACAACTACAAGGAGTAGTACATCTGCACTACACTTAATATAGGAGAAAGTTCTGCTTCTGGTCAGGAGGAGGGAAAAAAACAATACTAGAAGTACGCGGATCAGGAGGAGCTCTTACAGTCCAGTAACACTCCCAGGTCGATTTCGAATGGGGGATAGTACCAGTCCGTAACGATGTACAGGCGTGTACGTTCCTAGGCAGTGGTCTTCATCATCATCTTCTTCTTCTTCTTCTTCTTGGTACGAGTACTTCACACATCCGCAGGCAGGAGAGGAATCGCTTGGCTCTAACTGGTTGAATTTATATAGCCAGCCCGGATCGGCCCGGAAACTTCCTTCTGGGAACCGGCGACCTCTGGACAACAAAGTATGAATTAACGGACTGTTGTGGTGACTGCCAGATAATACGAGGCGCGTCCAGAAAGTAAGTTCCGTTTGGTAATAAAATGAAATTGTACACAGATACAGAAGAAATTTTTATTGCACAAAATTCTACAACTCTTAAACTGCTTTTCCACATAACTGCCGAAATTTTGCAGTAATTTGTCATAGCGTGGCACCAGGTTTTGTATACCTTCTTCATATAAATCTGCCGGCCGCGGTGGCCGAGGTGACTGAGGCGCTCCAGTCACGGTCAGCACGGCCACTACGATCGGGGGTTCGAATCCCCCCTCGGGCATGGATATTTGTGCCGTCCTAGTTCGTAAGTAGTTCATAAGTAGTTTGTAAGTTTAGGGACTGATGACCCCGTAGTTAAGTCCCATAAGCTTAACAAACATTTGAACATTTCAGTTCATAGAAATCTGCCGCCTGTGTCTTCAACCAGTTGGAAACAGTTTCTTTCAGCTCGTCGTCCATAGTAAGAGCACTAATTGTAAACCTACGGTTTTCCTGGATCTTGTCATCAATCGCGTGAACCAGTTCTTCTGTAACCAAAGGTGGACGCCCACTTCGTTCTTCATGGTGCACATCACTACGCCCGCCATTGAACTGTAGGAACCATCTACTCACCATCGAATCACTCATCACATTTGGTCCGTAAACATCGCAAATTTGCCGATAAATTTCACTTGGTTTCACTTTCCTCGCATTCAGAAACCGAATCACCGACCTGATTTCACAGGCGGCGGGATTTTCAATCAACGCCGACATTTCAAACAAGCATAACAAAGCGTACGTAACTGACAGCGATCTCCAAATGGCGCACGTTCTTCTCCTTGATACACATCGTCTGCAGCGCATGTGCGGAACTGCAATCGCAGCGCTGCAGCGGAGATAAATCGAAACGCAACTTACTTTCTGGACGCGCCTCGTATTTCCTTTCTTGGTCGGAACTTGCAGTCTCGGCGTCTGTCGTGGTAGATTATGCTGTCCCCCTCATCTGCGGTGTATTGAGGGTTGTGGGTAGCCAGTCTGGCAGGCGTTTCCGACATCTGGCGTACACCGCGGGTGGCTGCGAGGCGGCCAATGTAGTCGTGTTCATCTACAACTACATGGGATAGTCTGCAAAACACATTTAAGTGCCTGGCAGAGGGTTCATCGAACCACCGTTATACCATTTATCACCCATACCATTCTCGAATAGCGCGCGGGAAGAAAGGACACCTGAATCTCTCCGATCGAGCTTTGATTTCTCGTATTTTGTTCTGATGATCATTTCTACCTATGTAAGTGGGAGTCAACAATATATTTTCGCATTCGGAGGAGAATGTTGGCGATTGGAGTTTCGTAAGTAGCCCACGCTGCAGCGATAAGCGCCGTTTTTGTAATGATTCCCATCCCAGATCCTGTATCATTTCCGTAACGCCGTCTCCCCTGTATCGTGACAATACGAAACGAGCTGCTCTTCTACTCTTTCGATGTCCTCCGTCCAACTCACCAGATAAGGATCCCACACTGGGCAGCAATACTCCAAAAAAGGACGGACAAGCGTAGTGTGTGCAACCTCTTTAGTAGTTCTTTTGCATCTTTTAATGGTTCTGCCAATAAAACGCAGTGTTTGGTACGCCTTTCCCACGATATTTTCTACGTGTTTTTTCCAGTTTAAGTCTGAAGTAATAGTAATTCCTAGGTATTTAGTGGAGTTAACGCCCTTCACGTTTGATTGATTTATCTTGTAAACAAAGTTTAACGGATTTATTTTCGTACTCTTGTGGACTACTTCACACTTCTCATTATTTAGAGTCAATTGCCAATTTTTACACCATAATGATATTTTATTTAAATAGTTCTGCAGCTGGTTTTAGTTTTCAAATGATTTTACTAGACGGTAAATCTGCAAACAATCTCAGAGAGCTACTTAGATTTTCCCCTAAATCGTTTATGTAAATAAGGACCAGCAGAGCACCAATAACACTATCTTGTGGAACGTCCGATATCGCCTCTGTTTTAGTCGATGCCTTACCATCAATTACTACGATCCGTGTCCTCTCTGACAGGAAATCCCTTATCCAAATTGTAAATTTGGGGCGATATACCATAACCACGCAATTTGATTAAAAGCCGTTTGTGAGGTACGGTGTCAAAAGCCTTCTAGAAATCGAGAAATACGGAATCGATTTGCGAACCCTTGTCAATAGCACCCATCACTTCGTGTGAATAAAGAGCTAGTTGTGTTTCGCATGAACGATATTTTCTAAATCCGTGTTGACCTTGGGTCAATAGATCATTCTGTTCGAGATAATTCGTAATATTTGAATACAGGATATGTTCCAAAACCCTGCTGCAAATTGACGTCAATGAAATAGGCCTGTAGTTTAGTGGGTAACTCCTACTGCCTTTCTTGAATTTAGGTGTGCCCTGAGTAACTTTCCAATCTTTTGGTACAGATCCTTTTTTGCGAGAGCGGTTGTATATGGCTGTTAAGTAAGGAGCTGTCGCTTCTGCATAATGAGATAGAAATCTAATGGGTATACAGTCCGGACGAGAAGACTTGTTCTTGTTAAGTGATTTTAGTTGCTGCACTACTCCGATGATATCTAGGTCTACATTATGGGAGAGAAAGGAAGCAATGAAACGGACGTAATTAATAAGGAGGGCATAGGTCTGTAGTTTGAATGGGAAAGCGGAATGCCATACACGGTCGTATGCCTTTTCTGTGTCAAGGGTGACAAAGATGGGAGAGCGACGGGAATTGAGTTGGGCGGAGAGGAGGTGGGTGAGGCGAAAGAGCTGGTAGCCAGCTGAGAAGGAAGGTCGGAAGCTACATTGGGAGAGGGAGAGGAGGTGGTGTTGACATAGATGGTGATGGATGCGACGGGATAGAACGGTTTCCAGGACTCTGCTGAACTCCGAGTTGAGGCTACTAGGACGGTAGGAGGAGATTGTGGATGGGGGCTTGTTGGGCTTAGGGAAAATCATGATGCAGGACGTTTTCCACAGACCGGGGGAGAAACTGGCGTAGACGATGACATTATAGGGGGCAGGCTTGGAGGGGGGGCCGTAGGTCAGGCGGTCGTGACCGGGAGCAGTGTTGCGTTTGTTGTGGAGTACTACTTGTATGTCTAGAGCTGTGATCGGAATGTTTAGTTCCGAAGTCGGGATGTGGTTCAAGTATTGGAAGCGTGGGCGAGTGGAGGGCGGAGGTGTCTGTCGCTCATGGAGATCGGGAAACAGGGAATAAACAAAAGTAGGATTGTCTGGGATGGAAAGGTTTCGGCGAGGTAAGAAGCAAAGTGTTCTGCCTTACTAGCGTTGTCGGGAAAGGCTCGCCAGTACTTGGATGAGTTGACGGGGAGTGTGGCATTTAAACGGGTGCATATCTGCCTCGCGGCTGGGAGGTTTCTGATGTATCTCTGGAATTTCCGGTGGCGGAGGACTGTGTCCTGGTCACAGGTGCGTAAGAAGGAGCGGTAGAGACGACGGGATTCACGGAGGAGGAGGACGGCCTGTGGAGGAAGGGTGGGACGATATGGGTGAACAGCTTTGGAGGGGATGTGGCTTCTCACGGTGTCAGCAACATTTTGGCGAAGGAAGGAGTAGGTGTGGTCGATGTCAGCAGGAACGCGGAAGGGAAGGCGACTCTCGACCAAGATGTATATGGATCGCCGGTAGGCATCCCACTCAGAGTTAGCATTGGAGTATTCATGGACTAGCTTGGGTGGGAAGGGGGGGGGGGGGTGGTGGCTTTCGCTTTAACTGGTTGGGCTGATATACCCAGAACGAGTGGGCCTGGAAACTTCCTTCTTCAAATGTGTGTAACGCTTATGGGACGTAACTGCGGGGGTCATCAGTCCCTAAACTTACAAGCTAATTATGAAGTTTAGTAAAAGTTCCCGAGGGAGGATTCGAACCCCCTACGGGGAACGGTCCCTCGCATCGGAGCATTGCGCTCATTGCGCCTGGACCACTTTTCTTATTATTTATCGACCACTCCGCCGCGGCTATTGTTGTTGTTGTGGTGGTGGCTGCCAGATAATGCGAGGGTCGTCCACAATGTAAGTTTCGTTACTATTTCTATCCGCGGCAGTGCTGAGATCGCAGTTCCGAGCATGCGCGGCAGTTACTCTGACTCAAGGAGAAGACATGTACGCCATTTTCATATCGCTGCTGCCGACGTTTGATTTGTAGTATTTCTTTATAAAGTCAACTGTAATTCAAAATGCCGAAGCGAGTGAAATCATATATGTGATTCGTTTTATAAATGCAAATCTGCGAGGTTTACGGACAAAATGCGTCGAGGATTACTGTCAAAATGTGTTGATTTTTTCCACGATATTGGACGACCTAACACGGCAAATACGGCCGAACAACTCTTACGGGAATTTCACTGGGACGTGTTTGATCATCCTCCGTACAGCCCGGACCTCATTCCTAGCGACTTTCATCTCTTCTTTCACCTAAAATCTATCCTTGATGGTCAACACTTAAACGATGATGACGAGATGAAAGAACGTGTTACCACATGGTTGAATACACCGGCGGCAACCTTCTATGAAGGAGACCTACAAAAACTTGTGCCCCGCTATGACAAGTGAGTACAAAATTTCGAAAGCTATGTAGAGAAGTAGTTTAACAGTTGTAAATTTTTGTACAATAAATATTTTTTTTCTGTATCTGTAAACATTTGCCGGCCGCGGTGGCCGAGAGTTCTGCGTCGCGTCAGTCACGGTCTGCACGGCCACTACGGTCGGGGGTTCGAATCCCCCCTCGAGCATGGATATTTGTGCCGGACTTAGTATTAGATAGGTCATAAGTAGTTTGTAAGTTTAGGGACTGATGATCATTTGTACACATTTTTTTTATATAACACATCGGAACTTATTTTGTCGACAAACGTCGTATTTACTTCCTTGTCGGATTTGGCAGCCTTGGCAGCCTGTCGTGGTAGATTATGCTGTCCCGCTCTTCTGTGGTGTGTTGACGGTTGCGTGGAGCCAGTCTGGCAGGCGTTCCCACGGCTGCCACAACAACGGTTTGATCTAATAATCTAAAAGTTAATACCTATTTAAATACTGCACACGCACTTTGTCATCAAGGCTGGAAAAGTGACACACTGGCAACTTTGTGTTCGAATGGGAAATGTCTCAGCTCTACAATGGCCCCCACGAATGGCTCTGACCAGATAGACATACATCGTTAAGGGTAAAGAATCCTTGAGGGCGCAGTTGAATTGATAAGAACAGTAAACAGTGGAAAATTAACATACAGAAAATTGCAATCCCTTATCCAAAATATACAGGTTGATAATAATTAAACTGTCAAAAAGTTGTTAAAATAACATCACTGGTCAGAATCAAGTGAAATTGCAACGGAATATTATCGGAGAAAGGGGGAAACTTATGGAAGAAGAAAAATAAATAGTGTAAAAATGGATCAGTAGATGACGCTGTATATGTCACAATATGTAAATGAAAACACTAGCCATGCGCACGACCCGTTGTAGTTGGTATAAACTCGCCGTGTACCAGGGTTTTCCTCATTTTGCGTCTTAGACGTTCCCCATGACTATTTTAATGCAGCCTCGCGCTCTGCTTGTAAAGCTGTTTTAAAAGATTGGTGCCTGTGTATAAGACGCTCTGCAGACATTGCGGACACTGAAGGTTTTGGAAAAAAAAAAAAAAAAAAAAAAAAAAAAAAACCAGGCGTTGGTCCGATGGCTACTGTGGGTCTGGAGAAAATGATTAGGAAATTCGAAAGGATGGATTCCTTTGGTGTGAAACCTGGTAAAGGGAGCAAACGAATTGATTCGTCCCAGCCGAATATACCTCTCGTGCTCGGCTATCCTTGTATTAATAGGCCGCCCGGTTTCTCGTATGTACACTTGGCCGCACTCACAGCCGATTTCATGAACTTCGGCTGTGTGCAACCTAACGATTGGATTCTTCATTGAGCCAATGTTGTCTCAAGGAATTGTATTATTTGTTGATATGTATATTACCTCGGCTTGAGGAACAAGGTGGGATAGTTCCTATTCGCGTTCTTTGCTGGGGTGTTATTCCAATGCAGGAGAGTCCTGGCAATTTGATACGCATTTCACAGGGAACATGAGGCAGAATTAAAGTATGTGGTGTGGATGAAGACGTGCTTTAAGACAGTCAGTGTAGTCGCCTTGGTTTAGACTTCGTGTTATCTGAGTGGTCTAAAGCGCCTACCTAGCAAGTAGGAGGTCCCGTGTTCGAATCCCGGCCACTGCATAAATTTTAATTCAATGCCTCGCCTTATGTTTAATTTCATAGTTTGTTGTTGCTACGAAGTTTGATGACCACTCGACGAAGAATTTTGCCTGCTCTTCCGGTAACTCCTTGTACGTATGGTCAGAGGCGGACTAAGGCTGTCGGAGTCCCGGGGCGGCGGCAAAACAAAATGAGGCCTCCTGTCCATTTGCCAATACATGTATTACTGTAAGAAATTAACTTTTCAGATTTGGAAGCTCCCCAGGACGGAACGGGACAATCTAAGAAAAATAACTTCCGAGATTTGGAGGCCCCAGTACGAGAGGTATTTGGAGGCATCCCAACCAAGATGAGAAGCCCGGGGCGGTCCCCCCCCCCCCCCCTTAGTCCACCACTGTGTATGACAACAGGGCGATATTTCGCCCTTCCTTCTTCTCTTCCCTTTTATTTCCATCATAAGTTGTCATAGTTTCTTCAGTCATCCTCTTACCATAACACTTTGCTTCGAAGATAGGCCTCACACTTTGTAGTTCCACTTTCAGATATTGTTCTTCACTATACCGATGAACCCTATTAGTTAGTGTGTGAACGGCGGACTTCTTTTGCGTAGGGTGGTGGAGACAAGTTGCGTGAAGGTACTGCCTGTACTGGTAGCTTTTCTGTATACCCTATGGCCTAGTTTGCCTTTGGGCTTCTGGTAAACTTCTACGTCGAGGAAACGGAGTACCCTATCCTTTTCTATGTCCTCAGTGAAATGGATTTTGTTGTGCTGTTGATTGAGGTTTCGATGGAAGTTCTGAAGCTTCTCTTCTCCGTGTGGCCAGATGACAAACGTGTCGTCTATGTATCGCAACCAGCAGTCTGGACGTAATGGTTGGGACTGGAGGGCTGTTTCCTCGAATGCCCCCATGAAAATATCGGCTACAAAGGGCGAGAGAGGTGACCCCACTGCAACTCTGTCCGTCTATTCATAAAATTCCCCTCTCCACTAGAAATAGATGGTCGTTAAACGATGGTGTCCCAGGTCGCAAACGTCGGGTAGCACGCGTTCCTCTAGAACAGTGTTTTTCAACCTGTGGGTCGCGACCCCTAAAGGAGGTCGCCAAGTCTTGCACGGAGGGTTGCCGTCGTAGGTGGAAGTATTACAATCATAAAATGTAAGTAATCAGGACATTACATACATTGTGTTATCTGAGCAGATAAACTGAAATTACTGAAACCTATTATTTCACTGCAAGACTTAGGTGTAAGGTGAGGGACGTAGTTGAACTATTTTATTCTGACCTTAATGTTCTTTATCTTTCTCTTTGGGCTAATTCTTCGTTTATTTGCTAGTTCTTTCTCTTTATCTATTGAGTTTATTTAGATTTTTGTGCATTTTGGCAACATTTCAAGGGAGATAGGTTCCTGGAATTATTGTTAATATTTTTTCTGGATATTTTACTGTTTTGATGGTACAGCTTGTGCTTTGATGGAATCGCTGGACAGTGAAACACAGTGGTAGACACGCAGGGCAGGGGGGACGCTCTGCTGGCGGTCTTCCTCATCCTCCGCTGCAATTCTCAGAACGCAGCGTGCCAAACGCAGAGGGGGACCCACCTCGTGGCACGTTGCATGGCTAGTCGGCAGCCTCTAGCTCAGGGGAGTGGTGTGAGAATGCCGGCAGTGTGGAGGTGGCTTCTTACCTGTGATATTTTTTTGGGACGTGTCGAATGTACCACTCAATGCCTCGTAGACGGTCTCCGCTGGACGCCACCCCGGCGCTGCTTTCGAGACAATTGGCCGTTCCGCTTGACAGAGAATTTGCAGATAAACGTCAATAGCAGGTTCCTCTGGTCGCCGGGTCAGTAATGGTGATGAATGTGCTTGCTCTTATCTGCAATATTTCTCTGAAGGCAGCAGAGCAGGAAATGTTTTACTGTGATGAATGTTAGGTCGTTCGGGACGCTTTCCATCCGTCTGAAGCGGCGGGAGGTCGGCTCCAGAGGCTATAAATGGTGTAACTTTAGGTCAGGGGACGGTAAATTCCGTGGGAACATTGCTGGCATGGGCGGAGCCTCTTGGCGGCCGCGGAAAGCGCGTTCTGATTCGCCAGTGTTTTGTAAGGTGAATTTGTCAACAACGTTATGCCATCCCATGGGGTAGGCGATTAGCCGTTCTTGCTGGTGTCAAAAATTCCAGTGCATGATATGAGAGGTGGTGGTCCTATCTTTAGAATTATTTGCTCCATTTTTGTTTGGATAATATTATTTGGATTTATTCCAGAAGGATATCAATAGTATTATCTTGTTTATATTCAGTTTCTTTCATTTTGTCTTGTAATTATCAGAGGATAGGAGTCTGGGAGGTAAATTTCTGTTCTCTCGGAGAATGACTCTGTTTTTGATTATTATAAGTATCGCCGATGGGATAACTGTCTTCCGAGGCGGAAGGCGCTGGCGACACCCGCAGGCCAGCAGGGCCCGCGAGGGGCAGGGGTCGCTGGCGGCACGTTCTCTGATGTTGCTTTCAAGGCATTCTGCCGACACCACTGGTCACCAACACAGAGTAACATATACAGAGAAGCAGCCCACGCTAAACCACTGTCCTACGCTCCCCTCGTAGTTCCGTAAGATGCTAGCAGGTGTCAGGCGTTTCGCTGGCTTAGGGTGCCTCTCGCACGTCAGAGGGTAGCGTGGAGGGGAGGCTGAGGGGAGAGCTCGTGCCGCCTGCCACGAGGCCACGGCTGTGTCCGGCGTTTGAGGGGAGGTGGTGGTGGGGGCAGCCGCTACCTGCCGCCTGCTCTGGCCAGTTTAAAGAGCTGCTTCTGACCACAGCGCCATCAATGTTGTTCAAATGTTTGTTAAGCTTATGGGACTTAACTACAGGGTCATCAGTCCCTAAACTTACAGACTACTTATTGAACTACTTACGAACTAGGACGGCACAAATATCCATGCCCGAGGGGGGATTCGAACCCCCGACCGTAGTGGCCGTGCTGACCGTGACTGGAGCGCCTCAGTCACCTCGGCATAGCGCCATCATGGGACATCTTACGGAACTGCTGGAAACCCTCCCTCCCCGCACCCCGGAGCGTAGGACCGGGCCCTTACGGAGGTTTCCCGTCTGTATATATTTGTCTGTGCCGCTGCCACCACCCGTGGTGAAACCACTCCGTCTGCAGACGGACATTTATATTTGGGCTGGGCACGTCTGTGGCTGACCTGAGTCCAGATAGTTTTTTTACGGCTTCGATGCTGCTTATGTGTAGGGAGGCTCTCCCGCCACGACGCACCGGAAGCGCGCTAAAGTACAATGAGCAGAGGCCGTAAAAGTTGGCGTCGTTCTGGTCTGCACGGGCACCCGAGGTTTGGAACGCCAGGGGGCGGGCGCCTGCGAATGTTTGTGTAAAATTGCCAGAGGTGATTTCTGGGGAAGTTAGAGTGGCGCTCTCGCGACGGGGCGCTGGCGTCTCGTCGACAGTAAAGTCATTTCAGCGTCTGCAGATTCGTTCCAATGGTCCGCAAATTCTATGGATTTCTGAGAAGTGCTGGCTTACATGCAGAATGAAGCGTGCGACAGTCATGTGGGGAAGGAGACTGGCGTGTTCAACAATAGCGCTCGTATTCCATTGGTTTGACCATTAAGCAAAAATTTGTGATTGGCTTGACGTCACCGATGGGAGAGGCTAGAGAGAAAGGTTTTGGAGTTATGGAATTTTTGCTGTGGAGCGAGTACTCTGGTGTCGGCGGCGCTGCTGGCCGCATCCTGCTACTTTTGGGGACTCTGTTCTGGACCACGCTCCTGACCGGATCGCGCTGTTTTGAGTTGTGTAATTTTCGGTGTTAACTTTGAATTATTTTAGTGTGCTTTCTGCAAAGTCAGGTGTTAGTCCTGCGTGGCCACTATAGAGTAAATTGAAACTTGTAATATTCTGAAGTGCGTATTTGCTGTCAGCTACACCACTCGTAATCAGAATTTTTACGGTTTTTTGAGAATACAGTTTTTTTTCACTTTAGTATTGTCATCGGCTTAACCAACAAAACGTGTTCTAATCGTATCAATCAACATTCGCGATCACTGCTGTCAACACTGCACTGCCCTCAGCTGGTCTTCTCCACCTGTAACGCCGTTCAACAGAAAGACGGTAAGGTTGCGCCAACGCATCTGCTGAGAAATGGGAGTTGAATGGTAGTATTAAGTGGGAGTTTTCATGTGCCAGAAGGGACGCCCTTATTCTTGTAGATCAAAAATAGACTTGATCAGAGTTGGGATAAATTTTCATTTTGTATTTAATTTTATACTTCGTGGGTTTATCACTTCCCTCCTGTGACTTAGCCAGTCGAAACATTTTATTTCGTGTACCAACTTTCGTTAGTTTCTAATTTTCATTTAAAGCCACCCATTTAGATATTAAGTGTATTTTATTGTCTTTCAATGTGTGTGTGTGTGTGTGTGTGTGTGTGTGTGTGTGTGTGTGTGTGGCATATGGTCACATGTGTTGGTGCATCAGGCAGGTTGTAAGATAGAATTTGTGAATATAGTTTTTATTCAAATTTGTGCCTATCTCATTTCAACCACCTTTAACCGTAAATATTTTGGAGGGAAAATTCTTATAAAGAGAGGTAAGTCGGGGGGAAATATTTTCATTGCACAGAGTGTGCAACTTAAAAGCTTGCATGTCGCCACAGCATACAGTTAGTAACAGTATATAGTAAATTCACTTTACGGAGATATATATATATATATATATATATATATATATATATATATATATTCTATTTTTTTAGTATTTAATAAATAAAAGCTAGTGGCGACCCTTAAATTAGATTTCCACAGAGGTAGAAGCAAATTGATTTCATAAATCCAAAAAGGAACACAGTTTCACATATAAAATTCATATATTTAAAGACCACGTACTATCAGATAGAAACAACCATTGACCCATTTGAAAAATTGTATGTTTTCATAAAAAATACACTTTCTAGGTATTTTTACAATCTGTTTATTGGCTAACAATACGAGTCCTTGACTACTAATCCATTCTGTGGAAACCGCACATCAATCGCACTTCCGTTTCCGCAATATTTACGGGGCAAGTGTTAGGTGCTTCATCATGTATAACGAAGTTTGATGCGTGTCCTGTTACTAATTGCAACGAGTATAGTTTACCATTTAATGTTAGGTTGCGTAGGTGGGATGAACGTAGCAGTGCCTTAGATTATACAGATGCAATTTTAGTTAATAATTGGAGTAGAATTAGATTTGTTGAGAAGTATTATGAATCTTTTCAGGCGAACCGTATTGCTGTTCGTGCGTTAAGTGAATTTCATTTCCAATATTACGGTTGGGTCAAGCGAGTAGAAAACTGGAACAGTGAGGCCTTTCGGTCCACGCACCTGGGACCATACGAGGAATTACGCTAAGGAGCTGCGGCTTGCATTCTTTGTTACAACGTCACAACAGAGGATTGATGTATTAGCTATCACCTTTTATGGAAACAAAATTAATCTATCATCTCCTGTTTTGTACTTGAACTGTGGTATTACAAACTGAATTTAGAGGAGTTTTAGAGATTTTAGAGATTCACGCAGAAATTATATTCTATTGCCGAACGGAGTTAGATTCGCTAATCCTTATGACGATTTCAGGCAGGGTAGATATAGACCTTGTGGTAGTTGTACAAGAGCCTCGATAGGTAAAACCTCATAAGTTATACCTCAGAGTTCCTTGTGTAACATTCATTATCTGTTGCACAGATCATTGTTTTATAATGTGTTAATGATGAATAGCGCAAAGCCTGAATACTGTTTTCACGAACCAATCGATAGGCAAAAGAACATGATAGAATAAGTTATTCAGAAAAATTCGAAAAAAGATCTACTTCCTTACAAATTATCCAGACAGTGGGACCTTTCTTAATAGGCATAATTCGCTTCTGAGTCTTACCTGAAATGCGATACACTCGTTAAGCAGAATATATTTTTCTGTCGGAAATAATGTAAAAATAGAACAATGTGTTCCATTCCGAAAAATACGCACAAAACATTTCGTCCAACGAATTGAAAGAAAGCTGAATAAAAAAAAATTTTTAATCCTTGAGATAATAGTTTTGTTACGGTCTGCGAGGAGGAGCGACAGGGGGTCGCCCGAATATTTTTTTTTTTTTTTTTTTTTTTTTTTTTTTTTGGGAATGAGTTGCATATTCGAAAAGTTTGAGAAACACTGCTTTGGAATGTTCATGGTATCCGACACTGCTATATTTGTAAATAAGGACTTCACGTCGAAGCTGACCATCAAATCCATGGCTGAGATTATCTTTTCTTCTAGAAGTGCCATATATGAAGTCGGCAGTGGCGGAACACCAGGAAGAGTGAACATAGATAGATAGGTTTCCAGGAAGTCAGCGTAATGGAAAATAACAACAAAAAACAAAACAAAACAAAAATAAATAAGCCCTCACTTCGAAGGGGAGGCAAGCTACAGGAATAGCTAACCGACCCGGAAAGATGAATAAAAAAGACGGGTACAGACTTCCGGAATATTGGCTGCCCGCGGTAGCACCTGCGCGACGACACCGCGCGCAGTGCAGTCCATTGGGATCCACACCACACCACACAGCTCAGAGACAACAGCGGCCGCGCGCACAACACACAACAAACAGCACAGCCTAGCCGGCGCTAGGCAACAGTGCTACGGCACTGTTACTATTCGCCAGTTTCAACCTATAGAAAACGATAATGCAAACACCAATCCATGACTCCCACCAATAGGAAAAAATAAAGCAACCAATAAAAGAAAGCCTCACTCCCTTCTCCCACAACCGGAACATCCAATTACTATCTGGTAAACGTTACTACCACCAGTATATAAGTTTCCAGCTTTCCCTCACACAGCAGTAAACACGACACCCAAAAGAAAGCCGCTTTCAGCAGTGGCCGAAATGTCGGTGGAATGTAATATATTGACGATGCGGACCCTTGCCCAGAGGAATTTTATAGACAACTAGATTATATGCCCATGCTTCGCAACGGTTGTTAAAGAAGGGCCTGTGCGTATCATGGCGATTTAGGGTTCTGGACCTCTGTCAGTTTTAAACATGTAAACCCGGCGTTGCCCAGGTGCTTACTTATCCTGCACTCTCGTAGTCCACCTCCCCTTCCCTCCTGTCTCTGCATCCATCTCTTTCTCTTTTCTCTGTTCGTTTCCACCTTTCCCTCTCGGCAAAGTTTTTTACAAGGTTACACTCTGCCATGTACCATACCAACATTTATGTACCCAGTGACCTTCCTCTTAGTTTAAAGGTCATGTGCGCAAAAAGAAGAAAAACTATGCATTTTGTTAACGTCCGTAAGTTAAGTACCCTCCATCATGCAACAACCGAAATTTTATACAGACAGTAACATTCCTCTTGTATTTAAGTTCAGATATGCAAAATTTTATCAGTATCGGAAAAACTATAGATATGTATGCAATAAAAAGTGGGTCACATTGAAAAACGCACTTCGTTGTTCTCAAATTTTCCAGTTTTAATTCATACAACTATTGTTCTGAAAATAACCGCCGCGGTGGAGTAGCCGAGCGGTCTAAAGCGTCTCGCTGCGGAGTGCGCGGTTGCTCGCCGTGGAGTTTCGAGTCCTCCCTGGGGCATGGGTGTGTATGTTGTCCGTAGGTTAGTTTGCCTAGGTTTAAGTAGTTTGTAAGCTACGGACTGATGACCACGCAGTTTGGTCCGATAGATTTACAAACATTTGAACATTTTGAAAATAACGAAAACAACCCAAAAAGATCTGTGAAATCGGTCGAGCTGTCCTCAAGTTATGGCGCGACCAAGGAATTCAGAGATAAATTTTTATGTTGCCAGATACCCTCCCCCATGCACCGTATGAAACTGAAGGTAGATGCTGGCCTTCCTCTTGTATTGAAGGGCACGCGTGCAAAATTTCGTGAAGATCGGAATGAAACTGTAGATTTCGTCAGTCTGTAGGAAACGTATCCTCCCCCTTGCACCTTAATTCTGTCCTGTCGCAAAATAGTTTCTTAGCTGACGTTTTATACCTATAAACTACATACCGGAAAAATTTCAGCTTCATTTGTGCATTAGTTTTAGAGATTTCGTGTTTAGTCAGTGAGTGAGTGCGTGACTGACCTTTCGCTTTTATATATATAGAATACCTCCTGAATTATGTGTCACACAAAAAAATTATTTACCAGATTCGTAAAGTGAAATATTACAAAACTGACTACGAAATGTGTTGTTAATGGCGTTGGTAGTAAATTACAATCTCATGCATATTAGAGCGAATTTTCATGGAATTCATTGTCTTTGACGTCATAGCACCTGAACTATATGTCGTAATACATTATATCGAAGATACATCCAGTAATGTATATGTAAAATGTCTGCAAAATAAGTCCCAATCAGGGATAGTAGGAAAGGCGCAATAAATCAAAACGTCATGCCTGATGAGACGGCTTTTCATTATCGTAATTGTTTATGACTCCATATCTCATGAACTGCGTGTCGTACTACGACAAAATTTTCAACGTACGTTCAGTGGCCGGCCGCGGTGGCCGAGGGGACTGAGGCGCTCCAGTCACGGTCTGCACGGCCACTACGGTCGGCGGTTCGAATCCCCCCTCGGGCATGGATATTTGTGCCGTCCTAGTTCGTAAGTAGCTCATAAGTAGTTTGTAAGTTTAGGGACTGATGACCCCGTAGTTATACAAACAAACGTTGAGTGGTATGTGTGTATACTGTCTGTAAGATTTCTCACGAATACATTTAAAAGTGTACGAGTAAGAAATTGTAGCGTCATTCCAAACGCCGTAATTTTATTGCATGAACACCGAACATGTTGTAAACGAGAAACTTTTTTCCTTTCATCATTTTGCTATGGTTGTCGGCGAGAAAAAGTTTCCCAAAGGTTTGAAATTATGTTTAAAGGTGGTTACTAGTCGCTAAGTGCTCTACTTCTCAAATAGCGGACTGATAAAGTCACAGTATCACATGCCGCAAGACGGGGAAGTTTTCAATGTTTATAACGTCATATCTCCTGAACTATCGATTCTATCGCAAAATCGTTTCTTAGCTGACGTCTTCTACCTATAAACTACATTCCTGACAAATTTCCGCTTCATAAGTGAAGTAGTTTTCGAGATTCCGTGTTTAGTCAGTGAGTGAGTGTATGAATGAGTGTCCTTTCGCTTTTATATAAATAGAGATGATAACGGCCGCGGAAGCCTTCGTTTACATTTAACTTGAAACTCGTCTGTTTTCGCAGAGTGACGTGCAGAGACACGGCCTAATCCTTCGATCTCTTACGCCTTCGGTAAGTACATGTGCAGGTGGGGAGTTCAAATGTTTGTAGAACTTATGGGACTTAACTACGGGGTCATCAGTCCCTAAGCTTACAAACTACTTATGAACTAACTAAGGCTAAGGACGGCACAAATATCCATGCCTGAGGGGGGATTCGAACCCCCGACCGTAGTGGCCGTGCAGACCGTGACTGGAGCGCCTCAGTCCCCTCGGCCACCACGGCCGGCGGAGGGGAGTTGCTGGAGCGTAGTTTACTCAGGAACTACTACCAGAGTGCATCCTGACACAAGAGAGACATTTCCTACTCTGCCTTTAGTCTTGCCAGTACTCTCCCCCACGTGGGAACTCACGCCTGTACTACTGACATCCTTCAACTCAACAACCTTTCACGTTTCATTTAAACTGACGTGTGGGTCAGTCTTCTCCCACGCTCCACTTTTCTTCTCAGCTACACTGAGTGGAATTAATCCTAAAAAAGTAAATAAAGACACAATGTCAAACTTCCTATCAGATTAAATTTCTGTGCCGGGATCGGGATTCGAACCGGGGAACTTTGCCTTTCGCGGGCAAGGGCTGTACCGTCTGAGCTATCCCAGCATCCTTCACGGTCCATCCTCTCATCTTTACTTCAGCCAGTACCTCGCCTCCTACATTCCAAACGTCACAGAAATTCTCCTGCAAAGCTTGCAGAACTAACACTACTGGAAGAACGAATATAGTGGAGACATGGCTTAGCTACAGCCGAAGGGATGTTCCCAGAATGAAACTTCCACTCTGTAGCTGTCGCTAAGCCAAGTCTCCACCATATCCCTTCTTCCAGGAGTGCTAGTTCTTCAAGGTTCGCAGGAGACCTTCTGTGAAGTGAAGTTTGGAAAATAGGAGGCGAGGTACTGGCAGAAGTAAGTAAAGTTGTGAGGACGGACCGTGAAGCGTTCCGGAATAGCTCAGGCGGTAGAGCATTTGCCCGCGAAATGTAAAGGTCGCAGGTCCGAATCCCGGTTCCGGCACACAATTTTAATCCGCCAGGTAGTTTCATATCAGCACACACTCCGCTGCAGAGTGAAAGTTTCATTCTGGAAAGACACAATGTCATTCCACAAGTAACACAGAAAACGGTTATTCTTACTCTGAAACTATACAAACAATTCCTCCCTCCTTCAAGACCATAAATGAGTACCCTGAGCCACTCAACAAAATAAACTATTTAAATTCCTCTTTGAAACAGTAAACAGGAATAAAGTTTCGGGGTATATTTAATGGATGAAACACTAATATTAGCCAGCTATGGATTTACTACTCCATGCTCGTTTTGGGGTCGACCAGTACATAAAAGTGGTTTCCCAGGAGTTTTCTCACATGGAAACGGCTAACATACAGCATGTAGATTTTGGGTATCTTTTTCTTCATTAGGCCAGATTATAGATGACTGCGAACCAAATGATGGCGTCTTATCAGTTCGGTCATGCTGTTCCTTTTTAAAACTTATTTTCTCCTTATTCTCCTTCGTGGAGGTACTAGCTTTTCCAATAACTGCGCAACCAACGGACATACATGGTAGTTTTACTACTATTTGAACCGGCATGGTCACTGGTTCACTCAACATCAATTCTGCTAGCGAATAGCAATTAGTGTTGTGGATTAATGTGTTTGGTATGTCTTCAGTCTAGGGCACACACTGAACCCATCTCTTGTGCTTCTGTGAACAATGGATTCTGGTGTTTGCCTACCGCGTGAAAACATTTCTCCATAGGGTTTGCGGTTATGTGGTAAACACTTGTTCAATGAATGGTTAGTCCTCCTGTTGCATTTTGGAGATCCACACCCAAGATGTGAATTGGAGACCGTTATCTGATAACACTCCCTGTGGGTTGCCGAATTCGTTGGCATTTTGCTGAAAGCCCCTCACCAGTATAATTTCCAATGTAGTTCTCACCAGGAACAGTTAAATGTAATCCGTGAAAACGTCTATATGGAAAAGAGAAAACGCGCTCCCCTTTTTCTAACAGGAAGCTTCCCACAATGTTGAAAGACACTAATTCCCTTAGTGCTAAGGTAGCAAACTGTTCCATCAACCCCTTAATTCTATCCCTTGTTGGTTTTGCCATTTGACATCGAATACATTTCCTTGCAGCATCTGCTCTATTTCTTCATCAACCTCTTTGCATTTTAACAAAGGCATTTGGTACGGCCAGGAATATATGAAGTTTCTCTCTTTTACTTATAGGCCTCAAATTTAGCCTGACAGCCGCCTAGGCTTTTTCTGAAATGCCACTGAATACGCACAGAATTCATTAAATAAAGTGTTCTGTTGCTCTGGCGTTAAGCAAATGCCTTCCCTGATTATGCTGGATAATTCATCCACCAGTCGGTATGCGTCAGGGCCAAGAACTGCCTCCCACCATTGCCCAGGGCCGCGGTAGGGTGAAAGGCCCACTCTTAGGGAAAGGGCGCTCACTTCTTGTGTGTATCGCCAGCAGCTTACAAGACGGCGAAGACACCCGGTTGTCCCCCATACTGACAACCACTTCTTTCGACTGGCAATCAATCCTGTCGTCTGTGTGACGTAACGAATCTGCACCGAGAACAGCAGTTGTTGACAGCAGACTACAAGAACGGGCTGAAATATCTTACCGTTTTTGAGTGAACAATTCAAGCGAGACTTGTTTGTTTATTGGTTTTGTCTTAGTACCCATGGCACTCTTAATTCTTATAGCTATTAGGGTAGTACTTCTGACTTAAATCTGTCCTGCAGCACGCTGAGAAAAGCCTTGGATATTACTGAAATAGCCGTGTCCGTGTCTAGCAAAAACTTCTGCAGCATGTCCAACCAGTTCAGAGATATTCTCGGGCTTTGTTATGCATGTTCTGAAAGCAGGTATTCTTCTGTTAACAAGTCCTCAGTGGATTTTGCGGACAGCTCACCTCCGTCTCTGAATCCCCACACAAAGATAGCGGGAGTAACTCGGTTGTGAGAATTAGTTTTCCTTACTTTTCTCTGTGACAGTGATCGTTGGTGCCTTCTCCCACTTGTGGTTGCAGACTGCGCCCCTAATGATTTGCCATGTGCTTCCTTCCACCTGGACGGAAATTACAGCTTTCTCTACAGGTGTATTCTGCTGGTAGTGACTCCGATTCGCTGGCCAATTTCTTATCGCTCGGAACCACCCCCATTATTCTCAGAGGGTTGCGACCCACGCCCACCATGGCTATTACTCCCGCTGATGGCGTGGTGATGATTCCTTTCTTCCTGAAAATCGTCAAACAAAGCTAACACTTCTAAGGACTGCTCTATACTGATTATTTGCACTGGCAGAAGTTGATCTCAACCCCAATGGGGCTCGCATTACTAAGTCAGTGGAATTAATTCCTCGGCTTCCATGTGTGTATCAAGGAGACACACTGCTGACACTTCACACAAGAAAAACATTCGCTAGGTTTCCCAACAAGTACTGTAATGAGGTCCTATCATCCGTGAGCAGCTTACTCCTTGTTGATGGGCTTCACTCCAGTATTGTGAGAGGAACTCCCGACTTAATTGTGTTAAGTGTAAACATAGTCTACCCGTAATTAGCAACCACAGGCTCGCTTCAGATGTCAAATGCTGACCAAATGCGTTCATTAGTTGTTTATGGCTAATTCGAATGGAATCAGACAGAACTGAAAATTTTTCAGGAATTTCTTCCAGTTAGGAGAAATTGTTTGCGTTGTAGGTACTACAAACAAAGCTCATTACTGTACCTAATGCGTGACATGTCTCTGTGCTCCGAGAGTTGTGGGTTCGACTCAGCAAGTAACGTAAACGCCATTTCTTTCTTTGTGAATGAGCTTCCTCACAAGGTCGTTCCATTCACAGGACTAGCGGCCTTCAGAGGGAAAGTGTTCACAGCAGGTAGAAAGTACTCAGCTGTTGAGGCTGACCCTGTGGCAGGCGGTAGGCTAGGCGTGGGGCCAGCTTACCTGCTGTTGTGCTGGATTCACTTCACTCTCGGCCGCAAATGATGACCTCGCTGTCAGGTGGATCTGTCTATAGCTTAGTTCTTGCAGGAGAAACAACACCAAATACCGAAAATTACTGGTTAATCGTTGTGCTCAAAACCAAAATACGCCGGCCGCGGTGGCCGAGGGGACTGAGGCGCTCCAGTCACGGTCTGCACGGCCACTACGGTCGGGGGTTCGAATCCCCCTTCGGGCATGGATATTTGTGCCGTCCTTAGTCTTAGTTAGTTCATAAGTAGTTTGTAAGTTTAGGGACTGATGACCCCGTAGTTAAGTCCCATAAGCTATACAAACATTTCATTTTTTCAACCAAAATACGCTTCTTTGTAACTTATTAACTAATACATTCTCTAAAACTGTTTACTGTGCTGCAAGTATTTCTCCTATTCCAGTACTTAGGTCTGCAAATTTCTCCTCATTAGTGAGAATCCCTGTCTGTATTTAACACAGCATTGCAGTGTGACCTGACAACACGGTGCCGGCCTCTGTCATCCTCTCACTTGTGACTCTATATTAGTTTGTTGCTAGTCTGCCGGCCGCGGAGGCCGAGGGGACTGAGGCGTTCCAGTCACGGTCTGCACGGCCACTACGGTCGGGGGTTCGAATCCCCCCAAGGGAATGGATATTTGTGCCGTCCGTAGCATTAAGTAGTTCATAAGTAGTTTGTAAGTTTAGGGACTGATGACCCCGTAGTTAAGTTGTTGCTAGTCTCTTTGATATGCAATCGAAACCACTTGTTCTTCTACTTCCGCATCCTTGTTTTGAACTTTATCAAATGACCCCTTGTTTTCTCCTGAGAACTTTGTCAATAAGCTTCCCCTGTGCCTTTCACACAAGGGCTTGAGATACAAGTTACTTTAAAACTCCTTCACAGTGACCTAGGAGGGCTTCTGTGAACACACCAGCAACAGCCTCGATATCCTTGCAATGTTGCTCTAATCTCACATTTAATTTTTTGGCCTGCACTTTAATTGTGAATTTACATTCGCGGTTATTTCTGCATTTAAACTAGTACTCTGTGAGTGAATTTTTCAACTAAAGTGGCATTTTACACGGTGAATTTTGCCTTTAGTAGCTGACCAAACTTAGCCATAAAATCATTGCTGATAACAGCTGTTTGCACAGCAGTGTTCATAGCCCGCGGTTGCTCCGCGGCGTAGGAATCGCGGCGGCTTGGCAGTGCGATGTTTCTCACAAGGCAGCGTGGGAGTTGTTTATAGGCGCGGCTGCGGCGGCGGCCCCTACACTCTTCCGCTGCGGCCGGCCGCGGTGGCCGAGGGGACTAAGGCGCTCCAGTCACGGTCTGCACGGCCACTACGGTCGGGGGTTCGAATTCCCCCTAGGTCATGGATATTTGTGCCATCCTAGTTCGTAAGTAGTTCATAAGTAGTTTGTAAGTTTAGGGACTGATGACCCCGTAGTTAAGTCCCATAGACTATACACACATTTGAACATTTCTTCCGCTGCGGCCTCATAATACCAGCGGCTGCAATTCCGAACCGCATCACGGCGGCTAATGCGGCTGTTCGGTGTGCCATATGTCAGGCCGCCAGGTGGGAACAGGGTGCTCAAGGTCACTGCAGTCCCATTACCCGTCGGATCCTACGATTGCATCATGTCGCGGCCCCTCATCGGGAACGACGGTGGAGTAGGGATGGCGGTTATCGCTGAAACAACCGGTTTTCGGTTATACCGGTTCTTTTTATCTGCAGTTTAACTGCACCGTAAAGATTGCTCGAGATAACCGGTTTTTTAAATAACCGCTTTTCGGTTTTTATTGCTATTATTTCCAGTAGTTTTCGAACGAAACATATTTTTGTGGCCGAAACAGAAACCGTAATCGTCGGTTCTTCTAGTTTCGGCCGAAACCGAAACTTACGTAATTTAGTTAATATTTATGTAAATTTACGTTAGACGACAAATCACTAGTCTTTCCATATTTTGCAAGATCCTCTCCCAATACTACGCCTTCTTGAGTGTTTGTAAGCCTAGCCAGGAGTCCGTAAAAGATGATATACGAAGCATACAGATTTACTGGCCTAGTATTTCCATCCAGCAGTTGCGAATATTGAGCCAACCACTCCGTAAGTTGGACTTGTGAGAGAGCGCATACACATATCTCGTAATATACACATATATATAAAGTTACAGTCAGTAAATGAACTTCAATCAGTGCTGCAGAAGTATTTCGAAAACTAAAGTCACAGTTCCGACTAACAGTATGATTGTTGTCAGTGTAAATTTACTCAAATTGAACTAGGAAACCCGTGTACCACATGATCAAAGAATGTTCAAATGGGTGTGAGTTGAAAATGTTCAAATGTTTGTTAAGCTTATGGGACTTAACTACGGGGTCATCAGTCCCTAAACTTACAAACTACTTATCAACTACCTTATACTAAGGACGGCACAAATATCCATGCCCGAGGGTGGATTCGAACCCCCGACCGTAGTGGCCGTGCAGACCGTGACTGGAGCGCCTCAGTCCCCTCGGCCACCGCGGCCGGCAGGGTGTGAGTTCTTATGAGACCTAACTGCTTAGGTCATCGGTCCCTACACTTAAAAACTACTTAATCTAATTTAAACTAACTTACACTAAGTACAACATACACACCCATGACCGAGGGAGGAGGGAGGACTCGAACCTCCGACTGGAGCAGCCGCGCAGTCCGTAACATGAAGCCTCAGACCGCACGGTTACCTCACGACGCATCACATGATCAAATGTTATCTAAACCCATATTGGTTATTAAAAAAGCCCCTCGCTTTCAAGGAATCACATTAATAAAACTTGTTAGCATAACAATATGATAATACATTAAATGTTAGTATTCCAAGCTTAGAGTACATCACTTACATAATAGGTATATGAATCGAATTTACCTTCTCTTCCAAGGAACATTTTGGATGCTTTCTCCTTAAATGACACAACATCTTTGTAGTACTTCCACCCGTTTTCAGCTTTTTAAAGCAAATGGAGCATTGTACCTCACTGCTACCGTACTTCGTGAAGTACTTCCACACTCGGGATGGTGCCATTTAAGACACAACCGATGTCTGGCGACGCCAGCAAGGAACTGCCGCATGACCAGACGGAGGCAAGTCTCGTACACTGCCGGTGCACGCGCGTCGTCTAATAGGCCACGCCACACGGCAACATGTGCATCGATGCCTCAATAGCTGCACCAGTTCTCAAGTTCTTATGCCACGTGTATGTTGCGCTTTTCTGACTGCCGGGATTTTCTTAAATTATCACTGATCGCTTTTCTTAGTTTACTGCGATGACCTAATATTTCACAGCAGTGGAAATTTTAGGAATAGCCCTAAATATTAGGATCTACTAGTTCTAATTTTTTTTTAAATTATTTACAAAAAACACATTTTGAATCACTACTACAGGAAGTAGTCGTACCGGTTGTTTTACCCGGTTCTTGGCAATAACTAAAAGAAACCGGTTACAACCGACACCAAATAAATACCGAAAAAAACCGGTTATTCAAAACTAAAATACCGGTATCGGTTTTAGCCAGTCGGTTTCTCCCATCCCTACGGTGGAGGTGGCGGCAGTGTCAGGTGTGGTGTCGGCAGGGTTGACGTCGGCAGCGGCTGCGCTTGTGTAGGCCGTGGCGGCTGCCCCGCAACGATGGAGATGGCTTCGTCTGCACCAGCGTAGTTCTGCATGTTCATCTCCTTTGGTTGCACCGTGCTAGATGTCTTGCGCGACCAAAGTGGTCTCTCCCCTCCCAGCCGCGGGGAATGGCCGAGCGTTCTAAGGCGCCTTGCTGTGGAGCGCGCGGTTGCTCGCCGTTGGAGGTTCGAGTTCTCCCTCGTGCATAGGTGTGTGATTTGTCCTTAGGTTAATTTAACGTAGTTTAAGTAGTTTGTAAGCCTAGGGACTAATAACAAGTGTTTGTTAAGCTTAAGGGACTTAACTGCGGGGTCATCAGTCCCTAAACTTACAAACTGCTTATGAAATACCTTATACTAAGGACGACACAAACATCCATGCCCGAGGGGGGGATTCGAACCTCCGATGGGGAACGGCCTCGCGCATCGTAGCAGAGCGCCTCAATGCGCTGGGCCGCTCCGCCGCGGACTAATAACTAAAGAAGTTAGTCCCATAGATTTACAAACATTTCAACGTGTTTTCTCCCCTCCCGCTAACGTTGCCGGCTGCAACAAAGGAGCTAACTTGCCCAGCTTCCCTGGGAGACGTAGGATCAGCACGAGTTTGTTACACTTGCGGGGAGTGACACTTGCGCGGAAAGGGCATTTGTAGACACTTGCGCGGAGACCCGGACGCTGCAGGTAGTGAACAGGGTGTTCCAGAAGTAGGGATACACCACCCCTACTCCACGCCCTCCAGCCGCTACCTGTGCCGTATTCAGGGAAAGGCCCACCGAGCGAGGTGGAGCTGTAGTAACGGCCCGGAGATATCACAGCCTCATTCAACAGGGAGATAACACGTCATACAAATATCACTCGATTTACAATACAGCACCATGTGAAGAGGAATCTGATGAAATCGGAATTGAGCGCAACCGTTGCTAATTACAATTCCGGAATTACTGCATTTTGAGTCAGAATTCGCATCTATATTCCCATTTATCGCAAATGCGAATTTTTCCTGTCCCTAGTAATACCTCTAAAAATAAACAGCTGATAAAGGCACTAAAAGCAAGGGCAGATCTTTGGGTGTATTACTACAAATAACTAAAACACAATTTGATTGTGGAATTATATACAATCTCAGTATAAGGGTTTTTTGTAGGTGGTTTTGATCAGCTTTTAAATATGTTAGGAATAGCATTATGAAATATAGTCAGCTACACCTTATGTTTATTATGAGATATCGATTTTGGATAATTTCAGGTCATCTTCAAGTCTCAAACAACAGGTGTTACTTATGCATTTTTCCAGTGACACTCAAACCTTTAACTGTTTACACACGAGGTCTAATGTTGTTAGTCGCGTTAGCGATGAAAACAGAACCCAGAATCTTTGCGTCTAAATGATACATATATTGGTGTGATGTCTTATTTCGAAAGAACAAACATCACACCAATACATATATAGCTCTCGGTAAAGTGGAACGGTACGATGTCGTTACGTAGCACAGCACGGCGACTGGAAACGCAGAAGTGCAAACAACGTCCTCTCCTCAGAGGTATGATTCTAATTAGGTTCGACGTAGACTTCTACAACATACAGTCAACACGGCGAAGATTGCACCAAAAAATTTAACGTTTCGTCTACTTTGGCGATAGCAACCAAATTTTAAAATCGTGTCTACTATGTAAAGATTTAGCAACACAAAACGCTTCAAGTTGATAACTTCACTGGTTTTCGAGTTCTCAATATTTAATATGTTTTTAATGTTATTACATAAAAAACAAATTTGGGACTCACACTACAATTTTCATATGGCAGATTTTGTAGGTACATTCACAAGACATAATTCAACGGTTCTGTGCATTCATTTTATGAGAAATACCAATCATTTGTTTTCAGTGTTTATTTCAAATTTCTACATTTAAGTTTATTTAATTATTAGTACTTAAATGTGGTGATGAAATAAATAAATTACGTGTATATGTGTAGTCTTATGTGGCCAAACTACTTAGGTCATCGGTCGCTAGACTTACACTACTTAATCTTACTTAAAATAACGTAGGCAAAGTACAAACAAACATACCCATGTCCGAGGAAGGACTCGAACATCCGACCGGACCGGCAGCGCAATTTGTGACACAAATTACATGTTTGATAATATTAATGCATAGAAGTATGAAATCACGTCAAAACTACTTCCTGCAAAAATTTCGACAAAAAAGTTGGCACTGAGTTTAGAAAAACAAAATTCTGGTATATTGGATTTTAATATTTTATCAAAAATTGAATGTTACTACAAGAGATACAGCCATTCAAATTTACGGGCACCATAACGTATTCCCTTCCTGAGTAAATGAGCTGCTTCTTGTAGTTTCAACACCTTTTTCTTGAATGTTCTGAATATAAATCTTCACACAGACTTCTTGAGGAGTAGAGTGATACGGTTATCTGATTGTAAACCACGGCCTATTACCTTAGACCTTTTTGACTGTACTGAACAGGAGTTCCGCGTATTCCGTAATTTATATTTATACAGTTAACAGGCAATGTAATTTATAACCAACTATTGGCTGTCAATTTCGCTTCATTTTTCCTGGAAGTCTTGCAACTTGTTTCTCCCTGTTGGTTTATGCCAAGTTCGGAGTAAAAATGGTTCTATATGACGGTGATGGAAAATAGAATTTATCTTTAGCATTTTTCGGTGTGTGACATTCCCTTACACATTCCGTATTTCATACATTTCTTAGATGTATTTCTAATTCGAATACAGCCAAATCGTTTTGGGGTCTACGAATAAACGCTTCAAGTATGTAAAATACTCATTGACTTATTATTAACGTTTTTTAATTGAAGGTTTAAGGTTGCGTCTCTTATTAAAAAGCATAGTGGCTATTTTTAAAGAGACGGAAGTTGCGTTATAGTGGGGTTAACTACATAGCGGTCAATTACATCTGTGCAGGATGCCTAATATATTTATTGCTTGCACAGGTGTCTTGATATGCTTAGTGTTCTGAATAATATGCTTTTAGGAGGTAAGACTGTGGAAAGTCATCGTCTTGTAGTAGCAAAGAATGTCTTAATAACTCTCCAAACATTATCACTATTAAAATACCTTTTTGTTTTCAGGAGGAACACTCAACGAATTCATATGTAGTTAGAACAAGTTACTATACTGCTCTTCAGCTTTGAAAGGGTTGTGCAATTTCACTGAGTTTCGTGTTATGTTGACAGTGTGGAAACATGACAACAGCAGTGCTAGACTTCTTGGTGTGCCTGTACCCAGGAAAAGCCATTAGCCGCCCCAAGGGTCCCGGGTTCCGCGCAAGTGTCACTCCGCGCAAGTGTCACTCCGCGCAACTGTTCCAACCCCATCAGCACTACAGGCGGCTGCCCGTTCTGCTGCACTTTCAGCCTGGCTGCCTGCCTTGTTTCGAAGTCTGACTCATGTTCAAATGTTTGTAATCCTATGGGACCAAACTACGTCGGTCATCAGTCCCTAGTTCCACAAACTACTTAAACTAAGTTAAACTAACCTAAGGACAAACATACACATCCATGCCCGAGGAAGGATTCGAACCTCCGACGCGCGATCCGGAACGTGGCGCTCCAGACCGCTCGGCTACTCCCGCGCGGCCTTTTGTCTCATCACTGACAAATGGTTGCTTCTAGTAATAAATAAACTCTCTCTCTCTCAGAATCTATTAATTGAAACTATGGTCGCCACTTGCAGCATTGTCTGGTCAGGAGTTCAAATGTTTTTAAATATATGTGACTTATTTGGTTATTAGTCCCTATGCTTACAAAATACCTAAACTAAGTAAAACTAACCCAAGGACAACACACACACACACCCATGACCGAGGGAGGACTCGAAACTCGGACGGCGAGCAACCGCGCGCTCCTCATCGTTGGTCAGGAGTGGCTTAAAAAAATCACTAACAAAACTCACTAACTTCGTCGCTTGTCAAATCCGCATTAAAAAAAAAAAAAAAAAAAAAATAATTTCCTGTCCCGTCACAGTTGCCATATGTGTAGATGCTGCGCTTTCATAACTCACAAAAGCACGACACGATGCAATGTTACCAGAAGTAATGAACCTGCCTAACTTCTGCTCCCTTATCAACAGGTGGTTTTGGTCGTTTCGGGTTCGGCGTAGGTGCGGTAGATTGCGTATATTTCGAAGCCATATAAAGGAATGTGGAGCCGCATGCACGAGTTAAGGATGGATGGACCCATCTGTAACAAAGTCTAGTTAATAGTTAACGAAGTGATCAAAAGGTTACTTAATTCTTTTCAGTTGTGGTGGTGGCTGCTGCGACCTTAAATCTAAATGAAAGTTTGTTCCACAGGTAAACAGAGATCCACTGTACAAGACTTCTTGCAGTGCAGCACTAGCTAACCGACTGCTCTGACAAAGCTGCTAGCTGTTCTGGAAATGTCCTTTCTGTTTAGCTAGCTGAGGCGACAGTGAGCGAAAGAGAAAACTGTTCTAATGCAGAGTTGTCAACTCTGCCACTAATATTCCAACTAAAGTTTCTATAAAATGCTTCTAAATTACAAGAAAAACACCTAAAAAGGCAATCGAGGGGGGGGGGTTATGAGCTGCGGTCTGATCCGTTTTCATATATATAGGGATTAAGAGCTATTCACCCCCCATATGTATTATACATATCATACAATGAGATAATCGCAGGAGTGAAGATATGCACAAGGACGAGTGATGTTATGTCGGTCGGGGGTTCGAATCCTCCCTCTGTCATGGATATTTGTGCCGTCTTTAGTATAAGGTAGTTATAAGTAGTTTGTAAGTTTAGGGACTGATGACCCCGTAGTTAAGTCCCATAAGCTTAACAAACATTTGAACATTTTTTGAATAACCAAATAAGTCCCATGTATTTACAAACATTTGAACTCCTGAACAGACAATACTGCAGGTGTTGACTTTAATTTCAATTAATATATTCTGAGAGAGATTTTATTTGTTACTAGAAGCAACCACATGTCAGTCATGAGAACATTTGAACATTTGATTTGATCTACACGAAGGCTTCCGCGGCCGTTGTCATTGTTGATAAAACTCTTCTGGGTGTTGGACCGCATCGTCAATATATCAAATACTTCACCGACGTTTCGGCCACTATTGCAAGCGGCCGAAACGTCGGTGAAATATTTGATATATTGAAGATGCGGTCCAATACCCATAAGAGTTATATCAACATTTGATTTGATGTTATGTCGAAGCAAGTGCAGACATTGGAAAATTGTTTTTCTCCCCTATAGAAACACGATTATTGCTATAAGAAAACGACAGAAAATGATGTTCAGACACTGCTTTGCAAATGTGAAAAGTAGCTCAATGAACAATTAAACTTAGATTCTCGTACGTAATTTACTGAACTCAACTTACATTTATAACTCTGCTGAGGACACCTCTTCAAGACCTCGTAAGCAATTCCATTCTCTTGTGGTCGTACACAGACACACTAGATTTTGACAAATTTTTTCTGATGGCTGGAACTTGGTAAAACATATCTTCCCAGTTTTCAGATAGTAGCGTATAGCTAGTAAACTATTTTTCAGAATGAAAGTCGATTTCTAAGTCTGTTTGTATGAAGTTGAAAACAGAGGTTTCACGTTCCACTGTGGAATTTGAGGTAGGAAGCCCGCGATACCACCCGCCGGCATTTACTCGTGGCATTTGGCGTGTTATGTGGTGGAGAGCTGTTCGTTTTACGGTGGCAATTACTTTTACACCAAGAACCTGTCAACCATAGATCAGGTACAGCTTTATTTATTTACTTCACGGTTTCTATGAAACACTAACCAAGTCATTCTATGTTGTTCCAATTTCTAAGGATATTAACCAGACGTGGCCTTTGGGACGGGAAGTAAAATTTCAACGAGGCCCTTGATTTAATTAAAAACACTAATCAACTGAAACGTTGATTATTTTCAGTTGGCTACAATTGAAATGTGGGCTTTCCGCCATGTTGATGGCGTCATTAGTTAAAGCCGAAGGGGCAAATCGCGTGCTTCAATTAAACTGAATATTACTTGGCCACGACAACTAGACGATTTTATTGGTGCTGCCAAAATCGGTGAAAATTGGCACTAGTTGAAAGATATTTAGAAGCACTACCAGCGTTACAATGCTGGTTGACGCGAATTATTACTGCACATCTTGCTAGGGCAACGGTTCCAGCACTGCAGAAAGAAGTCAATGCTGCCTTCCCCTCACCGGCCTCCCCCCCCCCCCCCCCCCATCCCGCGGCAGCCGTGAGAGAGACACCACCCTGCAGCTCCCAACAACCACCACGCAAATCGTCAAGTTATCGTATCCAAACAGTTATTTCACAAAAACCTGACGAAGTCCGAAATTTTCTGGTTTTCTTTTCGTCAGGGCTGAATGTTCTTTCAGAAATCAGGGCAAACTGTGATTGTTCACATTAGCGACCCTCTTGAGTCTTCAATGTTGAATGATAAAAACAGTTTTCAGAAATTCACAAATTTTCGATGGAAACTTCCTGTTTAGATGGAATTTTTCTGACGTAATAGACAGCTAGGGATTAGGGGGTGGTAGTGAAGGCCATGCTGGCTTCGCAGTGCTGACAACACACACTACGATTCAGGCTTCCGTGAAAGCAGAAGACATACATGGAAAAAATTGAAATAATAATAAAAAAGATCGCTTAAATGTTGTTTCTAAACGAAACCTAAATCGTCACATATACTGACATGTATAATCAATATCCCATCTGCAGAAATTACGTGGAATTATTGCAAAGACAGGGTAAATGCAGTGAAGTTGAACAAAGTGAAACAGAAAACAACTATGGCCTACCTCACAGCTGGATAACGTTTGATGCAGCAAAAAAAGAGAAAAAAAAATACCGACCATCACTTCTGCCGACTTCTATCGATTCAGGGGTCGGGAGTAGTATGCCAACAAAAAGTCAGGACACTAAAAACTAACAACGTCTCTGTATACGAAGGTAGTGGTTAGTAGTGCAGCCTTCTTCTTAGTTTCTCTTGAGCCGTTTTCTCACACATTGCAGGGTCGGCTTGTTAATGTGGATTTGGCAATTACGGGGTGGCCGGATGCTCTTCCTGCCGCCACCCCATGCCACCCGGGAGGAAATGTGTTCCCCAAACATCTGCGTATATGTGTGAAAGTGTAAAGTGTAACGAAATGTTTGCGATTCGTCTAACTAGGCGGAACTAGGGGACCAGCCCGGTATTCACCTAAGGGGATGTGGAAAACCGCCTAAAAACCACATCCAGGCTGGCCGGTACACCGATCCCCTTCGTTAATCCGCCGGACGGATTCGAACCGGGGCCGGTACGCCTCCCCGTCTCGGAAAGCGGTGTGTGAGACCACACGGCTAGTGGTTAGGGGTGCAGTGCAGAAAGATAACTCATAGTAAGAAATACATGTACCTTTCAGCAGAGCGGCCGTTTCCCAAATCTTCCCACACTTTTATACGTACTTCCATTTATTCTTAGTGGCCATTGTGTTCAATAAAGCAACACACAACACTAGTAGGTAACTTGACCTGGCCACTAAAGTAAAAATAACGGTGGGTTATACACCAATAAAACGATAGTTAACGCACTAAACTGCTTATCATAGCACGCGACAAAATTCTGTGTAGTGTTCTCAGGAAATGCAGTGACAGAACAGCCACTCAGCAATCAGCACTGGCGCGGTTGGAAACGAACATATGTAAATCAGTACTGCAACAAGTCTTCCGATTGCTGCTAGTCAGAACGAGGGGTCTGCGTTCAATGTAACGCTACCCACTCAGTCGACGCAGACTCTTAAAAAAAGAGTTTTCCTATTCCCCATAGAAATCGCCCTGACGTTTCTTACTCCCCATAAAATCCCCCTGAAGTTTATTTCCCTCTAAATTGCCCCATGAAACACTAAATTTCTCCCTGAATCTGGAGGGAACCCTCAAGTTGACAATCCTGATCTAGTGGCGTCGCCGCGGTGAAGTAGCCGAGCGGTCTAAGGCGCCCCGCTGCGGAGCGCCCAGGTTCGAGTCCTCCCTGGAGCATGTGTGTGTGTGTGTGTGTGTGTGTGTGTGTGTGTGTGTGTGTGTGTGTGTGTGGTGTCCTTAGTTTACTTTACCTTAGTTTAAGTAGTTTGTAAGCTACGGACTGATAACCATGTAGTTTGGTCCGATAGATTTACAAACATTTTGAACTAGTGGCGTCCATTGCCTCTGCTGCCTGACAGTTACACGTGGCGCCTCTGTGCTCGCCACTCCCATCGGCGATTATCCCACCTGTGACGCGTGTTCCAACTTGCTACACCACAGTCTTACCTGAGAATCTTCTGCTGCTGTGACCGTTGCCAGCATCGGACCTCCTCTCTTCTAGCAGGGGTTTCTGTTTCGTTAATTAATGAATGAGAATGGCAGCAACGTGGGAACACTACAGACCAGAAGTCAGACAGCTCAGTTAAAAGAAATGCTTATGAAAAGTAAGAGCCAGACAGTATAAAACCCAACATGGTAGAGAAAACTTCTTGCTGTAGTGCAAGACGGAAACGAGTACGAATACATAAGAAAATAAGGATTCTATCAACTCATCCAGTCCTTGTGATATTCCTGGCCTGTGGCCACTTCATATTTCTGGCCGCTGGCCGTTTCTTTGCTAACATCGTACGCGTCTTAAACGCGGAAGAACGAGAGAAGTGCAGCATATGTTGGAATGTGGGGTGGGGAGCAGTAGCATATGGCACAGTAGGTGCTGGTTCCCGTGGGAAAGCCCGCCTATGTTACTGGTGCTCTCCTCGCATTGGCTGCTGCATTTCACGTCACGTGATTTCTTATAAAATTAGTTTTGTTTATTATATACTAAATACTAATTATTCAGAGCTGAGAGCTTATGACAAATGTCTCTCAAGGACAGGCTAGATTTTGACAATTTAAAAAGTTTAAGGTGCCTTCTCTTATTGTAACAAGAGAAGAGCGATTTTGCAGAAGGCGCGCGACGGCCCTGTTTTGGCGCGAAATAGAGCGTCAGGTGCCCTCGCGCAACGCGCCGCAGTTTCAATCTCGAGCTGACCACTATATGCGCCGGACCGCACCAGTCACGAGTAAAGATTTGTGTAATAGTAACAGTCCAGGTCTCAACATGAGCTATGGGCAGCATAGGCCGTGTCGTATTAACAAAAGTTGTTCATATTTAATTATTTATTTAATAAATGGCATCCCTGAAAATTAAAAATCTCGCGGGTCGCTTCTTATGCTTCTTCTATCATACAGAACTTATTTTAGCCTCACTTGTATGCTGTAGAAAAATCAACGACCTGTGTGCTGTCTTCTGCGCTGGGGACACAACTATAGAAGACAACAGGTTAGTCAGAACTCTATGCTTTCCATAAAGCAACTACGGCACCTCGTGCGTACTGTAGGGCGGTACAAACGCACACTGCTACGCAACAGCATCCGCGAGGATGCGGAGGTTTTAGGGGACTTGTGGGAGGAAGCAGTACTAACTTCTCCGTCCGCAAATAAAACCCTAGGAAGCTTGTACCCTGACGAGAGAGAATGTACGTAGAGAAAATCTGCATTTACATCTACATTCATTTTCCGCAAGCTACAACATGTGTTGCATGGCAGAGCGTACCATGTACCACTATTAGTAATTTTCTTTCCTGTTCGAGTCCCAAAGAGTGTGATGGAGAGCAGACCGTTACATTCCTATAAACTCGCGGGCATTCACGGTCCCTTTTGCATATACCCCGAGCACGTACTCGTTGAGACGGTGAAGTTTATAGCTGCTACAGTAAGTCAGCGGCAAAATATGCTTCAATGGTGGCAACTTCGGCACACAACTGGTTCACATCTTACTTTAATAATAGACAACAGAAGGTAATTCTCCGCAGTGTAGAAAATGGCTATGACGTGCAACCCCAATGGGGCACAATTAAGTATGGGGTGCCCCAGGGGTCTGTTTTGGGACCATTGCTGTTTCTTATTTATATAAATGATATGACTTCGAGTATAACAGGTGACTGTAAAATATTTTTGCTTGCTGATGCTACCAGCTTGGTAGTGAAGCTCGTAATATTGACACAGTATCAAATAGTGCAGTTCAAGAGATAAGTTCATGGCTTGTAGAAAACAAGTTGATGTTAAATCACAGTAAACCTCAGTTTTTACAATTTATAATACATAATTTGACGAAAGCTGACATTCTGATTACACATAATGGGCATGTGATAAGTGAGACTGAAGAGTTCAAATTTCTATGTGTTCATATAGACAGTAAGCTGTCATGGAAAGCCCATGTTCAGGATCTTGTTCCAAAACTAAATTCTGCTGTATTTACCATTAGAACAATATCTGAGATAAGTGATTTTTCAACACGAAAAGTAGTCTATTACGCTTACTTTCATTCACTTATGACGTACGGCATTGTTTTTTGGGGTAACTCGGCTGATGCAAAAAGGATATTTCTGGCTCAAAAACGGGCGGTTAGAGCAATATCTGGTGTTAAGTTCGCGAACGTCATTTCGACCCCTTTTCAGTAGTCTGGGAATTTTTATTCTGGCGTCACAATACGTGTTTTCTTTAATGTCGTTTGTTGTTAATAATATCAGCTTATTCCCACGAGATAGTAGCTTTCACTCGGTGAATACTAGACAGAAGTCGAATCTACATTTGCATCACAGCACCTTAACACTTGTGCAGAAAGGGGTACAGTATTCTGCGGCATCCATTTTCAGTAAGCTGCCACAAGAACTAAAGAATCTTAGCACTAATCCACACGTTTTCAAATCTAAATTGAAGAGCTACCCCATGGCTCACTACTTTTATTCTGTCGAGAAACTCCTAGAAAAGTTAAACAATTAAGCTAATTCATTTTTTTCTTTATTGATTCCTTTCACTTTGTCTTAAGATTGTCGTGTGCAAAGGACTACTTAACAATTTTCTATTACCATTCTTGTGTAACAATTAATGTATTCTTGTTCCATGACCATGGAGTCTCACACCTCAGTTGGGACCTATGGAACAGAAAAAAAACAATAAAAAATGAAATAACAGTAGTTCGTCGACAGATACCTTCCAAGACCAGCAAACAACTTGACGAGAAGGCGCTCTCGTTGGTATTGTAACTGTAATCGTCGAACCGCAGTATGCGTCCACCGACAAAATTAGGAACTTGTGGCCAACCTCACCAGAACAACCGTTAACATTGGTACTGGCTGCGTGTCCTGGTTTCAAGCTTCTTAGGTTGCAGTCCTGTAGTGGCGGCAAACGGCCGAAGTAGGATCGGCGCAGTGGTGTCTCTCTACCGATAAGACGAATTTCTCAAATCAGGACAAACCTTGCGACAAATCAATCGAGTCGTAATTTAGCAAACTGTTCGAATCATTAATCAGAAAGTTAATAACTATTTGATTACTACACTTCTCTGTTATAAAGACTGGACAACGTGGTACACAGGCAGCTTTGTATCCGGCTGGGGAAAAATCTCAGCTTTACACCACCTTGTCTGCATCGCTGGGATCCTCACCTATTTGCTTCCAATATTTTGCTATGTGTTTCCATGAAATACGCATACAGGAGCACGGAAGTTCGAATAGAAACCTCTCAACACTGAGTGATCAGCTTGGAACGTTTTGCTTACATGTACATGCGGATCTCCTGAGAATTTAGCTACATCCTGCTGAACGAGAAACAGTGAACAAATATCAGGGAAATTCTGACTTCGTATGAAGGCGGAATACTGTACTGTAAACAGTGGAGCTATTTGCTGAATCTTAAAAGAGAAGTGTGCTATCCGACTTGATAAACAACGCGTACATCGCTTACTCACTGAAGCGAGGAACAAACACCAGACTGCGTTTTCTATTTACAAAGTATCAGTTTTGAAAAATTCAGTAAAAAGAGAAAAATTACTCTCTTACGCTGCATCTAAACGACGCAAGAGAAATACCAGATTAAAGAACAAATACAATCACATACTATTGATTCATTGCAATATATTGTTAGCTTAAGCTAGAGAGGCGGCAGCGGCTGGCTTCCGGGAATATCAGTGAAATATCGTAAGCCTGGCAGACTAAAAAGAACATAAAACTTTTAATAGGAAAGGAAAGACATGTGTACCGATATAGCTCAAATGCACAGACACCTAGCATAGCGATAAAGTAAAGGGAAAAGCGGAAAGCGGGAGTCAGAGAGGATGGACGAGTATTTGAATGCCGGAAATCTCGAATTAACAGCCGGCCGCGGAGGCCGAGGGGACTGAGGCGCTCCGGTCACGGTCTGCACGGCCACTTCGGTCGGGGGTTCGAATCCCCCTTCGGGCATGGATATTTGTGCCGTCCTTAGTCTTAGTTAGTTCATAAGTAGTTTGTAAGTTTAGGGACTGATGACCCCGTAGTTAAGTCCCATAGACTTTACAAACATTTGATTTGAAAAGCGGAAAGCGGAAGTCAGAGAGGATGGACGAGTATTTGAATGCCAGAAATCTCGAATTAACATGGTTAATGAAAACCATGAAATGTCGATTACCGGAAAAATACCGCAGTTGCAAATTTCGCTAGGAGGTAATGTCACGAGCAACAAAATGTTCAAATGTTTGTAGAACTTATGGGACTTAACTAAAGGGTCATCAGTCCCTAAGCTTACAAACTACTTATGAACTAGCTAATACTAAGAACGGCACAAATATCCATGCCCGAGGGGATTCGAACCCCCGACCGTAGTGGCCGTGCAGACCGCGACTGGAGCGCCTCAGTCCCCTCGGCCACCGCGGCCGGCTACGAGCAACATACCAAAACCCTGATCTGTGAGGTGTGTGTGTGTGTGTGTTTTGCGGTACAGAGGCGTTAAAAAGTCAAGGTTTTATGTTTTTCTTAACTTGGATACCGCAACATCTAGCGAAAATGATGTTTCCTACAAAATTAAAATGCATTAAATTTTCTACTGGAAAGGTCACTTAATTTTCTCTGGGACTAATAATTTCAGCGTTGTAGGTGTGGACTACTAAAAATATTTTAAACCGTATGAAACGAATGTTTACGTTTAAAATAGGTTTAATAAAAAATATTAACTGTGTGTTGCAAATCCACTCACGGCCACTACGGTCGGGGGTTCGAATCCTCCCTCAGGCATGGATATTTGTGCCGTCCTTAGTTGTAGCTAGTTCATAAGTAGTTTGTAAGTTTAGGGACTGATGACCCCGTAGTTAAGTCCCATAGACTCTAAAAACATTTGAACATTTTTTTTTAACAAATCCACTAGTGCCATATTAAGGTTTAAATTGTGATTCCGGATTGTACCTGGGTGAAGGGGTTAAGGAACAGAAATTCACGGGAAGGTAGGTGGTCAGTTTCCTCCTTCAGACATCTGCAAATTAAAGATCAAAGCCGCGCAGGAATGGCCGTGCGGTCTAAGGCGCCTTGATGTGAGTGCACGGCTGGTCCCCATCGGAGGTTGGCGTCCTCCATCGGGCATTTTGTGTGTACGTGTGTGTGTGTGTGTGTGTGTGTGTGTGTGTGTGTGTGTGTGTGTGTTTGTGTGTGTTCTTCGCATAAGTTAGTTTAAACAGCCTAGGCACTGATGACCACTGCGGTTTGGTTCCATAGCTTTACAAACATTTCAACATTTTTTGAAGATCGAGCAGGTGCTTTCCCACTTTGTCTACGCCGTTACGTCATAAGATGCCACTACGGATGTTTCAAAGAGTTATACGGATGGTTCACATTGAGTCTTATGAAGCATAGGCGACACAGAGAGCCGCTATGATGCACGCGCGGAGGAGGGGGGAGGGTTATTTCCCACAAAATGTGTTAACAATAAATGAAATGTGAGTTACTTGTAATACTTATGTTGTAAAGTTCAGATCAAAAAATTATATTTGGGAACATAGATACCACTCACTGAAAAACAGAGACGCTGAAACATCGGCACGCCGGCCGCGGTGGCGGAGGGGACTGAGGCGCTACAGTCACGGTCTGTACGGCCACTACGGTCGGGGGTTCGAATCCCCCCTCGGGCATGGATATTTGTGCCGTCCTTAGTGTTAGCTAGTTCATAAGTAGTCTGTAAGTTCAGGGACTGATGACCCCGTAGTTAAGTACCATAAGATTTACAAACATTTGAACATTTAAACATCGACACGTTTCCCCACACAAAAAGAACAGAAGACTTGTTGGCTTTCGGACGAATCCTTTTCCGAGTTAAATTACACATATGAAACACATATAACACACCCACTCATATACGTAATCACATACACACTCGCAGCTTTGTTATTACATCTTACAGCACACTACGATGGTAGTTCCCCCTGCCCATTACTTCCTCTTGCTCGCAGCCTAACTGTATTACCGCAAGGGATCGAGCGTATTTGTCAATTGTCTGTTGGGGGTGCACATGTAATTATTATTAACGTGTCTGTTATTTCGGACATCAGAAACTCACAACAAACTTCGTACATATTTGAAAAACCACACCCAAACAGTTTTTCTCGCTAACAACTGTTGCGAAAGAAATGTGTACACACACAATATGTACTCTTTCGCAGCAGTTGTCATCGAGAAAAACTGTTTGGTAATGTAAATATCAACAAATAATACAATTCCTTCAGACAAAATTGTCTCGTTATACCAAAGGTATTAAACATAAGGAGAGACACTGAATAAAAATTAATGCTGTGGCCGGGATTCGAACACAAGAAATCCTACTTACTAGGTAGGCGTTTTAGACCACTTTTTTTTTGGTCGGGTCTCCTTCCTCCCCTACAACCCGTCCTTCCGCTCGCCATGATAGCCTTCTCCGGCTAGCTTCTATGCTGTAACATTGTTTCCGTTGAGGAATGAAGAGCAACTTCTTCTTCATAACGAAACAAAACTACCTCGTAGAAAATAAACAATCTCGTTCTGGGCGACATCTTCGTCGCCAGACGATAAAAATAAATAATTTGAAACCAATTATAAGCCTATTCTTCGTAATTTTTAAGATCGGCTTCTTGGAAATGAAAGAAAAGTATCAGAATGGTTTTCTCCAAGTAAATTATAATTATTGTCATTCCCATTCTTCTGTTCCTTCTGCTTGCCGAGCACTTCAAAGTTGTCTGCTCGTACAATCTGCTTACGCAGTTAATGCCGTGTGTATCATTTTTCTGTGTATTTCGATCTCCTTGTCCATTTCTTGTATCTTCTCGGTAGACTTTGAAGCACCAGTCAGCAGTAGCTCAGAACTACCTTTCAAGGATCACAGAAGCGTAATGACATTTCATAATGATAATAATAATAATAAAATAATAAAAAGTATATATAAATAAAATACTTCTTTGGGTGTTACCCATTCTATATCTGTGTTAATGTTCTGATTAGAAAATTCGCATATTTTTCTTTATATTTCTTCGCTTTTTTTAGTTTCTCGTGTTCCATCGTAAGATGTATCCAGTAGTCGTCTTTACTTTTAACTTTTTCCGATAAAATGTAGTACACCGTCTGTCCTTTGATCCAATTTACTGCTCTTCTTTTTGCACTGCGGCAGGGAACTTCGTCTGGGTGAAGAAGTCTGGCTGGTGTTATCGTTCGGGGAGATGTTCGTAGTATACTAGCAAGTTTAGTTGTACACAGAGTCCAAATGTTTTTAACGCCGTCGCATGTGAAACGGTGTTCCTCAGTGTCAACTAGGTTACAGATGGTGCAATTTGGCGTTTCCACCAGATGAATTGCATGTAACTTCGAATTTGTTGGAATTTTCCTGTTAACTGCAGTGTAACTTGTTGACCGTACTTTTGCCGGTAAGTAAGGGTCTTGTACGTTTTCCCAGATCTTTTCCCAATTATATTCTTTGTACTTCTCTTCGATTCTGTTCCTCGTTTTGTTTTTCATCATGTTATTGTAGATTTCTTTTACTTTGTATAGGTCTTCCTCTGGAGTGTGACGTCGAATGTAGCTTAATTCTATAAGAAAATGTCTCATATGATAAAATGCGTTTGGAATATGGTGCACGTCTACGGGTGGGTCCATACTAGCCGGGGCTATTTCGTTTAAGAGATGAGCTGCGAGGCTATCAGGCGACCGTTGCCACTGCTTGTACAACTTGCTGACGAACAGCGCCTGTGATTTATTATATATATTTGTCAGCTTTAGGCCTCCGTGACGTAAAGATAGCGTTAAGGTCTCATACTGGATCTTAAAAATTTGTCCTCTGGTGACAAAGTGGCCGAGCGCTGCTAGCATCTGTTGGGCTATTGTCTTCGGTATTGGCAATACCTGTGCGACATAATTTACTTTAGATGTTATGTAAATGTTGGCTAACTGAACTTTTTGTAAGGTACTTAGATTACGTAAAACATGTTGTTGTATGGTGGCTCGCATTTTTGCCAACAAATTTTTGTAGTTGAGGGCAGCCGTGCGGCGGATATCTCGCATGTATACAATTCAAAGCGATTTTATAGTTTCTACGCATTTTAATTGTTCGTCATCCCTAATTTCTAATCCCCGGCCGATGTGCATTATTCCCGACTTAGTACGGCTTAATTTTGCTCCTGACGCCGCTTCGTAGTTCTTTATATTTTTGAATGCTTTTCCTAGTTCATCACTTCCCGTGATCACGAAATTGACGTCGTCAGCGTACGCTTGACATGTTATTTTATGGCCGTGTATTTGTAGCCCTGCAAGGTCCTGTGTCAGGGAACACAGCAAAGTTTCAATGGCTATGGCAAATAGGCTCAGTCACATTGGGCAACCCTGACGTACTGAACTTTTGATTCTGATCGGTCTGCTTAATTGACCGTTAACACATATTCGAGACGTGGAACTTGTCAACAGGTTTTTAACTACAGTGCCAATTTTTTGTGGAAAATTCATTACTTCCATAGTCCGGAAAAGATAAGAATGGTTAATTCTATCGAATGCTTTTTCGAAATCAAGAGATACTAGTGCACTTGGAATATTCAAGGCTTCTGCAGTTGCTATAATATCTCTATATTCACATAATGTCTGGTGAATTGTTCTATTTTTCCCGACGCTCGTTTGGTAATTCCCGGTGATGCGTGTTATAACCGAGGTTAATCTTTGCGTTATGATGCGCGTAAAGATTTTATAGTCGGTATTTAGTAGTGTTATGGGACGCAGGTTGTTGACGGTCTTCCCTCCTGGCACTTTAGGGAATAACACTACTACACCTTCACAAAATTCCAGTAACATGTCACTTCTGGCGTTCAGAATTTCGTTACATACAAGCGTCAGCTTGCTGATTAGTTGTTGTTCAAAGGTGTGATAAAATTCTGCTGGCAATCCGTCGGGCCCGGGAGACTTATTCTTCGCGCTTCTTCGTATGGCGTCTGCCACTTCCTCTTCAGTTACGTCTGCTAACAGATCGTCCGATTCCTCCGGGTTTAATTTCGCAGTCAACCTTGCGAGGATGGTGTGTTGCGCTGCTTCGTCTACTGGTTTGTCAGCTAATAGAGTTGTAAAATATCTATAGATTTCTTCTCGTATGTCGGGTTGTGTTGTCAAAGTTCCTCCATGTTCCACTTTCAGTTCAGTCAAAATTTTTCGTTTTGTTCTTTTCTGTTCTTGTATAATATGATACATTGAAGTTGTTTGTTCTTGAACTGTATTTTGTAGTCGTGTGCGAATTTTACAGCCTTCCAAGTGCATCCGTTTGAGGTTTAAAATTGTGGCCTTTATTCTTTTTATTTGTGTATAATTGTCTATGACTGTGGCGTCGTGTTGGTATAAGTCTCTGAGGCACTGATAATAAAATTCTATTGTGTTTTTCGTCCAAACATTTTTTACCCAAGAGTATCGTTTCATGGCCTTTATTAAAGCGGGTTTTGCGCATTTCATCCACCACGTAAAAGTCGAATCGTACTTCGAAAACTTCCTTTCGCATTCTGTCCATGTATTGCGAAAGGTTTCGTGGCATCCTGGGTCTGTCAGATGCGCTACGTTCAACTTCCACGTTCCTTTTGCTCTGTACGTTCCTTGTTTTGGGCGGTTAACAGTGCATATGTAGGCTGTATGATCTGAAAATATGTTCGGCCATAGTTCCACTTGCAGAATGTGGTGTTGTAAATTCGACGTTACGTAAATTCTATGGATCCGACTAGCGGAATGGCTGGTAATGTGAGTAAACCCGGGCTTATCACCTTGTTTGAGTTCCCATGTGTCGACTAGATTGAGTTCTCTGACGATATTCTCAAGTTCGATACACTTGTTGAAATTTGGTATCTGATCTTTGGGTTTGAGGACACAGTTAAAGTCGCCTGCAAATATGACTTGTTCGGGACGCTGCATAAAGAGTGGCACTATTGCATCTTTAAAAAATTCTGCTCTCTGATGTTTCTTCCCCGTTCCGGAAGGAGCATAAATATTAATAATCCTGGTGTTATTTATTGTGCAAGCTATGCCCCTGCTGTTTGTTAGCCTTTCGACGTATGTTGTCAGGATTCCCTCTTTTGTCATAATCGCTGTCCCGAGTTCACCACCGTAACCAGGATTAATTAAGGTGTTGTAACCTGTTATACTTTCCAGGTTAATGTCTGTTACTTCCTGTAACAGCGCAATGTCTATGTCAGCTGCGTGCAAGAAGTCTTGAAGGTTTTTTAATTTAAACGTGCAGCTTATTTTATTGATATTGACAGTTGCAATCCGATAAGCTTGCAACGGTAGCACATTTGCAGGCATACTTGATGTCATACTTCCCGTGAATATTATTAACGACACATGGCTTAAAAGTATTCTGGGTCGTCGTCTACACCGCCCGATCCAGCCGTGATGTTTTGGCGCTGATTAGGTTTGCCTATACAATTATCTGACGACGTCCCTGCCGTGTTTCCCGGAACCTCTGGCATCTCTTCCTCTCGTGTGTCCTCATCGGTGTCATCTGACCACTGTCTCGGCTGGACGTGTCCCTTGCTCTCTCTGTCCTGTTTTTTTTTTTTTTTTCGAAGTTTCATGTTTCCCGCCTGATCTTCCGTGTTCGTTTTTGCATATTCGCCTGACGTCTTTTGTACTTGACCTGAACCTGATTCCCGCGTTCGGGTTTTCTTTGATGCCGGTAGGTGTCCCGGAGGGGGTTGTGATGTCTCTTCTGTTAGTGTTTTTCCGATTCTGTGGGCTTTGTCGCGCAGCATTTGCGCCTTTTCGTCCGCACCTTCATGTGCAATACGGCGCTTTTTCTGTTTCGTGAGAGACTTCGTTGACTGTTGGTCATTTGTTTCTTGTGTGTCAGATGGGAATGTCAAGGGTGTTTCCCTACAGGTTCTAATTCTTTCACAGTTATATCATTATTGTTGTTTTCACAAACAACTGCCTGGTTACTTTCTTCCGAAACCTGCTGGTTAGAAGGAAGGGAATTTGGAGTGTTGGTAGTTTCCATGGGTATTTCGTGTTCTTTCAGTTCGTTAAACGCCTCCATAGCTGCATCTAGATTTGGTTCTGGGGCAATGTTTCCTCGCGCGGCGGCAACGTAGACCCGGGGCCAGGCCTCTCTCGCTCACCGGTCGGTATTTGCGTCACGCGCCGTTGTAAACACTGCGCGCGAACGTGTTCTGTAGAACCACATGCCGAGTATGTTCGTGGTTGCCCTTCGTATATTACGATCGCCCTGTAGCCACAAACCGTGATGTAGGACGGTATGTGTTTCAACATTTCTGACACCGTTCAACACCGGGAAAATGTGAGATTCTGACCACCTTTCCGCGACGTTACTTATTACTGTGCCGTATTCCCTAAGTTGTTCATGAATTGCTTCGGCAGGTATTTCGAATGGCAACTCGAAGATGCGCACCGTTTTTCAAACCCATGCCAGCTCGTGAAATGGTGACGTCTCCAATATTTCCGTCTGAATGTTTAAATTTTAAAGTTCCGCCACATGACTCGACTTTCTTACACTTTTCAGGGCTTATCAATTTTAAATACACCGTGCTGCTGACTATCGATAAGTGTATTCCTATCAATTCGTCAATAGTGATCTTCATAACGTCTCTTATAAACAACTCAACTTCAAATGATTTTGGTCGGGGAAAGTTCAGGTCAAAGGTTAATCCAAGTGTGTCCTTTCGTGGTGTTCGATCCATTACGTTCGTCTGCAACACGTTCTATACGCCAATATAAACGCTGAAGCGTGCACTCACCGTTTACCTCCGCTCGGCCAAGTAGCGAGGACGTAAACAAAGCGTCCGCATGGCACGGCTGCCAGACGAAGACTGCCCACTCAGCTAACAAAGCGTTTTAGCCAAACAGACTACAGAGAGTACATGAGGCAGAATTAAAGTATGTGGTGTGGAGGGAGACGTGCTTTAAGACAGTCCGTGTAGTCGCTTTGGTTGTAATGCTGTGTTAGCTGAGTGGTCTAAAGCGCCTACCTAGTAAAAAGAAAGTCCTGGATTCAAATCCCGGCCACTGCATAAAATTTAATTCAATGCCTCTCCTTATGTTTAATGTTTGGTAATGGTTTTTCAAATATGTACGAAGTTTGTTGTGAGTTTCTGATGTCTGAAATAACAGACACCTTAACAATAATTACTTGTGTACCCCCAAAAGGCAATTGCCTGTTGGGGGTACACATGTAATTATAGTTTAGGTGTCATATATATATATATATATATATATATATATATATATATATATATATATATATATATATATATATATATATTACATGTGTACCCCCAACAGGCAATTGCCTTTTGGGGTACACATGTAATTATAGTTTAGGTGTCATATATATATATATTTAAGTCTTTAAAAAGTAATCACCAGAGGCCTGAGCGAACGAAAATTATTCCACTGTTTAATGAGCCCAAGGGATCTGTTCCCAGAATTCTTGTGGCTGTGACAAGAACCTGTCTTCTACTGTGTTCTTCAGTTCGTCGTCCGAGTTGGAGCTCTTCCCTTTGTGATGTTTTTTAGCGGACCAAACAGTTGGCAATCACTGGGCGACATGTCCGGACTGCAGGGCGTAAGCTCACGTTTCTCCCACTTGAACTTGGCCAGTACACTTTGTGTGACCCTGGAGACGTGTGGACGCGCGTTATCATGGAGCAGAATCATTATCTGCGTGAGAATCTCAGGCGGTTTGCTTTTGATGGACTTGCGTAGACTAGAGTGTCTCACAGTACAAGTAACCGTTAATGGATTTTACGTGCTTGAAGAATTCGATGAGTCTCGGACGTCAAAGAAGTTTGTGAGGAGAACTTTGCCTGATGAGGGCACAGCCTTGAATTTTTTAAGGGGAGGTGACGACGCTTGCTTCGCGTCCCTGGATGACGCACTACGTTATCCGAAAGCGACATATTCAAATTTCATCAGGTCTGGTTGTTAAGCCGTTTCGTACCTTTTCAACTGAACAACCCTCTACATCGCTCGTTACGTTTCCGTTGTTCATGCAGTAAAACTACGGCATTCAGCTTGAAATTATAATTCACTAGATTCAGTTATCAGCGTTGCCTTGCCATTTATTTATTCACTTCTTTTGTTATTCCATCTACTTCTTGTCCCTGTCTCCATCACCTTCTGCCCCACTCCCTTTTGATTTCGTTTAGTTTTCATGCAACTCAGTCTTTATGAGGTCATATCTCCTGAATATTACATCTTACAATAATATAATTTTCCAGTTACGTAGACTGAAATATCAAGGAAATGTCTACCATATGTGTTGCAAATAGAGTTGATAGCAAATACTAAAACTTACACCCTCATGCACTATGGGGTGGTTTTTCATGCTTCTTATTGTTTATGCCGTTATATCTCCCGAAGTATGTGTCTTAACTCTTTCAGGGTTGGCGGTACATTTTGTGTACCACCTATCCGCATTGCATAAATGCATGGTGGTATAAAAATGTACCACATAATTATGTAGGTATGTCTCATCCATCACGAAAGTTCATTTCCTGAATCACGCATTGTATCTAAGGTGGTAGTTCCCACAATGAGCAAGACGTGTCAGAAGTAGTTTTGCTCATCTATGGTGATAATTATTTCCCACAGCGTGTACAGTGTTGGTGGTTTTTTCTCCTCTGCGGTCAAGTGCATATTTTGTCTGTCTTTATGTGTTATATTGTTGATTCATCTCTTTCATACAGGTAAAATAACGATGTCAACACATTTGGAATCAATGTAAACTTGACGGTTCTTAGATTTATTCTATGTAAAATGCATAATTCATGAGTAACTCAGAGTCCAAAATTTGTACCACCATACATCTAAGGTGTTCTTCATAACATAAGGCGTTACCTTTCACTTCAGTTAATAATGAGACACTTTGCGGAAATAGTAAACCATGATGAGTTAGTGGCAAAACTCTTTGCAGAAATACCCTCAGGTCACACACAGTTCATCAGCTGAAGATGCAAATTTTACTGATGACGACCCAGGGTGGGGATACACTTAATGTACCACCACAGTTTTCAAAAAACGTTTTAAGAAAATATTATACTGTTTATTAACATTCTCATTATAATGTAATTGTATAACGTTTCACCAATTGTTCATAAAATTGTTCAACAAATAAAAGTGGCACAAGGGTCTAAATTTGTCCTATATCTCTGTGCATGAAAGAGTTAATACACTACTGGCCATTAAAATTGCTACACCAAGAAGAAATGCAGATGATAAACGGGTATTCATTGGACAAATATATTATACTAGAACTGACGTGTAATTACATTTTCACGCAATTTGAGTGTATAGATCCTGAGAAATCAGTACCCAGAACAACCACCTCTGACCGTAACAATGGCCATGATACGCCTGGGATTTGAGCCCAAAAGAGCCTTGGATGGCGTGTACAGGTACAGATGCCCATCAGCGTCAACGCGATACAACAGATCATCAAGACAAGTGACTGGAGTATTATGATCCAGTTGCTCGGCCACCATTGACCATACGTTTTCAATTGGTGAGATATCTGGAGAATGTGCTGGCCAGGGCAGCAGTCGCACATTTTCCGTGTCCAGAATGGCCCGGACAGGACCTGCATCATGCGGTCGTGCATCATCCTAATGAAATGTAGGGTTTCGCAGGGATCGAATGAAGGGTAGAGCCACGGGTCGTAACACATCTGAAATGTAACGGCCACTGTTCAACCCCATACCAACACGCCAGATGATACGCCAGTATGGCGATGACGAATACACGCTTCCAGTGTGCGTTCACCGCCAAACACAGATGCGACCATCATGATGCTGTAAACAGAAACTGGATGCATCCGGAAAAAAATGACGTTTTGTCATTCGTGCACCCAGGTTCGTCGTCGCGTACACCATCGCAGGCGCTCGTGTCTGTGATGCAGCAAGGGTAACCGCAGCCATGGTCTCCGAGCTGATAGTTCATGCTGCTGCAAACGTCGTCGAACTGTTCGTGCAGATGGTTGTTTTCTTGCAAACGTCAGGGTTCGAGACGTGGCTGCACGATCCGTTACAGCCATGCAGATAAGACGCCTGTCATCTCGACTGCTAGTGATACGAGGCCGTTGGGATCCAGCACGGCGTTCCGTATTGCCCTCCTGATTCCACCGATTCCATATTCTGCTAACAGTCATTGGATCGCGACCAACGCGAGCAGCAATGTCGAGATACGATTAACCGCAATCGCGATAGGCTACAATCCGACCTTTATCAAAGTCGGAAACGTGATGGTACGCATATCTCCTTCTTACACGAGGCAACACCAGGCAACGCTGGTCAACTGCAATTTGTGTATGAGAAATCGGTTGGAAACTTTGCTCATGTCAGCACGTTGTAGGTGTCGCCACCGGCGCCAGCCTTGTGTGAATGCTCTGAAAAGTTAATCATTTTCATATGACAGCATCTTCTTCCTGTCGGTTAAATTTCGCGTCTGTAGCACGTCATCTTCGTGGTGTAGCAATTTTAATGGCCAGGAGTTTATAATTCCCAAAGTACATTCAGTGGTATATGTGGATACTGTCTGGAAAATGTTTCCCGAACACAATTAGTCATGTAAAAGTAATAAATTGTAATGTAGGGCCAAATGATGTTATTTTACTGCATAAACACCGAAAAAGTAGTAAGTGATAAACTCCTTTACTTTCATAAATTTTCTACGGTTGTCAGCAAGAAAAAGTTTCGTGAAAGTTTGAAATTATGTACAACCTTTGTTGCAAGTCACTAAGTGATCTCATTTTCAATTATTAGTAGAATAAAATCTCGTTATCCACGTTTCGGTTAATGAGGTAGTTATATGCGACTCGCATTGTTTATGACGTCATATTTTCTGAAGGGTATGTCTTAAGTAGTTCTTATCACCACAGACATTGTAATCTGGTAGTAAATAATATGTGTACAACGTTTGGTTGAAATTGGTCCATTAAGCCAGTAAGAGATGTGGAATATTGTTGCATAATGTGGTAATTTTTACGCATTTCATTATTTATGACGTCACACACACACAAACACACACACACAAACATTATAATGATTGACTCTGCACTACTAATAGAATTCGTGTAAAATTTTTCAGATTGTATATACATATAACAATGAATATACTGTACCTTCGAAAATATATTTTAGTGAGAGACACAATTCCGAAGATATGGCGTCATAACGTCTGATTTGCATGAAACTATTGGCCGACATTTGCTACAGGTATATCTGAAATGAACAGAGAAAAGGGCAAAAGCCGGTGGACAGACGGATAATAAGGAGGTCGACTAACAAGAATGGAAGAAATACGTAACTTGTAAACGTTGGGTACTGAGGCTAAATAAACAATGTAGGTAAGGCTATGACCAAAAAATACGAAAAACGAACTAATGTTTATCTTTTCTATAGGACACACAAGAATTCGTGTAATTTAGTAATAAATTATAGAAAAAGTAATTTTTTAATTAGTTTGGAAAACATTGGTTCCTTATTTGGAAAAACAACGAACTTTTCAGTTTTTAAAGATGAAAATAACAATCTAGTTCGCAAAATTTGTCAGTTTATTACTTCAGGTAACCGGTTTCGATCTAAGATTAGATCATCTTCAGACCTCTCTTTGTAGCTGTTCAAGCGATGAGCGTGCGACGACTGCTCATCTCTCATCGCTGTAGTAATAAACTGCCAAATTTTGCGAAATAGACTTATTTTCATCTTAATAAATTTAGGTAATTTTTTGGCGATGAATACATTACCAGCCTCTCTTTCTATTCGGTCTTTCGTTGTATAAATTTTAACCACAGAGATTTTACTTTTCCTGCTGATAACACTGAACATTTGACACTGATACACACTAACACAATTAACTACATCATCATTCAATACTTATGTATTATTACATTTAACACGCATCTTACTGACCTTTGATATAAACTATTTTCTTAGATTTTGCCAAAATTTTTGTTCTTAGATGTTCTGGTTTTCGTCAAGATGTATTTCCTAATTCTAATACTAGAAAGAATTTCAGAACATACAACACTTAAGTTTAAAAAACAGGTAACACTGCTGTAAGTAAGTCTTCAGTTTCATAAGTCCAAAAGACTTATCTTCGAAAAGGAGCAGAATTGTGATAATCATCTTCGAAATGGGTACTGCGAATACGTCAGTCATTCTGTGTTTTGTAGCTGTCCCAAATTCAAATGTTCAAATGTTTGTAAATCTAACCTGCTGCGGTTATCAGTCCCTAGGCTTACAAACGTATTAAACTAACTTATGCAAAGGACAACAACACACACACACACACACACACACACACACATGCCCCATGGCATGAACCCCTGACGGCGAGCAACTGCGCGTTCCACAGCAAGGTGCCTTAGAGCGCTCGGCCACTTCACTGCGGCGCATCTGTCCCTGATGATAGCTACACACACAAAAAATTGTTTCACCGCGATTCTAGGGGTTCATGACCATTTACATAAACACGGAATAGTGACATATCTGATTTAAAAAAAATCTGTTCTCTTTATTGCTCATGGCAGCAGAAATTGACAAGTAGTATGACAATAACTGGTTGGTGGAAATTAAGAGAGTGGAAGGGCTGGTATCGGAGACAATTATGACTTGAGATTAAGAAAACTTTATTTAGATATAATGACAGCTCAATGATTAGGTTATTTGAAACTGTCATAAAAAATAAAAAACCCTTTCAGGTAATAATTAACTGACAGCCGTGATAGTTTTAAGTAATAAGAAAATAAAAGATTGATAATTATTTTAAGTGACAAGCAACTTGATTGAAAATTGTGTAAAATTTTAGAAAATCACAATTGATTGACAATTACGCGAAATTTGAGAAAATCACAGAATAGAAAATAGTCTGACTACACCATGAAAAGTAGCAGTTAGAATCACTAACAGATAACAATTAATTTCAAAAAAGCTAAGTTATTATCAATTACGTGACATTTCAGAAAATGACAGACTAGAAAATTGACCTTATACTGAAAACTAGCAGCTGCAATTACAACGAAATTTCACCAAGAACAAGGCTATTAATAATTACGTGACATTTCAGACATCACAGAATAGGAAATTGTCTAACCTAACACTGAAACTAGCAGCTGCAATTTCTTCCAGATAACAACCCAATTTCATAAGTTATTGTCAATTACGTGAAATTTGAGAAAATCACAGAATAATAAAATAACATAAGCAAGTGAATTTAAACACAGTAACCAGGGAAGAACTACTGAAGAGAACTTCTTGCCGGCCGCGGTGGCCGAGGAGACTGAGCGCTTCAGTCACGGTCTGCACGGCCACTACGGTCGAAGGGGTTCGAATCCCCCCTCGGGCATGGATATTTGTGCCGTCCTAGTTCGTAAGTAGTTCATAAGTAGTTTGTAAGTTTAGGGACTGATGACCCCGTAGTTAAGTCCCATAAGCTTAACAAACATTTGAACATTTATTTTTGAGAACTTCTTCGGTAATACAGATAGTTAACTTGAGTGCAGACAGAAAACAAATTAACAGCAACAGTGTTTAATACGAGGTGCGTCCAGAAAGTAAGTTTCGTTTGGTAATAAAATGAAATTGCACACAGATACAGAAAAAAAAATTTATGCACAAAATTCTACAACTCTTACACTACGTTTCCACATTGCTGCCGAAATTTTGCAGTCCGCCTGTGTCTTCAACCAGTTGATAACAGTTTCTTTCAGCTCGTCGTCATTGGTGAAGTGATGACCGCCAAGGAAAGACTTGGATCTTGTTATCAGTCGCGTGAACCAGTTCTTCTGTAACCGAAGGTGGACGCCCACTTCGCCTGCCGCGGTGGCCGAGGGGACTGAGGCGCTCCAGTCACGGTCTGCACGGCCACTACGTTCGGGGGTTCGAATCCCCCCTCGGGCATGGATATTTGTGCCGTCCTTAGAATTAGGTAGTTCATAAGTAGTTTGTAAGTTTAGGGACTGATGAACCAGTAGTTAATTCCCTAAGCTCTACAAACATTTGAACATTTTGACGCCCACTTCGTTCTTCATCGTGCACATCACTACGCCCGCCATTGAACAGTCGGACCCATCTTCTCACCATCGAATCACCATCACATTTGGTCCGTAAACATCGCAAATTTGCCGATAAATTTCACTTGGTTTCACTTTTCTCACATTCCGAAACCGAATCACCGACCTGATTTCACGGGCGGCGGGATTTTCAATCAACGCGGACATTTCAAACAAGCACAACAAAGCGTACGTAACTGACAGCGATCTCCAAATGGCGCACGTTCTTCTCCTTGATACACATCGTCTACAGCGCAAGTGAGGAACTGCAATCGCAGCGCTGCAGCGGAGATAAATTGAAACGGAACTTACTTTCTGGACGCGCCTCGTAGTTAACAAGTTACAGCAGAACATCAAAATATTCAGTCTAATGATTTGAAGGAGGAATGGCGCTAGTGGTTGGTAAACTTCACACTGGCTAGTGACCACAGCTACGGACGGAAGGTGGATAGAAGGAGAAAGTAATTATAACTGAAGGCGTGAACTGCTCTAAATACATCCAAGGGGCGGCAGTTCTCCGTGTGGAAGGAAAAGGCCCTACCAAATAGAACGCCTGTTCCCCGGACAAGGCAACCGGGTAACAGACGATCACACAGCAAATAAAACCTCAGACCCACTTAGCAATCAAGTGATTAATGAATTTCAATATATCTACAATTCAAGGTGACGGTCAGTACTGATACGACAGGAACGATAACGTAAATTTGATTATGAACATTAGACCAAGGCAAACGCTGGTGTTCGGTTACGAGGCCTAGTCAAAACGACGCACACACACACACACACACATAGAAAAATGAAACTACCAGGGGAAAGATGGACCAATAGAGGTCTTCTGAAGGGGAATATGGCTGGACACAAGACACAAATAGCCGGCCGCGATGGCCGAGGGGACTGAGGCGCTCCAGTCACAGTCTGTACGGCCACTACGGTCGGGGGTTCGAATTCCCCCTCTGGCATGGATATTTGTGCCGTCCTTAGTAGTAGCTAGTTCATAAGTATGAAACTTCCTGGCAGATTAAAATTGTGTGCCGGAACCGGGACTCGAACCTGGGACCTTTGCAAAGGTCCCAGGATCGAGTCCCGGTTCCGGCACACAATTTTAATCTGCCAGGAAGTTTCATATCAGCGCACACTCCGCTGCAGAGTGAAGTTTCATTCTAGTTCATAAGTAGTTTGTAAGTTTAGGGACTGATGACCCCGTAGTTAAGTCCCATAAGCTCTACAAACATTTGAACATTTGAAGACACAAATAGCAGAATCATATCATCAACCGGAATCACGGAAAACAGTATCCGCACTCCACACAAGAATAACTGGAAATACACACTATAAAAAGGTGGCAAAATACTCATCTTAAAGTCAGAAAAGCCACAATTCGGTCCACTCCAAGGTGATGCACAATTTTTTTAAACTTCCTCAAAAAAAAAAAAAATGTTTGTTAAGCTTAAGGGACTTAACTACGGGGTCATCAGTCTCTAAACTTACAAACTACTTATGAACTACCTACAACTAAGGACGGCACAAATATCCATGCCCGAGGGGGGATTCGAACCCCCGGCCGTAGTGGCCGTGCGGACCGTGACTGAAGCGCCTTAGTCCCCTCGGCCACCGCGGCCGGCTAAACTTCCTCCTCCGGTGATGATATACTAGTGGCAGATCACAACGATGTACTAATGAGATGACAATGAAGAAACAGAACACGCACGGAGCAACTTCAGAGCGGGCACTCCGCGACCAGCCGCCGGCTAGGTAGTTTTCACAGCTGACTCCCCATGGTAATACTCATCGGCCAGCGTCTAGCTGGCTGTCCGCCCTTTCTATGGTGACTCCGCTGGACGCCAAATCGGAACTGTCTCTTTCCGACAGCAGACGCCACTGATATCCCAGGCTCACGCCACAGGGCACAGACCACTCGAACAACGGACAAACGAAACCCAAAGCAGACGCCACGGGCGGTGCAAGGAGGAAGTAAAATCGACCGGGACTATATCAAACGCGGGGGCGTTTAAAATCTGAAACAGCTGCAATCTAAGAAAATACCAGCCGGCACGGCTCAGTAACCTAGACTTACTGAATTTGAGTTCGAGATTGCAGCATACACCAGTAACCCCAATACCTGGTAACACGTTTTCTTGCACTGATGCATGCCTATACAAGGTGAATCACCTAACACTTGCACTGCAAATGTTGCGGATACGGAAAGTGAGATTGATGTGCGGTTTTCACTGAATGGATTAGTAGTCAGTGGATCGTATTTTCAGTCAATAAACAGATTGTAATATTACTTGAAAGTGTATTTTTTATGCAAACATACAGTTTTTTAAATAGAATAATGCCTGTAGACATTAAGAAACTAAAAGAAGGGTCAACTAGAATATCAGTAGTGTTTTAGGATTCTAGTGCAAGTCGTTTACGAGATATCGTCTTTGACATGTTCCCACACCGACATTTGCGTGTGCCAGTCAACCCACATAGTTGCTAGGTACGATGATGTTATGTTTGATTACAGCGTGCTTGTGTGTTCCTTGAGTGCACTGCGGCTCGCTAGTCAGCGTGAAACAGTCCAAGCGGTAGGTCGTGAGTGTACGATGGGTTTTACCAGTGCAAAAAAAGCCGACATGCCCATGGTGTATGGAGAGTGCAGGAAGAATGCCGTTCGTTCTCGTACGGTGTATGCGGCAAGATATCCCAATAGACGCCACCCATCTAGACAATTATTCATCAACCTCTTCAACTAGTTACGTGAAAGTGGTAGTGTAACATCGAGACAACGTAATAGAAGGAAATAAGTGACGACAGACGAGGGGGAAATTGATATTCTTGCTGCTGTTGCAGTTGATCCGCATGTCAGCTCCCGCGCAATCGCACGAGGAAGTGGCATGAGTCAGGCAAGTGTCCTACGCATTCTCCATCGACATAGGTTCCATCCCTATCACATCTCTCTCCATCAAGAGCTTCATGGAAACGATTTTGAGAATCGTGTTAGGTTCTTTAGATGGGCTTTACGACAGGATACTTCAGATGTATCATGTATCTTGTTTAGTGATGAAGCCACATTTACTAATCATGGCCAGGTAAACCGCAGAAACATGCACTATTGGTCTGCTGACAATTCCTCCTGGCTTCGACAGGTGGACCGTCAGCGTCCATGGAGTGTAAACGTGTGGTGTGGGATAGTGAACCAGCAGCTCATAGGCCCGTATTTCATAGACCGAACACTGACGCCGCACAAGTATCGCAGCCTTCTAACAGACCATCTTCCACGGATGCTAGAAGACGTTCCTCTGCAGACTAGGAGGAATCTATGGTACCAACATGATGGCTGTCCAGCCCATAGTGCACGAATTACTACAGCATGTCTTCATGAATTGTTCCCAAATCGATGGACTGGACGCAGAGGACCTGTACTTCGGGCCGCCCGTTCCCCGGATCTGACGCCTGTAGACTTTTGTCTGTGGGGAAAGCTGAAATACGCTGTCTACAACGACATACCAACCACACCCGATGATATGCAACGACGTATTACTGCAGCCTGCTCGGACATATTCGCTGAAATGCTAACACGTGTGCAGCGGTCGTTCCGTACCAGACTGACAGCGTGTATTTCTGCTGCCGGTGGTCATTTTAAACACAACCTGTGATGTTATTTGTCGCTTTACTGGTTGGAATCCTCGTAACTAGTGTATGCACTTGTGTTGTTCTTTAGTGTGTGTTACCACAGGTATTGTACAAGTGTCGGTGTGGGAACGTTTCAAAAGACGATATCTCGTAAACGACTTGTACTAAAATCCTGCAACAAACACTACTGATATTGTAGTGCACCCTACTTTTAGTTTCTTAATGTCTACAGCCATTGCTCCATTTAAAAAACTGTATGTTTGCATAAAAATACACTTTCTAAGTAATATTACAATATGTCTGTTGGCTAAAAATAAGAGCCCCTGACTACCAATCCATTCTGTGAAAACCGCACATCAATCGCATTTTCCGTTTCCGCATTATTTGCGGTGCAAGTGTTAGGTGATTGAGCCTGTATTCGTCGTGGCAGACTGTCCAGTAGATCGTCAAGGGACCGTTGGACAAGATAGTTCCACTCCTCAACTGCGATTCGGCGTAAATCTCTCCCTTTTATACGTATCACAGGCATGTTCTATAGGGTTCATATCTGAAGAACATGCTGGCTATTCTAATATTGCGATGTTGTTATGAAGGAATGTATTCACAAGATGTGTACACTGATCGCGAGAATTGTCGTCCATTAAGACGATGATGATGATGATTGGCGTTTTAGGGCGCTCAACAGTGGGGTCATCAGCACCTGCATTAAGACGAATTCCTCACCGAGTGCTGCCGATATGGTTGCACTATACGTCGAAGGATGTCATCCTTGAATCGCATAGTCGTTTCATTGCCTTCTACGACCACCACTGGCGAACGCTGGCCCCACATAATGTCACCCTAAAATATCAGGGAACCACCACATTTCTGTACTCGCTGGACAGTTTGTCTAAGACATTCTGACTGACCAGGCTGCCTCCAAAAACGTCTTCGACGATTGTTTGATTGATCTGGTAGCCCTGGAGTGGCCAGAACGAGGCACGTCATTGACAGATCTTGTATCTCTGTACCTTCTCCACGTCTGAACAACATAGCTATGTTCACTCCGAAATGTCGGGAGAATTTCCTTGACGAGTCACTCCTCACTGCAACAATGCGGATACGGAACTTCCTGACAGATTAAAATTGTGTGCCGGAACCGGGACTCGAACCTGGGACCTTTGCCTTTCGCGGGCAAGCGCAGGAGAGCTTCTGTGAAGTTTGGAAAGTAGGAGGCGAGGTACTGGCGGAAGTAAAGTTGTGGGGCGGGATCGTGAGTCGTGTCGGGATAGCTCAGGCGGTAGAGCGCTTGCCCGCGAAAGGTAAAGGTCCCAGGTTCGAGTCCCGGTTCCGGGACACAATTTTAATCTGCCAGGAAGTTTTATATCAGCGCACACTCCGCTGCAGTGTTAAAGTTCATTCTGAATGCGGATACGATCAAACTTCGGAATTAAACTTCTAGGTATAGCAGAAGTATAGTAAACACAAGCAGTGTACTTCTTTTCTGGTATTATGTCTTGTATCTCATTGTAGACAAGTGTAATGTGCTATGAATATATAGAAAGAAAGATCCTTTATCATTTAGCTAAACTATAGCAGGTTAACAACTGGAAGCTGTTAATTCCATAAATTATCTGAGAGTAGGCATTAAAACTAGGGTAATGGAGTGCAGTGTAAGAAAATCAGGTGATGCTGAAGGAATTAGATTAGGTAATGAAACAATAAAGGAGGTAGATGAGTTTTGTTACTTGGGCAGTAAAATAACAAATGATGGTCGCAGTACAGATGATATAAAATGCGGAATGGCAATGGGTAGAAAGGCGTTTTTGAAAAAGAGAAATTTGTTAACATCGAATATTGATTTAAGCCTAAGGAAGTCCTTTCTGAAGGCATTTGTATGGGGTGTTGCCTTGTATGGGAGTGAAACATGGACGATAAGCAGTGTGGACAGAAAGAGGATAGAGGCTTTTGAAATGTGGTGCTACAGAAGAATGCTGAAGATTAGGTGGGTGGATCGCGTAACTAATGAGGAGGTTCTGAACCGAATTGGGGAGAAAAGAAATTTCTGGCATACCTTGACTAAAAGAAGGGATAGGTTGGTAGGACACATTCTTAGACATCAAGGAATTGTGAATTTAGCGTTGGAGGGAAGTGTGTGGGGTAAAAATCGCAGAGGGAGACCAAGAGACGCGTATAGTAAGCAGATTCAAGTGGATGTGGGTTGTCGTTCTTATGAGGAGATGAAAAGGCTTGCTCAGGATAGAGTAGGGTGGAGAGCTGCATCAAACCAGTCTCTGGACTGAAGACCACAACAACAACAACAGGCATTAGGAGTGATTTAAAATGGAACGACCATATAAAATCAATCGTCGGTAAAGCAGATGCCAGACTGAGATTCATTGGAAGAATCCTAAGGAAATGCAGTCCGAAAACAAAGGAAGTAGGTTACAGAACACTTGTTCGCCCACTGCTTGAATACTGCTCACCGGTGTGGGATTCGTACCAGGTGGGGTTGATAGAGGAAGTAGAAAAGATCCAACGGAGAGCAGCGCGCTTTGTTACAGGATCATTTATTAATCGCGAAAGCGTTACGGAGATGATCGATAAACTCCAGTGGAAGACTCTGCAAGAGAGACGCTCTTTAGCTCGGTACGGGCTTTTATCGAAGTTTCGAGAACATATCTTTACTGAGGAGTCAAGCAGTAGATTGCTCCCTTCTACGTATAACTCGAGAAGAGATCATGAAGGTAAAATCAGAGAGATTAGAGCCCACACAGAGGCGTACCGACAATCTTTCTTTCCACGAATAATACGAGACTGGAATAGCAAGGAGAACCGATAGTGGTACTCAAGGTACCCTCCGCCATACAGCGTCAGGTGGTTTGTGGAGTATGGATGTAGGTGTAGAACTGAACGAGGATTTTATCCGCAGCGTTGCATTGGCACTGTTTCTGCGTGTTTGTTTATATCTTTGTGCTGGTTGAGTGACATGTATGGACAATCTAAGGATCTGCGTTCTGATCTTAACACACTTCGCACGTCCAAAGGCCACGCTATTTTCTTTTATCATATATGGCCGATACCGAGCAGCACACAATGGAGGTGATATGCGGACATGAAATGAGGTGGTAGGACAAAGGACAAAGAAAGGATGGTAGATTAGGGTTTAACCTGCCGTCATTAGAGACGGAGCACAATATAGACTGTGTCCTTTCAAAGGAACCATCCAAGCATTTGCCCTAGCGATTTAGGGGAATCGCGGAAAACCTAAATCTGGATGGCCGGAGGTGGATTTGAACCTGCGTTTTCCAGAATGTATCTCTAGTGTGCTGGCCACTACACCACCATGCTCCGTGAACTCTAGGGTGGATGTGGGGAGGGAACGATAAATAAAGTTAGGGCCAAGCCAGTTCTCTGATAATCATCCTTTGGTTCCAAAACCGGGCATGCCCTGTTGTTTCTATCGTTCACAACAATTTAGAATTATGACTTATCTATGGGGTCCTTACGCGAAATCTAGTTTGGCAGCAGTAGGAAGCCCCTCATCAACATGTAACAACGCTTTCATATGCTTTTCAGCTCTTATGTTACTTACATTTTGAATCCACGCAAGAAGCGAACAAACAAAAAATCATTAAGTTCTCAATGGGCATAAAACGGAGCTGTTGTGTCCAGAACAATAAATGACAGATATTGTTATAAAACAGCTGCATCTCCCAGTGTTGGTCGTTCCTCAGTTTATCGTATGGCAAGTACTTTTGAGGTCTCCAAAAATATCACGACAGAGGCTTACATAAAGTGTTGATGAACTTTCACAGAAATGTGATACGAAGGAAAGTACATGAATTTGTTTTATTGACATACTTCTTATAGTCGCAAACGAAAATGCAGATTTAGGAAGTTTTCAAAGATTTTATCGATCATTAAAAGAAATGAATTCTGAATATCTGTGGCGTCTAATATCACTGCTATATAGCAAAACACACAACCGCTTTACACCTGATACAGAGATTTTAATTCCAAATTATTAACTTATCCAAAAACAGTCGTGAAGTTTATGTTGTTTTATTTAACGATCGTTTTCGGTATTGTATTAATACCATCTTCAGGCCCTAAACAAATTAAGGTGCAAATCATTGTTGCATCCATAACATCAAGCTGTACGTATCTCATACAAAATATAAAGAAGAATTAATGTAATACCGAAACCACTCGTTAAATAAAACATAATCTTTACGGCTGTTGGTAGATAAGTTGATAATTTGGAGCCGCGGTGGAGTAGCCGAGCGGTCTAAAGCGTCTCGCTGCAGAGCGCGGTTGCTCGCCGTGGAGGTTCGAGTCCTCCCTGGGGCATGGGTGTGTGTGTTTTCGTAGTTAGTTTACCTAGGTTTAAGTAGTTTGTAAGCTACGGACTGATGACCACGTAGTTTGGTGCGATAGATTTACAAACATTTGAACATTTGATAATTTGGAATTAAAACTCCACTAACAGCCTCGGTCCCTATTCCATTAAAGCATGGAACCACATCGACTGATACATAAGTAGCGACACTTAGCAAGCGCACCGGTTTTGTCCACCCCTGGTCACAGGCCCCGGTCTGTTTACAGTCCGTCTCTCGTTTCGGTGAACGGAGTATAGAGTATACTGTTTTACTAGGAACTCCCGCCGACAGACGAGGCACCCCATTAATTTTTGACACATTCATTTCCTCACTCGACATTTTTATAGTCATCAGCCGTATGACTGGTTTGATGCAGCGCGCTTCGAATTATTCTACTACTACAGCCTCTTCATTTCAGAGTAGCACTTGCAGCTTACATCTTCAGATAATTACTGTATGTATTTCAATATTTGTCTTCCCCTCGTAAAGGGACTAGAATTATCGATAAGTAATTTTGATAGGAATTAGCAGTAGAGAAGCGGACAGCGAGCGTACAGCAAGAACTCGCTGTGGGAACATTAGGTCAAACGGAAAGTAAACATCCGTACGTGCCGGCAGAGTTAGCAACTAGAGCCGTGTTGAAAGAGCATGTGGAAAGTGGCCATGCAAAAGCACACGTATTACAGTATTTGCTTCAGACTGGAGCAAGGAGCTTGGGACACTTTCAAACGAACCGCCGAGCACGCGGGGAAATCGACCGCGGTGCAGTTGACATTAAGCATAACGCGACACAAGGCAGGAGGCAGTATAAATAGTGGATGCGAAAGGACATAGCTGTTCTGTGCTGGTCTGGTCTTGTCCGAGTACGGGCAGGCGAGGATGTGTGCAGCTTCGACGCCTAGTCCAGATGACACCATCGAAGATCCGACAGCAAGTCTAACCTGTGCAGGCCTGCACTGATGTCGCCTGCAGTTCGTCCGCACGAGATGGGAATGGGATGCCGAGGAGCTTCCTGTTCGAGACAGCAATAGCGTACCGTTCAAACCGGACGGTGCGCGGAGGGTTCTTCCGACCACGAGACGTGAGAGTTTTTTTTTTCGTCAAGCGTCTTCCGCCACCAGGCTGTTTACCGTAGGCGCCATAGCGCGCTGCTTCTTACCACAGACAAATATATACAGCCGGGAAACCTCCGTAAGGGCCCGGTGCGGGGAGGGAGAGTTTCCAGCTGTTCCATAAGATTTCCCATGATGGCGCTGCGGTCAGAAGCAGCCCTTTAAACTGGCCAGAGCAGGCGGCAGGTAGCGGCTGCCCCCACCACCACCTCTCCTCAAACGCCGGACACAGCCGTGGCCTCGTGGCAGGCGGCACGAGCTCTCCCCTCAGCCTCCTCTCCACGCTACCCTCTGACGTGCAAAAGGCACCCTAAGCCAGGGAAACGCCTAACACCTGCTAGCATCTTACGGAACTACGAGGGGAGCGTAGGACAGTGGTTTAGGTGGGGCTTCTCCTCTGTATATCTTACTCTGTGTTCTTACGCAAGGCGGAACGCCGTGCACAGTACACGGCTGCTCAACGAGAGTGCTGTGTATGCGTATCTGCCCCGTACACACGGCTCCAGGGCCGCTGAGTCAACGGACACCTCGCGGCCCGGCAGCGGCTATCAGCTGCCGTGTCACGGCCGCGTCTACGTCTACGTCGCGCCTGCATTCGGCGAACAACCGCCGGGAAGCGCCGGTGTATCTGAAGGAAATAAAGCTGATACCACTCTATCAATGTATAACTGCGCGGAAGCGCGTGAACCTACCCGTCCCCTGTGCCTCTGAATGTATTATATGCTGGTCATCCTGACAACTTTCTAGCTACGGTCTCAACCGCCCATCTGGGGCCGTAGCACTCTCTACAAGTCGCTCTAGGCTATTGCCTGATGTCTTAAGACTCCTTCTATGATCTTGGCCGATCTCCTTGTCAATGTATTCAAAAGTTCTATTCTTCGCCATTTCTGCGGCAGTGGCGTAGCGCGGATTTCTGCGACCCGGGGCTGGCCCTCATTTTGCTGCTCCCCCGTCCCCAACCCAATGTATTTTTGGACTTTGGCAATACGTACCAATATTGCTTCGTGTTTATCACAATGAAATAGGAACGCTGCAATTTATTTACTCTGAATATTTTTTTAGTTGCTTCTATTGTTTATGTTATGCTGAACAAATCCTATTTGAAGATTATTTTTACGACTAAAAAAATGTTCAAATGTTTGTAATTCTATCGGACCAAACTGCGTGGTCATCAATCCGTAGCTTACAAACTACTCAAACTAATGTAAACTAATCTAAGGACAACACACACACCCATGCCCCAGGGAGAACTCGAACCTCCACGGCGAGCAACCGCGCGCTCCGCAGCGAGACGCTTTAGACCGCTCGGCTACTCCAACGCGGCTTTAAGACTTATTTGTCTGAGGTGTCTCTAACAGCATACAAAAACTTAATACATGTATGATAGTTTCAATTAATAAGAAGTCTTGGACTGTGAAGTAAATACTTTGCAACATAAAATTTATAAGCCCATAGGGCTTTCATAGGAACAAGTTGTAGTATTCTGATCAAAGTCAGGTGAATACTTTCACAGGTATTAGGCGTATAATAAGTTCTTGTCAGTAGGACTCCAAGCATCCATTACTTGAGGTGCGTCAAGTCTGCGTGTGGGAAGATACACTCACTTTCAGATTTTAGCCCGTTTTCAAATCAACTAAATTAAGTTCTACAACACACCCGTTGGCCACATAGTTCTTTTCTCTGGGTTGACAGTAGATCTTTCGTCGGCAACCGTGTGCTAGTTTGTAGAGCTAGTAGTTTTTGAAGGTTTTTCACTGAGAGAACAGATTTGTCTGTAACTAGGGCAAAGACGTAAAGTAGTTGTGACGAAATATCCTTGTCTACTGAATTAGGGTGAACCTTTAAGTATTTCAAGATCCACTAATACAAATTGACTTAATGGTTCCTTTACCGATAGTGATGTAGCGAAGATTATTTTGCGTATCGAAGTAGAGCGCGTCTCACTTCACATGGAGCCTAGTGACGAGGACAACGGACGGTCTTGCGAATGTGCCTAAAACACGGGAAGGAGCGCCACAACTTCACTGCTACCTATTCCTCGGTGTTGACGGATTACTGTGGTCGAAATAATTTAAATCGAAAATTCAAGCGCAATATCGAATTTCCAGTTCCTGTATTAGGTATAGATGTACTACCCAGGGCAGACATAGGAAAAATTGTGCCTAGCTGCGACTCGTACCAGAATTTCCTGCTTTTCGTGATCGATAGCCTTGTAACTTTCGGCTATTCCACCTTTCCAGAACCGACCGAAATTTCTGTGTACCACAGTGACTGTATATACGACAGTCACTATGTTCAGGATTAATTCGTCTCTAATGTCCTACGTATCATGTCAAATAGAAAGCAAGGAAACAAATACACTTGCGCTATTGATATAAAATTTAAGAACATTTGGTCTATACGTATGAAATAACATTAATTACTTGTAATCTCCCTTTGCTTTATACATACAATTTGTTGCGGCCGCCGAGACACTTCACCGTCATTGCCTCATACCTGCAATCGGTCACTCCCCTTTGACCATACCACACACGAGCGATTATGAAAGCAATTGCAATTATTATTCCGAATGTCTCTGCGTCACGAAATTCTGTCACGAATTGCTATGTTTAGGAGCGGTTTCACTGCTTTGCGTATGTTGTTCACTAATATGTGCAAAACATGGAAAGAAATTCATTTAAGTTATTTTAGAATGATTTTATTACTAACTAGGCTATCTTACACAATATAATGCATTTTAAATTGACATCAAGTGTGTCGTGTAAATTTTTACAATCTGTATTTGCGAAATAAAATTCTGGAAACCTCTTACTTGTTTTTTAAGCAAACGGAGCAAATAACAGATATGACCTCGGTGAAAAATCCCTGAAAATATATTCCTTTTTACAGATTATTTTCGCCCAGGAATGAATATTATAGCGATCTGATATCAAGAGGATTGACTTATTTAGAAGTAGGAAATATTTTTCGTAGCGCAACGAAAATATTGGGGGAGGTTAAAAATATATCTGAATGCAACATAATAAACACACCTCTTATTTTTCTGACAAATATGTGTGTTTGTACTCTTCTTTATAGAGAGTATACTTGATATCGCCGAGTAAGACCCAGCTCGTCCGCTCCCTGCCGCCCCGCTGCGGCGGGGTGACCGAGCGCATTGAGGCGCAATGCTCCGAAGCGCAGGCCGTCCCACGTCAGGGGTTCGAGTCCTCCCTCGGGAATGGATGATTGTGCTGTATTTAGTATAAGTTAGTTTATAGGTAGTTTGTAAGTTTAGGGACTGATGACCCAGCAGTTAAGTCGCATTAGCTTGACAAACATTTGAATATTTCAACCTGCCGCCCCCAATTATGTGTCGCCCGGGTCCGTGGCACCCGCGAAACCCCCACGCTACGCCACTGTTCTGCAGAGAACCTGTGATATTCCTGGCCTATGGCCACTTCATATTTCTGGCCGTTTCTTTGCTAACATCGTACGTGTCTTAAACGCAGAAGGGAGACAGAAGTGCAGCATATGTTGAAATGTGGGGTGAGGGGCAGTAGCATATGGCACAGTAGGTGCTGGTTCCCGTGGGAAAGCCCGCCTATGTTACTGGTGCTCTTCTCGCATTGGCTGCTGCATTTCACGTCACGTGATTTCTTTTGAAATTAGTTTTGTTTATTATATACTAAATATTAATTATTCAGAGCTGAGAATTTATGATACATATCTCTCAAGGACAGGCTAGATTTTGACAGTTTAAAAAGTTTAAGGTGCCTTCTCTTATTCTAACAAGAGAAGAGCGATCTTGCAGAAGGCGCGCGACGGCCCTGTTTTGGCGTGAAATAGAGCGTCAGGTGCCCTCGCGCAACGCGCCGCAGTTTCTGTCTCGAGCTGACCACTATACGCGCCGGACCGCGCCGGTCATGAGTAAAGATTTGCGTAAATGTGATAACAGTCGAGGTCTCAACATGAACTATGGGCAGCATAGGCCGTACCGTATTAACAATAGTTGTTCATATTTTATTATTTATTTAATAAATGGCATCCCTGACAATTAAAAATCTCGTGAGTCGCTTCTTATGCTTCCATCATACACAACTTATTTTAGCCTCACTTGTACGCTGTAGAAGAACCAACGACCTGTGTGCTGTCTTCTCCGCTGGGGACACAACTATAGAAGACAACAGGTTAGTCAGAACTCTATGCTTTCCATAAAGACTTGGACAGCAACTACGGCACCTCGTGCGTACTATAGGGCGGTACAAACGCACACTGCTACGCAACAGCATCCGCAAGAATGTGGAGGTTTTAGGGGACTTGTGGGAGGAAGCAGTACTAACTTCTCCGTCCGTCTTTGGGACTGATCGGGTATTTAATTTCTACAGTCTTTGAAGTTATCGCCATCTCACTGGATATACAGTGATGGAAATAAAAATTAGTATAATCTCATAGAGTTTTCCAATTTATTCAAGATTTATTGTTGAAACAGTATGTATGGAATACATGAAGGATTACATTTATATATCAATAGCTAAGCGGTACTGCGGTTCCAATTGTGGAGACATTCTGAAACACCAATATTGCTATATTGTAGCCTCCAGATGAAGCAATGTAGGAACTGATTTGCCATCCATTCGATCATACAGAAGGTGAATACTTCCTTGGGATACATTATTCCATGCCTGATCAACCTTTTCTCATAGTTTTGAAAAAGTTGTGAGTTGACGAGTCGCATGTGTCAGTTGTTGCCCATCAAACCTCACATGTGCTCGATTGGAGACAATTTTGTAGACTGTGATGGCCAGGGAAGTTGCTGTACGTCTTGGTGAAGATGTTGAGCTTCACGCACAGTATGCGGGCGAGCATTATCCTGTTGGAACAACATGTCTCCTTCCTGTGTCGAGAGTGGCAACAGAACAAGCCTTACAAAATTCTGGCCGGCCGCGGTGGCCGAGGGGACTAAGGCGCTCCAGTCACGGTCTGCACGGCCACTATGGTCGGGGGTTCGAATCCCCCCTCGGGCATGGATATTTGTGCCGTCCTTAGTCTTAGCTAGATCATAAGTAGTTTGTAAGCTTATGGACTGATGACCCCGTAGTTAAGTCCCATAAGTTCTATAAACATTGGAACATTGGAACAAAATTCTGCAGAAATCGAGCACTGGTCGGTATCTAATATATAAAGAAGAGTGTCCGTATATTTGTACGTGTTGCATACAAATCTACAGTTTTGTTCCAATCTTTATGAAATTTTGTACACGTAAGCTTCAATCCATGAGGACGGTCGCCGTAAGTGTAAGAATCACGTACGAGATATGACGTTATAAACAATGAAATGTGTCTAAACCTGCTGCATTTAACGACAATACTGCTCAATTTCTCCTAAACCATTGGACCGATTTCAACCAAATTTGGTACACATATTCCTTACTTGAGATAAAAATTGCTGTACGAGCACAAACCACATACGACACATCGTTCAGGAGATATAACGTCGTAAACAATGGGAATCGCAGAAAACTGCCACAGAATGCAGCGAGACTTTATAAATACGCTATATGAGAATAAGAGTACTTAACGACTTGCAACAAACTTTAAACATAATTTCAAACCTTTATTAAACTTTTTCTTGCTGACAACCATAGCAAAATGATGAAAGGAAAAAAAGTTTCTCGCTTACTATTTTTCCGCTGTTTATGGAGTAAACTACGGCATTCGGTATGACGTTACAATTTATAATTTGTACACTACAAATTGTAGCTGTAGGAAATTTTACAGACAGTATACACACATATAGTTTAATGTACGATCTAAATTGCATCACAGTACGACACATAATTCATGAGATATGAGCACATAAATAGTAACGTTCCGCTGTTCATGGACTAAAACTACGGCATTCGGATGACGTTACAATTTATAATTCATACACTACAAACTGTAGCCTCAGGAAATTTTATAGACAGTATACACGCATATACTTGCGTGTACCTTCTAAATTGTATGATAGTACGAGGCGTAGTTCACGAGATATGAGCACATAAACAATAACGTTCATGGAAAACCGCCCCATCACTCACCAAGTTTTTAATCTATTACTTCTTTACTACTAATTGTATTCCCAAGAGATTTTACATACAGCCCTTATACAAATGAATATACACCCGAAAAATAGCAGGAATAAATAAATACCCGGGCAACGCCGGATTTTCAGCTAGTTCCCTCTAAAAAACACCAAAGGTGAACTAGAGTTGTAGCTTATCGCAGCCCAGACCATAAGACGTGGGTGGGGCCAGTTTGTCTTGGACGAATTCACTCTACGAGACAGCACTCGCTAGGTCTACATCGTACGTGCTATCGACCATCACTTGCTGCAGGCAGAATCCGCTTCCAACACTGAAGTAAATAGTAATGCAAAATGAAAATTACAGTGTAAATAATTTAGCGTAAAAGCACCAGTATTCAGCTGTTAGAGACACAGAAAGAGCGGCCGACAGAAGCCGGTCAGTCATCTTGCAGTGTCCGCAGGCTCCATCAACAGAAGCTCTGGCAGTGTGGCGAAACTGTGCACTGACACCAACCCAAAAGGCACTGACCTGATCTGGAAGGTTCCAGTCCAGAATTCAGCAGGGAAGAGACGTATTTAAAACCGAGGTCGTCAACGGATGGTCAGAGCTGAACTATATTGTGCCGTCCAATGTGTGGCACATATCGCCATCGTCACTGTCGGAGGTGCGGTTAGCCACTATAAAAGGCACGATCTGTGTCGGTCGCCGCAGACCGGGGACCGGCTAGATTCCACGGTGCTGTTGGTGCGAAGTGAACCAGCGAACCCAGAACCCCGCCACTGCGGACCATCCAGACTGCACGACGCCACTGGGTAGACTTGCGCATAATAGTTCGCGATCGGGAGCGCTCACTTTAGTTTGCGGCTCTGCCACGAACTAGTTCGTTCTTTTAGTTCGTCCGCTCCCAGTGACGGCTGAGCGGCGTGGTCTGCGCATGCAGGTGGAGGGAGAAGTTCCCCCACCTAGCTGCTTCATACGCTTGCTGCTTGAGCCGCTAACGATATCACGCAAACCAAAAGAAACAGTTTGTGGATAATTTCTCGCGTTTAAGTTTAGAGTTATCTCTATATCTTGGCATTATGGAATTTATTAGTCAAATATTTCAGAGTGCAGAATTCTTCAAAACAGAAATTTGGTAGCACTGAACTAAGTAATCTAGCAGGCAGACGCTCACCTCGAAATGGCTCTCATCAGCAGAAAGCAAACACGTGATTTTTAATTCTGTTACGCGCCCTCTCGCTATTGCCCGTCGGTCTTCGGAAAAGAATCCAACGAACTAACAAGCGAGATACGTTTGGCATAATAGTTCGCGACCGGTAACGCATGTTTTAGTTCGCGGCCGACTGCACATATTTTAGTTCGCGACCGATCGCGTATAGTTCGCGACCCATCGCGCATATTTTAGTTCGCTACCGATCGCGCATATTTTAGTTCGCGACCGATCGCGCGTATCTTAGTTCGAGACCGGTAGCTCTCGTTTTAGTTCGCAGCTCGGCCGCGAAGTAGGTCGCTCTTTTTAGTTCGTCCGCTCTTTTTGGCTTTTGCTACCGCTACTAAAAGAGCTCTTTCTTTTATTATGACAGCTTTTTTATATAATGATCAGTGTTGCCCAAGCGTGTACTATTACGGATTTTTGGGCAATTAGACATCAAATACTTAAGCAAATAAACCAGTTATTTACACGAATGGGTGATACAATGGTATTCATTCAATACACTATGGAATGAGGGTTATATTTAGACAATGCTGAATACCTCAGAAAAGAAAATTTGTGGCAGTGAACTATGAAACTACAGCTGAGTTGCATCTCAGCTCGAAATGACGGTAACAGGCAAAAGGGAATCACGTGATTCTGCGCGCTCACGCGTCCTCTGGCTGTTCCCCGTCAGTCTTCGGCAAAAAAGAGCGGACGAACTAAAAGGCGAGGGATCTGCGGACTAGTTCGCGTAGTTCGCCCGTGGGAGCCTTCTTCAGAACTAGTTTGTTCGCGAACTACACACGACTACCACTGGGGAGCGCCGAACTCTGGAGCTCTGGCTCCGCTGACAGAGATGGCGTGACACCTGACACCAGGAGGTGAACGCACACACGGCTCGTGCCACCAGCCCAGCCTGTCAGACTCGCGTCTCGGCCGCTGGGATTGCCGTGTGACGTCACGACAACGCCGGCCGTGTACGGCCGCCTATGTCAATTTTGTGTGATGCCGGCTACTGCAGACTGAAGGGCATCCCATCGACGTGCTCCGCGGGCGCTTTGAGCGGGGCGCTTGGCTCAGAGGAGAGCTAATGAAACGGCCAACTTGACATTTTATATTATTGTGTAAATAAAGGAAGAAATTATGTGGCCATGGGAACTGCTGTCTGCACTCCATCTCCGATCTCCCAGCAACCAAAAGGCCCAAAGTAACGCCCACCACAATACCATCATCCAGGTGACCCTCTGACGGCACTAGTCGAGTCTACATTTACATAGATACACTGCAAATCACATTTAAGTGCCTGGCAGAGAGTCATTAACCACTTTCATAACTTTTCTCTGCCGTTCCATTCTCTAATAGCGCGCGGGAACAAAGAACACCTAAATCGTTCCGTTTGCGATCTGATTTCTTTTATTTTATTGGGATGGTCATGTCTTCCTAAGTAGGTGGGTGCTAGCAAAATATTTTCACATTCAGAAGTAAAAGTCGGTTATTGAAACTTTGCAAACAGATCACACCGCAATGAATAACATCTTTCTTTTAATGACTTCCACCCCAATTCATGCAACATTTCCCCCCTCGGTAACGTGATAAAACAAAACTAGCTTCCCTTCTCTAAACCTTCTCAATATCTTCCGTTAGTCCCACCTGGTGAGTGTCCCACAATGAGCAACAGTACTCCAGAAGAGGTCGCTCAAGTGTGATGGAGGCAGTCTCTTTGGTGGAGCTGGTGCATCTTCGAAGGGTTCTGCCAATGAAAGCCGGCCGCGGTGGCCGAGGGGACTGAGGCGCATCAGTCACGGTCTGCACGGTCACTACGGTCGGGGGTTCGAATCCCCCCTCGGGCCTGGATATTTGTGCCGTCCTAGTTCGTAAGTAGTTCATAAGTAGTTTGTAAGTTTAGGGAGTGGTGTGAGTGGTAGATGGCTCAGAGTTCTGCATGCCCATAGTCTCGATGCTTGTAACTGGTTGACAACAGTTCGTGTTGACACTTCCTGGCTGACAAATCCTGTTATCTGCACTGTGGTAGCTGTACGATCTGCCACTTTTACCCTTACAGTAGGGCGATCTGCACTGCGTGGACATCCAGAACCGCGTTTACACGTGCGAGGATGTTCTCGTGACCATTGCAACAAGCGTCGTTGCACAACTGACGCAGCACGCCTATCTTATGTGGCAGTTCTCCGAAGCTCACATTATGATCCTTTTCAAACTCGCTCATTTGGCTGTAGGAATTATGAGTGGGTCTCCGTGGCACGGCATCTGTTTGCTCCACACATTATTACCTCACTGTGCCTGATATCTGTATGTTGTTGTTATGGTCTTCAGTCCGGAGACTGGTTTGATGCAGCTCTCCACCCTACTCTATCCTGCGCAAGCCTTTTAATCTCCTCATAAGAACGGCAACCCACATCCACTTCAATCTGCTTACTATACGCGTCTCTTGGTCTCCCTCTGCGATTTTTACCCCACACACTTCCCTCAAATGCTAAATTTACAATTCCTCGATGTCTAAGAATGTGTCCTACCAAGCGATCCCTTCTTTTAGTCAGGGTATGCCAAAAATTCCTTTTCTCACCAATTCTGTTCAGTACCTCTTCATTAGTTATGCGATCTACCCACCTAATCTTCAGCATTCTTCTGTAGCACCACATTTCAAAAGCCTCTCTATTCTCTTCCTGTCCGCACTGCTTATCGTCCATGTTTCACTCCCGTACAAGGCAACACTCCACACAAATGCCTTCAGAAAAGACTTCCTTACACTTAAATTAATATTCGATGTTAGCAAATTTCTCTTTTTCAAAAATGCTTTTCTTCCCATTGCCATTCTGCATTTTATATCCTCTGTACTGCGACCTTCGCATGTTATTTTACTACCCAAGTAACAAAACTCATCTACCACCTTCATTGCTTCGTTACCTAATTTAATTACTTCAGCATCACCTGATTTTCTAAGACCGCATTCCATTATTTTTGTTTTGCCCTTGTTAATATTCATTTTATACGCTCTCTTCAACACACTGTCCATTCCATTCAACTGCTCTTCCAGGTCCTTTGCTGTCTCTGACAGAATTACAATGTCATCAGCAAAACGCAATGTTTTTATTTCTTCCCCCTGAACTTTAATCCCTACTCCAAATTTTTCCTTGCTTTCCTTCACCGCCTGCTCGATGTACAAGTTGAATAACATTGGAGAAAGGCAACAACCCTGTCTTACTCCCTTCCCAACTGATGCTTCCCTTTCATGCCCTTCGAGTCTAATAACTGCGGTCTGGCTTTTGTACAAGTTGTAAATAACTCTCCTTTCCCTATATTTTACTCCTGCTGACTTCAGATCTGTAAACATTCCCAATTAAAGCGTACGTACAGATGGCGCTGTAGCATCTATGCCGCCACTCCGCTCTCTGTTGGCGGACGATGTTGAATTCAATATGTGGTTAAAGGGACCGCTGGCCCGAAGCGGGAAACCCAGGTTCGACTCCCTGCCCGACTCACATTTTCACTTGACTTCATTGCGGCTAATGTGAATCATTTCCTTCCTAATCATTCTTCCTTCTCCTCCTATATAAATAATTCGCAAAAGAGAAATTACCTGACGTCGTAGGTATCTGTGTGTAAGTCAATCGTGAACGACAAACAGATCAGTTAAGATGAGGTTGGAAGCTTCCAAAACGTGATGGTAATACTGAAGATTATATGTGTAGGTGTAACTATTTAAGAGCCATAATATCGGATTGGAGGGGGAAAGGAAAATATAGCATAGCTTGACAAAACGAGGGGATTGGTTGACATATATTCTGACGCATCTTGGAATCGTCAAATTGGTAATGGAGGCTAGACTGTAGTGAATGATTGCAGAGTGAAACCAACACCTGTTGATGGTAACAGACTAAAAAGAATGTGGGCTGCACTAGTTCTACAGAGATGAAAGTGCTTGCACCAGATAAACTTTGTAATCAAAAGTGTAAGAAACCGAGGGTATTAGACGGGTCACAGGTGGTGGAGAGTGAACGTTACATCAGATATGGTGGACAGCTGCGAATACAGAATAAGCAGTCTTGGACCAAGGCAAAACAAAAACAAGTTCACTTTGTGCCTTTTTTGTAGCAAGCGGCCAAGGGGTCAGCGTCTGTTCAGCAGTGGTGTGGCTGAAATTTATATTCTGGTACTAATGCTTCAAAAGTTACCCTCTCGAGTTCACACAGTGAGTGTTCTCGGCCCCGCATGATTCTAGGTACAACCATGATGGAGCATTTTGATATTCGCGGTATTACCCCAGGTGGACAATCCACCGCCGATAATACTGGCGCCGCTGGTCTTTCGGGATTGTAAACAGAGGAAGTCGGCGTCCTCTGGCCAACATAAAACCAAAACAAACATTTTTTTTTCAACACTTAACATACAGACACTATTGCTACCAGGTAAACTACATAAATTGAGAGACAAAATGTTCAAATGTTTGTAGACCTTATGGGACTTAACTACGGGGTCATCAGTCCCTAAGCTTACAAACTACTTGTGAACTAGCTAATACTAAGGACGCCACAAATATCCATGCCCGAGGGGGGATTCGAACCCCCGACCGTAGTGGCCGTGCAGGTCGTGACTGGAGCGCCTTAGTCCCCTCGGCCACCGCGGCCTGCAAATTGAAAGACACATTAAAAGAACAGAAGATTCAAGTTTTGCCGCTTCAAGAAACACGAATGACGGGCAATAACACTATGGATTTTGGCAATTATCATCTTTTTAAAAGTGAAACTGATAAATGAATACTTAATAGGAGTCGCGCTGGCTGTCACTAAAAATATTTTAAATTCAATAACTGAGGTAAAACTCATTAATAATAGATTAATGACAATTTCTCTCAAATTTGCAAGTAAACACAGAATTCAGTTATGCCCATATGCCAGTCAATAATGATAACCTTAAAAAAGTCCTGAAGGAGTTTATAAAGCTTGGGAAACATCAGAAGGTATCATCTCGAAGATTCTCTCAAACCACTCTAAATGGGCGATTTTAATGCTGAATTAAGTAAAGAGAAAAAATATAAGTAAAAGGTGGGTGGGTTTCTTGTAGATAAATGGACAAACTGAACTGGCAAAAGACTTGTTGAAACCTGCAGAAATTTTAATTTTAAAATCATGTCCAAACATGTTAAAACGAACTCTTCAAAACAAAAAACTTGATGGGCACCCGCTACATTTATTGGGAAATATTAAATCGATCATTTAGCACTTTCATGGCCTAAATACATAGAAATTTCACATGTCAAACTTCAAAATAAGAAATAATCAACTTTTTTCGCTGAACAGTTTTCTTAAAATCACGTGATAATTTTTTCAGCTTTTGTGCCACGTCCGTTACAGTTCGTCGCCTAGAACGCAATGGTCGCTGTGGAGACTAGAGTTGTGGAGATTAGTGAATGAGTCGTTCATTTGAACGAATACAAATAAAGAATCGTAAGAATCGAATCGTGATTCGGACGAATCATTGTTGAAAAGAATGGTCTGTGTCGTGACGATTCCAAGATGCAACGATTCATGATTCGAAAGCAAGTGGCGAATCGTGCCGAATAATTACGAAAGCCAGAAAGCGTGTGAAATAAAGGAAGATCGTGAGCCGTTAATTATTAGCCTATTCACGAATAACATATGACAGAAACAAAACGCAGTGAAATACACAGCTGCCAATACATACGAATATACGTCTTTTAAACAGTTTACATATTATGTATTTAAACGAGCAATTTTTACACATTTAGATTTAGCGTGTCCCGGAAACAGCTGTAACGATTAGGATTATATTTTGTGTTAAGAGAGGTTTAGGCTTTTTGAGTTCATCTACATAGTTGTCCTTTTTTAAAAACTCAATTTTACAAAAATATTCTTTTTATATAAAAACGCGATTTTAAATGTTTTTAAAGCCATATCAAAAATCTTTTTTACCATTTTGGTATTTACGTTATCAGCTTTCCTGAAAGAAACCGATTTTACAAAAAAGAAACGTTTTTAATAAACCTTTGTATCTCGAAAGAACTTTAATATCTAGAGACGGATTTTTATTTTTAATGATTATTTATATAGACGTGTTTCCTTAAATTAATTGATTTTACATAATAAGTATTTTATAATGATTAGATGTATGTTAATTACCATAGATATAATTAAATTTATATTTAAATTGCCGAAGTATTGAAACAGAACGAAAAAAAAAATTATAAGGTTACAGCAGGATTCGAAATAAGTGACCTACATTCACTAAACCTACAACACTACTAAATGAGCTATTATGACAGCAGAAATAGTTAGTAGTGTAGGATGTATTTATAGCCGCTAGCAAAACTTCAAATACTATATTCTCGAGAATTTTTGAGAGCTGAATCGAATGGCTTTGCCTCATTATTATTTTAATCCTGAACCATATTGTCACATTTTCGGCATTCTGTAAGATTCGTGCCGTCGAAGACCAGAAAGAATCGTGAACGAATCGTAGGGAAAGAGGCAAAAGGTTAAGATTCCACCATCCATGACACCGACATGTATTGCCATCTATGAGCAAGATGTAGAAGTAAGAAACGTGCCAATGCACACTAAAGAATCGTGAACGAATCGTAGGAATCGATTCACAATGGGGGTTTGAATCGCAAGAATAGATTCCTAAAAAAGAATCGTGTTGCCAAACTCTAGTATTCCTCGTGCGCCCCGCGTGTACACAGCCTAGTCACGTCCACCGCCTTTTGTGATTGGCTGGATAGCTACAGCGTTGCCGAGTTTGCAGCGCGGCGCCGCGGAGGGCGTTTCCATGACAACCGCGCCGCTGCGTCGCTGTTTTCGCGCGCCAGCCGCAAGTGGAAATGTGTCCTGAGCTTATCGCGCTACGCCGCACTGCGCGGGTCGTGCACAGGTAGCATGGCGCCGTCACTGAAAGGTCATTTCAACATCTGCATTCCCCTTGTTGTTGGGTGTCGTGTAGCCGTTCCGGTAATTACAGAATGGCGAGAGCAAAAGTTGAATCGAATACAGATAAATCAATCAAGTTAGATAGAATGAATGTCAGAGCAGACTGAGTCTCCTTTGGAGATGATATAGTAATTTTAATTAAGTATATTACCACTGCTCAGAAAGAAGCTGAAATTCTTAAAGAAGTTGCGAAAAAATTATGACTACAAGTGTCATTTGGAAAAAAAAATCGCACTGACGTGTTTTACGGCCCACTTTAGATTTGTAGTTTTATAAGTTTTTGCAAACATTTTGGACCAAAATAATAATCTAAATAAAAAAAATTAAATAATAAGAGTGTCTGAAACACTTTTAGAAAAAAATGGTAGTGACGGGTTCCAAACCATCGACCTTTGGCATGACAGTCTAACACCTTGCCCACTACGCTACGGCTATCACTCAGAGGATGAGTCCTATAATTTCATACTATTGATGGTCGTTCTTAACAGATGCTAATATGGCATTTGTAGACACTAGATTATCATTTATCGTACGAAGAACGATGTGTTTTTGTTAATTCTTCAGTGCCCCGAGGGACGACTCGAACCTCCGACAGGAAGCAGACGCGCGCTCCTCGGCGTGCGAATTAGGGCGTTCGGCCACTCCATCGCGGCCCAGACAGGCAAAGGATAGCTTTTGAAATGCGGTGATGCAGACGAATGCTGAAAATTTGGTGGGGGTATCACGTATGTAATGAGGTACTAGATAGAATTGGCAAGAAATGGAATTTCTGGATTACCTTGACTAAAAGAAGGGATCGATTTCTAGGACACATCCGTAGTCATTAAGGAATCGTGATTGGAGGGAAATGTGTGGGGGTAAAAATCGTAGAGGGAGAAAAAATGTTCAAATGTTTGTAAATCTATCGGACCAAACTACGTGGTCATCAGTCCGTAGCTTACAAACTACTTAAACCTAGATAAACTAACCTATGGACAAACACACACACCCATGCCCCAGGGAGGACTCGAACCTCCACGGCGAGCAACCGCGCGCTCCGCAGCGAGACGCTTTAGACCGCTTTTTTTTTTTTTTTTTTTTTTTTTTTTTTTTTTTTTTTTTTTTTTTTGTCTATGGGTAGTTCTCTTCGCTGCGGACGCTGATCGTTTTTGTTCGTTCTTGTTCGGTGTGTTGTTGGCTCAGCTTTTTTATTACAGAGGACGTTGAGCCCCCTGACCGGGCGCGCTGAAACCGCTCGGCTACTCCACCGCGGCCGTAGAGGGAGACCGAGAGACGAACGCAGTAAGCAGATTCAAATGGATGTGGGTTGCCGTTCTTAAGAGGAAATGAAGAAGCATGTACAGGACATAGTAGGGTGGAGAGCTGCTTCAAACCAGTCTCCGAACTGAAGACCACAACAACAATAACAACATGACTCCTGATGTAGAGAGTCAGAACTGGCCTCTATCAGTTTGTGGAATATAATCACCATATCCCGAAAATAGAAGAGGGTATCCTTCTACTCCCAGTTTCAAATACAATTTCGATATGTTCTCTCCGTTTCATTCGCTATAATGTGTGGCCTGAAATAAACTATACGCAAAGTTTACGCTATGAGTTTTATATTTGCAAATTCTTTAAAATTTCATGAATTCTTGTACTTCACGTCGAGCAGTACAGTAACTACGAATAAATTCTCCCCTTTATCGAACAAATACATCAATCTGCAAGATCAGATATAATCAACTTTTTTCACTGAACAGTTTTCTTAAAATCGACTGATGAGTATTTCAGGTCAGGTGACTTTCTGCAACAACTATTTTCCAAGAACGTGCTAGTCGCTGTGGACATGGGTCCAAATATTTCACATGGGCCCTTGTGGACATAGCTTATGCCACACTCACTACCTTCTGAGGTTGGCTATAGAGAAGCAGCGGCATCGGTTCTAAAGGTAAGCAGTCAACAGTCCGAAGACTGGTTTGAACACAACAGTGATTTACGAGGCATAGTCCTCTTTGGAGGTGGGATGCCATTGCTTTCCTGCAAACTACGAACTGTCTTATCCAGCCACTTACAGAGGGGCCTACAGTTTAATGTGGATTGCGATCCAGGTGCTACTTGATATTTTTCACACCAGCAACATTGCCAAACGTGAAAGAAGCAGAAAGTAGCGGATACAAATCCTAGGTCCTATCGGGTATCGAACCCGCTACCTTTGAAGTCATAGTCTTTTTGGCCCACTTTAGGTTACGGTAGTAACACTAAAAGTGGGCCTTTGCGATCGCCTTTTGACAGCTCGAAATTTAAATCAAAATAACGCCTTAACCGTTCATCTGACTCGGAAACTCTATACATGAGTTTATAGAGGAGAAATTTCTCTACAACTTTGCTCTTCTATATTTTTTTCGTATCTCGCATCGTTTCAGAGATATTTGCAAAAATAACGGCGATTTTGGGATGTCTGTCTGTCTGTCTGTCCGTAACGTGTTCCCACTTTTTAAGTCGAACCGTTCAACCGTTCAACATCAAATTTTACAGACATAATTGTAGACCATCAGAGACCAGAACCTCCCTTTTTCAAATTTTTCGGACTAAAAATACGTTAGTAATACTAAAAAAAGCCGTTTGTAATGTAATTGTAACTGACACGAAAATTGAATAATCGAATTTCTAGAGGAGAAAATTCTCTAAAACTTTGCTCCCTTATGTTTCTTTCATATCTTGCATCGTTGCAGAGATATTTGCAAAAATAACGACGTTTTGACGATGTCTGTCTGTCTGTAACGTCTTCCCACTTTTTAGATCGAACCGTTTAACCGAGCGGCATCAAATTTTACAGACATAATTGTTGGTTACCAGAGACCAGAACCTCGTTTTTTCACATATTTCGGACAAAATATACGTTAGTAACACCAAAAAACCCCGTTTGTAATTTAATTTTAATTGCAAATGTTTATCAAAGCTAAACTCAAATGTCATATAAATTTGGCTGTTTATTAAAATACGGTAAGAAAGAATGTTACGTGTTGGGTGCATAGATATCACAACTGTAGAGTCGTAATCGTAACACTATAATTTTTTTTATTATTTATGTTATTATTATGGTCCGAAATGTTTGCAAAAAACTATAAAACTAGAAATGTAAAGTGGGCCGTAAAACACGTCAGTGCTATTTTTTCCCCTTTTTCGTTCTTCAGGTAGAACCACACTTTGCGTTCGTTTGTTAATGATCGTTCTGGGTTGTTCGTTGAGATTTTGGCCCAATTTTGGCCCACGTTAGGTTACGGAAGTAACACTAAAAGGGGGCCTTTGCGATCGTCTTTTGACAGCTCGAAATTTAAATAAAAAAACAGCTTAACTATTCATCTGACACGAAAATTGAGTAACCGAATTTGTAGAGGACGAAATTCTCTACAACTTTGCTCTCTTGTGTTTTTTTCATATTTGCAAAAATAACGGCGATTTTGGGATGTATGTCTGTCTGTTTGTCCGTCTGTCTGTCTGTCCGTAACGTGTTACCTGTTTTTAAGACGAACCGTTGAACCGATCAGCACCAAATTTTACAGACATGATTGTAGGCCGCCAGAGACCAGAACCTCCCTTTTTCAAATTTTTCGAACAAAAAATACGGTAGTAATACCAAAAAGTCCGTTTGTAATATAATTGTAATTGCAAACGAACTATTCATCTGACACAAAAATTGAATAACCTAACTGGTAGAGGTGAAAATTCTCTACAACTTAGATCCCTTACGTTTTTTTTTATATCTCGTATCGTTTGAGACATATTTGCAAGAATAACGGAGATTTGACACCCTCCATTGAATTAACGAAAACCAGTCGTTCGGAGATGTCACGTGACATTCCTCGCCCAGAACTCTCTCTGGCGTCTTGCGTTGCGTATTTAACGATTTTCTCATTTCGAAGCAATGACGCACTGAAGAGTTAATAAAAACACATAATTCTTCGTACAATAATCTAGTGTCTACAAATGCCATATTGTTGTTGTTATGGTCTTCAGTCCAGAGACTGGTTTGATGCAGCTCTCCGCCCTACTCTATCCTGAGCAAGCCTTTTCGTCTCCTCACAAGAACGGCAACCCACATAGACTTGAATCTGCTTACTATGCGCGTCTCTTGGTCTCCCTCTGCGATTTTTACCCCACACACTTCCCTCCAATGCTAAGTTTACGATTCCTCGATGTCTAAGAATGTGTCCTACCAAGCGATCCCTTCTTTTAGTCAGGGTATGCCAAAAATTCCTTTTCTCACCAATTCTGTTCAGTACCTCTTCATTAGTTATGCGATCTACCCACCTAATCTTAAGCAGTCTTCTGTAGCACCAAATTTCAAAAGCCTCTATTGTCTTCCTATCTGCACTGCTTATCGTCCATGTTTCACTCCCGTACAAGGCAACACTCCACACAAATGCCTTCAGAAAAGACTTCATTACACTTAAATTAATATTCGATGTTAGCAAATTTCTCTTTTTCAAAAATGCTTTTCTTCCCATTGCCATTCTGCATTTTATATCCTCTGTACTGCGACCATCATATGTTATTTTACTACCCAAGTAACAAAACTCATCTACCACCTTCATTGTTTCGTTACCTAATCTAATTCCTTCAGCTTCGCCTGATTTTCTAAGACCGCATTCCATTATTTTTGTTTTGCCATATTAGCATCAGTTAACAACGGCCATGAATAGTATGAGATTAAAGGACTGATTTTTCTGCCTAATAGCCGTAGCGTAGTGGGTAAAGCATTGGACTCTGACGCTAACCTAAATACTTCAGACACTCTTATTAATTAATTTTTTATTATTTAGATTATTATTTTGGTCCAAAATGTTTGCACAAACTTATAAAACTACAAATCTAAAGTGGGCCGTAAAACACGTCAGTGCGATTTTTTTTATTACAGAGAGCACGGCTAGCCTGGCACCCTACTGTGCTGCCAAGCCAACAAGTATAAACCGCGCCGCTGAGCTTGCCGTGCGGCGCCGCGGAGGGCGTTTCCATGACAACCGCGCCACTGCCTCGCTGCTTTTCGCGCGTCACCGTAAGTGGTAACATGCCGTGAGCTTGTCACGCACGTGGCACCGCACGGGTCGTGTCCACTCATTCAGTAATCTCCCGCGCCCTCGCTCTGCTGCAATGTTGCGATGTTCGCTGCTTTGCGTGACAGCTGCGGCTACCCAGGTTTACAAACCGATTCACCACCACGATGTACGTCCAGGCGCAAAGATGGAAGAACGAAGGAAGATTAAGGTTTAACGTCCGTTGACACTGTTGTCATTAGACACGGAGCACATGCTCAGATTGATTTGATAAGGATGGGGAAGGAAATGGGCCATGCCCTTTGAAAGAAACCATTTGCCTTAAGTGATTTAAGAAAATTACGGCGGCTTATCCTAGAAGATAGATTAAGAAAATGCAAACCTACATTTCTAGCTTTTGTAGAATTGGAGAAGGCTTTTGACAATGTTGATTGGAATAAACTCTTTAAAGTTCTGAAGCAAGCAGAAGTAAAATATAGGGAGCGTGAGGTTATTTACAACTTGTACAAAAACCAGAGAACGTTTGTCAGAGTTGAAGGGCATGAAAGGGATGCAGTGCTTGGGAAGGGAGTAAGACAGAGTTGTAGCCTTTCTTCAATGTTATTCAATTTGTACATTGAGCAAGCTATAAAGGAAAGCAAGGGGAAATTTGGAGAAGGAATTAAAGTTCAGGATGAAGAATTAAAAACATTGCGTTTTGCCGACGACATAGTAATTCTGTCAGAGACAGCATAGGACCTGGAAGAGCAGTTGAACGGAATGGACAGTGTGCTGAAAGGTGCATATAAGATGAATATTAACAAAAGCAAAACTAGGGTAATGGAGTGCAGTCTAAGAAAATCAGGTGATGCTGAAGGAATTAGACTAGGTAACGAAACAGTAAAGGAGGTAGATGAGTTTTGTTACTTGCGCAGTAAAATAACAAATGATGGTCGCAGTACAGAGGATATAAAGTGCAGAATGGCAATGGGCAGAAAAGCGTTCTTGAAAAAGAGAAATTTGTTAACATCGAATATTGATTTAAGCCTAAGGAAGTTCTTTCTTAAGGCATTTGTGTGAAGTGTTGCCTTGTATGGGAATGAAACATGGACGATAAGCAGTGCGGACAGGATGAGGATAGAGGCCTTTGAAATGTGGTGCTTCAGAAGAATGATGAAGATTAGGTGGGTGGATCGCGTAACTAATGAGGAGGTACTGAACAGAAATGGGGAGAAAAGCAATTTTGTGACATACCTTGACTAAAAGAAGGGATCGATTGATAGGACACATTCTAAGACATCAAGGAATTGTGAATTTAGCGTTGGAGGGAAGTGTGGGGGGTAAAAACCTCAGAGGAAGACCAAGAGATGGATACAGTAAGGAGATTCAAACAGATGTTAGTTGCCGTTCTTATGTAGAGTTGAAGAGGCTTGCTCAAATCAAAATGTTTGTATAGCTTATGGGACTTAACTACGGGGTCATCAGTCCCTAAACTTACAAACTACTTGTTAACTAACTAAGACTAAAGACGGCACAAATATCCATGCCCGAGGGGGGATTCGAACCCCCGACCGTAGTGACCGTGCAGACCGTGCCTGCAGCGCCTCAGTCCCCTCGGCCACCGCGGCCAGCTATGAGGCTTGCTCAGGATAGGGTATTGTGGAGAGCTGCATCAAACCAGTCTCCGAACTGAAGACCACAACAACAACAACAACAACAACGGAAAACCTATATCAGGATGGGTGGAGGCGAGATTGAACGACGGTTTATCTGAATGCGAATCCAGTGTGTCGCCGTTCAGGCTCGCTCTAGTTAGAAATGCACAGGCTGTTACCAAACAAAATGTTATTCCTTATTAAATATCTAGTCTGCGCTCCAACAGCATGTGAACAAACTATTTCAGAAAAACGACACTCAGGAGACATTCTAAAGTACTTAATGGTCATGTAACCGACATTGCATACAGATGTTTCAGCCAGAGCCCAAATAATTCCCGTGCAAGAATCAATGTAGAAAAATGTGCAGAGATTTGAACACATTTTGTCTATTTGCGTTAGTATTATTATTAATATATATCTGCGTTCCATTTTCTATTTTCTAGTAAAGCATTTTGTGGGTAAGAGCCACTGCCCATGGGGCATGTCTGCGCGCTGTCACCAGTTCTTCATAAGGGACACTATGGAAAGTCGACGTAAATTTTGTGAAACCCCATTTAGTTATTTCTACTTTCATGACAGGTAGACGGAGTTGTGAATAATTCGCTGTATCCTCAGTTTGTTGATGTATGAAGGAGGGAAGCAGGGGAAAGTCCACTAATATCGGGTATACCTTTTATAAATTTAAAATTACGAGTAAACTAACAGCCAATGAACCTTTTTACTTTATCTCAAATTGGTGGCACCCTATTCGTGATTACGAAAAACCAGTTTTCCAAAGTGAGTCTTTCAGCTGCTACTTTGACCGTATCTAAAATAACTGCATTTGTAGAAGAGTTAAAGGTAAAGAGTTCAACAATCCGAAGATTGGTTTGAGCACCACAGTGCTTTACTAGGCATGGTCCTGTTTGAAAGCGGAACACCGTTGCCTTCCTCCAACCTTTGAACTAACTTACCCAGCCAGTTACAGGGGTAGCTACAGTTTTACGTGGATTCTGAACAACGATAGTAACACTAAAAGTGGGCCCTTGCGATCGCCTTTTGACAGCTCGAAATTTAAAAGAAAACGCCTTAACCGTTCATCTGACACAAAAATTGAGTAAACGAATTTTTAGAGGAGAAAATTGTGTGCAAGTTTGCTCTCTCATGTCTTTTTCATATCTCGCATCCTTTCATAGATATTTGTAAAAGTAACGGAGATTTGACGCTGTCTGTCTGTACTGCGTTTCCACTTTTTAGGTCGCGCCTCTCAACATATCGGAACCAAATTTTACCTCCCTGTTTCAAATACTTCGGACAAAAGATAGGTCGTTTGTGATGGACTTTTGACAGCAGGAAATTTAATTGCAAATAACGCCTTAGTCGTTGACCTGAGACGTATTTGTAGGTCCAACATGAGATGTAAAATCGAAATGTACAGGAGATAAGAAAAGACGTCTAAGACACGTCGAAACTGGTCATCCAAATGAATAAACCGTGATCTTGGCTGGAAACCTGTGTAACTTGATTAATTAAGGGTTTCTCGATCAGAAACTTTTTTATCTTTGGGTCACAGAAAATATTTACAGAAATCCCCCAGTGAAATGGAAGTAAGAAGAAAAGCCTGCATTCTCAATGCAGTTCAGTAGAGCACGCTGTCTCCAGAGTGGTTGTAGTACACTCCTCGGTCTGTTAATGTTCTAACAAGGGCCATGTCAAAGTTAGGCATTGTACACATGATCACTCTACGCCTATAATGTTTCTCAGCCGCAATGGCGTACAAATGTTCAAATGTTTGTAAACCTATTGGACCAAATTGCTATGGTCATCAGTCCCTAGACTTAAAAACTACTTACACTAACTTAAACTAATCTAAGAACAACACACACACCCATGCCTCAAGCAGGACTCGAACCTCCGACGGCGAACAACAGCGCGCTCCGCAGCAATATGACTTAGAGCGCGTCGACCATTTGTAACGTGACAAATTAGTTTATACGGTGGAGTTTTCGAAAGGTTTCGCTTCAACTTATTAAAAAAATGATGAATATCATGTATTTATGATTGGGTTGGGTTGTTTGGTTGGGATAGGGGACTAAACTACTGAGGTTATCAGTCCCCCTGTGGGGAGGGGAAGGAGTGAGGATAGGAAAGGAGGGGAGGGGGAGAGGATAAGCAGTCCGGGAAGTAAAGAAGGAAGGAAGACTGCATTAGCTCGGGGCCCCGTGCTCGCCACGCACGTACTCACGAAAGAACCGCGAGCCTTCTGGGGGGTATTTATAATTATTTCGGAAAATGTTATTGAAACACAAATTTTAACTATTTTTGTTAAACTAAAATGCGTTTGTTTAGTGTGTGTGTATTTGTATGTGTGTTCTACATTTTCTGCCTACGAAACAGAAAAGAAACATTAACGAGTGTCCAAAGATGTATTTTCAATGGAAGTGAGACGCTGAAACGAATACTTTAGCCTGAAAAGGAGTATTAATGATTATTGTACGGTTAAATATGATGTCACAATAATTTATTGTTTCCTAAAATTGATTGCAGTTGTTTGCTTGCTAGTTGCGAGCTAATTGCTTTGAGCTGCAAAGTTGCATTTAAGTGTTCGTGAATTTCTTAGTTCGTCACAAGTTTAACATCATTTGCGTAAAGGGATAATATTGCAAGTGCTGCCGGGAAATATTTGTAATTTTCCATTGTAAGCTTAATGTATCATCCGGGTAAGAATTAGATACACTTCTTTCCTGTGTTTAATCGAAGTTGCGGTGATAGAATTTTCCAGTGAGGTTAGGTTTATGTGGACGGTAGTGATGTTATTATTACGTATAACAGTGCATCTTGAAGAGATAAGGCCATATTTTATTTCATTTGTCGAATCAGTGTTAGTGATGGTACATCGGGAGTGGCTAGTTGGATTTAAAATGGTGACTCAAGTTAATGCTGTGTGGCAGCATTAAGTAACTCATTTACGGAACGTGCCCATTGAATGTTAGTATTTGTATGAATATTGGTCAATCATGAATGTAGCTGATGTGGCAATTTAAACAGATCAGTCTTATTGTGGTTTTATGGATCCTGAGGGAGTTCATTGAGCCACGCATGGGACGTGTGCTTTATTGGTATTGTTAGGCTACCTCTGGTTACAAATTGTACAATTTGCATACCGTGAGTTACGAGAAGTTTAATAGACCAACTACTTTCCGATACTTGGCTTGAAATTCGAATGCGACGGAGAGAAACGATAACATCTTTAGGACTTGGAACCAATAAAAACTATTTGGAGATCTCGCAAGTAACCATCTGACAGCTGAGACTGACATAGGTTTTCTGGGAAAAGTTATAATCTTGTTTATTAGAGTTGATCAGATGTCAACACTGGAAGTAAGTGCCAAGCTTGCCCCGAGACCTATTTAAAAGTAGATACGGAGATGTAAATGTAGTTCTATAAGAAGTAGATGCAGGCCGCGGTGGCCGAGGGGACTGAGGCGCTTCAGTCACGGTCTGCACGGCCACTGCGGTCGGGGGTTCGAATCCCCCCTCGGGCATGGATATTTATGACGTCCTTAGTATTAAGTAGTTCATAGGTAGTTTGTAAGTTTAGGGACTGATGGCCCCGTAGTCGAGTCCCATAAGCTGTACAAACATTTGAACATTTGAACATTTGAAGAAGTAGATTGGAAGATTAAACTATTGCTGTTATTTGTTCTTTAAGGTCATGTTTCCAAAACAAGAAGTGACTTCTTATTTTATATTTATAAAATTGTAACCTTATTTACTGTTTATTTTAGTAAGAAAACTAAGAAAATTAGTTAACTTAAACTACATTCATGTGATACTGTAAATACCTCAATAATTCCCACTTTTGTGATTTTTAATAAATATTTTATTAAATTGTAACAAAGAATATTTATTGACTTCCAAAAAAATATAACCTTTGCGGGATCCCGCTGGATTGAAACCAATCCAGCAAAAATCCCGCTGGTCTAAAAACAGTCCTGGATTGCAATCACTAAGCGCAACTAATGAGAAGGTACTGAACAGAATTGTAGCACCTTAGGGTATAACTTCTTTATTTTTTTCACATCAGCTCAAAAATATAGTCAGAGGGGGGTAACTGTATAGCAGTCACTCGTAAGCTAAGAGTTGTACTTGGTGTTCGATATATATAACAGAAATAAGTCTGGAGGCGTAAAAAAAGAAAATAAAAAAAAGAGATTCACGTATGTTATATATCTCGTCGTTTGAATGGAACTTCACAAAAAAAGGAATAAAGTAATAAATTAAACGACCACGGTAATTTTCAGAAATCAAACAGGAGAGTACTATCTTTGCTTTATTGGTAGAATCAAACTACGTCATCAAAGTTAATAAGGAAAAGTTGAATAAGGAAAAATATAGTGATTCTTTAGGGGATAAATATAATAGAAAAGTCAATTGCATAAAAATATTGCGTGTTGATGAAGAGATTTATTAGGACTGATATAATCATATCTTTCACTTATAGAAAAATAATTTCTGTGTATAGAGGCCATTACACAAAAACTATAAAGTAAAAGTGAAAGAAAATTTTCCGGCTTAGGATTGGATTCTTTGAAGATATTTGCTTTGAATTTTCCTTCAAGAAAATATTTAAATTAAAAAAAATGTCAGAGGTTTGCAGTAAGCAAAGAGTACAGGTATAAACGAAGTTGCGTATCGTTTCATGATTGAACTGTATCTAGTCAATATAAAGTGTGATTTATTTTAGTATTTTTAAGATAATTTCATTGGAGAAGATAGGAAAGGTGCTTTGATGTTCTGCCTTTAAAAATAATTTTTTATTTGGATTTGTCTTATAAAAGTTAGATGCGGACAACGTATACGTAGGTGGCTCGAAATTTTACTTTCGGCATCGCCAGCTTATACGTTGTAGTTGCCACATATTCAAACTGTGTTGGACTTTTGTTCAAATCTAAAGTGTATATTCATCCCGAACGGTATTTAACGTCATTTAGAACCTTATAACGGATTTTCTGATATATCGAGTATCAGATGCATGTATTTTATTACATTAATATCGTATACTAGCTCTGTTGCGATGTTTTCTAAAGTGATAGGCGACCAAAGGGCTACAATTATAACATACTCGTATGCATCTTATGTACGTATATTTATGTACATCACAGAATATTTGAACTGCGTTAGGCGAGTCGTGTCGTTACAGACTTACCGTGGCGCACAGGCGTACACCGCACGAAAGTCATTTTTATTTCTCACTCGTGGTGAACAACATCAGTTGATAACGGTTACCTAGAAACAATGCTTGTGTACACAAAAAAGAACTGAACTGCGCACCGGACAGCTGTGTCGAACGTCGTCACACGATGAGTTTGGCATCTGTGTGTCCGATATGACAACAGTACGCAACGCCGTGTTGTGTGAAGATGGTTAAGCCACGTGAAGTAGCCATCGGAAGAAATGTTCCACCCGCGGTGTCCTAGTGGTGCTTCTACACCAACGGTGGCGAGATTCTACCAACGAGCTCGAGCAGTGCTATGCCACTGCTTGCGTGAAGGTGTTCTTACTTAACAGCCACATACAACCGCTCTCTCAAAGAAGGATCTGTACCAAAAGATTGGAAAGTTGCACAGGTCACACCTATATTCAAGAAAGGCAGTAGGAGTAAACCACTAAACTACAGCCCTATTTCATTGACGTCAATTTGCAGCAGGGTTTTGGAATATATCCTGTATTCAAATATTATGAATTATCTCGAACAGAACGATCTATTGACCCAACGTCAACACGGATTTAGAAAATATCGTTCATGCGAAACGCAACTGGCTCTTTATTCACACGAAGTGATGGGTGCTATCGACAAGGGTTCGCAAATCGATTCCGTATTTCTTGATTTCCAGAATGCTTTTGACACCATACCTCACAAACGGCTTTTAATCAAATTGCGCGGTTATGGTATATCGCCACAAATTTGCGATTGGATAGGGGATTTCTTGTCAGAGAGGGCACAGTTCGTAGTAATCGATAGTAAGGCATCGACTAAAACAGAGGTGATATCGGGCATTCCACAGGGTAGTGTTATTGGTCCTCTGCTGTTCCTTATTTACATAAACGATTTAGGGGAAAATCTAAGTAGCTCTCTTAGGTTGTTTGCAGATGACGCCGTCATTTACCGTCTAGTAAAATCATCTGAAGATCAAAACCAACTGCAAAACGATCTGAATAAGATATAAGTATGGTGTAAAAATTGGCAATTGACTCTAAATAATGAGAAGTGTGAAGTCGTCCACATGAGTACGAAAAGAAATCCGTTAAACTTTGTTTACAAGATAAATCAATCAAATGTGAAGGCCGTAAACTCCACAAAATACCTAAGAATTACTATTACTTCAGACTTAAATAGGAAAGAACACGTAGATAATGTCGTGGGAAAGGAGAACCAGAGTTTTATTGGCAGAACCCTTAAAAGATGCAACAGAAGTACAAAAGAAACTGCATACCCTACGCTTGTCCGTCCATTTTTGGAGTATTGCAGCCCAGTGTGGGTTCCTTATCAGGTGGGGTTAACGGAGGACATCGAAAGAGTCCAAAGAAGGGCAGCTCGTTTCGTATTGTCACGATACAGGGGAGACAGCGTTACGGAAATGATACAGGATCTGGGATGGGAATCATTACAACAACGGCGCTTATCGCTGTGGCGTGGGCTACTCGCGAAACTCCAATCGCCAACATTCCCCTCCGAATGCGAAAATATATTGTTGACTCCCACTTACATAGGTAGAAATGATCATCAGAATAAAATACGAGAAATCAGAGCTCGAACGGAGAGATTCAGGTGTTCTTTCTTCTCGCGCGCTATTCGAGAATGGAATGGGAGATAAATAGTATAATGGTGGTTCGATGAACCCTCTGCGAGGCACTTAAATTTGATTTGCAGAATATCCCATGCAGATATAGATGTAGAATTAAACAAACAAAAATGTTCAAATGTTTGTAAGTCTATCGGACCAAACTGCGTGGTCATCAGTCCGTAGCTTACAAACTACTTAAACCTAGGTAAACTAATCTACGGACAAACACACACACCCATGCCCCAGGGAGGACTCGAACCTCCACGGCGAGCAACCGCGCGCTCCGCAGCGAGACGCTTTAGACCGCTCGGCTACTCCACCGCGGCTAGAATTAAACCAATGCTTTGACAGTGGAAGAGCCAACTAGAGAACTCCTCAATGGCTCGTGCACAAATTCACACAGTAAGTTAAAACTTACTCAGATTGAAAATAAGTCGCATTTGCAAAATTGATTTAATTGCGAATGTGACATTTCCATTTTGAAACATATACCAGTTCGGCACCGGACAGCTGTATCGAACGTCGTCACACGATCAGTTTGGCATTAATGTTATGGGGTTCTCTTTACTAATGAGTGTATGATTCATCTGCTGATTATTGTGATCGATGTGGCTAGGTACTAATGCATGTATCTGGAATGTAGTCTCATAATGAGCGGAGGTGGATTTTGCTGTGTTTTGGGCTGGTATCGTGTACGCCTACGGGTATCAGATGCCTGTGATTACTGCCTGGGGTAATTTGTGGCCTGTTAGGTGTGGGGAGAGTTTGGAATTCCCGCCTACAGCGAATATCGATCGTGAGGCTGTGTTAGTGCACCTGAAACTACAGCAGCCTCGCTGTGGCCAGGGGCCACAACGGGCGGAACCGAAATGTGAAATATGCAGCGTTGCTCGTACGAAGCTAGTTCTGCCAGTATCTTTCTGTTACGTGCTATAGCGAGAGCACGGTTACTTGGCTTTGTGGTTTGCACTGTTGGTACCAATACATTGCATAGTTTACGATGCCTGTAGCACTGTTTACGGACAATACTTTCATAATGGGAATGTTGTGAGATATAGGCACCTCCAATGTGTTTTCCAGCCCTAAAGGCAACATTTTAGTTTATATACCGGGTGTTTCACTAAGTTTGCCTTTGTAACTTATAAAATAATAGATGACGGGAAATTTTAATGCGGTAGGGTAACACAAGAAATATTACACTTTCTGCGGAACTATGAATATAGTTTATTGTATCATTTTCCAAAGAGTTACACCACAAAGATATAATTTTTTAAATGGGACAATTGTTTTTTCTATCGTGTATTGGACTCGTAGAAACCAGCTGCGTCCAAATCAATTTAAACTACATTCCTATCACTGTTAGTTTGGGAGGTACAACCCTTCAAAGTTTAGGAAGCGGAGGCTTCGACAGCGTAGCTGACTGGCTGGTGGTCATGACACAGTGGGCCGTGCCCCAGGGGATAGCCACTCGGCCAGTGAGCTACGCTATCGCAGCCTCCGCCCCCGGAACTTTGAAGGGTTGTAGCTCCCAAACTGACAGTGATAGGAATGTAGGTTAAATTGATTTGGACGCAGCTGGTTTAAACGAATCCAATACACGATAGAAAAAACTATGGTTCCATTTAAAAAATTATATCGTTGTGGTGTAACTCTTTGGAAAATGATACAATAAACTATTTTCATAGCTCCGCAGAAAGTGTAACATTTCTTGTGTTGACCTACCGCATTAAAATTTCCCGTCGCCTATTATTTTATAAGTTACAGAGGCAAACACACTTAGTGAAACACCTTGTAGAAGGAAGCTTTCATACAAAAATCTTTAGAGATAAAGATCACGAATAATTTCTTACACGAGAACAGCATTTGAGTGATGAGTTCATCATACGCACAAGGACATAACGCGAAACACAACCAAAGTGTACTAGTTGCTGTCAAGAACAAAAAATAGTCCGCTTATGTGTGCGCAACTGTAAACATTATAACAATGCATTGTTTTTACGCTAACAGTTAGGCGTTTAAATATTTACCATCACCATTGCCACCATCGCTGTCAGACATGTGAATTTCTATGAGGTATGGATTAGTTTATCTGAACAATTGAAGACCTGATTGCAAGAACCAGATAATGACCAAAACTAAACTTCTGAGAAAAACGAGAAAAACTTTTTATGGTACTTTAATCGTCAAAACCAGTGAAAATTCTTGCATATGATGAAAGTATACCTTAAATTTGTGCCACTTCACAAATTTTAAAGCTGATATCTCATGTAGAAGCACTAAATAAATTGAGAAAATCGGCATGGATATATCTGTTTCTTGCACTCAAAAATATATTTATCTTAAAAAGCCAAGTTATTTTATTTGAAACTGCCAAATTTACTGAAAATAACAATTTTACAAGTCTTCTTATGTAATATTATCATTAATATAAAAAAATTAGTATAGTACAATACGTTTCTTCTATTTCAGTCGGGCCGCGGTGGAGTAGCCGAGCGGTCTAAAGCGGAGCTGCGGAGCGCGCGGTTGCTCGCCGTGGAGGTTCGAGTCCTCCCTGGGGCATGGGTGTGTGTGTGTTTTCCGTAGGTTAGTTTACCTAGGTTTAAGTAGTTTGTAAGCTACGGACTGATGACCTCATAGTTTGGCCCGATAGATTTACAAACATTTGAACATTTCTATTTCAGTCGGAAAAAGATGCCTCACTATCTGTTCCCTGTAGTTCGTACAACCTGTTGGATGTAAGCTGCTTGTAGTACTACATGTGGACAGGTGGTATATATTTTTGTATTATATTCATGACATCATCATATTTCTTGGAAGCCAAAGGCAAGGCACTGTCATATAATCTGGGTGCATTAATGTTTGGCTGTATGTGCACTGATTTAAAAAGACAGAACTTACTGAAAAACAGACTATTCTGTTCAGGAGAAACGGATAGCTCTCTTCCTTCATAAATGAATTTCCAATAACGACTTATTCTGAAGGAATCAGTTGTATTTCTTATTACTTCGTTTTCTCACATTTCTTTGCCATTCTATTCCTCTCTCTCTTTTCTTTAGACACAGTCTGCTTTCCGCTGCGACGCGGCGAGGACACGCTGTTGTGTTCGCTGCCGCGGAGCCAGCGCTCGGGTTTGTTTACGCCGTACTCGGCCGTTTCCACGCGTGCCGGCGTATTTACGTAGAAGAACATGGCGAACCAGTACCGCAAATCGACGCTCAAATTCACGTTCCAAAACGAATTTGCAAGACCGAAGGCACTCGAACTAGAACGATTTATACGAGATGAAGTGAAAATTCCGACGGCCGACGTTCTCGGCATACACCTGTCAATAGTGAGCAGTGTGGCTTATGTAAAGATCATCAATGAAGCAACATGTGAAAGAATTCTTCGGGAGACGAAACGAGAGCTTCGTTTCTGCCACTCTGATGGCAATGTGGGTACTGTGACAGTCGACCACGCTGGATTGGGACTTCGTACCATCAGGATCTTCGAACTCCCCTTCGAACTTCCAGCAGAAGAGGTCGTGGCGGCGCTCCGCCCCTACGGCACGGTGCAGAGTCACGTTGCTGAGAAGTGGATGCAGTTCCAAACGTACCCTGTCTTGAACGGCGTGCGGCAGGTCCGTATCGAACTTCGACGCCATGTTCCCTCATATATATCTATAGGCGGCTGTCGCGCTATAGTCATATATGATGGACAACCGAAGACCTGCTCGGGATGTGGAAAAGAGGGACACCTCCGATCCGAATGTATCCAACGTCGGATTACGCAACTGCCTCCGACGGATATGTTGCCTCCGTCGCAGCCAACGATACTTCCCGTGACTTATGCTGCCGCCCTAACAAATGATAAAAATTTGTCGACTCATCTGCCAGCTTCGAACACTACATTGCACGACCCTCCGACGCGGAGCGATGCGGCAACGCATGCTCCACGTACTGAGGAATCACTGCCGACGGCACCTCCCTCCACTACGGAGGAACAACCCCGTAACACCAGCATGGCGATAGAGTCACTGATTGTGCCGACTTCGGCCTTTGTGCCGGAGCGTCGCGACTCGGTGCTGTCGTCGGATGCGGAAGGACACACCCGGAAACAACGATCCCCGAAGCGACACAAACGGAGGCGTAAGTCTTCAGTAGAAAAGATGGAGGACGAGACGCAGGAGGATGAGGACTCGACTCACAATGACGACACTCCCTCGGTGGCGACCGCCGCTGACAAGGTGATACAAGATACGGATCAACTTGCTTCACAGATGCCCGCAGTAGAACGCCTGAACGACGAGACAAGGGATGGACGCGGCTCCACCGGTGCAGGAGAGAGCGCGCCCAATCTGTGCCCTGAGGACGCAATGGACGAAGACCCTCCTCCGCGCTCCACGGCGTGGGCAGACGACACTGAAGACGACCATACAACACCGACGGAGTCCGCGTCGGTGACGGCGGCACACTAGGAATCGGTCCGGTAGAGGTGATGGGGGTTGGTGGCATTGTCGATTCTGCATGACGCTCCACAGACATTTTCCTTCTCATGAATAACTTGGCAACTGCAGCACACCAGGGGGCGTATCGGATTTCAACGATTAACCTTAACATGATAAGGACAGTAGTGAAGTATCAGTTGCTGCGAGAGATGCTCCGAGCGTCCGACGTTGACTTTGCTTTGTTACAAGAAGTCTCCATAGCGACTCTCCCAGAAATTTATGGTTATAGGACGTACAAGACACCTGGTGAACCGAATGGCAGTGGAACAGCAATACTTATTCGTGACGGCATCCCTGTTGAAGAAGTGACATACCTCCCTTCGGGCAGAGGGGTGGCGGTCACTGCGTTGGGAACGCGTATAATCAACATCTATGCTCCCTCAGGAACTGATAAACGTCGCGAGAGGTCACAGTTCTACGCCGAGGAAATCACCCCCCTTTTTCTTGGTCGTTACGATCACTTTATCCTTGGGGGTGACTTCAATTGTGTTTTACACAAGAAGGATCAGGTCCCACATTTCTCGACGTGTCCTGAACTTCGGATAATTGTAAGGGACTTGCTTCTCGTCGATACTTGGGAGCAGATACACGGGGACCGCCCAGGCCACACCTATTTCACTAGTCACTCGGCCAGTCGTCTTGACCGTATCTACGTCTCACGAGATCTTGGTCCACGAGTGATAGACGCCGAACGTTGGCCGCTTGCCTTCTCCGACCACAGCGCTTTCATATGCACGGTCACCCTTTCGAGACAGAAAGTATGGCAAAGCCGTGGGCTCTGGAAGTTGAATGTGGCACACCTCCAAAACCTGGAATGTCGGGAACTGATTGCCGCGGCATGGGCGAACTGCGAGCGTCGGCTTCCAAGATACCGGTCAACTCTAGAATGGTGGATAGAGTGTGCAAAACCGACGTGCCGTCGGGTGCTAACACAGTATGGGAGAGACGCTGCAGCATGGACCCGTCACACTTTGGACTTTTACTATACGATGCTTCGGGAAATTACCTCCCAACCCCCGTCCCTGGAAAGACAGATGGAAAGTCGCCGCATTAAAGCAAAAATATTGTCGTTGACGAGGAGAAGATTAGAAGGGGTAGTTGTGAGATCACGGCATCGAGACAGAGCGAGTGGAGAACCTCCTACAATGCATCATATTGTGCTTGAAAACCGGCAACGCAAACGGCAGCTCATAACGAAACTGTCCTTGCCAGACGGCCGAAACGAAACGACCCAAGCGGCCATTGTGGAAGCCTTTGCAGCTCATTATCGACGATTTTACCAGGAAGACAACAGTGAGGAGGGAGACGAAAACGACGTCTTGCAATACGTCTCACACACCCTCGACGCCACGTCTGCGGCTTCACTTTTAGAGGAGGTTTCGCGGGATGACATCGAGGAAGCAATCGATAAAGCTGCGCTGAACAAAGCACCTGGGCCAGATGGACTGCCGATCGAATTTTATCGAATTTTCCGTACCTTGATGATGCCCCGTTGGATCGATATGTACCGAGAACTGATGTCACCTGGCTTTCATATCCCATCGGCTTTCGTCGAAGGACTTCTTATCCCCATACACAAGCCTTCAAGAGGACAGAGGATTGAAGACTACCGTCCAATAACTTTGTTAAATTCGGACTATAAAATTTTCACCCGACTACTAGCGGCACGTATCAAGAAAGTTCTACCAGTAGTCCTTTCCATAGAACAAACTACACGAGGAGGAGAGACCACCATGCAAACAGCCACTAGTGAATGTAGAGATGTGATAGGACTCGCCGCATCCTGTCATCTCGCGGCAGCGTTGATCGCCATTGATTTCGATCACGCATTCGACAGGGTACACCACAAATTTCTCATGGCAGTGTTGGATCGAATGGGCTTTCCAAATGATTTTAAGAACATCATAATGCGCCTCCTACGCGACGCTACATCTCGTGTACTGGTGAATGGCCGTGTAACAGATCCTTTACCAATTCAGCGTTCGGTTCGACAAGGATGCCCACTCTCCATGATCCTTTACGCAATTGCTCTGGAACCACTCATAGGAGGACTGAAAAGCAAACTCACAGGAATTACCCTAAGGGGTCATACCTTTCGCTGCAGGGCATATGCGGATGATCTTCTCCTGTTGGTACAATCTGGAGATGAGATCCGCTTCGTGATTGATTGGATCCAACAATATGGTTTGGTGGCGAAAAGCGTCATGAATGTCAATAAATCGGCAGCAATGTTCATTGGAAGAGGCTTACCTGAAGATTGTGTGGCCCCGTTTCCACGGGCAGATGACCTCAGGTACCTAGGAATCACGTTTACACGGGACATGCGCCGCACAACAGCAATAAACTACAGACGATTACTGCAAGTCGTACGCACAGAGGTACGCCAAAACCTACTACGACAAATGGACCTACTACAACGTGTCGAATACCTTAACATCTATGTGGCGACCAAGATCATACACATGGCTCAGGTGCTCCCACTGCCGACAGTGATGGCACGCAACCTACAATCGGCCTTTGGATATTACGTCACTGCTGGATACATTTTCAAAGTCCGCTATGACACTCTTACCCTTCAACGGCGTGACGGCGAACTCGGACTTATCAATTTCAAAACGCGGGCCATGGCGCTGTTCCTGTCCACGATGGTGAAACTGAGGACACGTCGACATACCTCACTAACGGGCGTTCTGATAGATGAGCTGATGCCTACGTCGATCCTGCCACCGGTTGCGATTGGACACGTCGCGCCCCCTCTTGGCCACATTGCAACTTTCATACTCGAATATAGCTACCTACATACTCAGCTCCCCACCACTCGAGCTCCAAAGGCAAGGGACATTTACCAATTGTTGCTTAGGGCAGTCCCTCGAAATGTGATTGAAAGTAAAGCACCGGCCACACAATGGTCAACGGTGTGGAAAGCAGTTCAACAGCCGTTCTTCCCTACAAGAATAAGAGCCACGTGGTACCACGTCGTCAATCGGAAATTTACGACGAGACACCGGCTGCACGCAATCAGGATGGTGGATTCGCCCCTTTGCCCGGAATGCCAGCTTATGGACAATGATGAACATCGTTTAACATGTGAATCTGTTGTCGAAGTCTGGACGCTAGTACAGAAGATTATTGCCTGCTACCTTCGCGTCCCGCCTAACGCGATTGACCCCAGGCTCCTCCTATGCCCGGAGGACACATATTTTCCGGCCGCGAAAACACACGCTCTCACATGGATAAAAGGCATGTCCATTTACTACCTTTTCCAAGAAGGTGAGAAGTCGGTACTTGATTACTGGCAATTCCTCCAAGAGCATCATCACAGACTCGAGACCACACCTCGATACCGACAGATCTTCGCCAATTACCTACGTAGTGTCTTCACCGACCCCCCTCGCAGCTGGGGAGTGCCGGATAGGGGACGCCCGCCTTAACGAACCTTAACAAACGATCAACTGCATACGACCAGAATCAACGAAAATAGTCCGCAAATGGGATGTAGTGCGGAATTTTCCCAGTTTTATTTATTTTTTTTCCGTATAGAATGGGAGTCTTTTGTTATATGTTTAGTGTTCTGAAGAAATCAATGGCGATGCACGATTATGGTAACTGACGGCGTCAGGGTTCACAGAAGTATACTATAGACTATGCACCTCGGGCAACCGAAGCCAGACACACAAAGTAATTGAGAGAACAAGAACTTCCTGAGACAGCAGACCTACGAGAAGACAAACCCTGAATCTGTCGGTGTACTGTTATTTCGTGCAGCAACGGCCATCTGGGCAGAATGGGGCGTGAGTGTCGCTCCATTAAAAAATAAATAAATAAATAAAGCAATCCAAGAAGACGCTATACCTTTTGTTATCCTTTATCCTTTCCCTTAGTTTAATCTTTCATTTAGTATAAGGTAAAAGTGGCGGTGGCACTAGACCTTTTTTTTGGCAGGCGAGATGTTTTGTTTATGGGGGTTATGATAGTTAGGCGCCAACGCCTGAAGAGGAAGAGCTTAGGGGGAAAAAAGGGGAAACAACGGTAAAAAAAAAGGAAAAAAATAAAATAAAAAAAGTAAAAAAAAAGGGGATTGAAAAAAAAGGGGAAAAAAAAGGGGACTGCGGCGCAAAAAAAAAAAAAAAAAAAGAAAAAAAATAAAAAAAAAAAAAATAAATAAATAAAAAAAAAAAAGCGGTCTAAAGCGGAGCTGCGGAGCGCGCGGTTGCTCGCCGTGGAGGTTCGAGTCCTCCCTGGGGCATGGGTGTGTGTGTGTTTTCCGTAGGTTAGTTTACCTAGGTTTAAGTAGTTTGTAAGCTACGGACTGATGACCTCATAGTTTGGCCCGATAGATTTACAAACATTTGAACATTTCTATTTCAGTCGGAAAAAGATGCCTCACTATCTGTTCCCTGTAGTTCGTACAACCTGTTGGATGTAAGCTGCTTGTAGTACTACATGTGGACAGGTGGTATATATTTTTGTATTATATTCATGACATCATCATATTTCTTGGAAGCCAAAGGCAAGGCACTGTCATATAATCTGGGTGCATTAATGTTTGGCTGTATGTGCACTGATTTAAAAAGACAGAACTTACTGAAAAACAGACTATTCTGTTCAGGAGAAACGGATAGCTCTCTTCCTTCATAAATGAATTTCCAATAACGACTTATTCTGAAGGAATCAGTTGTATTTCTTATTACTTCGTTTTCTCACATTTCTTTGCCATTTCTGTTCCTCTCTCTCTTTTCTTTAGTTTTACAGGTGAACTCCCAACAGAATGTATCATTCTATACAAAAGAAGGAAGATAGTAGACTATAACCCTATATGTTCCATAGAATTAAACTTTAAAATTATAAAAAAATCATTTGGTTACAAATATATTTATTAACAATAACACACTGAAATAAATCTATTAAACATGTTAAAAACTTACCTCATCTGTAAGAATATTTGAAGTAGAAGCAGCAACTTCCCTCCCTGCCATCTTGCGGATCATTGACTGCGAGAACAGAATCTGTTTATCTGTTTCTTGCACTCAAAATGGAAAAACTTACTTTTGATCCCAAAATAAGCACTAACTTCAATACGCACAACTTTATCCTATAGATGGCATCAATGGCAACAATTATAGCTGAAAAAGTCATTTTCCCAAAAAGTGGTCATTGTCTTGTTCTTGCAATCAGGTTTTCAATTAGGAATATGTAAAAGAATTGTGCAGGCATCTGTACCACCTAACAAGGTAAGATCGCAGAGTCGATTATGCGATTACTGCCCTGGCCACCTGAGATGACAGCTGTAGGGTAATGCTGCAACTCAGCAACCTGGTTGGTTCTATTGGTTCCACCGAAAAACAGTTAATTCATAGTTTCACTTACCTCATGACGATTCTCTTCTTCAACAGTCCATCCACTGCCAATCTGACTAAAAACGAGATCCGTAATTCCAGTGTAAAAAGCTGTGTAGAAAAACTAGGTGGAGATTCTGGTTTCATTCAGTTGAATTTTTCTTAAACTGTTTATAAATGATGGTATCTATTGCGTTACCCACTTAATGCCTGAATTAATTTCTACTGCAAGAAAAAAATCAAAAATCATATATTGTGTTCAATATTGGGGTCTTAGACCATTTATAACATCAAATATAAGAAATGTTATATATGGTTGGTATAATTAGGTATGTGTCAAATTTGCGAAAACAATCTATGGGAGCTTTTACACCATCTGCTTCTGGCAAGGAATTATTCCAAACAGGTGTAACTCTTTCGCTACAAGTACCTAGTACTGTCTTCCATAGGAGACGTCTCTTGGCAACACTGTTGGCACTTTCAGTTCTGGGAAGAGCACTCGGATCTTGAAAACTTACCAGTCTCATTTTCAGCGTCAGCATCTGAAACAACAAAAGAGTAAGAAATATAGGGGATACTTACGTAAAAAGCAATTCAAGGTTCACAGCTTTACAATTTACCAGAAATGTCTGAATTCTCATTGTGGATGACGTGTCTTCTACGCAGGTTGGATTATATTTATCGGCACTTTCTTCAGAGTCACTTAGGCAACTATCATAACTTTCGGCTGCAGGTGGCACACGTGTTTTCAAACGTGTGTTTACTTTCTTTGTGGTATAAAAGGACTTCGGATCCATTACTAAAAGAAGCTGTAGAGCGACAATAATTCATTAGAACTTCCTCAGCACGCCAGTAGTGAAGTGTAAACAAAGTAAATTGCATTGAAAGATTTCTTTTGCCTCATAAATCCATTGATAGTTGTTATAAATAAAGGTGTAAAAACGCAAAAAAATCTTTCAGTGAAGGAAGTTAGCGCTAAAGACGAATGGAAATTATCGTCCTTTCTTCGTTTTATTTTATCGCTTGCATTTGCCCATAGAGGTGCCCAAGTGCCTGATGATGCATATTTTACACAAACCATAATTACGTGTTCACTGAAAGTTTTATGTTGTCATAGAAAGACAGTCAATGCTCGTTAGATGGTAGCACATGTAACACGCACTGCGCCGGTCCCTGTAGAATCTGATACAACCGGCGCTGGGGTCTGAAAACACTTATTCTTCCATATATATGGGTCGCAACGGTATGAGGCGAATTTGCGACAACCGACATTAAGTGGTTAAAATAATGTTAACATGGGATTTGGTGCGATGTAATTATTATTTAAAGCGTTGTCCAGGATACAGTTCACTGCCAAGCCCGTGCTAATGACGCAATAGCTCACCCACACTCCACACTCACTAGTAAAGCCAGTTTATTGTAATTAATCTACCTCGTCACCAAATAGTTCATAAAGACTACTTGAATATTTATCAACTTCTGTTCATCAGCTCACTGTCACATCTACCAAAATTTCATATACATGCATCTAAACACAAAACTGTAATTAAATATTACTAACTTTCAAATATTGCAATAAATGTTCTTTCTATACATTCAGTAGTCATTTGAATACCGCCTAGACACACGTTTGCAGAGCGCTGAAAAAAAATCGGAGATAAATACAGATACAGGGCAGTGGATAGCCGCTACGCTACTATGCCACTGCTAACTCCTCCACTTTGGTGTCACACGTGGAAAACGGTTTGACCTTTTTATTTAAAAATATTGGTCCTGCGTGTTGAATGAAACATGAGGGATGTGTCTGACCTTTTGCTTTTAAACGGATAGTGGTGTTTTAAACAACTAAACAGACATGGGATTTGAGTCTCGCTTAATAATAAATACTTTTGCTTATTTTCGTTCACAAACTGACAGCGGAAATCCCGTCGTCGACAGTGGGTTTATTTATTCGAAAACACGTACAAACATCGTCGTTGGAAAACGTTATAAAAACAATGTTAGGTGTGTACACTTTATTTGCATATATTTCACTGTGTCAATGGTTATTATAATACATTTTTACTATAGAGACAGTGCATTTTTTTACTGTGTTGTTTTCTCGGCATACAGCATTTTATCTGTAACGGTATAAGCGTCTGTTAGCGAATATGGACATTTTGAGCTAACAAAAATTAGTATTTTAAAGATAACGCTTGGTGAAGTATTGAGAATACAGTTTAGATGGACACTAGGCCGTGCGTTTTCTGTCTGGTATTCCCATTACTTAGGCGGCGTCTGGGTTCTATAAAAACACAAAGTCATAACTTGTCACCTTTGGAAGTGATTCATAATCTACCATATTACTGTTAACATGCTTAGTGTGATGTATCGTGCACCAAGAGAGTATTTTGAAAGCTGTAGCCCGAGTTTTGACGAGTTTTTCTTTGACAGAGCGAGCGCGTTTCTTTCTTTTACTTTTACTTAGTATCTTCTGCAGTTCTCCTCATGCAGTCGAGAGGTGTTGTTCCAAATTATTGTGGTTTAGTTTATTACACTTTTGCCTTTCATTATGACCTTATGCGTGTAATAATTTCATTTTATCGTTAGTTTAGGGTTTAAATTGTTGCTGTGTATTAGTATTTGTAAGTCAATTTCGATATTTTTTGGTTTGTGTTTTTCATTTATTAAATTTTCTCTTCAGGCCTCATGCATGTTGGTCCAATGCATTGTGAGTGGCATGTGAGTTGGTACATGACTGAATTACTGAATTTGTCTGCTGTTCTTTCCTGTGATCTCAGTATTTGTTGTTGTGTGTTTATTGTTTTGCCACAAACTCCAATGGTTCAAAAATATGTTCAAATGTTTGTAGAGTCTATGGGACTTAACTACGGGGTCATCAGTCCCTAAACTTACAAACTACTTATGAACTACTTACAACTAAGGACGGCACAAATATCCATGCCCGAGGGGGGATTCGAACCCCCGACCGTAGTGGCCGTGCAGACCGTGACTGGAGCGCCTCAGTCTCCTCGGCCAAAACTCCAATGGTAGAAGTACCGATAATGTTAGTTTACAAATTTCGTATTTGTTGGCAACACGTGGACATACCGACGTTGATGATATGCTGTTGTTGTGGGCTTCAGTACAAATGGTGGTTCGATGCAGCATTCCACGCTACACTATCCTGTCTAATAATGTTCAAATTTTTGTGAAGCTTATGGGACTTAACTGCGAGGTCATCAGTCCCTAAACTTACAAACTACTTATGAACTACATTATACTAAAGACAGCACAAACATCCACGCCCGATGGGGGATTCGAACCCCCGACGGGGAACGCTCTCGCGCATCGCAGCATAGCGCCTCAATGCGCTCGGCCGCTCCGCCGCGGCTATCTTGTCTAATATTCTTCATCTCTGAATAAGAACATAACCTCCAACCTTTCGAATACGCTTACTGGTTCTGTATCTCTTTCTCCCTCTGCGTTTTTTTACCCCGCACACTTCTCTCCAATATAAAATGGAGGACTTCTTGATGTCAAAGTATATGTTAATCGGTTCCTTCTTTTAGTCAAGATATTCTTCCCAATTCTGGTCAGTACCTCCCCATTAATCACGCGATCTACCTATCTAATCTTCAGCTTTCGTCTGTTGTTCCACGTTTCAAAAGCTGTATTATGAAAAAAATGGTAACAAACACAATAAAATATGCAGTGACTATAGTGTAAAAAGTGTGATAGTAACTATTCACGCAGTGAAGTTGCAAAGGGGGCTTGTAATTTTCTATTTCTACGTTTCCTTTTCTTTCAGTGAATGATGCGCAACAAACCAATACAAATACCCCTTGTGAAATAGTTCTGGTGTTTAATGTTTGCAAAGAGACAAATGGTTTCTTAATTAAAGCAATCTGATTAACCACCACAAGAAATGAAAAGTTGTTAAGGGAGAGACTGTCTACCATGGAAATACGTAAGTAGAATCAAATAATTTATTAACAAAATATGGTCCACAAATAACACAAAATGAAATCTTTATGTATAAAAGAAAAATGTTTACAAGAACAACTGCGGCTGTTAACGTGGAACTAGGAATCCTGCCGTGGGTGCGATGATATAAATGGGGAGAATTTCGAGCAAGCGGAAACTACTATGAGAATCTGCATTCAGTAGGATTTTCTACGAAAGACTGAGGAATTAAGATCAGCAAGCATTACTACGTTTTGCAAATGAGTGCAGTCAGACATTTAGAAGTGCGAGTTGCATTGCGCGTCTTTTACCATCCTACCATCGCTGCTCGTTGGCGTGGCGTGGTCGGCGCAACAGGTCGGAGTTGTGACGCAGCTACAGATCACAGCGATCTGCATCGTTGTGCAATATAAAACCTGCCCTATAGTGAAATAAAATCAACCGAAAATCCTGTCCAAAAACATTTAAATTAGTACGGACGACGGTTTGCGTGCAGAAGCAAGCAATCTTGATACTGTAGCTCAACTGCAAGGACCTGCAATTAATGTTAACGAAATTTGATGGCGGGATCCCGAGTGAAGCTCGATTGAACTTCGCGCACAGTGGAGTGACGCAGCGATAAATGGATCAATAAAAATCTCACGCCGGTCGCACTGTACTTACAGGTGATCTACATCTGCATCTACATCTACATCTACATCTACATCTATACTCCGCAAGCCACCCGATGGTGTGTGGCGGAGGGTACCTTGAGTACCACTATCGGTTCTCCCTTCTATTCCAGTCATGTATTGTTCGCGGAAAGAAATGTCGGTATGCCTCTGTGTGGGCTCTAATCTCTCTGATATTATCTTCATGATCCCTTCGCGAGATATACATAGGAGGGAGCAATATCCTGCTAGACTCCTCCTCGATAAAGGTATGTTCACGAAACTTCGACAAAAGCCCATACCGAGCGACAGAGCGTCTCTCCTGCAGAATCTTCCACTGGAGTTTACCGATCATCTCCGTAACGCTTTCACGATTACCAAATGATCCTGTAACGAAGCGCGCTGCTCTTTGTTGTATCTTCTCTACTTCCTCTATCAACCCCACCTGGAACGGATCCCACACCGGTGAGAAGTATTCAAGCTGTGGCCGAACAAGTGTACTGTAACCTACTTCGCCACGGTGGAGTAGCCGAGCGGTCTAACGCGCCTCGCTGCGGAGCGCGCAGTTGCTCGCCGTCGGAGGTTCCAGTCCTCCCTGGGGCATGGGTGCGTGTGTTGTCCTTACGTTAGTTTACCTTAGTTTAAGTAGTTTGTATGCTACGGACTGATGACCACGAAGTTTGGTCCGATAGATTTACAAACATTTGAACATTTGTATCCTACTTCCTTTGTTTTCGGACTGCATTTCCCTAGGATTCTTCCAATGAATCTAAGTCTGGAATCTGCTTCAGCGATGACTGATTTTATATGGTCGTTCCATTTTAAATCACTCCTAATGGCTACTCCCAGATACTTTATGGAATTAACTGCTTCCAGTTGCTGACCTGCTATAGTGTAGCTAAATGATACAGGATCTTTCTATGTATTCGCAGCACATTACACTTGTCTACATTGAGATTCGATTGCCATTCCCTGCACCATGCGTCAATTCGATGCAGATCCTCCTGCATGTCTATACAATTTTCCATTGTTACAACCTCTCTATATACTACAGCATCATCCGCAAAAAGCCTCAGTGAACTTTCGATGTTATCCGCAAGGTCATTTATACAGGGTGAGTCACCTAACATTAGCGCTGGATATATTTCGTAAACCACATCATCATCCCTTTGGATCCCTACTTAATTCGGTGCTCTCCGATACACACGATCGAACAGCGGAGAAGTGGTACTCAAGCGTCAAGTTTAAGTTACAATATCTCCGGATGTAATTAACATTTTACAATGCAACAAACGGCACTGATTACGTATTTGTTTATATGTTCAGTTGTGCAAACAAAACTAACGGGGTTCCATTTAAAAAAACGTAGGTTTGTGTTAAAAAAAGTACTTCCTTGCATTTTTAATGGTTTGTATTAACCAATTACACTAGCCCCTCTCCTCACGTTTGGTCTGTGGAATCGGTTCGTCAGTATTTGATGTGGTTTACGAAATATATCCAGCGCTAATGTTAGGTGACTCAGACTGTATATATCGTGAACAGCAACGGACCCACGATACTTCCCTGTGGCACACCTGACATCACTCTTACTTCAAAAGACTTTTCTCCATTGAGAATGATCATTCCTGAAGTGGCACAAACAAGTGTCTGCTCACTGTACAAGCGAGCACAGCATAATGTGCGGTCGGAAGGACACATACTCGAGACAGACAAGAGCAAGCGACTCTCTCCCGCAAACACGGTTGAGCGAATGAAGGCCGCTGCGGCAATATCTTCCTTCCTTCCAAAGAGCAGTCTCCCACTATTTTACAGAAACGTGCGATATGAACACGACATTGGTAGGTGGGCTTAGGTTGGGTGCGTGAGTTTGCTTGGCTCTGCGGACCAGACGGCCAATTGCAGGACTCGTTATAGAGGAGCCTTGGGTCTTGCAGAGTTCCCGCTCTCTGCTATGTCACTTCATTTCTGCCAATAAAAACAAATAAATGAAAAATAAATAAAAAAAACTGTTTGTCGCCTAAATGAAGAGGTCAACGTCTGTCGGCGCCACCGGGGCGTCAGTGGTGCCTCTCGCACCATCCACACATAGCAAAACGTCTCACACCAAGACTGAGCCCTGCCATTTCTAGATTGTTTAAACTATTTCCCAATAAGCAGTGTGAATGAATGAATTGTTGTTGTTGTTATGGCCTTCAGTCCGCAGACTGGTTTGATGCAGCTCTCCACGCTACCAAAATGTTCAAATGTTTGTTAAGCTTATGGGACTTAACTACGGGGTCATCAGTCCCTAAACTTACAAACTACTTATGAACTACTTACGAACTAGGACGGCACAAATATCCATGCCCGAGGGGGGATTCGAACCCCCGACCGTAGTGGCCGTGCTGACCGTGACTGGAGCGCCTCAGTCACCTCGGCCACCGCGGCCGGCTCCACGCTACCCTGTCAAATGTTTGTACAACTTATGGGACTTAACTACGGGGTCATCAGTCCCTAAGCTTACAAACTACTTATGAACTAGCTAAGACTAAGGACGGCACAAATATCCATGCCCGAGGGGGGATTCGAACCCCCGACCGTAGTGGCCGTGCAGACCGTGACTGGAGCGCCTCAGTCCCCTCTGATAATACGTTCGACAACCTCATCCTTTTGAATCTGCTTGCTATATTCGTCCCTCGTCTCCCTCTATGTTTTTTACCCCACACGCTTCCTTCTAAGTTAACAATTCCTTGATGTCTCAGAATGTGTCCAACCAATCTATCCCTTCTCTTAGTCAGTATATGTCAGAAACTCCTTTTCTCCCGATTCGGTTAAGCACCTCCTCATTAGTTACGTGATCTACCCATCTAATTTTCATCATTCGTCTGTAGCACCACATTTCAAAAGCTTCTATCATCTGTTTATCTGAACTCCTTATCGTCAACGTTTCACTCCCATACGATGCTACACTCCACACAAATGCTTTCAGGAAGGACTTCCTAACATTTAAATTAATATTGGATGTTAACAACTTTCGCTTCTTTAGAAACGTTTTTCTTCCCATAGCCATTCTGCATTTTATATCTTCTTTACTTCGCCTATCAGAAGTTATCTTGCTGCCCAAATAACGAAATTCATCTACTACTTTTATTGCCTCATTACCTAATCTAATTCCTTCAGCATCACCTGATTTTCTGACATTGCATTCCATTACCTTCGGCTTACTCTTCTTAATGTTCATCTTATATCTTCCTTTCAAGACACTGTCCATCCCATTCAATTGCTCTTCCAGATCTTTTGCGGTCTCTGACAGAATCACTATGTCATCAGCAAACCACAAACTTTTTATTTCTTCTCCCTGCACTTTAATGCCCTCTCCAAATTTCTCTTTCCATTCCTTCACTGCCTGCTCAATATACAGATTGAACAACATTGGGGAAAGGCTACAACCCTGTCTTACTCCCTCCCCAACCTCTGCGTCCCTTTCTTGCCCTTCGACTCTAATAACCGCTGTCTGGTTTTTGTATAGGTTGAATATAACTCTTCGCTCCCTATATTTTACCCCTGATACCTTCAGAATTTGGAAGAGTGTATTCCAATCGACATTGTCAAAAGCTTTCGCCAAATCGACAAACGCTAAAACTTAGGTTTCCCTTTCCTTAACCTATCTTCTAAGATAAGTCGTAATGTGAGTATTGCCTCTCGTGTTCCTACATTTTTCCTAAATCCAAACTGATCTTCCCCGAGGTTGAATTCCACAAGTTTTTCCATTCGTCTGTAAATAATTCGTGTTAGTATTTTGCAACAAGGACTTATTAAACTGATAGTTCTGTAATTTTCACACTTGTCTGCACTTGCTTTCTTTGGAATTGGAATTACAATATTCTTCTTGAAGTCAGAGGGTATTTCCCACGTCTCATACATCTTGCATACCAGTTCTCATGCAATAAGATTATTTTGATTGTGACTAAAATGGACTACTAACATTACTCACGTATTTTTATGTTGTTCTCTTCATGTGTCTTTTGTAGCACATTGCCACTTGCTATCACTGTTAATAATTACAATATTTACATTTTCACTTTCTCATAAACGTTTCTGAAAAATTGCCATTTCTATGGCTTGGTAGCCATTGCATGTCGTTTGTGGTGTTTTCCTCTGTGTGTGTGTTTTATTTGCGAACAAGGTCTTTGGTTCGGACTGTGAGATGTGTTTTTTTTTGTTTCTGTCAAAAAAAAAAAAAAAATGCTAGCAGACAACTGTTTTGACAGAAACGAAACAAAAAACACATCTCGCAGTGGGAACCAGAGAACTTGTAAGCAAATAACATACGCACACATACAGACACAGACGAAAACAAAGCAAACGACATACAAAGCCTACCACGCCATAGAAATGGCGAATTTTCAGAAACTTTTATGAGAAAGTTAAAATTTAAATACTGTAATTATTAACAGTGACATCATGTGGCAATGTGCTACAAAAGACACATGAAGAGGACAACATAAAAATACGTGAGTAATGTTAGTAGTCCATTTTATTCAGAATCAAACTGTTATCGATCGAATTTAATCAAACAAATAATGGAAAACAAAACTTTTCCTCTACAGTTGAACACTGAAGATGCTTTAGAATAAAGCGAAACGCGTCTGGTCTAAATTAGACGGATTTTCAGTTGCATAAGACGGTTATCTAGACCGTGTGGCCAAGATTTCTTTACCGCAATTGGTTTTGTTCATGTTCCCCCGACAAAATATTCGCCTCATATGCCCGCGTATCATGTTTACGGGACTACCTTGACAGACAACAACAACAACAATTACATTATTACAAATAATGTAAAATTATCATTTCCTGTGCAGTTGACCACTGAAGATGCTTTAGAATAAAGTGAAACGCGTCTGGTCTAAATTAGACTATTTACAGTTGCATAAGACGGTTATCTAGACAGTGTGGCCAAGATTTCTTTACAGCAATTGGTTTTGTTCATGTTCCCCTGATAAAATATTCGCCTCATATGCTTGCTTATAATGTTTACCGGACTACCTTGACAGACGACAACAACAATAATCCTCCCTTGTGTGCACTTTTCCAAATCCACTAACATCCTTATCAAGGCGGATGCTAACAAAACATGTTCGCTTTCGAAGGAGAAAGCTGATTAAAGAAATTTCACAAATAGATCTTACCGCATCAAATACCAACTTTCTTTTCATGCATTATTTTCATGATACTCTGTCTCCTTATGAAGATAATTCAAAATGAACTGCCCTTCTCTGAACTTTCTCTATACTCTCTGTCAATCCCACTTAGTGGGGATCCCAAATACGCAGCAATAATACAAAATTGGTATATTGTAGGAATTTATTTAGTAGAAATGTTGCATCTTTTCAAGTGTTCTGTCAATAAAACGTAGCCGATAAAACGATACCTTCTATGTGTTCTTTACAAATAGAGTTGTTAGTAAAAGTCGTAGTCATAGTCACAGTCAGTCACAGTCATAATTTTGGAGTGTGCGTGACTGGAAGTCCTAGTTAAAATATCCCTACTCTTCTTTTGTACCCTTGGCCATTGTTATTAGTTGTAGATTATGGCTCATGAGATAAAAATTATTACTGTCGTAAGCAGGCTGAATGTGATGAATAGTGAGTGCAGGCATAGACATCTCACAGAAATAAAAACACACATAAACTGGTATCAACTAGGTAACAACAAAGAAATTCAAGAGTTAAAACTTCGAAAACGGAACGCGAGAGTAATATGTAGTACTTGTGTAGAGCCCTTGCTTACATCTCACCTTTGAAGACGGTCATTACACGACAACAAATACACAAAACTGAATACAACGAACAGACACGTCAGGGACTGTATGGACAGTTCATAATTTTGTGGACAAAAAAGGGAGCAAATTTACGCAGCACGAAGAAGTTTTGAACACGTATCTCCCGCGCCGTAGTGGTACAAAACGAAACAAATAGCCGTACCGTAGGTACAACCACAACGGAGGGGCGTCTGTGGAGAGGCCAGACATACGTGTGATTCCTGTAGAGGGGCAGCAGCCTTTCAGTAGTTACAGGGACAACAGTCTGGATGATTGACTGCGCTGGCGCAAAAAGATCCCTTTGTCTCTTTCTGAAAAATAATACACTGTATCCAGTCTCACTAATGATTCATTGCACGGTGGGGGACTATTGTTTGGCATCCAGGGAATCGATGTCCACCGTGCATCAATTCGATGGGTAGCGGGAGGTCCTCCAAATCGTCCGACTTAGTAAGTGGCCAAGCTAGTTCTGAGACTTGACGCCTGGAGGATAGGCACCAAAATGACTACGTATGATGCACACGCTGACGCATTTCCAGGTGGCTGATTGTCGTTTCAGTTGCTGATCATAAAGGAAACACTGTTTCGTCGCCGGCCGCGGTGCCGAGGGGACTGAGGCGCTTCAGTCACGGTCTGTACGGTCACTACGGTCGGAGGTTCGAATCCCCGCTCGGGCATGGATATTTGTGCCGTCCTTAGTGTTAGCTAGTTCGTAAGTAGTTTGTAAGTTTAGGGACTGATGACCCCGTAGTTAAGTCCCATAAGCTTAACAATCATTTGAACTGTTTCGTCTCCAATTATTATCCGGTTCAGAAACGTTGAATCATGGTCCGCACAACTGATGACGTCATCACAAATCGTTATGCAATAGCTGACTCTTACTACTGCTGCGAGAACATCTACCGATTGGGAACGGTTAGCACGAACCAACGTTGTATCTTCCTGGATCTTACGTTCCGTTCGAACTATTCGTGGGCGACCACTACGCACATCATCTTCCAATATGTCTCGTCCTTCCACAAAATGCCACAAAATGTCGGTGCCACCTAAACACAACACTGCGACTCAATACGTCCTCGCCGTGCACCTGCTGAATCATTTCAAACGTTTCGGCAACGGTTTTGCCTAATTTCTGGCAGATGATATTTGCCCATTGGTCACACGGTGATATGTCACGATCAGACTGCCGCATTCAACTCACCATCTCAACAACGACAGTACGTCTGCTTCTACTCCAAAAATGTTCAAATGTTTGTAGAGATCAAAATGTTTGTAGAGCTTATTTATTTATTTATTTATTGGTTTTTCTGTTCTGTAGGACCGAATTGAGGAGTGAGACTCCATGGTCATGGAACAAGTCAATACATTAATTGTTACACAAGAATGGTAATAGAAAATTTTTAAGTAGTCCTTTGCACACGACAATCTTAAGACAAAGTGAAAAGAATCGATAAAGAAAAAAATGAATTAGCTTAATTGTTTAACTTTTCTAGGAGTTCCTCGACAGAATAAAAGGAGTGAGCCATGAGGTAACTCTTCAATTTAGATTTGAAAGCGTGTGGATTAGTGCTAAGATTCTTTAGTTCTTGTGGCAGCTTATTGAAAATGGATGCCGCAGAATATTGTACCCCATTCTGCACAAGTGTTAAGGTGGTGAAATGCAAATGCAGATTCGACTTCTGTCTAGTATTCACCGAGTGAAAGTTACTAACTCGTGGGAATAAGCTGATATTATTAACAACAAACGACATTAAAGTAAAAACGTATTGTGACGCCAGAGTCAAAATTGCCAGACTACTGAAAAGAGGTCGACATGACGTTCGTGAACTTACCAGATATTGCTCGAACCGCCCGTTTTTGAGCCAGAAATATTCGTTTTGCATCAGGCGAGTTACCCCAAAAAAACAATGCCGTACGTCACAAGTGAGTGAAAGTAAGCGTAATATTCTTCTTTTCGTGTTGAAAAATCACTTATCTCAGATATTGTTCTAATGGTAAATATAGTAGAATTTAGTTTTGGAACAAGATTCTGAACATGGGCTTTCCACGACAGCTTACTGTCTATATGAACACCGAGAAATTTGAACTGTTCAGTCTCACTTATCACATGCCCATTATGTGTAATCAGAATGTCAGCTTTTGTCAAATTATGTGTTAGAAATTGTAAAAACTGAGTTTTACTGTGATTTAACATCAACTTGTTTTCTACAAGCTATGAACTTATCTCATGAACTGCATTATTTGATATTGTGACAATATTACGAGCAACATCCTTCACTACCAAGCTGGTATCATCAGCAAACAAAAATATTTTACAGTCACCTGTTATACTCGAAGGCAAATCATTTATATAAATAAGAAACAGCAATGGTCCCAAAACAGACCCCTGGGGCACCCCATACTTAATTGTGCCCCATTGGGATTGCACGTCATAGCTATTTTCTACACTGCGGAGAATTACCTTCTGTTGTCTATTATTAAAGTAAGAGGTGAACACTCCCCGTATTCCATAATGTTCCAACTTCTGCAACAATATTTTGTGATCAACACAATCAAACGCTTTTGTTAAATCAAAGAAGACGCCTAATGTCCGTAGCCTCTTATTTAACCCATCAAGTGCCTCAAAGAGAAACGAAAATATAGCATTTTCAGTCGTTAAACCACTTCTAAAACCAAACTGCACGGTTGACAATAAATTATGTGAACTGAAATGATCAATGGGCTTAACTACGGGATCATCAGTCCCTAAACTTACAAACTACTTATGAACTAGCTAATACTAAGGACGGCACAAATATCCATGCCCGAGGGGGATTCGAACCCCCGACCGTGGTGGCCGTGCAGACCGTGACTGGCGCGTCGCAGTCAGCTCGGCCACCGCGGCCGGCTGCTTCTACTCCATGAGCAGGGACAAGAGACTTACTGACATGGTAACATACCACGGCGCCACCTATGCATTATAGTGCTCCCCAGCGCTGTCATGTGGCCAGTCTCAGAACTTATTGACTGCACACCCCATCGCTCATGCAGCACTTCTATGACCTCATTCCCTTCCCCCGCCTTATCCGCGTCATTGAACACCTCCGTCTCCATTTCCTATACCGTAAACTGGATCCCCGTCACCCTATTGTCCACCCTCTCCTCACCAATCCTGGTCCGTTGCCACGCCATTACTACTGTATCCCCCCACTCTACACCTTTCAAAGACCTTGTGAAAAATAACTAGACTCACTAAGGCACTGATCTCACGGGATAATTTGACCCTTCGGCCGACCGCCATGATAGGGGTAACGTCAGATAAATGCGAGTGTTGTTAGTAAATAAATCATGTGTTATATAGCTATTGCACAATATATACTCGGTTGGTAGTCACGTCTATGTTATTTTACTATTGCAGTATACGTAGATGACAGACTTTTTAAATACTGGTAGCTCTTAAAAACGAGCTACTTTAGTCAGTACTGCTGGACAGAATGTTTAAAAAGTTCCATTTAACCATAGTGTAAAAAAAAAAAAAACTATTTCGATCAAGAGATCAGTTGCCTCACTGCAGCTCGAATTTTTGTTAATGAAATTAATATTAGCTACTTGTAACATAGAATTTAAAGATCATCTGATTTACATATAGGTATAACAACTGAAAGGGGTTTGCAGAACTGTGTATGTTGCCATATATGAATGACACAAAGCCACACTGGATGCACATTGTGAAGTTGAGCTGTATGACGATAGTTGCTGTTTGAGCAGTTCGCGCTACTGTAAGGTATTTGGCTTAAAGCATTAAAAGTACTAATATTCGTGCTACATACCGTAATGCTAATATTTGATGCGCTTAGTTAAGAAAAAGTTATGGCATACTTCATGTTGTTAAAAGAATTTGGTAGTTCCTGGTTGCTGTATTGACCAGGTAAGACGCTGTTTTACAGTGATATGTCTGATGGGAAATTTCATGTTCACAATCGAGTTTTAAATTAGTTGTTTCAGGCAGCCCCGTTTAATTTTTTGATGCTAGAAATTATCTATAAATACTGGGGAATACAGTAGGCACTCAAGCAAAGATGTAAAGTGTTGTGAAACTCTTCCGAAATTAATGTTTATACAAAGTTTCACCATCGTAAAATATACCGAGAAAGTGCCAAAAAGCGTCTCTAACGATAAATTCCGTTCATATGCTGCACTTAGAACGCTAAAAAACTAAAATTTATAATTCGTTTTAATTAAGAAGAATAAACGCTGTTGGCCGATTTCTACACAATATGTGTTCAAATGTTTGTTAAGCTTATGGGACTTAACTACGGGGTCATCAGTTCCTAAACTTACAAACTACTTATCTACTACCTTATACTAAGGACGGCACAAATATCCATGCCCGAGGGGGGATTCGAACCCCCGACCATAGTGGCCGTGCAGACCGTGACTGGAGCGCCTCAGTCCCCTCGGCCACCGCGGCCGGCGCACCGTATGTGTAATAAATTTTCACACAACCGATAGTTGCTGTATATTCAAAGAGTCTGAAGCTCTTCTGTAGATATATATTTAAATGAGACATAGTTTTCGCGACTTAAGTCGAATGAATACACACGCTAATCAAAAGAGTGTAACTCACATTTAAAGTTCGCGGCGAAGTTTAACACCATAATGGGCGCCGAGGCGCATCTCAATTTTCCCGCTGTTCGCAGGCGGCCGCTTACGGAATTGTGGGGCCCTGACACCTTTCCACCTTGTTGCCCCTTTCCCCTGACAATTTCCATCCCCTCCCCCTCCCTGACGATGCTCTCCGCCCAGACATCTACCCTTCGTACTAGGGATGGGAAAAACCGATCGGTTAAAACCGATACCGGTATTTTAGTTTTGAATAACCGGTTTTTGTCGGTATTTCAAATGTTTGTATAGTCTATGGGACTTAACTACGGGGTCATCAGTCCCTAAACTTACAAACTACTTATGAACTACTTACGAACTAGGACCGCACAAATATCCATGCCCGAGGGGGGATTCGAACCCCCGACCGTAGTGGCCGTGCAGACCGTGACTGGAGCGCCTCAGTCTCCTCGGCCACCGCGGCCGGCTGTCGGTATTTATTTGGTGTCAGTTGTAGCCGGTTTTTTTAGTTATTGCCAAGAACCGGGTAAAAAACCGGTATGACTACTTCCTGTAGTAGTGGTTCAAAATGTGTTTTTGTAAATAATTAAAAAAATTAAAACTAGTAGACCCTAATATTTAGGGCTATTCCTAAAATTTCCACTGCTGTGAAATATTAGGTCATCGCAGTAACTAAGAAAAGCGATCAGTGATAATTTAAGAATAATCCCGGCAGTCAGAAATGCGCAACAAACGCATGGCATAAGAACTTTAAGGACTGGTGCAGCTATTGAGGCATCGATGCACCTGTTGCCGTGTGGCGTGGCCTATTAGACGATGCGCGTGCACCGGCAGTGTACGAGACTTGCCTCCGTCTGGTCATGCGGCAGCTCCTTGCTGTCGTCGCCAGACATCGGTTGTGTCTTAAATGGCACCATCCCGAGTGTGAAAGTACTTCATGAAGTACGGTAGCAGTGAGGTACAATGCTCCATTTGCTTTAAAAAGCTGAAAACGGGTGGAGGTACTACAAATATGCTGTGTCATTTAAGGAGAAAGCATCCAAAATATTTCTTGGAAAAGAAGGTAAATTCGATTCATATACCTATTACGTAAGTGATGTTCTATAAGCTTGGAGTAGTAACTTTTAATGTATTATCATATTGTTAAGCTAACAAGTTATATTAATGTGATTCCTTGAAAGCGAGGGGCTTTTTTAATAACCAATATGGGTTTAGGTAACATTGATCATGTGGTGCCTCGCGAGGTAGCCGTGTGGTCTGAGGCTCCATGTCACGGACTGCGCGGCTGCTCCAGTCGGAGGTTAGAGTCGTCCGCCGGCCGCGGTGGCCGAGGGGACTGAGGCGCTCCAGTCACGGTCTGCACGGCCACTACGGTCGGGGGTTCGAATCCCCCCTCGGGCATGGATATTTGTGCCGTTTTTAATATAAGGTAGTTGATAAGTAGTTTGTAAGTTTAGGAACTGATGACCCCGTAGTTAAGTCCCATAAGCTTAACAAACATTTGAACATTTGAGAGTCCTCCCTCCTCCCTCGGTCATGGGTGTGTATATTGTCCTTAGCGTAAGTTAGTTAGATTGAGTAGTTTTTGGAAGTGTAGGGACCGTTGACCTAAGGAGTTAGATCTCATAAGAACTCACACCCATTTGAACATTCTTTGATCATGTGCTACACAGCTTTCCTAGTTAAATTTGCGTAAATTTACACTGACAGCAATCATACTGTTAGTGGGAACTGTGACTTCATTTTTCAAAATTCAAATGTTTGTATAGTATATGGGACTTAACTACGGGGTCATCAGTCCCTAAACTTACAAACTACTTATGAACTACTTACGAACTAGGACGGCACAAATATCCATGCCCGAGGGGGGATTCGAACCCCCGACCGTAGTGGCCGTGCAGACCGTGACTGGAGCACCTCAGTCTCCTCGGCCACCGCGGCCGGCTTCATTTTTCGAAATACTTCTGCAGCACTAATTGAAATTCACATAAATTTAACTAAATTTCGCAAGTTTCGGTTTCGGCCAAAACTAGAAGAACCGAATATTCGATTACGGTTTCTGTTTCGGCCGCAAAATATGTTTCGATCGAACTCCACTGGAAATAATACCAATGAAAAACAGAAAACCGGTTATTTAAAAAACAATTTTTACCGTGCGGTTAAACTGGAGATGAAAAGAACCGGTATAACCGAAAACCGGTTGTTTCAGCAATAACCGCCATCCCTACTTCGTACCAGCTCTGATCCTCCCCCCTCTCCTCTTCCCTCCTCTCCTTGATGCCCCCTTGAAGGCCCCACTCCGTTCCTCCCTCCCCTCCCACTGATATCCCCATCTCCCACTCCTTACGGCTTCCTGAGATCCCTCCTGCCCCCCTCCAACTCATCATTACTCCTCCGCTCCCTCTCCTCCCCCTCCCCCCACCCCTCTTTCGCTCCTTGTAGGAGTAACATATACAGAGAAGCAGCCCCCTCTAAACCACTGTCCTACGCTCCCCTCGTAGTTTCGTAAGATGCTGGCAGGTGTCGGGCAGTTCCCTGGCTTAGTACCGGTAGACCACAGTAGAGGCGCTTCTGAGGGTAGCGTGGAGGGGAGGCTGAGGGGAGAGCTCCTGCCGCCTGCCACGAGGCCACGGCTGTGTCCGGCGTTTGAGGGGAGGTGGTGGTGGGGGCAGCCGCTACCTGCCGCCTGCTCTGGCCAGTTTAAAGGGCTGCTTCTGACCGCAGCGCCATCACGGGACATCTTACGGAACTGCTTCAAAACCCCCCGCCCCGCACCCCTGAGCGTAGGACCGGGGCCCTTACGGAGGTTTCCCAACTGTATATATTTGTCTGTGCTGAAGAGCGCCTCATGCACTGCCAGCCCGCCCCACCTGGGGAATGAAAGAACAATAAAGATGAAAGATCTGTCTACCTGCCTCTGCCTCCTGCTCCTACACCTTTCTATCCACGCCCCTGCCTCGGTCACAGCGTCCCCCGCTCTCTGCCAATCTCCTTCTGTCCCCTCTATCTGTTTATCCCCTCCTTTCCTATAGACGAAAAATTGCAATACGTGCCAAGTTCGTGGTGGGCAGTCAAACGGTGTCGATGTATATTGTAACGTTTGTATACTATTTAAGTAACTACGGTTTCATTCTACCGATACTCAGCTTTTTAAGATTACGACGTATGGGGGTTCTGCTCGCTGCAACATTATTCTCCTGGGGCGTCGTGGTAGAAATAAATAGTCGATATGTACAATTTTTCACTACTTTTTTAATTTAAATCAAACTTCTCGCCACCAAAACAATACAAATTCAATACATCAGAAGTTAGAGCACACAGTACTTGCACTTTAAAATGCAGACTGACGTAGCTTCCAGAGCACTTGACAAATGACTGAAACTCGAACTCCCTCACGCAAGGCGGTGAGGCAAATATATAACCTTGACAATAATGGCGTTACATTAAGCATTGTTCATAACAATAGAATATACTGATTTACAATTAACAAACATAGCAGAAAAACATTTCATATACACAAAAATAATCGCAATAAAAAATGAAAACTATACATACAATAATTTTAGATGAAGCAATTATTTTTAAGTCATAATTTCCGATCTTTCTGTTGACAACAAAGTGCGATGTTAAAAATCAATTAATTTGTTAACGAGTACATCACACATGTTCCTAACATATATTGAGCTATCAATTATCTTGGAAATTCTCAAAATAGGTTCCAAATCTCAAGTGAGTCAATATATACAAAGAAACACAATATTCAAATCTCGAGTACATCATTAATTACACACTTAGCTGGTCTACACAACTAGTTTATGAGCCTAACGTATATACAATGCTATTTATTTTCATTTCTTTATGTTTTTCACAAAAGTTTTTACAATTCGTCTGTGTAAGTCTTTAAATAACATACAATGACGAAACTGTTGTTTTTAGAACTGTCTGGAAAGAAAATATATGAATCTCTTAATTAATGAAAACTATCACTCGTTTTAATCACAGTGTCACCGAGACACTGTCCTAAAGTGATTCCTAGACTGGCTGTATCGTTTTTAATTTCACACGCAACATATATCACAACTGAACAACACGATTCCGGATCCGAAGCAGACGGTATCGTAGGATGACATTGAGGTGAGAGGACCAGACAGACGGTATCGTACAATAACATTGAGATGAGGGGGCCAGCAGTATTGTTACAATATGAAGGTACTCTCGATATGTCGCAGAGGTGCTCAATATCTAACTCAAAACGACACTTCAATGCAAATCCTCAGAAATATATCCATGCATAAGTCAACATTAACAGGATAGTCTAACAAGTTCTCTACACAGATCAATACGTTGTTGAGAAGACAAACAAATTTATTTGAACCACAGTCAAAAACACAAAAGTCACTTGCACTTACAATTATTTTACACTGTGTATACTCATACCAGACATCTTACATAGCCTCGTTTCATTGCTGCTACTACCACCGGTACTACCAATACAGCACACATTTTCTTTCTCCTTTGGCATCTGCCAACAGGGTTTAAATACCATTCAATAATACATCACGATTCGTCACGTCATGTGACATCACGTAACGTTCAATTTTCACTTAAAACTTTCTATTAAGATTATTTTAGATTTTTAAATAGAAAATATATTTCAAATTCCACCCCCATGAACCACAGACATTGCCGAGGTGGGGTGGCTTGCGTGCCTCAACGATGCACATAGCCGTACCGTAGGTGCAACCACGGCGGAGGGGTATCTGTGGAGAGGCCAGACAAACGAGTGGTTCCTGAAGAGGGGCAGCAGCCTTTTCAGTAGTTATAGGGGCAACGGTCTGGATGATTAACTGAGCTGGCCTTGTAACATCAGCTACTGTGGCTTTGCCACACAGCTACTGCGAACGGCTGAAAGCAAGGGGAAACTACAGCCGTCACTAGGCTGAAGTAGACTGAAGCTGAAAAAACTGCAGAAAGGTAGGAAAATAAGGAGATGGGACTTAGATAAATTGAACGAAAGTGAAGTTATGGAGAATTTCAGAGGGAGATTTAGGCAACAATTGACAGAAACAGGGGGAAATAAAACAGTAGAAGAGGAATGGGTAGCATTGAGAGATGAAATAGTGAAGGCAGCGGAGGATAAAATAGGTAGAAAGACAAGACCTACAAAAAATCCATGGATATCACAGGAAATACTAAATTTAATTGATGAAAGGAGGAAATATAAAAATGCAGTAAATGAAACAGGCAAAATGGAGTACAGACGACTAAAAAATGAGATTGACAGGAAGTGCAAAATGGCTAAGCAGGAGTGGCTAGAAGCCAAATGCAAATCTGTAGAAGAATGTATAGCAAGGGGGAAAGTTGATACCGCCTACAGGAAAATAAAAGAGACATTTGGGGACAAGAAAAGCAACTCTACTAATATCAAGAACTCAGATGGGAAACCAGTTCTCAGCAAAGAAGGGAAAGCTGAAAGGTGGAAAGAGTACATAGAGCAGCTCTACAAAGGAAATGAACTTAGAGACGATGTTGTAGGAAGGGAAGAGGAAGTAGATCAAGATGAAATAGGAGATACTATACTGAGAGATGAATTTGACAGAGCATTGAAAGACCTAGGTCGGAACAAGGCCCCAGGAGTAGATGACATACCCTCAGAGCTACTAAAATCTCTGGGAGAGCCAGCTATGACAAGACTATTTGAACTGGTGTGTAGGATGTATGAGACAGGCGAAATGCCCTCAGACTTTAAGGAAAATGTAATAATCCCCATTCCAAAGAAATCAGGCGCAGACAGGTGTGAAAATTACAGAACCATCAGTTTGATAAGTCATGGTTGCAAAATTTTAACACGAATTATCTACCGGAGAATGGAAAAGCTGGTAGAAGCTGACCTCGGGGAAGATCAGTTTGGATTCAGGAGGAACGTAGGAACCCGGGAGGCAATACTCACTTTACGTCTTATCTTAGAAGATAGATTAAGGAAAGGCAAACCTACATTTTTAGCTTTTGTAGATTTGGAGAAAGCATTTGATAATGTCGACTGGAATACACTCTTTCAAATTCTGAAGTCAGCAGGGGTAAAATACAGGGAAAGGAGAGTTATTTACAACTTGTACAAAAGCCAGACCGCAGTTATTAGACTCGAAGGGCATGAAAGGGTAGCGTCAGTTGGGAAGGGAGTGAGACAGGGTTAGAGCCTTTCTCCGATGTTATTCAATTTGTACATGGAGCAGGCGGTGAAGGAAAGCAAGGAAAAATTTGGAATAGGGATTAAAGTTCAGGGGGAAGAAATAAAAACATTGCGTTTTGCTGATGACATTGTAATTCTGTCAGAGACAGCAAAGGACCTGGAAGAGCAGTTGAATGGAATGGACAGCGTGTTGAAGAGAGCATATAAAATGAATATTAACAAGAGCAAAACAAAAATAATGGAATGCGGTCTTAGAAAATCAGGCGATGCTGAAGGAGTTATATTAGGTAACGAAACAATGAAGGTGGTAGATGAGTTTTGTTACTTGGGTAGTAAAATAACAGGCAATGGTCGCAGTACAGAGGATATAAAATGCAGAATGGCAATGGGAAGAAAACCATTTTTGAAAAAGAGAAATTTGCTAACATCGAATATTAATTTAAGGGTAAGGAAGTCTTTTCTGAAGGCATTTGTGTGGAGTGTTGCCTTGTACGGGAGTGAAACATGGACGATAAGCAGTGCGGACAGGAAGAGAATAGAGGCTTTTGAAATGTGGTGCTACAGAAGAATGCTGAAGATTAGGTGGGTAGATCGCATAACTAATGAAGAGGTACTGGACAGAATTGGTGAGAAAAGGAATTTTTGGCATACCCTGACTAAAAGAAGGGATCGCTTAGTAGGACACATTCTTAGACATCCGGGAATCGTAAATTTAGCATTGGAGGGAAGTGTGTGGGGTAAAAATCGCAGAGGGAGACCAAGAGACGCGTATAGTAAGCAGATTCAAGTGGATGTGGGTTGCCGTTCTTATGAGGAGATGAAAAGGCTTGCTCAGGATAGAGGAGGGTGGAGAGCTGCATCAAACCAGTCTCCGGACTGAAGACCATAACACACAACACATTTCAAATTACAATATAAGTTATCTTTTAGTGTTTGGTAAAGATTTTTTATACAAATGATATTGAAAGTAACAGTTACAACTACTACACACTTTTCTTTTAAAGGTACAAACAAATATATTAATTTTTGAAATAACAGATATTAATGTATTTGCATTATTATTTGATTCTTTGTGTCTACTAATGGCTTTTATACAAAATAACATCTTAGTAACAAGCTACAATCACTAAGTACAAATGCTGATAAGATCGTCTTCTATTTTTAAGATGTTTGGCATAGCTCTTATGACAAATCAAAACAAATGTCAATCTCATACATGCCTTGCCTGTGATTTCCGATTACAAATATATACTTAACATTTATGTCCAGTTTAACCCATACAGATAACTGTGGTAGTTAACATTTCACGTAAAACACGCGAATATTTGCGCGATTTTCTTACGTTACTAATATTGAAAGTTCCTATGAATTGTAACACTCTCCACCATGCAACATACTAAATCTTATGTAGACAATGATATTCAGTTCTTTTGAAGGTCAAATCTGCAACTTTTTTTTAAAGACAGGAATAAAACTGTAGATTGGTGTCAAAGTCAGTTGTAAAGTACCTTCCGTCATGTACCGTGTGTTTTATTACGTAGACAGTGCCGTTCCTCTGTGTTTTGCAGCGCATGCGTTGAAAATTTTATGACAGTCTGATGAATGGTATGGCAGCGCATAAAATACGAATCTAATCCAAAGGGGCGAGGCCCCCTTAGAAAATTACGAATTTCAATTATTTTCAGTTTTGAGTTTTTCTTTGGGTTTTCGTTGTTTTTTCTTTTTTTATCTTTTATTTTTATTCCTAAAATTGGCGAGGCTATTTAATTTTTTTAGCTAGACTAATGCATAACAGCTGTTTATATATATATATATATATATATATATATATATATATATATATATATATATATATGAAACACCGTAAAATTAAAATAAAAATAAAATGGAATACACAAAAATTTAAAGAACGCGTTTATGCATGATATAAATTTGGAATAAATGTGAAATAATTCGTATTATCAAGGAAACGTCCTAAATCGAATATAATAATAATTTCTTGTGGCTCAGTGACCTGGTGCAAATCTTTCGATTGGATGTCACTTCTGCGCCTAATGTGTCTCAAACTTACCCCAGTTACCCAACCGGGAAAAAAGGGCGCCTACACTTCAATGTGAAATCCGAACCGCACGTCGTTTCTGAGACTCCTCACATCTTTGACAGATGACTAGGTTAAAACTAGAGGCGAAATAATCAGTGATTCCAGCGATTTTCGAACCCATCACCTATCGCCCTTACGAATTGCCGTCCGAGGTCGAATGTAAAACCGCGTCTTATTACAAATTGGTGTGGTGTCTGTTCTTTCGGACATTGATCAAAAATGCTTGTAAATCTATCGGTCCAAACTGCATGGTCACCAGTCCGTAGCTTACAAACTATTTAAACTAAGGTAAACTAACCTAAGGACAAACACACCCACACACACCCATGCCCCAGGGAGGACTCGAACCTCCGACTGCGAGCAACCGCGCGCTCCGCAGCGAGGCGCCTTAGACCGCCTAGCTACTCCACCGCGACTTTCGGGCATTGCTGTGGTGTATGCTCATACAGACATGTACGAAAGAACAGACACCACACCAATCTATAATAAGTATTTACCGCGAATACGGCGTTTGGTTAATGTACTGCACCGCATTTGAGGTCTTACGTTCGACCTGGGAATCCGTAATGGCGAGTGTAAGAGGGCATGGGCGATAGGGGTGCTACAGCCATAGCGTGCGACATGTGGAAGTGTGGGTAGCCAAGTGGTTCAGGCGATCGCTGGACCGATGTGGGAGACCCGAGTTCGATTCCCGGCCCGGCTCACATTTTCACTTGTCGCCATTGTTTAATTTCAGTGCCCTAATGCAGCCACTGTCAATCCTTTCTTTCCTCTTCCTTCATCCTTCCCCTCCTTTATCAATAACTTGCAGTAATTACTAGTGGCGTTGGACGTCGACTGGAATCCTCTCCCAGGCTGCGTGGAGATAGGACGTTTTTGCCGTTGCATACGTAGCAGTTCCAGAGCTGGATTCCACGCCGTATTGATCTGGTATCCTGTTTCCCAGTTTATCAGGTTTCCCCTCCTAAAGTGTCGGGTGTTGTAAAGCCACGATACCGACAGAGCCTCGAAAGGAAGGAAGATTAAGGTTTAACGTCCCATCGACAGCGTGGCCGTTAGAGACGGAGCTTACGGTCACATTTTTGGGTAAGGATGGGGGGGGGGGGGGGAAATCGGGTGTGCCCTTTTAGAGGAACTATCCTGCAATTTGCCTGAAACCATTTATGGAGACAATGGAAAACCTAAATCTGGGTGAACGGAGGTGGATGTGAACCACCCGCCTCCAGAATGTGAGTCCAGTGTATTACCAATGCGCCACCTCACTCTTCACAGCCTCGGGACCATTGACAGTTGTCATTACAAGTTTAATGATTGCCGCCAGAGACCGCGCACGTATCACCAGTATCACGTGGGCGAATTCTGGCTGAAGCATAGTTAAATAGAATGATATTTCGGTCATTTCCTAGGAGCCGAGTACATCTAATGAAACGGCAGTGCGATCGATATATATCGGACGTTCGACTCTCGCTCAGCAAGCGGTGACTGGGAAACTAAGATAGCGGAAGAGATGATTTGGGTAGCTAATACCGATGTTTATTCTTGACGTGATAATTCTGGGAAATTTCTTGGCCAATAGAAATTTCAGCTAGATTGTGAATCGGAAAAGTACATTGAGAACCAGTCACTACAGTTTCTTTTGCGTTATGTAAATTAACCAATGTCACTCAGTAAACAGCTTATATTCATTGTCAATAAAAACAGACTTCAGCCAAAACCTATGTAATTTGAAACAAACTATAGATATCAACACGATAGTTACCGAACAAGCGAATTTAACCCTAGCACTGCTAAGGGGGGGGGGGGGGGGGCGATTGCCCGCGGTATTTGTTTTAATTGTTTAATATATCTACTTGTCGGAGTAAAGAAGCAAGAATTTAGGTAGTTGTAGAAAAATATCTAGAGTATATGCTGTCACGGTTTTATAATTTTTGTGAATTATTTCAATCTGCCTATTACATTTAATTTAAGTGCGGGCAGGTTTTGTCCCCCCCCCCCCCTTAGACATCGGTGAAACAACTTTTCTCATTAAAATATTTCTCAGTACGACAGAAAGAAATGCAATTTCTGATTGTTGGTACCGCAGTATTATGTTCCCATTGTTTTGAAATAAATCTCCATTGCTGTTAGAGCAGTTCTAATAAATTGTCTCGTCAGTATCAGAATGACTGCAACTGTTCAAGCTGTTGACTTTTATTCAAGAGGAAGATATCACGTCTGTTTGAAGACTAAAAACTCCAAAAGCGAAAAGGACAAGATGACAAAAGTGTCTATTGTTTGTTGCAGGTGTTGCAAGTATGTGTGTTCCACTCATTCTACAAAAACAATCATATGCACAAATTGTGAAATTGAAAGTGAAAGTGAGTAGGAAGAAAAACCTTAATTGCAATTTTTACTTTTATTTTCTGTTTTCGTATTTGTGGTTTGGTATTGTACGTTCTTTATGATTTCTTAATACTAGTCTGGTGTATATCTAAGTGTTAGTTTCATGATAAAAATATAATTACATTTCTCATATACATTACTTTATTTGTTGTGTTTGCATCTGTTATAATGTTCCTGATAACTATGGAAAGGGTGTTGCAACCTAATAAAGAAATTCCTAGTTCGTTAAATAATAAAAAAATAAACAAACAAAAATAAATTGTTAAAAAGTCAAAAGAACATGAGGGCAATTTTTGCCCCCCCCCCCCCTTAGACATCCATGTGACAGATCCGAGCTTAGTGGTGCTAGGGTTAATGATTTTTACGAATATGTCACTATCTTAAAGGATGTGGTAAGGCAGGAACCTAAGAGTACAGCTTGTTTACTTGCAACAGTTTAAGCTGTAGTCTTAGGTTCCTGCCTAACCACATCATTTACTTTCATGACATATTCGTAACCATCATAACGTTCCCTTGTTCACTCGCAACAATTTAAGCTGTACTCTTAGGTTCCTGCCTAACTACAATCCTTCAAAATCATGATATTCGTAAAAATCATAATATTCGCTTGTTCGATACCTATCGTTTCAATATGAATCGCCGCCCTATATATGTCGATCGCACTGCCGTTTCATTCGATGTACACGGCTCCTAGTAAATTACCGATATTGTTACACTGCAGGGAAGTAGGCGCTGATATGAAACTTTCTGGCAGATTGAAATTGTATGCTGGGAAGAGGATTCGAACCTGCTACCTTTGCCTTCCGCGGGCAAGCGCTTTACCGACTGAGATAACCCAAATCTACATGGGATGCTCTGCAAATCACATTGAAGTGCCTGGCAGAGGGTTCATCGAACCACCGTTATACTATTTTATCTCCCATTCTATTCTCGAATAACGCGCGGGAAAAATGAGCATCTGATTCTCTCTGTTCGGGCTCTGATTTCTCGTATTTTATTCTGATGATCATGTCTACCTATGTAAGTGGAAGTCAACAATATATTTTCGCATTCGGAGGAGAATGTTGGCGATTGTAGTTTCGAGAGTAGCACACGCCGCAGCGATAAGCTCCGTTGTTGTAATTATCCCCATCCCAGATGCTGTATCATTTCCGTAACGCTGTCTCCTCTTATCGTGACAATACGAAACGAGCTGCTCTTCTTTTGACTCTTTCGATGTCCTCCGTCAAACCCACCTGATACGGAAACCCACACTGGGCATCAATATTCCATAAAAGGACGGACAAGCGTTGTGTATGCAGTTTCTTTAGTAGTTCTGTTGCATCTTTTAAGGGTTCTGCCAATAAAACGCAGTCTCTGGTTCGCCTTTCTCCTACGTGTTCTTTCCAATTTAAGTCAGAAGTAATTGTAATTCCTAGGTATTTTGTGGAGTTCACGGCCTTGACATTTGATTGATTTATCATGAAAACAAAGTTTAACGGATTTCTTTTCGTACTCATGTGGACGACTTCACACTTCTCATTGTTTAGAGTCAACTGCCTATTCTTACACCATACAGATATCTTATTCAAATCATTCTGTAGTTGGTTTTGATGTTCAGATGATTTTACTAGAAGGTAAATGACGGCGTCATCTGCAAACAACCTAAGAGAGCTACTTAGATTTTCTCCTAAATCGTAAATAATGAACAGCAGAGGACCAATAACACTACCCTGTGGAACGCCCGAAATCACCTCTGTTTTAGTCGATGTCTTACCTTCGATTACTACGAACTGTGTCCTCTCTGACAGGAAATCCCCTATCCAGTTGCAAATTTTTGGCGATATACCGTAACCACGCAATTTGATTAAAAGCCGTTTGTGAGGTACGGTGTCAAAGGCCTTCTGGAAATGAAGGAATACGGAATCAATTTGCGAATCCTTGTCGATAGCACACATCACTTCGTGTGAGTAAAGAGCTAGTTGTGTTTCGCATGAACGATATTTTCTAAATCCATGTTGACCTTGGGTCAATAGATCATTCTGTTCGAGATAATTCATAATATTTGAATACAGGATAAGATCCAAAACCCTGCTGCAAATTGAAGTCAATGAAATAGGCCTGTAGTTTAATGGGTTACTCCTACTGCCTTTCTTGAATATCGGTGTGACCTGTGCAACTTTCCAATCTTTTGGTACAGATCCTTCTTTGAGAGAGCGGTTGTATATGGCTGTTATGTAAGGAGCTATCGCTTCAGCATAATCAGATAGAAATCTAATGGGTATACAATCCGGACCAGAAAACTTTTTCTTGTTAAGTGATTTCAGTTGCTTCACTACTCCGATGATATCTATTTCTATGTTACTCATTCTGCACTCTGTTCGTAATTCGAAATATGGACTACTGGTATCGTCTTCTTTGGTGAATGCGTTTCTAAAATTTATGTTTAGTAACTCTGCTATAGTAGCGCTGTCATCGGCAGGATCGCCATTACTGTGACGTAGTGAGGCGATTGTTTGTGTATTGCCCCTAGTATGTTTAACTTATGACCAAAATCTCTTAGGGTTTTCAGTCAGATTTCGAGAAAGACTTTCGTTGTGATAAGTATTGTAGGCATCTCGCATTGAAGTCCTCCCTAAATTTCGAGCTTCTGTGTAGGATCGCCAATCCTGGGGTTTTTGTGTTCGTTTAAATTTAGTATGCCTTTCCCGTTGCTTTTGCAACAGTGTCCTGACCTGTTTTGTGTACCAAGGAGGATCACCTCCTTCTTTTATTAATTTATTTGGTATAAAACTGTCAATTGCTGTCGATACCACTTCTTTGAATTTGAGGCACATCTGGTCTACACCTACATTTAGTGTTAGAAACGAGTGGAAGCTATATTTCAAGAAGCAATGTATTTTAATTCTATCTGCTTTCCGGAACAAATATACATTTCGTTTATTTTTGGTAACTTTGGGACTCTCGATATTCAATCTCGCTACGACAGCTCTGTGTTCACTAATACCTGTATCCGTTTTGATGGTTGTTATGAGCTCAGGATTGTTTGTTGCTAAGAGATCAAGTGTGTTTTCACATCCATTTACAATTCTAGTTGGCTCATGAACTAACTGTTAGAAGTAATTCTCAGAGAATGCGTTGAGTACAATTTCACACAATGTTTTATGGGTACCTCCTGATTTGAAAATATAATTTCGCCAACAGATTGAGGGTGAATTAAAATGACTGCCTACTATTATCGTATGAGTCAGGTACGTTTTTGTAATCTGACTCAGGTTTTCTTTGAACCTATCTGCTATTGGGTCGTCAGATTCGGGGGGCCGGTAAAAGGAACCAATGATTAACTTCTTACGATTTTCAGGTACAATCTCTACCCATGATAACTCACAGGAACTATTAACTTCAACTTCGCTACATGAAATACTACTTTTGACGGCGACAAACACGCCCTCACCTATTTTGTTTAATCTATCCTTTCTGAATACCGTTAGATCTTTTGCAAATACTTCTTCTGTACTTATTTCCGGCTTGAGCCAACTTTCGCTGCCTATAATGATGTGTGTTTCGGTGCTTTCTATTAACGCTTGGAGTTCTGGTACTTTCCCGACACAGCTACGACAATTTACAACTGTTATACCGATCGTTCCCGGATTTACATTTCTCCTGTGATCCACCTGCAGCCTTTGAGATAGCCCATTTTGTTTTTCCCCGAAGCCCTCTATCGTAAAAAACCGCACAGTCCACGCCACACAGTCCCCGCTAGCCGTGTAGCCGCTTCCTGCGTATAGTGGACTCCTGACCTATTCAGCGGAACCCGGAAACCCACCACCCGATGGCGCAAGTCAAGGAATCTGCAGCCCACACGGTCGCAGAACCGTCTGAGCCTCTGATTCAGAAACGTTGAAATGTTTGTAAAGCTCTTTGACCAAACTGCAGTGGTCATCAGTCCCTAGACTTATAAATTACTTTACCTTATGCTGAGGACAACACACACTCCCATGCCCGAGGGAGGACTCGAGCCTCCGACGGGGAGCAGGCGCGCACTTCGCAGCAAGGCGCCTTAGAGCGCACGGCCATTCCCGCGCGGCACCGACTCAGCTATCACGGCCGTGCTCACAGGATTACCTCCGCCACTAGCTTGTCTCCTGCTTTCCAAACTTCGCCGAAGCTCTTCTACGAACCTTGCGAGACTAGCACTCCTTTCTTCATAAGAAACAAAAGCTGTAATCGTTCATACAACACGTGGTGCCTACGAACATGAAGAATCAATGAAATATATTAAAATAGTGAAAACACTTAGCTCAAATAGTACATTAAGTGCTACTGACTGACTCGAAGGTAACACATTGCAGCACAAGAAGCAGAGCTGATGGTTTATTGCAAAAAAGGGCATGTGTAAACTTGTTCACTTTGTACACATTCGATTGAAAGCAAGAAAAAGAATATAGGTTAGAATAGAAAGAAACGAAAACACACACGAAGACACAATTATTCTCCCAGTCACACAAGATGAGAGTCACCATTACTTAGCCCATCCTGCGGTGGGAACATTCCCCATCTCCAGAGTTCTAAATGAAACGAAAAATCCTAACATCTTCTTAGGTTAAGAAACGAGAATATAATATCATCACATCGTGTAGGAAAGATATAAAATGCTTCACTTGATCTGAAGGACTTACACATTCATAACGGTGTTACGAGTAGCAAGACCGCGCTAATGACTAGAATCCATAATCCTTACTCACGAGAAGCCAGCCACAGAATGCCTTTCCTGACTCAGAACCCAGAGAAACCCACAGATAAACGAAAAATCGCTGCAGTGCTGCAAGCCTGGTAACTTAGAGAGATAAACACAATTTCTCATTCTTTCGCACAGAAGGCAAAGTAACAGAGGAAACAAGATAAAACGGGTGAAAATGTCTAATGATGTATGTTGGTTACACAGGATACATACGCAGGACTAGTAATTAAATGACATAACATATCGCAGTTATCTCGCAGATCACAGTTTTTTCTTTGTCTCACTGCTCTGTTGTTCTGGAAGGGTTTGAAGAACACGCCGCCAATAACCGATGATGTACGTGAAACGGGGATAAGGTCAAATATGTCAAACATCTCATGAAAAGACTACAGAGACGTTTCATAGTCACACTTCAAACAACTCCATGAAGGACCCTGTTCTCCTATTGAAAAGGATGAGATAAGACTATACTGATTCCGTTTTTAAACGTTGATCATTAAAGAGTTTTATATAAAACTAGCTGGAAACCCGGCGCTGCCCGGGTATTTATCTACTTACTCCTGAAATTTTTCAGGTATGTATTCATTTGTATAAGGGTTGTATGTCTGTAGAATCTCTTGGAAATACAATTAGTAGTAAAGAAATTATAGATTAAAACTTGGTGCGTGATGGGGCGGTTTTCCATGAACGTTACTGTTTATGTGCTCATATCTCATGAACTACGTGTCGTACTGTGATACAATTTAGAAGGTACACTCAACTATATGCGTGTAATTTGTCAGTAAAATTTCCTGCGACTACAGTTTGTAGTGTAGAAATTATAAACTGTAACGTCATACCGAAAGCCGTAGTTTCAGTCCATGAACAGGGAATGTTATTGTTTATGTGCTTATATATCATGAACTACGTGTCATACTATGACAGACTTTAGAAGGTATATTCAACTATATGTGTGTATACTGTCTGTAAAATTTCCTGCGGCTACAATTTGTAGTGTACAAATTATAAATTGTATCGTCATACCAAATGCCGTAGTTTTACTCCATAACCAGTGGAAAAGTAGTAAGCGAGAAACTTTTTTCCTTTCATCATTTTACTATGGTTTCCAGTGAGAAAAAGCTTAATAAAGGTTTGAAATTATGTTTGAAGTTTGTTGCAAGTCGCTAAGTACTGTCATTCTCATACAGTGTATTTCGAAAGTCTCGCCGCACTATATGGCATTTTTTGCGATTTCTGTTGGTTATGACGTAATATCTTTTGAACCATGTGCCGTATGTGATTGTTAACCATGCAGCAATTGTTACCTCACGGTAAGGAATATGTGTACCAAATTTGGTTGAAATCGGTTCAATGGTTTTGGAGAAAATTAGCAGCATTGTCGCAAAATGCAGCAGTTTTTCGCGCATCTTATCGTTTATGACGTCATATCTCATGAACTATATATCGTACGTGATTCTTACACTTACGGCGACCGTTGTCATGGATTGAAGCTTACTTGCATAAAATTTGATAAAGATTGGAACAAAACTGTAGATTTGTATGCAACAGGTACACACATACGGACACTCTGCTTTATATATTAGATCATCTTTCTGTAAATTTTTTAAAATTATATAGAAGAAATACCAGTAACCTAATCCCTGTAAAAGTCCTAGGGTAAGATACCTGCAAACAGATTTTTCGGCTTCATCAATCAATGCTACAGAATTACGTACTAGACGATACTTTCACAGTAAATCTATAGAAGAGCGAGGTAACCAATGGAGTAAGACATCAGCCACAGTGACGGGGAGTCCATAGCTGTTTTGGATTTTAGGCATAAGTCGAGGTAGCAGTCAAATATACAACCTCTGTAAAGTAGGACTGCGACTGACTCAGAGTCCTGAAATTTTTCATCTTGTTGAGATAAATTTAAGAAACCAGAGGAGAATTTGTTTGTTTCTCTCTTTGAAGTGTAGCATGTACAATTTCTAGCATTTCGAGCTATTACTTTGTTCAAGCAGATCACATATGCGAGCGTGTATGTTACGAGTGGACGTATCACGTCACGGTGTTGGATGAGTCAACAACGAGAGATAGTGCTACCTTTATGCAGTGCTTGTGGGAAATTATATCATAAACTAATTCTGTTCTGATTTACTACAGAGGATTATCCTCTTGTCTGAGCCTCAAACTGTTTTTTTTTTTTTTTTTATTCTTCTCGGTAGTTTACTTTGAAGGTAGTTCTTATACTGGAAGCACCGATTCACTTCGCACGTCAACGGCGAAGTGTTTTACGCCAAACAAGTGTGATATCATGGTGCTATGACGTATAGGGGTAAACTCTGTCATCTGTGAACAAAGACGGTTATATTCTGAGTTTAGTAATCTATATCTACAAATGTGAATGTCTGTTCGGTGTACGTTTATCACGTCTGAACCACAAGACATAAAGAGCTAAAAATTTGTAGACTTACTAATGTCTACCCGGGGAAGGCTTTAGGCACGGTTTTATGGCGATCGGATAGCTAGAATGTCTGTTCGGTGTACGCTTATCACGTCTGAACGACAAGACGCAGAGACTTAAATATTTGTACAGTTACTAATTCATACATGAGGAAGGTTTAAGGTACGGTTTTATAGCGATTTGATAGATAGTTAGTAATTTGAAGAATATAACGCGAAATGGAGAACAATAATTGCACTTTGAAAATTATATTTACTCTTTGAAAATGGTTTTATTGGTTGCATTGTTGCTTGAGGGCTGTTAATAAAAAATGGGTGGAGTATATTGCTATGCAAAGTTATTGGTGTATATAAAATTCTACGCGCGCGTGTGTGTGTGTGTGTGTGTTAATATTTCGCTCTGCAGCGAAAACTACAGAACCCAAACGAATGGTCTGTGTTTATTTGTTATCCGAAGTCTCCCGTTGTACACCATAGCAGTTCCATGCCGATAGCTATAAGGGGGTGGAAGATATGGTGGTTGAAAGCCGGCAAATTATATAAAAAAAATTCGGCCTGAAGGCCAGCGATGACGTTAGCGACTCTACAGCAAGGAGGTTACATACAGCGAAACGTGATGCCAGAGACAATATCTTGGTCTATGCGTGCTACAATGTCTTCAGCTCTTTCTCGGTAAGGATAAGCATGCGAATAAGGAAATTAAGAAAAAATAAATGAAGCAGTAAAAAAGAAATTAATACATCTCTTTAAAGAAAATCGATTTGACGTTTCGCGCATTATCTATCACAATCAACCAACACGCGAGCGGAGCCGCGGGTTTAAGCTAGTATTAAATATATCTTGTATTTTGAAATGATTATGTATTATACAGTTATAAAGTGACACTGTACTGAATTTTAATGAGGAAGTAACTGATGATTTATCATTTGCACTTCAAAGGAGTTCGCAGTGTCGTATAACTCAGTTTTCTATTTTCTCTGACGGAATATGTTTATAATAAAATTTGCTGGCAACATGTTGAGACTAGGAGCAGCGCGGTCTCAACTCGAGCACAAGCTACCCTCCCTGTTGTAACGTATATTGAACGGAGCAGCCACCGCCAGGGGCAGCGAGACCGCTAGCAATTAGAGCGACCTGCAACAGACTTGGCCAGGAACTTTGCCGCACGTCAGCAGTCAAGTAGGACAAGCAGTGCGCAGTTTAGTACCGTCCTGTAGACCAGAATATAAGCTGCGCTCTGCATCTTAACGCACAGTTCAGGTACCATCTAGTTCAAGTACCGTCTAGTTCAAATGCTGAGGCTCAAAGCGTGCTGCAAAAATTACAACATCCGACGTTTGACAAACAAACGAATATATATATATATATATATATATATATATATATATATATATATATATATATTATTGGACGTCTTGGAGGCCATAACAAATGCACAGCCAGTGGGCATAGACATCCACTTACTTTGGATTAAAGGACATCAAGGAACACCCCATAACGAAATAGTAGACCGCCTCGCCAAAAGAAGTATTACGGAAGGACAACACTGCCCCAAGCCGATTGCATATACAGACTTCCGAACGACGATTACAAGCTTCCTAGGGTTTTATTTGCGGACGGAGAAGTTAGTACGGCTTCCTCCCACAAGTCCCCTAAAACCTCCACATTCTTGCGGATGCTGTTGCGTAGCAGTGTGAGTTTGTACCGCCCTACAGTACGCACGAAGTGCCGTAGTTGCTGTCCAAGTCTTTATGGAAAGCATAGAGTTCTGACTAACCTGTTGTCTTCTATAGTTGTGTCCCCAGCGCAGAAGACAGCACACAGGTTGGTTCTTCTGCAGCATACAACTGAGGCTAAAATAAGTTCTGTATGATGGAAGCATAAGAAACGACTCGTGAGACTCTTAATTGTAAGGGATGCCATTTATTAAATGAATAATAAAATATGAGCAACTATTTTTAATATGACACGGCCTATGCTGTCCATAGCTCATGTTGAGACCTCAACTGTCATCACTATTACACAAATCTTTACTCATGACCGGTGCGGTCCGGCGCGTATAGTGGTCAGCTCGAGACTGAAACTGCGGCGCGTTGCGAGAGGGCACCTGACGCTCTATTTCGCGCCAAAACAGGGCCGTCGCGCGCCTTCTGCAAAATCGCTCTTCTCTTGTTAGAATAAGAGAAGGCACCTTAAACTTTTTAAACTGTCAAAATCTAGCCTGTCCTTGAGAGATATTTATCATAAATTCTCAGCTCTGAATAATTAATATTTAGTATATAATAAACAAAACTAATTTCAAAAGAATTCACGTGACGTGAAATGCAGCAGCCATTGCGAGGAGAGTACCAGTAACATAGGCGGGCTTTCCCACGGGAACCAGCACCTACTGCGCCATATGCTACTGCTCCCCACCCCACATTTCAACATATGCTGCACTTCTGTCTTTCTTCCGCGTTTAAGACACGTACGATGTTAGCAAAGAAAAGGCCAGCGGCCAGAAATATGAAGTGGTCATAGGCCAGGAATATCACACGATTCGAAAAGCTGCCTATCGCACGTGGGACCACGAATGGCACCTCTCGCAAGCGTTTAAGGGAGGACACCTAGCAACTATACAACCAAATGTCTCCTCACGACCATGCTTTTCATCGATGACGCTTAGTTGTCGTCATGCAACGTCTATCATTCGGATGAGACTGGGACATGGATGTTACCCTGCCCACCTACACCGTTTGAAATTAATCGCTTCTCCGCATTGCAACAAAGATGCAACGGCAGTGGCGGATCTCAACCACATCATACTGGCATGCACCAAGTACACGGCCGCACAAAGTCTATTCTACCGAACGCTGGTTGCGAGGGGTTACCCCCTCCCCACAAGTGTCACTGTCCTCCTTCATGGATTCGACAAGTTTAAGTACAGTTTACTGAAGGACTACCTCAAAATCACCGGCATACAGCTCTAATTTTAGAGATAGTGTGTTTAACTTGAACATGCACAGCGTGAAACTGCATAAGTAATTTTATATTATATTTTAACTTTTATTTGTCTTTGCACCTCTCATATGGTCCTATGCTGTTTGCATTACATTGTATTACATATGTCACTCGTACTGTTAAATATGTATTGTTTTATGTCTTGTACATATGATTTTTCTACTTTTATTCTAAGGTTGTATGATTAATATTGTGATATACATTGTAATAAGCTCAATTCTATTGTAATGTTGTCACTGTAATAACCGCTGGCTGTATGGTCACTGTAACCAAAAGCCATAATAAAGAATAAAAAAAAATGCTGAGGAGCACTAGCAGCATCTAGCTTTTCACCGAGGAAATCGCAGCACGCACCGACAAATAATCCCGAGCTCATAACGAGCATCAAACCGAATACAGGTATTAGTAAACACAGGGCTGTCGTAGCGAGATTGAATATCGAAAGTCCCAAAGTTACCAAAAGTTGACGAAAAGTATATTTGTTCAGGAAAGCAGATAAAATACACTAAATTGCTTCTTGAAAGATAGTTTCGACTAAACGTAAGCGTAGACCAGATATGGCTCCAATTTAAAGAAGTAGTAGCAAAAGCAATTGACAGTTTTATAATAAATAAATTAATAAAAGAAGAAGGTGATCCCCCTTGGTACACAAAACAGGTCAGGACACTGTTACAAAAACAACGAAAAAGGCATGCAAAATTTAAACGAAAACAAAATCCCCAGGATTGGCGATCCTACACAGAAGCTCGAAATTGAGCGAGGACTTCAATGCGAGTTGCTTACAATACTTTCCACGACGAAACTCTTTCTCGAAATCTGACTGAGAACCCAAAGAGATTTTGGCCATATGGTAAATATATTACAGGCAAAACACAAACAATACCCTCAATACGTGATAAAAATGGCGCTCCCGCCGATAATACCGCTACTAAAGCAGAGCTATTAAATAAAGCTTTTCGAAATTCATTCACCAAAGAAGACGAAACCAATATTCCAGATTTCGAATTACGGACATAGGGCAGAAAGAGTAACGTAGAAGTAGTTATCATCGAAGTAGTGAAGCAACTGAAATCACTTAACAACAGCCGGCCGCAGTGGCCGAGGGGACTAAGGCGCTCCAGTCACGGTCTGCACGGCCACTACGCTCGGGGGTTCGAATCCCCCCTCGGGCATGGATATTTGTGCTGTCCTTAGTATAAGGTAGTTGCTAAGTAGTTTGTAAATTTAGGGACTGATGACCCCGTAGTTAAGTCCCATAAGCTTAACAAACATTTGAACATTTTTTTAACTTAACAAGAATAAGTCTTCTGGTCCGGACTGTATACCCACTAGATTCCTATGTGATTATGCTGATGCGATAGCTCCTTACTTAACAGCCACATACAACCGCTCGCTCAAAGAAGGATCTGTACAAAAAGATTGGAAAGTTGCACAGGTCACACCTATATTCAAGAAAGGCAGTAGGAGTAACCCACTAACCCACTAACCATTGACGTCAATTTGCAGCAGGGTTTTGGAACATATCCTGTATTCAAATGTTATGAATGATCTCGAACAGAATGACCTATTGACCCAAGGTCAACACGGATTTAGAAAATATCGTTCATGTAAAACACAACTAGCTCTTTACTCACACGACAAGGGTTCTCAAATTGATTCCGTATTTCTAGATTTCCAGAATGCTTTTGACAGCGTACCTCACAAACCCCTTTCAATCAAATTGCGTGGTTATGGAATATCCCTCCCCCCCCCCCCCCCCCCCAACTCAGATTTGTGAGTAGATAGGCGATTTCCTGTCAGAGAAGACACAGTCTGTAGTAATCGATGGTAAGGCATCGACTAAAATAGAGGTGATATTCGGCGTTCCACAGGGTAGTGTTATTGGTCCTCTGCTGTTACTTATCTACATAAACGATTTAGGGGAAAATCTGAGCAGCTCTCTTAGGTTGTTTGCAGATGACGCCGTCATTTATCGTCTATTAAAGTCGTCTGAAGATCAAAACCAACTGCATAACGAGTTAAATAAGATATCAGTATGGTGTAAAAATTGGCAATTGACTCTAAATAATGAGAAGTGTGAAGTCGTCCACATGAGTACGAAAAGAAATCCCTTAAACTTTATTTACAAGATAAATCAATCGAATGTGAAGGCCGTGTACTCTACTAAATACCTAGGAATTACTATTACATCAGACTTAAACTGGAAGAAACACGTAGATAATATCGTAGGAAAGATGAATCAGAGACTGCGTTTTATCGGCAGAACGCTTAAAAGATGCAACAGAGTTACTAAAGAGACTGCATACACTACGCTTGTCTGTCCTCATTTGGAGTATTGCTGCCCAGTGTGGGATCCTTATCCAAAGAAGGACAGCTCGTTTTGTATTGTCACGATAGAGGTGAGACAGCGCCACGGAAATGATACAGTACCTGGGATGGGAATTTGGGATGGTAATCATTACAACAACGGCGGTTATCGGTGCGGCGTGGTCTACTTACGAAACTTCAATCACCAACATTCTCCTCCGAATGCGAAAATTTATTGTTGACTCACACCTACATTGGTAAATGATCAACTGAATAAAATACGAGAAATCAGAGCTCGAAAGGAGAGATTCAGTTGTTCTTTCTTCCCGGGCGCTAATCGAGAAGAGAATGGTAGATGAATAGTGTGGGGGTGGTTCGATGAACCCTCTGCCAGGCACTTAAATGTGATTTACAGAGTATCCCATGTAGATGTAGATGTAGATGAGTCCATATGGAAATCAGCAAGACATCTTTCCACATCATCTGTATATACATCTATCTATATCTATAAATGTGAATGTCTGTTCTGTGTACGTTTATCACGTCTGAACCACAAGACACAGAGCGCTAAAAATTTGTACAGTTACTAATGTCTACCCGGGGAAGGCTTTAGGCGCGATTTTATGGCGATCGGATAGCTATTTTTCTATATATATATATATTAATGTGAATGTCTGTTAGATGTACGCTTATCACGTCCGAACGACAAGACGCAGAGACTTAAATATTTGTACAGTTACCAATTTAAACTTGAGGAAGGTTTTATGCACGGTTATATAGCGATATGATAGATATTTGGTAATTAGAAGAATATAACGCGAAATGCGGAACAATAATTACCCTTTGAAAATGGTTTTATTGGTTGCATTGTTGCTTGAAGGTTGATAATGATAAATGGATGGAGTATATTGGGATAGAAAGTTATCGGTGTCTATAAAATTCTACGTGTGTGTGTTAATATTTCGCTCTGCAGCGAAAACTACAGAACGCAGACGAATGGTCTGTGTGTAATTGTTGTCCGAAGTCTCCCGTTGTACACCATAGCAGTTCCATGCCGATAGCTATAAGGGAGAGGAAGATATTGTGGTTGAAAGTCGTCAAATTATAAAAAAACTTAGGACTGAAGGCCAGCGATGACGTTTGCGACTCTTTAGCAAGGAGGTTACATACAGCGAAACGTGATGCCACAGATCATAACTATGCGTGCTACAATGTCTTCAGCTCGTTCTCTGTAAGGATAAGCATTCGAATAAGGAAATATAAGAATAAATAAAGCAGTAAAAAAGAAATTTCTTTTAATACATCTCGTTAAAAAAGTTGATTTGACGTTTGGCGCATCACATCAAGTGACCGATCTGTGATATTATTAGAATCACTATTGTTGAATTTCCTGATTGGATTCTTCGAAACGAGTGCATTTTTACGTGTGATTTGATCTACACTACTTACTTTCCTGATTAACGGTAAGTACATAGACTTCTGAAATCTGATAGGAATATTTTTCAGTTCCTTCAAACCAAGTTTCATAGCACACTACTGAAAGATAGCTTATCTATCATAATCAAGCAACACGCGAACGGAGCCGCGGGTTTAAGCTAGTACACTCTAAAACACCTCATTGTGTGTGGCAGAGGGTATTTTGTGTCTCATGTTGAAGTGTGCCGGCCGCGGTGGCCGAGGGGACTGAGGCGCTTCAGTCACGGTCTGCACGGCCACTACGGTCGGGGGTTCGAATCCCGTCCCGTCCTAGTTCGTAAGTAGTTCATAAGTAGTTTGTAAGTTTAGGGACTGATGACCCCGTAGTAAAGTCTCATAAGCTTTACAAACATTTGAACTTTTGTTGAAGTGTTCAAATGTTTTGTAATACTAAGGGACCATACTGCTGAGGTCATCGGTCTTTAGAGTTACAAACTTCTTAAACTAACTTACGATAAGAACAAGGCACTTATGCATACTCGAGGGATGATTCGAACTTCCGACGGGAGCGTCCCCGCAATTCGTGGCAAGACGCCTTAGGCCGCACGGCAATTCCCGTACGGCGTCGCACTAACTTGCTCTTTTTTCTGTTCCAGTCCCATGTGGGCCGTGGGAAAGACGACTAGGGGAAATACCCCGAGTGGGCAGTAATCTCTCTAATTTTATTCTTATGGTCTTTTAGAAAGACATACATAGGTGAAATCAATATATTGTTTGACTCTTTGAGAAACGTAGGCTGTCCGAAATTTGACAGATCATACGGTGATACAGATAGCCTCTCTTGTAACGTCTGCCACTAGACTGTACCGATCATCTCCCTAACGCTTTCTCGCTTACAAAATGAACCCGTGACACAGCGTGCAGCTCTTTAGTACTTCATCTCTCTCCTCTATCATGTATCTTTTACGGATCTCACACTGACGGGCAGTGGCGGATTAGCCGTGCGTGCCGCGGTGGAGTAGCCGAGCGGTCTAAAGCGTCTCGCTGCGGACCGCGCGGTTGCTCGCCATGGAGGTTCGAGTCCTCCCTGGGGCATGGGTGTGTGTGTTGTCCTTAGGTTAGTTTACCTAGGTTTAAGTAGTTTGTAAGCTACGGACTGATGACCACGCAGTTTGGTCCGATAGATTTACAAACTTTATTTTTTATATTTTTTTTATAACACTTCTGCCTTGAACTGAATATCGGTCTGTAATTTGTGTTTCCCACGATCAAATCTATGTGCTCGTTCAACTTGAAATGTTCTTTATGGATACTCCTAGTCCTAGATATATTATGGAAAAAAAATGTTCAAATGTTTGTTAAGCTTATGGGACTCGACTACGGGGCCATCAGTCCCTAAACTTACAAACTACTTATGAACTACTTACGAACTAGGACGGCACAAATATCCATGCCCGAGGGGGGATTCGAACCCCCGACCGTAGTGGCCGTGCAGACCGTGACTGGAGCGCCTGTCACCTCGGCCACCGCGGCCGGCAGATATATTATGGAGTAACTGCCTTTAGTGACTATTCTGTAATCTCGTATTCTTATTATGAAAGTTATTTCTTTCAATTTATTCGCAATTCGCTACGTTTGTTTACAATGAGGGTTGATTTCCACTCCATGCACCAAGCGTCGATGCGTTGCAGACATCAAAGCAGTAGCCACCGTGGAAGATTACACTAATAAATGTGAGCAACGGAAATGCATTCGCCCAATCATATTTGAGCAAACAGTGTTAAACAATGGGTGTGCGTCCCTAGTGAGTCAGTACTGTCGTGTCACTAATCTCAGTGGAACAACATCTCTATATCAAATAATCCACAAATTCTTTAGAATGTTTCGAGTACGAGGAAAGTGTGTAAAAACGTTGTCCCCAAATCCGAAACTCGAACGCGTGATGAGAAGTTACATACATGCAAAATGGGGACAGTTCTTATATGGAAAAATCACCACGGATCACGTAACTTGTTCAAATTTTCGTAAATCCATCGTACCAAACGCGTGGTCATCAGTCTGTAGCTTACAAACTGCTTAAACTAAATTAAACTAACCTAAGGACAACACACACATCCATGCTCCAATATTGTTGTTATTCATGTGAAGGCTCAAGGTTTTGGTCATGTAACTTATATTAAAGTTAGTGTAATCGCGTGAATTTAACATCTCAAAGAGGGCCTTTTCTGTCAGGTACACGTGAACGTTCTGTACATTATCATACAACGTAAACTTTCATGCGTGGCGTTTCCTTCAGTTAAAACTTCAGGCTGTGAGACCTTGGTCGATGTATAAAGTTTCTAACTAGCGTTTCGTCTCCAACTGCGGGAGACATCTTAACCCTTTCAACCCCAAATTTTATTAATTTATGTACACAAATATTTCTTTGCATATTTATATACATAATGATTGGAATAATGTATATTTGACAGAATTTTTGATCACTTTTAGTTTATGGAGTGAATTTTGGTATGACTACATATGGCATCATTGAGCAACTTATGTTTCCTTTATCGTGACTAACAAAATTATCAAATTATTTACTACTAATTTAAACATTGGACAATTATTTAGTAATGAAATTTTTAAATTACTTTGTTTACTTTACCTTGAAAAAAATATTTAAAAGTCTTGCTGCATGTACTCCAACTTAGGCATGAAGTAACGATACACATTTTGACAATGCATTGTAGCCTAATGCTCTTTGTTTCCTCGAGGTAATGGTAGACAACCTAGTCACAATGAATTGTTGTAAGAACTGCAGTGTTATTTGCATTCTTTGTACAATTAGTTGTGGCTAGAGCAACAGATAAAGATGACGTCGCCGGCCGCGGTGGCCCAGGCGACTGAGGCGCTCCAGTCACGGTCTGCACGGCCACTACGGTCGGGGGTTCGAATCCCCCCTCGGGCGTGGATATTTGTGCCGTCTTTAGTATAAGGTAGTTGATATGTAGTTTATAAGTTTAGGGACTGATGACCTTGTAGTTAAGTCCCATAAGCTTAACAAACATTTGAACATTCTTTTTTTTTTTTTTTTTTTTTTTTTTTTTTTTTTTTTTTTTGAAGTATGACGTTGCCATAAGGCAACGCTAGGAGGGAAAGGGTTAAGAGCGACTCGTATTGTTTCTCTTGGGTCGGTATATTCGGCCTATCTTGTTCTATTGGCGTCTGGTGTATTTGTAACAACAGGAAACGTTTCGCTAGCAGCAGGAAGAAGCAGACGAATTATTCTAGTTTTTCTCGCCCCTCCTCTTTGGAGACTTCCAGAGCGGCTTCTCGGCAATTTTCTCTGCACTGACTGACGTCTTCTTGTTGGTCGTCCAAGTCGAGGTCGTGGAGAATTTCCTCTGCGTTCTAGATGAACAGGTCCCACTCGCAAGTGAAAACTGGTCCCTTATTGATATTGGTCAGCATATCGAAAGGACCAAAGTTGAGGAACAATTCAAGCTGCTCTGGAGTGAAGGGATAAGGTTTTTGACGAAGTTACGGTCTTGGAATATCAGGAGGATTAAAGAGGTAGAAAGTAAAATCATGGGGATAGGTGTATTCCTCGATCGATGACGCAATCAACTTCAGTGTTGGCCCAACAGTCACCAACCTTGGGAGAGGTAGTCAAGGGCTCGGCGGCTGCATCTTGATCCGCTTTTCGGGCCTGGCTGTTTTGCCACCTATACTTTTAGGCTGGCCGCGTGTTGGAAAACCTCCGGCAACATGAGCTTAAATCCTCAGAAAATTCCTCACCTAGTCCCCGCCCGCCGGACTAAAGCTCCTAGTGTTGTAGCTACGCACATTTTACTTTTGAATTGGGTTGGGTCATCAATGAAAAAAATTCATATGTAAATATATTGCGAAACTACTATGGGGATCCCTAGATCCATAAATAAGTGTCTGCAAGATGGTCTTGGGTGAACTCCAGATATTATTCTAATTACACGATTTGTGCAATGAATACTTTTTTGCTCAATGATAAATTACCCTAAAACAGGATGCCATATGAAAGCAGTGAATTAAAATAGGCGTAGTAAGCTAATTTACTGAGATGTTTGTCACAAAATATTCCAATAACCCCAATATCTTAAGTTGCTGAACTCAAACATCGAAATATCGAAAGGACGAAAGTTGATGAACAATTCAAGCTGCTCTGGAGTGAAGGGATAAGGTTTTTGAGGAAGATATGGTCTTGAAGGATTATGGTCAGGAGAATTGAAGCGGAAGTAAGTAAACTCATGGGAATAGGTGTAGTCCCCGATCGATGACGCATTCAATTTCATTGCTGGCCCAACAGTCACCAACCTTGGGAGAGGAAGTCAAGGGCTCAGCGGCTGCATCTTGTTCCGCTTTTCAGGTGCTGGCTGTTTTGACACCTATACTAGGAGGCTGGCCGCGTGATGGGAAACCTCCGGCAACGTGAGCTTAAATCCTGAGAAAATTCCTCACCTAGTCCCCGCCCACCGGGCTAAAACTCCGTCTCTCAGCGGCAAGGGGCTCAACCCAGTGCCATCTACATCTACATCTACATAGATACTCTGCAAATCACATTTAAGTGCCTGGCAGAGGGTTCATTAACCACCTTCATAACTTTTCTCTACCGTTCCATTCTCTAATAGCGCGCGGGAAGAAAGAACACCTAAATCGTTCCGTTTTCGATCTGATTTCTCTTATTTTATTGGGATGGTCATGTCTCCCTAAGTAGGAGGGTGCTAGCAAAATATTTTCACATTCAGAACTAAAAGTCGGTGATTGAAACTTCGCAAACAGATCACGCCGCAATGAATAACGTCTTTCTTTTAATGATTTCCACCCCAATTCGTGCAACATTTCCGTGACGCTTCCCCCCCCCCCCCCCCCGTAGCGTGATAAAACAAAACGAGCCGCCCTTCTCTGAACCTTCTCAATATCTTCCGTCAGTCCCACCTGGTGAGGGTCCCACAAGGGGCAACAGTACTCCAAGAGAGGACGCACAAGTGTGATGTAGGCAGTCTCTTTGGTGGAGCTGGTGCATCTTCTAAGCGTTCTGCCAATGAAACGTAACCTTTGGTTCGCCTTCCCCACAATATTTTCTATGTGTTCTCTCCAGTCAAAGTTGTTCGTAATTGTAACTCCTAGGTATTTGGTAGAATTTACGACCTTAAGGTTTGACTGATTTATCGCGTAATTGAAGTTCAGCGGATTTCTTTTAGTGGTCATGTGTATTACTCACACTTTTCTTTATTTAGTGTCAATTGCCAATTTTCGCACCAAGTAGAAATTTTGTCTAAATCGCTTTGCAGTTGTTTTTGATCCTCTGTTGACTTCACTAATCGATAAACGACAGCATCATCCGCGAACAGTCTAAGGGAGCTATTCAGATTATCTCCTAAATCGTTTATAAACACGAGGAAGAGTAGGGGACCAATAACGCTTCCCTGTGGTTCCCTAGGTTTAATCAAATCACAAGAAACACCTGAACGTTACAGCGGGGGGTTTAACTGATGAAAGACTCGTGGAAAGAGCCTTAGATAAAAGTCAGTTGGCTTTCACCTAAATTCTGTCACTCCAACACTTTCCTCGGCGATTTGCTACCACACTCGTGTCAATGTCGCGAAATTTAATCGCGTAGCACTGCACGTGAGGGCCGTAGAACTACCTGCATCGTCAGTGCGTGCAGTAAAATTTTCTAGTCACTATCCTGGCTTCTTCGTTATATCTGATGTACCCACGCAGAAGCAGCGCGCAGGTAGTGGATCTTCTTCTCTTGAAGTAATGTGCTGTGGAAGCTTTGGAACTGGAGACTAGGCCCGTAGTTAATATTTCAAAAAGTCGGGATGCCAGTTGTTTCATAATTTATTGTTATGCGGCGAAACAACAAACGACATTATCACACTGTTCCTTGTTATACACATGTACAAACATTTCATTGTTTCATTGGAACATAACTGCTAATCTTCCCAATTCCATACGTGCTGATCTGTCGTGCGGAACTCTCTCTCTGAACTCTCGCGCGGAATTGCTTGCTACCTTGCAGTGCCGTTCCCGCGTACTCTTACTTTTGGCGAGAAGCGCCACTTCTCCAACATAGTTATTCATTTGTTATACATAATCAAAGCTTTTCTAAATAAACAAAACACACCATAATAAACCTTACTCTAAACATAATATTTACAATAAATCATATCAATATCTATACATTAGTTTATCTAATTTTTATTATTAAACAAACGTAGAGGGGACCTTATACAAAGGTGGGGGGGGGGACAGCCAATGAGAATGGTTCTGAGTAGCATTGGCGCAATTTCCCACAGTAATGCAGTATGCTACACCATCTGTTATGTTGTCCCACCCATTCCACTTGTGACGTGTCCTCCCAGCTACAAAATTTCTTAACACCTGGTACCTTATGGCTCTAAGCCAGCCATGGAACAATGTCAAAGAAATGTTACAGAAAAACAACAGTTCCCAATGCATAATTTAACTTTTAAAGTATAACATTTGTTGTGGCGTAGCCAGCGCCACACGCCAGACGCACGAGAACGTTCGTGGAGAAGGCAGCGGGTGATCGGCAGCCAATCACACGCCGGCGCCGCGCATCCTGGAGGGAGTAACCTAGAAAAAGCTATATCTAGGCCTACATGCGTCTGGAAGAGCCCATCTCAACTCGGCTCCGAAACAGGCAGTCATTAGGAGTCGAGGAAGAAGACGACGCCGCGAGAAGAGACATACTTTATAGAAGTTGTGTATTTGGTGTATTTGCCAGTTAAACATATGTAAAGCGTGTGAATAAAGCGGTGTTTATTGCAAAAAAAAATGTGAACGATCTAGCGTCGGAAAATGAAAAAAGAAATGTTCAAATGTTTGTAGAACTTATGGGACTTAATTACGGGGTCATCAGTCCCTAAGCTTACAAACTACTTATGAACTAGCTACAACTAAGGACGGCACAAATATCCATGCCCGAGGGGGGATTCGAACCCCCGACCGTAGTGGCCGTGCAGACCGTGACTGGAGCGCCTCAGTCCCCTCGGCCACCGCGGCCGGCGAAAATGAAAGTTTTTGTGTGCCTGAGTGAACGGCCTGTGTGTAAGTGGCAAGAAAATCTTGCAGAGCAAGAGTGTGAAGTATCTATTAGAGCAAAGGTTGCTATCAATATTTGTTTATTGTAGGGCATAGGAAAAGACGTACACACAAAATAAATAGGAGACGGTCAATTCGCCGATGAAAATTTAAGCACTAAAATTGACTCATTCATATTTTATATTTTGATGTTTCTGTATTTTGTGTTGCCCACAGATGTGTATCAATGATAACATAACGTTTGGTATCTGTGTAATGTTTTTGCTTATTGAAATTTCTGTGTCACAGTTGTATGGTATTTTACGTGTATTATATTTTGCATTGATATTATTGGTATTGCTTTTGATATATTTGTTATTCCTTACTTAATGATTTGAAAATAATGACTTTACTAGTAGGAGAGCTTGGCAAATAAGAGTTGCTTTAAAATTGTACTATAATAATAAAACAAAGTAATCAACGACATATTTTCAGCCAAATAGCTATGAGGCATACGACAGAGACTTAAACTTTACATCCTGTAGTCGGCAGATTTTCTAATGTTTTAATTCAACATATTTCTTAAGCGCAAAATTCATAACAAGTGACTAAATGTACAGGCTGTTTGCTAACGTCTGCGCTGCCACTATTTTGATTTTCAAAATTGTGCTTTTACTTTACGAAAAACCCCAATTTTTAAAAGAAAATACCAAAGGGGATGTGTAAGGGTTCTAGTATGTGGGTTAAATTTATTGCCAGCTTTATATTTTTATTATGATTCTATATGCGCGCCCGCAGTAAGAAGAGTTTGACAGTGGCGAACGTTTTAACAGCTAGCTGGCAGGAAGAGGCGTCGTAGTTCCCACGGCAGGAGTCGCAGTAGGGGCCATATGGCGTGAGCGGGGTGGGTAGAGCCGCGGCCGAGCGCATTGAGGCGCTACGCCGCGATGCGCGAGGCCGTTCCCCGTCGGGGGTTCGAATCCCCCCTCGGGCATGGATGTTTGTGCTATCTTTAGTATAAGTTAGTTCATAAGTAGTTTGTAAGTTTAGGGACTGATGACCTCGCAGTTAATGGCTAGTCTACACGACGACACCAGGTTGCGACACTCGTTGCGTGAAATGAATTGCGCGCAACTAGTTTCGTGTATGTCTGTAGACACGGCGCCAATACCATACACTTCAGTTTCGTTGTTTTGTGAGTGCCATAGTCGCAGTAGAATGAAAGTTTTGGTAGCTGTACGAGTTGTGGCGAATCTATTGCTTGTCTGTGTGAAATCGCTGCATAAGACTAAACATAAAAAGAATAAGAAACGTTTTGGGGTTCGTGACTGGATTAAAAAAAGACGTCAGCTCTGTTGCTCAGCGACCTTGCTGAAAGAAATTGTCATTGAAGACCCTAGAAGTTATTTTAATCAACTTAGAATGTCACCAGAGCAGTTAACGTTCCTCTTAAACAGAGTTAGTAATGCAATAAAGAAACAAGTTACCGTTCTGTGTGAAGCATAGTTACCAGAACTGAAATTACAAATTGCATTACGTTTCTTGTCAAGTAGATATTCGTCTCTGAGTACTTGTACCGTGTTCCGAAATCCACAATTGCCATACTTTGTATAGGTATTTCAAATTGGATGTATTTTAGTCTGCAATTCACTAATCGTCAACCCATCAATATTTAATTTCACAAATAATTGCCAGAAGAGCACTAACACGTCGTTAAAATCTTACAAACTCCTACTCAACGCATATATATTCAAAAACCGAATCATTTCTCCCGTTCCCCCCCTTTGTTGTATTTTGTTCTGTATTGGTCATAACCTAACCTAAAAACACGCGCAATCAGTTTCGCCAAGGTTGGAACGTGCCGAAACTATTTAGTTTCGTCAACGAGTTGCGCGAAGGCCTGCTGCGCATGCGCATTGGTCAGTAGCGCAGTTTCATGAAACGTAGTGTCGTCGTGTAAACTAGCCTTAAGTCCCATTAAGCTTTATAAACACTTTTGGGGTAGGTAGAAGATTCTGGAAGGCGCCTGCATGAGACTAGCTGTTACGCTGGGCGGCAGATAAACTGAGAAAGACCCGATGATATGGCGCGAAGTAGGCAGTTTTGTATTTATTAATAACTAGCTTAAACCCGCGGCTCCGCTCGCGTGTTGGTTGATTATGATAGATAAGCTATCTTTCAGTAGTGTGCTATTTACTTATTCTCATATATCCTTAGTCATATGCTTAGCCTTACAGAGAAAGAGCTGAAGACATTGTAGCACGCATAGACCAAAGATATGGTATCACGTTTCGCTGTATGTAACCTCCTTGCTATAGAGTAGCAAACGTCATCGCTAGCTTTCATTTTTTTTATAATTTGACGACTTTCAACCACCATATCTTCTACCCTCTTATAGGTATCGTCATGGAACTGCTATAGTGTACAACGGGAGACTTCGGACAACAACTACACACAGACCATTCGTTTGCAATCTGTAGTTTTCGCTGCAGAGCGAAATATTAACACATACACACAAGTAGAATTTTACATACACCGATAACGTTCCATCCCAATATACTCCCAATTTATCATTATCAATCCTCAAGCAACAATGCAACCAATAAATCATTTTCAAAGAGTAATTATTGTTCCGCATTTCGCGTTCTATTCTTCAAATTACTAAATATCTATCAGATCGCTATATAACCGTGCCTAAAACCTTCCTCAGGTATAAATTAGTAACTGTACAAATATTTAAGTGTCTGCGTCTTGTCGTTCGGACGCGATAAGCGTACACCGAACAGACATTCACATTAATATATATAGATAAATAGTTATCCGATCGTCATAAAACCGTGCCTAAAGCCTTCCCCGGGTAGACATTAGTAACTGAACAAATTTTTAGCTCTTTATGTCTTGTGGTTCAGACGTGATAAACGTACACCGAACAGACATTCACTTTTATAGATATAGATTGTGTATAACTAACTGTTGGTGGCATACAGACGTTAGTAGCGGTCTGAGGATTATTGGTTTTGCTTATTAGTCATTTTATGTTGTTTAATTGTGTATTAACAGAGAAAAAATTGAATTACGGCTTGGTATACCAGCTACCACGAGAAATGCCGACAAGGTAGGAAACAGTGAGGAGGCCTCGGCTGCGCGCCAACGGTAGGCAGTCCCTGTTAGGACCTGTTCTGTACTGTACAAGTAGCAGCCATGCTCTCGGTGTCGTTAATAATTCCTACTGGTTAGGGTAAAAGTTATACAGTTTTGATGTTGTATGATAGTGACGTCGTTAATAAAACACCATAATTAGCATCCTACATGTTTATTCCAAGAAGCTACCTACCCATAAAGACTTAGAAATTTTCAGCTCTAGCACTTACACCGATGCTCCAGAGTGCTTGCTATCAATCCGCAAAGGGGACGTCAGCCACGAGAGCGATTCTACAAAAACAGGTAGGAGCAGGCCCTAATATTGTGCTCACCAAATCAACTCAAGAACGGGTTGGCTTACATATGCAGGTTCCGGAAGGACAGTGTGGGCCGGTAAATCTGTACGCCCCAGTTTTCAATCTTCTACGTACTTAGGACTACAACTAAAGAATAAAATAGGTCTGGTCCAAGGAGGGTAATCTTTCACTTTCAGTAAATAAAACTTGTATTACTAATCTGTATAGCTGTTATAGATGTCCACGCATCCTGAACAGAACCTTCCTGAAAGACAGGCCGGGAACGACTAAACAAATGGCAACGAGGACTTAACAACATTTTTACAGATAGTGTGTATTAACGAAATAGAAGCATCTGTTCAAATGTTTGTCAAGGTTAAGGGACTTAACTGCAGGGTCATGAGTCCTTAAACTTACAAACTACTTATGAACTACCTTATACTAAAGACGACACAAACATCCATGCCCGAGGGGGATTCGAATCTCCGACGGGGAGCGGCCTCGTGCATCGGAACATAGCGCTTCAATGCGCTTCGCCACTCTGCCGCGACGAAGCATCTCTAATCTTAAGTGGATTATCTAATGATATTTACATGAGTAACATACAAGTACTGTTTTCCTTACAAGTTAATATCGTCTTCTATAATTCCTTTTCTAGTTTAACTAAAATTCTCATTCTCTCAATATAAACAGAAATTTTCTAAGACAAAGAAGCTACTTAACTTTCCTTAATGGTAGAAACACTGATAAACCGAGGCAAGTATTAGTTTCAGCAGCGTCTATTTTCACCATAAAACTATAATTTATCAACAAGTTTCGTATTATTTACCAGTTTGACAGATGCGATGTAGGTCTACATTTCTTTTGGAATTACTACATTTCTTACTTGTAAGCGTTTAAAAAATATAACCAAACAATCTTGAGAACATGATTTCTCTAACAATAAAATAAATACTAATTGATTCTACGGACATTGTGTGTCTAAATGTGTCCAATAACAGCGGCGACATACTAATGTCACGTTCTTGAGAAAATTGACACATTATTTACAGTTAAACTTAGTTATACTTTAGAATTTGAAGGTGAGTGAGAAATATGGGAGCTGTTCTAGGGTAGTGCGTAGGGCGACTTATTGCCAATCTTCTAGAAGGCAGAAGAGGTTCTCCTAGAACTGCAGAATATGTTGTAGGAACATTTATATTGAGGAATACGAAAGGAAAATCTACATCCTTCGACGAAGAGCTGCAGGAAGCAAGAAAGGAAGCGCTCGGTGTCAAGGGAGACAGATAGGAGGACGGTCGCTGGGAACTGGTAGCTCTTATATGCAAGCAACATCGAATATTGAACAACGTGCTTCCGTTACATGAATGAAGTCGTAACGTTTGCTAGAAATGCGAAGATAAAAAAACATCGCGAAATGAATGAAACTCACTACTGAGAGACAGCACGCTGTTATATGTAATTAACAGAATATGCTGTTACGTAAAGAAGAAGTACGGTATCAGAACGCATTACAAATGTAAAAGATGCAACAAAAATATAAGAACCCTGCAAGTTTCGAACCATAACCTTCAGCTGACAACACACATGCCCGTAACCACACTGAATAGGAGGCTTTTAAATGACTTATATTTTAGTAACATTTACTTGTATCGAATAACATGTGTTCAGTGAGTCGTCGCTGACAAACGGTATACCGTAATAGAAGGCAATTTATGCACGGATTGTGAACTACGGCGATTCAAATGTAGGAAAAAATGTTCAAATGTTTGTAAATCTAAGGGACTTAACTACGTTGGTCATCAGTCCCCAGACTTACAAACTACTAACACTAACTTAAAGTAACTTGTGCTAAGGACAACACAAACACCCATGTCCGAGAGAGGACTCGAACCCCCGACGGCGAACGTCCGCACGCACCGCAGCCGGGCGCCTAAGGCCGCGGCCTGCGTGGGCTACACATGCTAGCGACAGCGCGCGACAGCTTCAGGCGACAAAAGACGGCCACCTGTATTGCTACGGGAGTGTCCTGCGTGAGCGCCGACTGTGGCGCTGCCTGCCGTTGCATGTCGTGCGCTACAACCAGCCACGTTTGAGATTTAAGCCTGTTAGAAAAAAAAAGTTCAAATGTTTGTATAGCTTATGGGACTTAACTACGGGCTCATCAGTCCCTAAATTTACAAACTACTTACGAACTAACTAATACTAAGGACGCCACAAATATCCATGCCCGAGGGGGGATTCGAACCCTCGATCGTAGTGCCCGTGCAGACCGTGACCTTTTTTTACGGCCTCCAACCTCCCCTCACAGCCCCTCCTTGCGCTCTCCAAATGTCGCCTTCTTCGACTTTTTTTTTTTTTTTTTTTTTTTTTTTTTTTTTTTTTTTTTTCCAGCTTCTGACTGACCTCAAAGCTCGTCTTCTCGAATAGTGAGCTGCTTATGCAGTAAGATTCCTGGTCCTTACCTTTTGACTATCAATTAATTTTTTTCTTCATTTTTTTTTTCTTTATTTTTTGTCTTCTCTAAAACTCCGAAGTCGCCAGTTGCTGATTTTTTTTTATTTGAATAAGAATTAAATAATTATTCTCCGTAAGTGACGTCGGTCATGCTACTGTCGATTTACATCAGGAAAGTAATTTATTTCGTAAAATCTATTTCTGCTGGCACGTTATATTTTATATATATATATCAAATAATCCCACCAAGTTTCCCATGGTGCTGTTAATTTCTTCTTTACAATATAACGCAATATATTTTTCCGCACTAAAGAAATTTCTAATTTTAAAGGAAAAAAAATTCTTATGATTTGAGAAAAGAACGAGAAATGAAGTCCAGCAGTCTCTACTGTGATGAAAAGAAATGTCACTGCCATGGCCAATGCAAAAATATAATACATCTTCTTGTATAATTGAAATTGTTGTCTTTGTAATATACATCTTTATATGTATTGGTACCTATATATTTGGGTCGATTTCAACATCAACGGTTTCAAGACTGGAGCGCCTCAGTCCCCTCGGCCACCGCGGCCAGCCAAGCCTGTTAGAATCTTGGCACTGTCGCACGCGCTACAAAGTGTCGAGTTTCGTTGAGAGTCGACTGCTTGTAGAGTTTATAAAGGATGTCGCAAGAATTCTGAAAGCTAATAATTCCTGAAATTTATGAAACTGCAACTGTTTGTGAAATAACAGAAAATGAAATTGAAGTTGCACATATAATGAAGTATTTTGCTATGGATAACTAGCTCGTAAATTTTCTTTTGCATTTTATAGACGACTGAATTTAATTTTGTAAATTGTTTCTAATATATCAGTCTTCTGTATTTTTATTCTGAGTGATAGTTTCATTTACACCACGATTAACGTGATTTGAAGAAAATTAGTCGCAGTTGTGTGCTTTGTGCATTTGCAGTACCGGTAACAACAAAGTTACTCCTGAGAGGTAGATAACTCTGGGATGTCGAACAAAATGCGTATGAATTACGTTCCTGAGTAAAATGTCATGACATATTGTTTCAGTAGGAATTTAATGTGTTTGATAAGTCTACAGTTGGATACGTGTGTTTGCAATGAAGATGAACTACGGGTAAAAACTTTTAAAAAAATAATAATTTGCGGTGCTTTCTAAAGTTAATACATAAAACTTTGCACAAATAACAGGTGAAAGGGTTGTAATTGCAGTAATTAAAACATAAGATGGAACGGGAAACGAACCAGCGGCCGCAAAAATTACTTGTATTACAGGTCGCTACCCCGACGCTACTCCGACTAATGACGAAGGCGTACTGGGTAAATGATTTACTGTCGTCTTCCAATAAAACTTATTTCGAACTTATTCAGTTGCTGATGGTTTGTAATCACAAAAACTAAAAATATTCAAATGTTTGTAAAGCTTATGGGACTTAACTACGGGATCATCAGTCCCTAAACTTACAAACTACTTATGAACTACTTACGAACTAGGACGGCACAAATATCCATGCCCGAGGGGGGATTCGAACCCCCGACCGTAGTGACCGTGCAGACCGTGACTGGAGCGCCTCAGTCTCCTCGGCCACCGCGGCCGGCTCACAAAAACTCATTAAGAACATAGTCGAAAGTAGCTGTACTCGTCGTCGTACTTTCCAAGAATTTGGCCGGTGATCTTCATAGTCTGTTTGTCGTATTTGAAGTTCCGAATGAAATAGTACACTAACATTCCTCGCTTTGTAAATGTAATGCACAGCATTCTTTTTACGCCCTATTTCCTAAAGTTAATAAAACATTATTGCCTAACTCTGGAGCTATCCTTATTCTACGGTTTACGGATGCCAAACTTTAGAAACAGCTGATCGGTTGTAGCGGCCATCTTGTAGAGAGAAGATGTCGCGCTCACGTAGGACACCCGGCCGTGTCGCCGAATGTCGCCGCTTGTAGCTGCTGTGTCTAGGGTTGCCAGATTGAACTCGAGGCAGGCCCGGAGACCAGACGTGCCCCCCTCCCCCTTGGCCAATGACTAAGCCCCCCCCCACCCCAATAGCGAAAAAAAAGAGCGACACTAATGAAAATGCGACATTTTGCTTTAATTCGCTTAGTAGCTTCTCTTTAGCATAAGGCAGAAGCACATTTTTTACTAATGCCTCGCTTTTTGTTCGGCCGCATCTTACTTTCGTTGCCACTGAGGAATCTCTAAAAACATAAGGATATAGCTTATTACCATAATATTGAGAATTGTAAGAATGGTGGTGTTTCACACCATGGTAAGTCAAAGTTAATTCCGTTGCAGTAACTTTGTCGTCTTCTGCAGAAAATTGTTTCGGCAAGAATTTAAGAAGCGACTGATTCTTCTTTTGTGTGGTAATATTCGCTTTGTGTCTTTCTGATTGTAAATGTTTATTCACAGCTTTCACTCCGTCGTACTTAACAGTAAATGAGATATTGCATATTCTGCACTTAGACATACACTCATCGGTTTTGGCCTTTTTGTAGCCACTCTTTATAATTTTCTTCCTGCAACCATTCTTCACGGAACGAACTAATATATCGTCTCTTCATTTCACTGTTATTACTCACTAATCTGAGTTATTGTAAGCTTGTCTGTTCACACGCGATCCGAGTATTCCAAAAATTGCCGGTAAACTGATAACAAAAATGAACCAACGAACACAAATAATAGACGTCGCCAGTTGACACGTTGCCGCAACAGTGTTTGCTTAATAATGCGCTAGCCGATTACTACCGACGCAACAATGAAAAGTTTTCAGAGGAAGAATAGAAAAGTAGCGTTTTGTTGCAATAAGAAATTGACATTTATATAAAGTTAGTCATAATTACTAGGGAGGAGCCGGCCGGGAATGGCCGAGCGCACTGAGGCGTCTTGCCACGGTGTGCGAGGCTGCTCCCGCCAGAGGTTCGAATCCCCCCCCCTAGGGCATGGATGTTGTGTTCGTCCTTAGTTTAAGTTACGTTAAGTTCGATGTAGATCGTCGCTACATGAACATAGTATTTAAAAAGCGTCGTAAAAAAAAGTTAATATGAAGGTTACATTCAAGCCCGGAGATGAGAGTCATTGGCCCGAAGACCCGGAGAATTCATTCCAAACCCGGGCACTCCAGGCGGCGCCCGGAGATCTGGCAACCCTAGCAGTGTCGCGTCGCTGGATGTCGCGCGCTGTCGCTAAAATGTGTAGCCCACGCAGGCCGCGGCCTAAACGGCTGTTCTGCCGCGGCTCAAACGTAGCGAGCGTTGGACGTCACGTTTGTGGGGGCGGTGGGGCAGGGTACTGGCCGGGGTGCGCCGAGCAGGTAGAAGACGTGAGTGGGGAGGAGTTTGGCAGGATGTGACGTTTGCTCTCCGGCGCGGCCTCTGCTCTCCTTGGGGAGTGTGCGAGTGGGAAGCCTCGTCAACTTATTGCTCTTCTTCAGAGATCGCGCTCGTGGCTTCGTATCCGCAGTATCCATGGAGGACATGTGTCTTGAAGCTCCCCTATGGCCTCCAGCATTTCTGCAGATTGCATGGTAACGTTTGCCCGAGTCTTGCGGTCGGTGGTGCCCTTCTATTTCCTCTTCTGCTTTCCTAGCTCCTCCACTGTCTCTCTCCCTTTGGTTCTATCTTTCAGTACAAAAAATCCAGAATATGTTCGCATGCTAAAAAAATTTTCTGAGGTAAGCCGAATCAGAACTGATTTAATTGGATCCATACCTTTGCCTCAGTCTTTTGAAGAAGAACATATTCGCCTTTTACAGTTTGTTCCCTATTTTTCCTGTTACAGCAAATTTTCTAGCTTAAACGTATAAAACGATTTTTTGCAATGCAGTTGAAAGATGGGAAGTGTGGGGGCTAAAAATCGTAGAGACAGACAGAGACGAATACAGCAAGCACGTCCAAATGGACGTGCGTTGTCGTTACCCAGATATGAAGAGGCTTGCACAGGACTGAGCAGCTGGGGACCTCACCACAAGATTTCAGAGAAAATAAAAAAAGATCACTATAGAATTCAGTGTCTTCTTTATCAAATTGTATAGATGACGGATTGTCTCAAATTTCTATCAGATCCTGAATTAATGGAAAATTACGTTCACAACGTTTTTGTCTTTTTGTTTTTCAAGAACAAAAAATTCTCTTCTGTCTCCTTTGATTCCGCAACATCTTTTTTATCTTTGAATTGTTTCAAACGCTCCCTGTATGGAGACGATGCTAGGTTCTGATCAGATTCGAAACGTGCTGATTCTAATAAAGATCGTGACTCCTGAATTGGCTTGGTAATTTTCATAGCTGGCCGTATACCATTTGCATCCACGTTTACTCCGATTTTTGCATCTTATATGTCGGACTTCTTTTGTATTGTAATTAATTGTTTGTAAATACATGCCAATCACACTGAAAGAGTTTACAGAGGCCGGTTATTTTATTTTCCATTGTTCCATTGCTCTCCGGTAGATTGCTCGAAACGACGTCGTAATGGGAAATAAGGTTAGCGTACTTGATCTGCGTTATTTTCCCACCAGGACTTTTTTCTTGGGGGTAATTGTATAGCTGACGGATTGTCTCAAATTTCTATCAGATCCTGAATTAATGGAAAATTACGTTCACAACGTTTTTGTCTTTTTGTTTTTCAAGAACAAAAAATTCTCTTCTGTCTCCTTTGATTCCGCAACATCTTTTTTATCTTTGAATTGTTTCAAACGCTCCCTGTGTATGGAGACGATGCTAGGTTCTGATCAGATTCGAAACGTGCTGATTCTAATAAAGATCGTGACTCCTGAATTGGCTTGGTAATTTTCATAGCTGGCCGTATACCATTTGCATCCACGTTTACTCCGATTTTTGCATCTTATATGTCGGACTTCTTTTGTATTGTAATTAATTGTTTGTAAATACATGCCAATCACACTGAAAGAGTTTACAGAGGCCGGTTATTTTATTTTCCATTGTTCCATTGCTCTCCGGTAGATTGCTCGAAACGACGTCGTAATGGGAAATAAGGTAGGCGTACTTGATCTGCGTCATTTTCCCACCAGGACTTTTTTCTTGGGGATAATGTATTTTGAACAGTTTTCTCATCCTTCCCCTGTGACATGGGAACTGATAACCCAGCCATTTAGTACCCTTAAAAAATTAAAAAAAAAACACTAGCCATATATATATATATATATATATATATATATATATATATATATATATATATATATATATATATTGCACAGTGGTAGAGTGCTAGACTACAATTCCAAAGATCCCGGATTCGATCCCCGCCAGGTCCTAGGATTTTTATCTGTCACTTTCCACTTCTTTCACCTCTGGCAGTATTGCTCATGTGAAAAATACCGAGTAGCACCGTGGTTCGGAACCCACGTTAAATTGTAGGTCCCCCTAAAACTGGCTGGGTAAGTCAGTTCGAAGGTCGAAGGAAGGCAACGGTATACCACCTCCAAAGAGGACCATGCCGCCGGCCGCGGTGGCCGAGGGGACACAGTCTGCTTTAGGCAGCGGTGCGGTGAGGTGGACGTGTTTACGTCCCGCCGCGGAGTCTCGGGCGCGCGCGCGGCTGTTTACCGTTTGTGTTTCTCGCGAGTGACAACTTATTGACACGCAATGGAACACTCATACAGGAAAGCAACTATCAAGATCACTTTCACGCCTGGATACGCACGACCCAAAGCATTTGAAATCGAACGTTTCATAGAGGAAGAGCTAAAAATCGATCCCGAGTATGTGATTGGAATTCATTTCTCTATCACGAGCAGTGTGGTATATCTGAAATTGAGCAACGACACAGTATGTGACAAACTTGTACGTGACCATGCGGATGGACTAAAATTTAAACATGCCGATGGCAATGTTGGAGCAGCTTCGATCGACCACGCAGGAATCCGCACTATAAGAGTCTTTGAGCTGCCCTTCGAGGTTCCGGAACATGTAGTGGTCATGTAGTGGTCAATGCCTTACAACCGTATGGACGTGTTATCAGCCATGTTCACGAAAAATGGACCACATTTACGAAATACCCCGTGCTGAATGGGGTGCGACAAGTACGGATTGACCTTACAAAGCACGTTCCGTCTTACCTCACTATCGGAGGTTGCAGAGCCATAATTATATACGAAGGTCAGCCCAAGACCTGTTCTGGCTGCGGCAAGGAGGGCCATCTACGTTCGCAATGCATCCAAAGGAGGATCACACAAGTTCCAGCGGGCGAAACTGCACCACCACCCACGACCGTTTCTATGCCTCTTACCTACTCTGCCGTTACTCGACAAGATGTTCCTTCGCACGATACTGAGTATCAAGTGGTGGATGATTCCACAGTAGAGGTGACACAAGATGATGACAACGCTGCCAAGATGACAGTCGTGGAACCCGCTCCGGACCAACCACAACAGACTAATGTGGCTATAACGGGGGCGTCTATGGACGTCGATCGGCCGGTGCCACCCACGGCCGCTTTTGTGCCCAACGCACCGGACGACCAAGCCTCTGCACAGGATGCGGATACGGATGTACGACAACGCAAGCAGAGCTCCCCCAAACGACGGAGGAAACGACGTCGCACACCATCAGATGATAGTTTCCTACGTACAGACCGGGTAGATGATGAGGATGCCACGATGGAGAGTACCGGAGCCTCTGACGACGAACAACGCTGAACTTGAGGACCCAGGACACACCAGTGAGACCATCTCTGACGTCCCGCAAGAAGTCCCACAACTTCGCACGATAAACGAAAATACGGTGCCAGCGGCTGTGGCTGCAAAGTTCCGGACACAGGGCCCCTCTTGGACAAGTGAACTCGACGACGTCGATGAAATCCAGGCTCCGCTAACCGCGAGCACCGCGGTTGCGATGACACCGCCCACGGAGTCCCTTCATAACTAAAGTTTGCCGCTTCACTGGCACCACCGAAAGAGAACGCGCCAGCAATAACAATGCACGCTTACTATGCACGCCCAACAACGAGTAGGACAGCAACAAGCCTACCGCATAGCATCCATCAACACCAATAATATAAGGTCGCAAATCAAGACTACTCTCCTAAAGGATATGCTGCGCGCGGCAGACATAGACATCGCTCTATTACAAGAAGTATACGTCGACGACTTCCCGTCTTTCTATGGCTACAACATCTTCATGTCACCAACTTCAGACACTGGTAGCGGCGTAGCGATGCTCCTAAAGGAAGGTCTTGTAACGGAGGATGTCATATACTTACCATCGGCACGAGGAATGGCGATAACAGTACTTGGAGTGCGCTTTATCAACATCTACGCACCGTCCGGCACGGACAAACGAAGAGAACGATCCCACTTCTTTGCCGAAGAAATAGCTCCGCTCTTTCTAGGGCGACACGCTGAATGCATCCTTGGCGGCGATTTCAACTGTGTGCTGTCGCCGAAGGACCAGTTCCCACACTATAATCCATGTCCAGAATTGAGAACTTTAACACAGGAACTTCGGATGGTAGATACGTGGGAATATGTACATGGAGATCGAACCGGGTACACTTACGTAACCAGCCATTCCGGCAGCCGCATAGATCGCGTCTACGTTACGCGCTGCCTCCAACGTGACATCCATGACGCAGAGCTATGGCCAGCGGCCTTCACTGACCACTCGGTTTATATCTGCACGATCGGCCTCCAAAGGCAACAAGTGTGGCGAGGCCATGGAATATGGAAGATGAACGTGGCCCATCTTCAAGCTCCGGAGTGTCATCAAGTTATTGAAGAAGTTTGGAATAATTGCGTAAGGCGACGACGGACTTACCCTACGACATTAAGATGGTGGTTAGAATGCACAAAACCGGCGATACGGCGTGCATTCATTGCGTTGGGGCGCGAACAATCACGGTGGAAATGGCAAACTTTAAACTTTTATTTCACTATACTAAGAGAATGCTCATATCAGGCCCCTTCACCGGAACGACAAATGATGGTTCAACGAGCTAAGGCTAAAATCGTCGCTCTTATGCGCTCTCATCTGGAAGGTGCAGCGATCCGTGCGAGGACAATGGATCGTGTTGCGGGTGAACATCCATCGATGCACCATATTATTCAGGAACGTAAGCGACGTCGCAGGGGCCTAATACATACCGTTGACACTGATGATGGCTCCCATCTCACGTCACAAAATGACATAGCATGTGCCTTCGCTGATTATTATACCCGATTATACACCGCAGAAGAACTAGAGCGGGAGGCCCTCCATGAAGTCACTAACACGCTATTCGGGACTCTAGATCAAGAGGCGCAAGCGATACTGCTGGAGGACATTACTGAGGACGAAGTGATCGATGCCATAGGCAAGGGCGCACTCAATAAGTCGCCAGGGCCTGACGGAATACCTTTGGAATTTTATCGGGCTTTCCAACACTTGATTGCTCCCTATTGGACGGAAATTTGTCGCGAACTCATGTCTCCTGAAGAGCCACTTCCTCCGGCATTTGTAGAGGGCGTCATCATCCCAATACCTAAAACATCACGCAGCACAAGAATCGGAGAATATCGCCCCCTAACACTACTTAACTGTGATTTCAAGATTTTCACTCGACTGATGGCGACACGAATTAAAAAAGTTTTGCATCGCGTGGTGTCATAAGACCAGACATCCCTCGGCAGTGACAACAACATCCAGACGGCGCTTAGTGAATACCGCGATTCGATCGCACTGGCGAAAGCATGTCGTCTACGTGGAGCTCTGATTTCTATAGACTTCGATCGTGCTTTCGACAGAGTCAGCCACACCTACATTAAGGAACTGATGACGCAAATGAATTTCCCGCCGCCCTTCATAACTATAGTGATGCGACTACTACATGGGGCTCCTTCTAAAGTGCTTGTCAACGGACGATTGGTTGGGCCCCTAACTATCCAGCGATCGATTCGACAAGGATGTCCTTTGTCCACGATCATATATGCCATGGCTCTTGAACCACTTCTCAGCGGCCTCCGCCAACGCCTGACAGGAATTACGATGCGTGGTTACACATTTCGTTGCAAAGCATATGCCGACGACCTTATATTGGTGGTGAGAAACGGCAACGACGTTAACGCGGCTTTGGACTGGATCAATCGATACGGTGCCGCTACGGGTAGCCGTATGAATGTGGCCAAATCCGTCGCCTTGAATATTGGTACAGGACTACCTGCCGACTGCGTAGCCCCATTCCCGTTACGGGACAGGATCAAGTATTTGGGAATCGTCTTCACGAATGATGTACGACGATCGGTCGCGCTCAACTTCAAGAGGTTGCTCATAACCATACGAAATGGTGTCAAAGCGAACGCACTGCGGACATTAAATATGATTCAACGCGTCATTTATATAAATACATACTTGGCGTCGCGCATTCCACATTATGCACAGATTCTACCCATGCCAAAGATGATCGCCCGAAGCATACTGGCAGCGTTTGGATACTTTGTCAGCACGGGAGCCCTATTCAAGATCCGGTATGAGGCTCTGACATTACCAACTCGTAGAGGTGGCCTCGGGCTTGTTCACGTTCACGATCGATCGGTGGCGCTATATATTAGCGCGACATTGAAAATATGGAGAAGACAGCACAAGAGTCTGTCAGGAATCTTGGTAGACGAACTGGCGCCAGCTTCTCGGCAAGCGCCGGTGATGTTGCAGAACATTTCTTCGCCGTTTCAACATATCAGAGAGTTTTTCCTTGAATATAGCTATATTATGACAGAACTCCCAATAAATAGATCTCCGACAGCGCGCGACATCTACCGGATACTTACGAGCAGGCGCCCCGCCAACCCTGTGGAAGCACGGCAGCCCACGATCCACTGGCCGGTGGTATGGCGGACAGTTCATCATGCCACACTTGACACGGAAACAAGAACGACATGGTACATGTTGGTTAACGGTAAACAAGTTACTGGATCCCGCCTGCACGCCATCAATATGGTGAACACTCCGTTATGCCAAGTATGCCAGGTTCTAGACGACGATGCTCATCGTCTCATGTGCGGGCCCTCTGCGGAAGTATGGCGGCTGGTGACGCAGATGATTGGCTTTCTACTGCGCGTCGGACAGCAAAATATCGACCCAAAGATTGTCCTTTTTCCAGACAGAACGTATTACCCACGAACCAAAACGAACGCGGTGACGTGGATTCGAGCCCAGGCGGTGTATTATTTGCATCGCGACGGCGCGAAGAATGTGCCGGACTTCTGGAACCATTTACAAGAACAACATATGGCGCTGATACGGAACCCGAAGTATCAACAATATTTTTCTAATTTTCTGGGGAGTGCGTTACGAGATCCTCCAAGGAGCTGGAATGTCCCGGGTTTGAGAAGCTGATATGATAACGATGAAGAGGCATATGATGAACATGATGAAACGGTTACCTCTTACAATAAAACGAGAAGACGTGCCTGGCGGCAGAAGCACTGGAGTCGACCGCCCGGAAACTCACTCCCCACACAGAGTTTTCTTTACTTTAATGTTTTTAGTTTTTAGTTGTGCACGGACACGCTAAATCCGTTAGTATAGAGAGCAAATATATATATATATATATATATATATATATATATAGAGAGAGAGAGAGAGAGAGAGAGAGTATACCCTAAAGGGGGTGACAGGCGCGTGGACAATAATACAGAAGCTTTTATTTCCTTATTCAAATTTTCTATGTCTGCCAGGAAAGGCTGTTTTATTTTGATGAAGTTGAAATAATAAAACAAAATAAAGAATGCATACATCCCAAAACCCACACCCACTCCCTTAATAAAAAAAATAAAAATAAAAGCGGCAAAAAAAATAATAATAAAAAAGGAAAAAAAAGGGGACTAAGGCGCTGCAGTCACGGTCTGCACGGCCACTACGGTCGGGGGTTCGAATCCCCCCTCGGGCATGGATATTTGTGCCGTCCTAGTTCGTAAGTAGTTCATAAGTAGTTTGTAAGTTTAGGGACTGATGACCCCGTAGTTAAGTCCCATAGACTATACAAACATTTGAACATTTTTTTTTTTTTTTTTTAGGACCATGCCTAGTAAAGCACTGTGGTGTTCAAACCAATCTTCGGATTGTTGACTGGAAAGTTAAAATCATAATAATATGAGACAGCGTTGCTGTCACGAGATCAGGTACCCATGGTATCGTAATTTATGGATAAGCCATGTGCTATAAACCTAGTCTCACAGTTACGCTGCTCGGTTTGGAGGACAGCTCATTATACATAATGAAGTAGTACTTCATATGGAATATATTCATAACAATATTCCTGCAACAGTTACTCGACTTAAGATATTAAAGCGCTAGAAGAACATAATTAAAAATGTCAAATTACCCGCTTTTAAAATGAAGTATTTAAGCACCTTATTGGCATTATTAATAACTGCTCTATGCCTCAAGTTCTATGGAATTAAGTTCTGATACCTCCCAACACAGCTGAATACTTCCTTTAGTCAGAATCTAGCTTTTTCGCATTAGCGAACTCCCCGCATAGTTTCTACAGTACTAGTTTATTGGTTCTGTCAGTTTATTCTGCATGTAGCTTCTGCATGTAGCCCTTTCAGGCCCTGCTCGCACAATTGTGCGGTTCTAGTTTTGCTCGCTTCATTTCTTTTTGATTCACGCTAGGACGTTTGGGCCTGCATCACTCAATCGTGGATGGAGTGTGGTAATGCGCGCAACGTGTTATAGTTCCATGTTTCTACAATGGGTGACACCAGCAATCGGCACAGTCGGCAAACTTCCAGTACACTTACTATGGCGGAAAGAGATACTTGTTGACAAGGTATTGATACCCTTCTTTCGACATGTGACACTATCATAACTGACAGCCAGTTGATCCTGTGATGTTAATATATCATTTCTTTCAAAGGCATGTTACTGTAAGATGGCAGCGGTGGAGTAGCCGAGCGGTCTAAAGCGTCTCGCTGCGGAGCGCGCGGTTGCTCGCCGTGGAGGTTCGAGTCCTCCCTGGGGCATGGGTGTGTGTGTTTGTCCGTAGGTTAGTTTACCTAGGTTTAAGTAGTTTGTAAGCTACGGACTGATGACCACGGAGTTTGATCCGATAGATTTACAAACATTTGAACTGTAAGATGGTATAGATCACAAAAATTTGTATTGAAGGCCCAAAACAGACAACTGTGTGGGTACAAAATGTTTCGAAAATAAATTGATTTTCTTTTTTGTAATGAATTACTGTATGCATTTTGTATCTTAAACCCCCCTCTCTATATTAATGTCACATCACCTACAACCTTGTGTCTGAAAGGGATAGCTGATAGCTTTATGCATATAGACAAAACATTCGTATTGGCAACTTAAATTTGGACACGATTGTTTTTTTTTCTTTCAATTGAGAGTGATTTTAGTGTTCTTCAACAAAAAGCATTTGTTCCCTTCCGAGCACAAACCAACTAACCAATAAAAGGCAAAGAATTGCTGTTGAGCTTTCCACTTAGGTTTGAGTGCGTAATTTGTTCTATGTATTTCATTCGTGCGAAAGAACTGAATAACTGATGGATTACACTGCTCAAAGCATTTAGGGGAACAGGTGAGATCTCATACACAATATACATATCGTAACGTATTTTATCCAGATATTGGTTACAAATGTAATTTGTGTGTGATACAGTACGATATTTTGCTGTCTGAACTCTTTACTTGAGGTTTACATTGAGATTACTTAGAGCGAGGTGCCATGGGGCTACCATAATAGCGAAAGTCACTCTCAGTGCCCCAAATACAGTTTGTGTTGACTTCGGACGGCCAGTACAGTTGCACACCTGCATGTCATGGACAGTATGAGGTTATCAACAAGATCTTAAGGAATATTGGCCATTCTTCCATGAGTGCAACATCCAGCTAGCAACCGTTGTGGGAGGTGCTTGTCTGGCTGCAATTCGCCAAGTGCATCCCAGACATGCTCCGTCGGGTTCAAGTCCGGTGCACAAGCTGACCACTCCATTCGTTCAAATCCTTCAGCTTAAAGCATGCAGCTCTGTAAAAACGAGCGTTATCGTGCGCCAGAAGGAACCCATCTCCACCAGCGTAGTCCACAACAAAAGGTCGGTAGATATCGCGCAATCAAACCGCGCCATTCTGAAGGACATATAGGTCCGTACGTCCGCCAATACTAACTCCAGGCCACATCATCCGTCCACCACCATTATATGGCGATTTTTCCTGAATGGATTGTTTCTCGTTCCACGTTCTCTCCAGATGAGGAACTACGATTGTCCGTCTGATCAAAAAATCTTGACAACTCTATGCTTCCGCTTAGTTTCTGCGGGCTGAACGGTGTTATGGTTTTAATGAGACATGCATCATAGGCCTTTGTGCGCAGATGCCAACCGAGCGAGGTGGCGCAGTGGTAACGCACTGGACTCGTATTCGGAAGGGCGGTGGTTCAAATCCACCCCGACCATCTAGATTTAGGTTTTCCGTGATTTCCCTACATCACTCCAGGCAAATGCCGGGATGGTCCCTTTCAAAGGGTGCGGCCGATTTCCTTTCCCGTCCATACCCAAAACTGCGAGCGTTAGCTCCGTCTCTAATGACCAAGCTGTTGATGGGACGTTAAACCCTAAGCTTCCTTCCGTAGAGGCCACATTTCCGAAAGCGATTTCGGACTGTTTCTGTTAACACAAGTCAACACCAACCCCCACTGTAGCAACTTTGTTATTACCACTATCTCGGTTGTCGTAATGTTGTCTCCACTTTGTGGAACCGACAGAGAGACGTCGAACCATTTTAATTGATTCTGTCGATGACAGTACTTCAGAACCTAGATATCTCACCTGATCCCCTGATTATTTTAACCACTTTAGGTAGTCTCCCATGCATTTCCAATATTCGAAAAGATAAATTTTTTGCGTGTCTAATCTACGTTCAGTTACTTCCCGATATAATGATATTCTCTCCCTCCAATATAACGAATGTCCTTAAAATAACTTGGATTAACTTAAAACTTATTAATTTTTCTTATAAAGCTTTTGTAACTCTTACTAGAATAGTTCTTCTAATAATTTTCGGGTGTGCAGTCGAATCCCGTCGACATTCTGCTACGATATTACTGTCCAGAGACATTCGGCAATCTGTAGGTGAGTAGACAACTACTGAAGAGCTTAGATGCAGTAAACGGTATTGCCGGCCACGGTGGCCGAGGTGACTGAGGCGCTTCAGTCACTGTCTGCACGGCCACTACGGTCGGGGGTTCGAATCCCCCCTCGGGCATGGATATTTGTGCCGTCCTAGTTCGTAAGTAGTTGATAAGTAGTTTGTAAGTTTAGGGACTGATGACCCCGTAGTTAAGTCCCATCAGCTTTACAAACATTTGAACATTTGAGTAAACGGTATTTATGTTGGTTCTTGCGTATACCAAATATGCTTGTCTCGTTTTGCGCATGAATTAGGTGCGCAAAATAGTGCCAGCATGTTTCGCATGCACAAGAACCCACATAAATACCATTACTGCACGTGAACTCTTCTGCATTTTCTGCATTTGTCTACTCACCTTGTTGTCTTTCCTCTTCTTTGTTTGCCAATCTACTTCCCACTTGTCCTCTACATGTACGTAGTTTTGGGCAAGTTGAAAAGTTTATGTTGTTGGCTTGTGGAAGAAGGGCCCACTATAAAGACACCTTAATATATACTTATCTTGGTTTTGATGGTCTCTTCTTTGTTGTTCAAATGTTCAAATGTTTGTATAGTCTATGGGACTTAACTACGGGGTCATCCGTCCCTAAACGTACAAACTACTTATGAACTACTTACGAACTAGGACGGCACAAATATCCATGCCCGAGGGGGGATTCGAACCCCCGACCGTAGTGGCCGTGCAGACCGTGACTGGAGCGCCTTAGTCCCCTCGGCCACCGCGGCCGGCTTTGTTGTTGATCTGCTTATTCTTCTTTTATTCTTGGCGTTGTGTATTCTGCTAGAGCTAAAACTTGTAAATCTTGTAGGAAGTCTATCTACTGTTCTTGAAATATGGTACTTCACGTTAAGCTCTTGAAAATTATATTTTTTATATCAAGTTCGCTTTTTCACAAACATTTATATTTACAACTCATTACAAAAGCGTCTGTCACCCTCCACATCCAAGCAGACAGTGTCAGTAATGGCAAACTTTGTCTTCCACTCCTCTTTCACCTCTCAATACAAATGAGTGTCACTAAAATAAACAATTTTTAAGACTGTTGAACACAGAAAAATAGTTATGTAAATAAAGTTTATAAATTACGTATTTTGTTTACTTATTTTAAATCAGTGTGTGTTGTCTTGAGTGGTCATAAATGCATTTTGAAATGCGTTGTTGACATGTGTTTTATTTTGACTTGGAAAAATGGCGTCGTTCTGTTTATCAACAGAAATATAATGTTTTGACACTTTGTGTGACAGTTTAGTCGAGTTTGTGTGTGTTATCAAATGGTGTCTTATTTTATTGAATGTATTTTGGTGTAGGTGTTTTGTTTATTTGTGATCAACATTTACCTGGATTTGAAAAGTACCGTTATATTTATTTATTTGATAATTACTGGTGTGATTAGCATTAATTGTGTCTGTGAGAGCAATATTTGTTGTCAGTGCATTATAATGATTCTAGTGAGGTAATAGGTTCTGTTGGCCTATTTTTATTTATAATATTTGCTTATTTGTATCACATGCCAATGACGATTGCATCATTAACACCAACTAAACATTAATAAACAGGTTTGTGATGTATGTGTATAGTAGATAAATGGGTTTCAGAATACTATTTTATATATTGTGTTGTTTATGGTTACTAAAACTTTTTTGAGTTGAAAAATATAAATAGTTTGCATTCGAGTATTAGTAATGGTGTTATAATGAAAACTAGCTGATTAGAACGTTTGATATGGGTACTAATATCACTTTATACCAATGGTATAGCTTTTTAGAACTGAAATGTATCAAGATTTGGAACTGAACTATTGGGTAGAAATATATGGTATGCATATACAGAAATGTTACAACCTGAAGCTGGCCGGACATCTCTGGGCTGAAATATCGTGGCAGAACGTCGACGGAATCATGCTGCAAACATGAAAATTAGTGGAAGAAGAAATATGTTGGGAAAACTTCAGAAGTAACGATAGAATAGTTGTTTTAACGACAGGAGAAATATGCAACAGGCTTATATTCATCAGGAAAAGAGAAGCTACTTCAGAAAGGCAGTTAGCACTTACAACGAAGGGGACATAGTTTTTTTAGCACAGCCTGCAGCATGACACTGAAATTAATTCCAGATGCCACGAGCAACCTTTATACGCTTGTATTTACTGATTTATTATACAAGATGTTTACCTGTATGGGCGTCACGGAATTATCAAGTAAACGTTGTGAGTAATGCATCTTATTTACATCTTTGTTATGATTAAATATACAACATTTATCAGTTACATTTCTACTTACTTATAGATGTAAATGATGTTCATATGGTATCCAAAACCTAAGTATCAGCTATCTATTTTAAAATGTTAGTATCATTTAAACACTGTTTATTCAAACTTAAATTTTTCGTGAAATAATTTTGATAGCTCGTTTTTAGTGTTGCAATATGAATCCATTATTTTATATTTGGGTGTCAGGGATGTTACATATGTTGCATAGATACCATGTCGCGATATATTTTATATATCTGTTACCTGTGATTTCACACATTTATCCATTTTCGTGATCGAAAATTTGAATTACATTTTATAAGTAGGCCTTATGTGTTAGGTCGTTCTGTTCTTTGAGTATGTCGTTCAGGAAGTTTTTCACATGACTGTAAATTTCCAATTCTTCCAAAATATTCATAACACGTTCTTTATCAATTTTAAGTGAATCCAATGTTTTCGATGTGTCCTACTCTGTGATTTTCATTTCTTGTGTGTAGTAGAAAGCTGACTGATTACTTTCCCATGCTAGACTAGATTAATACCTGTTTCATATGTCTTGAATACGAGATGTCGTAATGAAGTGGAACGTCTTAGTTTAAGGCAAAATAACATTACACGACATATATTTTTACTTATTTATTTTTATTGTAAAATTACTAATTTCTATGTAAAAATTCATCTACTGAGTAGAACGAGTTGTCATTCAGAAATTCTTTCAATTTGTTTTTAAATTATGGTTGGCTATCTGACAGACATTTGATGTTATTTGGTAAGTGACTACAGACTTTGGTGGCAACATAATTAAATCCCTTCTGTGCCGAAGTTAGATTTAACCTTGAATGTGTAGATCATCCTTTCTCCTAGTGTTGCAGGTACGCACACTTTACTTTTGAATTGAGTTGTGTCATCAATGAGAAAAATTGATAAGTGAAACTACTGTAGATATCCCTAGATCCAAAAATAAGTGTCTGCAGAATGGTCTTGGGTGAGCTCCAGCAATTATTCTAATTACACGCTTTTGTGCAATGAATACTTTTTTGCTCAATGATAAATTACCCTAAAACAGGATGCCATATGAAAGCAGTGAATTAAAATAGGCGCATTAAGCTAATTTACTGAGATGTTTGTCACAAAATATTACAATAACCCCAATATCTTAAGTTGCTGAACTCAAACATTCAGTAGATCATCAATGCATTGCTTCCTACTCAATTTCTTATCAATGCACACACCTAAAAACTTTGAATATTCTATCCTAGTGACAGACGTGTGTTCACAGACTATATTTATTAATGGTGTCATGCCAATTACCGTATGGAACTGCATATACTGTGTTTTATGAAAATTTAGTAAGAGTCTATTTGTAGAGAACCACATAATAACGTTACAAAAGACATTTTCAATTTCATCCGTTACCTCTTGTTTGTCAGGTGTGAGTATTATATTTGCATCATAAGAGAACTAGCTTTGCATCATGGTAAATACAGAATGCTAAATCATTAATATTGCCACGATAACCGACTGCCTGCGTGGCGCAAGGGATAGCGTCACGGATTGCGGTGCTGAAAGTCGCCGGTTCAATCCCGTTCACTGGCAAAATTTATTTCGTTGTAATTAACATTTCCAGAATGTTCTAAATGTTTGTTATCTTTACTTGTTTCTTATGTTAACTACTCTTCTAATTTCTGGTACTTTCTGTCTGTGTATAAATAGCAGAGCACTCTGCCCGAGAGGAAGTCAGTGCTGCGTGTACGTTTCAGTTCGCAATAAACCTGCTTTCAGTATAAGTGCTGTGTTCAGTCTACAACCCTGCCTTCCAAGTCAAGCCTGCTTCCATTTCAACGCGACAGTATGTATCAAGAACAGCAAAGGATCCAAGACTTAACCCTGTGGTACCCCATTCTTGAGAGCTCCACATTTTGAGGAATCAGATGACTTTTGTTTATCTGAACCATCTATTCCAACTTTCTGCACTATTCCAGTTTAAAGTATGAATTAAACCGTTTGTGCACTGCCCCACTAATACCACAAAGCTTAGGCTTATCTAATATAATTCCATGATTTATACAATCAAAAGCCTTTGAAATATCACAAACAATCGCTACGGAGCATGTCATTTGTGATTCGCGAAAGCATACATAGTATGTTCTGTTGAAAATCATTGTTGAAAACCAAACTGACATATTTTCTTACCTTATTTTTACAAATATGGGAACCTGGCAGAAGTGAGGTTAGGTTTTCTATATAATGTTTAACAATCGCATATTTTAATCTGTCTGGGAAAATACCCTGCTGTCGTATGTTCTTTCAATCTTAAATTGTTGTTTCTCCGTTTGTACGATGTAGAAATTCGTACAGTTGTCATAGAAATTATGTAGACTACTGGGTATCAAAATTCTGGAATTTCGGTTTGTCTTGATCAAATTTGTGTTTTATGATTTTTTGTTGTGCGCAATTCTAATTTTATGTATGTCCTTCGAAAACTTCGTTCATTTATGAGGCCTAAATAATTAATTGGAATATATGTCATTTTTGTTGTAGATGTACATTATTTTTCAATGTTGTATTCTTTTGTATTATTAGTCTTTTAGATTTCGTTTGTTAGTTGTACATTTTAAGCACTATATTTAAATGGACATTATTTTTCTGCGCTACGAATAATATTTAAATTGCACGTAGTGGTTGCTTTGATATATATTTCTGATGTATGTTTAATTTTGATGTGTTTTCAGCTCAAGAAAAATTAGTTTTTGATTTCAAGTTAATGGTTACTTTTATTTTTTTGATGTAAGTTCTTAAGGTTTGAGTGTATTTCTTGGATGTCATAAGTTATTAACAATAAAGTATCGTCTACATATCTGTACTTGTTTATAACTTTTCACTTGAATTTTCTTTTTTCTATTGTATTTTTGAATGTGTCATCAATTGTTCCTGCTATACAGTTCCCCATTGCAACTCCATCTACATGTGTATAAAATTTTATTATTAAATAATTAATTGGAATATATGTCATTTTTGTTGTAGATGTACATTATTTTTCAATGTTGTATTCTTTTGTATTATTTGTCTTTTAGATTTCGTTTGTTAGTTGTACATTTTAAGCACTATATTTAAATGGACATTATTTTTCTGCGCTACGAATAATATTTAAATTGCACGTAGTGGTTGCTTTGATATATATTTCTGATGTATGTTTAATTTTGATGTGTTTTCAGCTCAAGAAAAATTAGTTTTTGATTTCAAGTTAATGGTGACTTTTATTTTTTGATGTAAGTTCTTAAGGTTTGAGTGTATTTCTTGGATGTCATAAGTTATTAACAATAAAGTATCTTCTACATATCTGTACTTGTTTATAACTTTTCACTTGAATTTTCTTTTTTCTATTGTATTTTTGAATGTGTCATCAATTGTTCCTGCTATACAGTTCCCCATTGCAACTCCATCTACATGTGTATAAAATTTTATTATTAAATTATTTATAATTATATCAGACCGCGAACTTTAAGAGGTATATAAATTCATGAAAAGCAGAAGGTTGGTTACTAGATAAATAATTAACTATAATTAAGCAGGAATCATGATTTTCATTCGTCTGTTATTTCAATTCCCAATGTTTTTGAAGTCGTACAATAATAATAATTTCATGTGGCTGATTAGCCTGGTGCATGTCTTTCAATTGGACGCCACTTCGGCGACTTGCTTGTCGAAGTGATCTATCTTTTCACAAATACAACTGTATTGTATTATATTATTATGGAAGTACTATTCGGAGTATATTACCTTTAAAACAGCTTTTCAAAAATCCATTTATAAAAAAGATAGAGGCACACTACCTCTACTTTTTCTTGATTTTCGTTGTAAATGTGTCTTAAAAACAACACATGTTCACGACATACGTTAGTCACAATGTTCAGTGAAGATATTAAAAATGATTGCTATTCATAAACTACTTTATATTTACATACTGTCCTTAATAATATTTTAAGAACATAAAACTACAGCACCTTTTCCTAATGTATCGCCAGTGCACGGTGAGAGAACGAAGAAAACTAGAAGAAGAAGGGGGAAAAACAGAGAGAGAGAGAGAAAGAGAGAGAGAGAGAGAGAGAGAGAGAGAGAGAGAGAGAGAGAGAGAGAAATGCGGAAGGCATGCATCCCAGCACGTTCCCGTGCGTGCGAAAACGTGTATTGTTGTCAGTCCCGTATAGCAAACAGTGGTCTATATTGGCATCGTTGATTCCGGTACAAACGCGCTTGCAAATAGAAGAAGAAGGGAGAAATAGTGTCGCCGAACCCGATCGCTCCGTCTTTAATACGTAAAGTCCTTAAGGATTGAAATGTCAGCCATGATGCATGTTAGTAGAAGGTGTGGGTATTTTATGATAAAACCGCCAATTATTGAGAAATATTTTAAAATTTTCAAATTTTTTATAAATTGTCAAAGTCAATTGCTTCGTTACTAGACCGTAGCTTACAAACTACTTAAACTAAGGTAAACTAACCTAAGGACAACACAAACACCCATGCCCGTGAGGGGGACTCGAATCCCCGACGGCGAACGGCCGCGCGCACCGCAGCATGGCGCCCCAGTGCGCACGGCTAATCCGCCGCGGCGAAGAATTTTTTTAAGAGACTACTTCTAAGGTTTAAATATTTGGTTTATGTTTGACTGAAAATTTCAAAAGATGTGGAATCTGAAAGAAGACTAATTAAAACAATAATTCTTCTCAAAATTTTAAAATATAATGCACCAGCCGTGGTGGATTGGCCGAGCTTTCTAAGGCGCCTTGCTGCGGAGCGCGGCTGCTCTCCGTCGGAGTTTCGAGTTCACCCTTGGGCATGTGTGTGTGTGTGTGTGTGTTATCCTTCGTAAGTTAGTTGAAGCAGTTTCTTATTTAGGGACTGATTACCACATCATTTTGGTCTAATATGTTGAGAAACATATGAACATTTAACGCACCTGGTTAAGTTCCAATATTTTCGGAGGTGGGCGTAAATTTTTCTTCGCGACGTAGAATCTTTGCAACATATGTACCATTCCTAACTTTCAACGATAAAAGATTGTAATTACACTGCATCTATACCCCAACTGTGAAAACGAGCTGCCAGAATTATTTCAGTTTGAATAAACAATGTGTAAATAATATTAATAACGTAAAACACACACACACATATATAAATATATATACAGGGTGTTTCACTAAGTGTGTTTGCCTCTGTAACTTATAAAATAATAGGTAACGGGAAATTTTAATGCGGTAGGTCAACACAAGAAATGTTACACTTTCTGCGGAGCTATGAACATAGTTTATTGTACCATTTTCGAAACAGTTACACCACAAAGAGATAATTTTTTAAAAGGAACAATTGTTTTTTCTATCGTGTATTGGATTCGTTTAAACCAGCTGCGTCCAAATCAATTTAAACTACATTCCTATCACTGTTAGTTTGGGAGCTACAACCCTTCAAAGTTCCGGGGGCGGAGGCTGCGATAGCGTAGCTGACTGGCCGAGTGGCTATCCCCTGGGTCACGGCCCACTGTCTCATGACCACCAGCCAGTAAGCTACGCTGTCGTAGCCTCCGCCCCCTAAACTTTGAAAGGTTGTAGCTCCCAAACTACCAGTGATAGGAATGTAGTTTAAATTGATTTGGACGCAGCTGCTTCAAACGAATTCAATGCACGATAGAAAAAATTATTGTTCCATTTAAAAATTATATCTTTGTGCTGTAACTCTTTGGAAAATGATACAATAAACTATATTCACAGCTCCCCAGAAAGTGTAACATTTCTTGTGTTGCCTTACCGCATGAAAATTTCAAATTTTCAAATGTTTGTTAAGCTTATGGAACTTAACTACGGGTTCATCAGTCCCTAAACTTACAAACTACTTATGAACTACCTTATACTAAAGAGGGCACAAATATCCATGCCCGAGGGGGGATTCTAACCCCTGACCGTAGTGGCCCATTAAAATTTCCCGTCACCTATTATTTTATAAGTTTTATTTGTTTGTATAGTCTATGGGACTTAACTACGGGGTCATCAGGCCCTAAACTTACAAACTACTTATGAATTACTTACGAACGAGGACGGCACAAATATCCATGCCCGAGGGGGGATTCGAACCCCCGACCGTAGTGGCCGTGCAGACCGTGACTGGAACGCCTTAGTCCTCTCGGCCACCGCGGCCGGCTATTTTATAAGTTACAGAGGCAAACACACTTAGTGAAACACCCTATATATATGGCATTATGCCGTAACAGGTTAGCTTCTTGTGTAATAAATCAATAAATACAAACTAATTTGTGCAATTGGACCTCCGCACAAACACCTTTTCCGTACCGAATCTAGCGCTGACGGTCACAGAATTAAATATCCCGAACTGTATCGCCATGCCATACTGCCGTATATAATGATTAATTTATTTTATTTCCAGTGCTGTCTGTAGTAAATTACACTTGTGTGATAATATGTAGCCGATTTAGCGTAATATGGCCATTAACTGAGCGAAAGTGTTGCCACAAATTACGACGAGGCTTTGTACGCCGAAAAAGCTGGATGCGTGACAGCCATTTTACGTGAAAACAGTTTTGTTTTTGCACGTAAATACGCTGATTGCCGTGTGACCGCGGCGCCGCCTGACAGCCGTCGGCCACGGCGCTGACGCCTGTCTCGTAAAGTGATATCCTTCACTGAGCGCGCACCAAACAACACGTTAAAATGAATTTACCCGAGCATATTTAACGGCCCTGGTACATTTTAAATCAGCGATACAGTAACAGGCTATTCTGTGTATTTCTTTCCCGCTAGAGATCTGTTGTTGCCGCGGTGGAGTGGCCGACTGCTCTGTTACGCGGCAAACATTGTGACAGGGAAATGTGTTAAGATCTTTGGTTTGCTCACTTTTAGCAAAACGAAATAAGGTCAGCAGCCGGTAGCAGAAAATGCTCGCCCGCCTTGCGTGATGACGGCAGCCGCTGCGTCGACAAGTTGGAAAGCCTACCGTCAGCGAACTGTGTGTGAGTGAAATGGCTGTCAGACATTTCATAACTACACGTAACTCTGTCACAAGAGTGAATAAGACCGCGGATAGCAATGGTAATACTACCGATGACAGTACTGCTAAAGCAGAATTACTAAACACAGCTTTCCGAAATTCGTTCATCAAAGAAGACGAAGTGAACACTCCAGTATTCAATCCAAGAACAGCTGCCAGCATGCGAAACTTAGAAGTAGATGTTTCTGGAGTAGCAAAACAACTTAAGTCACTGAACAAAAATAAATCTTCCGGGCCAGATTGTATACTAACTAGATTCCTCTCAGAGTATGCTGATGCAATAGCTCCGTACGTAGCTATAATTTACAACCGATCACTCAGCGAAAGATCCGTATCCAAAGATTGGAAAGTTGCACAAGTTACTCCAATATTCAAGAAAGGCAATAGGAGTGATCCCCAAAATTACAGGCCTATCTCATTGACGTCGATTTGCAGTCGGATTTTGGAACATATTCTTTGTTCGAATATTATGAACTACCTCGAAGAGAACGACCTATTAACGAGTAGTCAACACGGATTCAGAAAGTATCGCTCTTGCGAAACACAGCTTGCCCTTTATTCACATGAAGTGTTAAGTGCCATCGACAAGGGATCTCAAATCGATTCCATATTTCTGGATTTCAGGAAGGCTTTTGACACTGTACCCCACAAGCGGCTTCGTACGAAATTGCGTGCTTATGGAGTGTCTCCCCAATTGTGCGGTTGGATTCGCGATTTCCTATCAGAAAGAACACAGTTCGTTGTAATTGACGGTAAGTCATCGAGTAAAACGGAAGTGATATCTGGCGTTCTACAGGGAAGCGTTATAGGTCCCCTACTCTTCCTCGTGTTTATAAACGATTTATGAGACAATCTGAATAGCTCTCTTAGATTGTTCGCGGATGATGCTGTCGTTTATCGGTTAGTGAAGTCAACAGAGGATCAAAAGCAACTGCAAAGCGATTTAGACAAAATTTCTGCATGGTGCGAAAATTGGCAATTGACACTAAATAAGGAAAAGTGTGAAGTAATACACATGACCACTAAAAGAAATCCGCTGAACTTCAATTACGCGATAAATCACTCAAACCTTAAGGTCGTAGATTCTACCAAATACCTAGGAGAGTTACAATTACGAACAACTTTGACTGGAGGGAACACATAGAAAATATTGTGGGGAAGGCGAACCAAAGGTTACGTTTCATCGGCAGAACGCTTCGAAGATGCACCAGCTCCACCAAAGAGACTGGCTACATCACACTTGTGCGTCCTCTCCTGGAGTACTGTTGCCCCTTGTGGGACCCTCACCAGGTGGGACTGACGAATGACATTGAGAAGGTTCAGAGAAGGGCAGCTCGTTTTGTTCTATCACGTTACGGGGGGGAAAGCGTCACGGAAATGTTGCACGAATTGGGGTGGAAATCATTAAAAGAAAGACGTTATTCATTGCGGCGTGATCTGTTTGCGAAGTTTCAATCACCAAATTTTAGCTCTAAATGTGAAAATATTTTGCTAGCACCCATCTACTTAGGGAGACATGACCATCCCAATAAAATAAGAGAAATCAGATCGAAATCAGAACGATTTAGGTGTTCTTTCTTCCCGCGCGCTATTAGAGAATGGAACGGTAGAGAAAAGTTCTGAAAGTGGTTAATGAACCCTCTGCCAGGCACTTGAATGTGATTTGCGGAGTTTCTATGTAGATGTAGATGGATGCGTCAGCGGTAAATACACATCGGGCGAACATTGCATTTTCAAAGGGAACACATTCAAACCGTTTCATACGTCATAGCTTCAGCCAATTTTATGTATAAATACTCCCACACTTAAAACTAGCAGTCATTTGGTCTTCTGAATCGACGATTCCCAGGAGGTAGTCGTCAATTCACTGGCCTAATCGTTGTGCTCAGTCTTTGTCACAGATAGCAGTATGTACGGGTAGCTGCTAGAGGCAGCTAAGAGATGGAGTCTGGTCGAGGCCTTACTTCGCACTAAACATCATCTGGGAAGATGGTGATCCGCTGTGCTGACGACTTCACACCTCTATGGTGGCTGCCTTAGGCCAGCGCAGTCTTCAGTGGTTGGTTACTAACGGCCAATGTTCCTGTCGTCGAGGTAGCACTGTGGTGCTAATCCAGCCAGCCGGTGTCCCGAGTCGGGAACCAGCACGACATCCGACATCAGAGGGGTCCCTGCGTGGATCCAGTGGACAACACACACACACCCATGCCGAAGGGAGAACTCGAACCCCCGACGGCGAGCAACCGCGCGCTCCGCAGCGAGGCGCATTAGACCGCTCGGCTACTCCACCGCGGCCAGGCAACAAACTACTTCCTCTTGTCCTCTTCTGGCCGTTTATTCATCTCAGAAGTAAAATTAGCCTGTTTCACTTTTGCAGTCATCTATTCTGAGTTTAAACCCCTATATTTTCCGTGAATAGAAGTCAGGTCCAGTAATCAATTTTGTGGTAGAAAGAGCTTTTTGTAAATCAAAAGTGAACACGAATGTATCCTTGTCGTCCTTAGAAAGATATCTGAATTTCTTAATGGTTTGCCGCGGTGGGTAGCCGAGCGGTCTAAGGCGCCTCGTTGCGGAGGTTCGAGTCCTCCCTGGGGTAAGAGTGTGTTTGTGTGTGTGTGTGTGTGTTTGTCCTTAGGTTAGTTTACCTTAGTTTAAGTAGTTTGTAAGCTACGATAGATTTACAAACATTTGAATTTTCTTAATAGTTTCTTTCCCACCCTCTGCCTTCCTTTGTTGGTGTTCTTGCTCGTAGAGTACTTTCTGTAACTCATCCGAATTTTGACTCAGTCTGCATTCCTTAATTTTAAGATGAAACGAGTCACATGTTCTGCAAGTGTCACTTTTGGGATGCTTGAAACCGATATTAAGTGTTCGAAATATTTTCCTGTGTGTGTCCATTGAGACTGGATTATCGCCACATATTGCCGCGAGACACCACAGAAACCGACTGCCGGCGTGGCGCAGGTGGTAGCGTCACAGACTGTAGTGCTGAAGGTCGCCGGTTCAATCCCGCCCACGGGCAAAAATTTATTTCTTTGTAATTAACAATTACAGAATGTCTACATGTTTCTTATGTTCACTTGTAAATTCTATTTGTTTCTTATGTTAACTGTTGTAATTTCTGGTACATTCTGTCTGTGTATAAATAGCAGAGCACTCTGACCAAGAGGCAGTTAGTGCTGCGTGTATGTTAAATTCGCAATAAACCTGCTTTCAGTATAAGTGCTGTGTTCAGTTGTAAGGCCTGCTTCCATTTCAACGCGACAGTGTGAGAATGCAAAAGTTTGTAACCCACACAATTATTGTGCATATACATACTTAGAAAAGCATTATATTTTCTATTAATTGTAGAAGGTAAGTTTCATCACAAACAGTCCACTAAGCTACACTTTCTCTGAAGAACAGACTTATGACGAAAGAAACTACATTTTTGGAACAAAACATGGCATCTCACATTGTTCACGACAATGAATACAAGTGGCACTTAGTTCGTCTGTATAACTGATTTCCGAGTCTTCCTCTCCTGAATCTGAATTATATTCCATACCTGAATCCTTAAGAAACACATCACTATTATTTATATCGTCTAGATCAAGCTGGAACCTCTGTTTACTCCTTCGTTTCGTTCCAGAAGTAGCACAAATTTCACTCATGGCGTACAGCTTGATTTGTGGGTTACCGACTTCTGTTCTCTAAAATATGCAGATGTGGGTTAACAAAATCGTCATAGAGTACCATCTGTTGGTGTTAGGAGGGAACTACTTGGAGGGTAGACGGGAGAAGCAGCAAGCTACATCAGCGCCACCGTAGCTCCAAATCTCACTATTTGTGGGTTACCATGTTCTTGCCCACCACCCTTCATTATACTCGTGTGTGTCATGCCGGTTGAGGGAACCCCACACCCAGCAAACTTTCGTGCCACGCAGGCCGCAGCTGAGCAGGCGCTAAGCAACAAACGCCAGACAGTTCGGCTATTCCTATTAATCTTCGACCACGGGGGATAGTCGACCTCTGGGTCAGAGAGACTACTAAGTGCACTATATTTTACAGATGTCGTTCCTAGAGGCCTGAGCGGATTGCTTAGTGGCTAAAATGACCGCTCGCGAAAAGTGGGATGTTCGGGTTAGAATCCCGGTCAGGCAAAAATTTTTATATGTCACCATTAAATTATACAGCTCATGCTGTTCCACATTAGGAGATCCGAATACATTTATTGTATTTCATTTGACAGGTGTAGTGACCGCAGTGACATGCTTACATGTCTGAAGGACATTTGCATTGGTTCTGTCGATAATCACCAACACTACACACCATATTCTGTATTTTAGGTTGGGATCTTGAAAGACGACCGTCTGTCGTCTTCCATATATTTTTGTATAGTTTCTGTAAAGTTATAATTTATTTAATGTCATTAGATAATCATTTTGTTAAAACTTGAAACCCACTCTTTTCAAGGCTTGAGGAATAACATTTTTATTTCATCTAATAGAATATTAGTTAATATTGATTATTTTGTTATATTAATAATTTTTTATTCTATTAATTAATGTGGCATAAGTACGGCTTCTCCTCTACGCCACTGTCCCTGTGAGAATGTGCAGTTGTTTTACTTTTAAGTGGGTGCGAGAATCTACGGCTCTCTGAATGTGGGGAGTGATAGCTCGCTTTGCATCGTTCTCTCCGGCTCAGTATCGATAGCTGCTGATACTACCAAAGAGGTTTCTACAACCTTTGGTTACAGTCCAGTCAGCGAGCTTTCTCTAGCGCGAGTCTCGCTGTCCATCCCCACCACCGCTGTTTTCGTGGATTTTCCGGCTTCCGGTCGTTTTCCCGCGGCCCGATGGCCGCACGGCGGCTCACTCTTGGCTGGTCGTCTGTTGAGGTAAGGTTGGTTCGGCTCTTGTTTCTGGAGATGGTAGCGTTTCATTGACTAGCACGTTTAACGTAGATTCGTGGTCTTAGAATACATTTTTTGGAATATTTTCTCCGATCGTGTGCGTTTCTCTATTCAGTGATTTCCAATAGATAAAAGCGGTGTGTGTGATTCTAGTTGCAGTTTGATAACGGCTTGGTATGTTAAAACCTTTTGTGATCATGTGGCGGTGCATGAACTCTGTGTAAATACTTTCTAGCTTTGTGGGACCCGATTTCTAATAGGTGGTATGTTCATTTTATACAATGCATGTAAAAATCTTCTCATCGTTTCCTTCCGTGAGTGACATGGGTTCCACGTGGTTGGTTCATAGAACAAAGCCTTCCACTTCCACTCTTGTTTGTTCCATGCCCATCACGCAAGTAACTATGCGAGTATCCTTCTGATTTCCACTAATATTTCGCGATCTTCTCTCCCCGCCCATTTTAATTTTGCTGTCTTTTTCCGTCTGCTAGTACGCACTCTGTCTGTGTCAGTAATTCTCTCTGAGCCTTCAATAGCTTCCTTATGTAATTCTAAACATTTCTATGGGTTGCATGCCGTAATTCTTATTTTATTTTTCCGACTTTGTAATTATTTAATTTTTCTGGTTTTTCTGAGACTGGACTTGATCCGTCTCTGTAATCGTCCCCTATCGCGTGTAGCCGTATTTCATTCGCTTCCTTATATAATTCTAAGCATTTCTATGGGTTACATGCAGTAGTTTATTTTCTTTATTTTTCGGAAACTGAATTTATTCAATTTTATCGCTTTTCGGAACCACGTGGGTCCGAGTTCCGACTTCCGGGGTATGCATCTAGTCGCCTTAGTTCACGCCACTTCTTTTATAAAACCAGTACCTAGCTCGATTTCTAACAGACTGCAACTTAAGAATCCACCGTGATTTAGTATAATGAATCCGATTTTCAACCACTTCACCTTTAGTGGAGTGCGTTCATGTAACGTAGCCGTGTGTCGCCGTTAGCGTGTTTGCTCGCGGTCCAATTCAGATGTAATTTAACTTGGCTATACACACGCACCATCTCAAAACAGCCACGACAGACCAGAGCCAGCTTCAAAGTGTTTGTATATTGTGTTTTGTGCTACCTCCGACTTGATGAATTTCGCCTACGATAGCAGCGCCTGCTTCCGCCTCGTCTCAGCACGCTGTTTTTGGTGAGTTTCGCTGTGGCATTGCGTGTGTGTAAGAGAATGAGTGTTGTTTGTGAATCCTTCCCCCCAGTAGCGTTAAATAATGTATAATTTTGGCTGGGCACCGTCCGCATTAATCCATGTAAGAGATGCACTTTATTGTATTAACAAAATTGGGTGCCCATTTTACTTGTTTTTATCTGAATAAACAAGTTTATGTTCAGCATATTCCGTAAGTTGCCTATAAATTGTAGTTTTAGAGCACCTTCCCTCTTTTATTTAATATAGTCCTGAGAACATGTTCAGATGCAATAATTTTTTCCATGTCTAAATTCCGTTGCGCCATAAATGTTTTCTTACCCACCTTTCTAAGATAACTTTAATTGTGGTGGCTTGCTTATTAATGTCTGTGTGTAATAACGTGTGAGCTCCTAAGTATATTGACCACTGTAGTATTAACTTCCTGTTATTAAAGTAATTGAATCGAGTCAGTTCTCAGTTTGGGCCAGGGAACAAGGCTTTATAGCAGGGAGTAACTGGTAGTTCACACGGAATACACTTACTAATTTTAGTGACAAAACAAAGCCCTTATTACGTACAGTGGTCGACTTTTAAAGTGCTCTATATTTTACAGATGTCGCCGTTTAGCGGGCACACAACAAGGATCCTTTCGCCGATTGCTGATTGGCCGCAGCCAGCTATATAAATAATTTGCACCGATGCAGGCGCCTGTTTTTCCGCGTCGAGTCATGCCGAGTGCTATGATCCAGACAAGGGGTGTTTATTGCTGCCGACATAAGCCAGCCCATGGTTCTACTCTTTGCTAACTCTCTTCGACGCTGTTCTGATTTCTAATTTCTGTGTGACCACGGACTTGTGTTTTGGGCCTAACGGTAGGGACCAAGTTGTGACGTGTCATGGAAATTCGGGAGATTTGCCATGTCCCAATACTGGCCTTAGCCTCAGTGAAAGATTCCGTACTGTTAGTTTTAATTTTTGGGGTACACAAATACTGAGTGGGATATTTATCTAGCCCAGGAGCAAGGCCCTGTGTGATTTGGAATGGGCCAGAACGGCGGACAGTCTTCCTGCAGCCTGTCATACGTCTATACTTTGGCAGTGCCAACTCTTGGTACTGTGGATGCCAAGGAAGAAACGCCAATGGTCACTCCAGAAACACAGAAAAAAACAAATGAAGACGTCAGAAACGGCAACTGTGTTTATATCATGAGCCGAAAGTGCTATGTTATGTATTGTTTGTTAGTTATGATCTATGCCTATGTGAATTCAATTTATAGTATAATGTGTAGTGCTAATATATATATATATATATATATATATATATATATATATATATATATATATATATATATATATATATACGTAAATATGTATGGATTCTCTTGTTTAATTGCTAGATAGAAAAAGATGTTTCTCCAAACAGTTAAGAGCAGTACTGCAAATCTCGGAAGATAGAAGTCCAGATCAGCGGTCATAGCACAAAAAATCGAGGGATTCGTTGCAAAGTGGAAAGAACACGTAGATAATTTCGCGGGAAAGGCAAACCAGAGACTGCGTTTTATTGGCAGAACCCGTAAAAGATGCAACAGAACTACAAAAGAAACTGCATACACTACACTTGTCCGTCCAATTTTGGATTATTGCTGCCCAGTGTGGGATCCTTATCAGGCGGGTTTGACGGAGGGCATCGAAAGAGTCCAAAGAAGGGCAGCTCGTTTCGTGTTGTCACGATACAGGGGAGACAGCGTTACGGAAATGATACAGGTTCTGGGATGGGAATCATTACTACAACGACGTTTATCGCTGCGGCGTGGGCTACTAACGAAACTCCAATAGCCAACATTCTCCTCCGAATGCGAAAATATATTGTTGACTCCCACTTACATAGGTAGAAATGATCATCAGAATAAAATACGAGAAATCAGAGCTCGAACGGAGAGATTCAGGTGTTCTTTCTTCACGCGCACTATTCGAGAATGGAATGGGAGATAAATAGTATAATGGTGGTTCGATGAACCCTCTGCCAGGCACTTAAATGTGATTTGCAGAGTATCCCATGTAGATGTAGAAAGTGTGTTTATGTTGCCGCCGAATTACTTGTTAAAGAGCGAAGTAGATTTCTTTTGTGCCTTTGAGGAATGAACCTTGTACTTTTCAGTTAACTTAGAAACTATAATGGTGTTCGTGGAGACCCTGCACCACTATCTTGTGTTTATAAGCTGTGTCGTGTAAGAACGTTGTCTGGTATTAGTCACAATAATATCAAAGTTTAGGTCGTTCCTAGAGGCCTGAGCGGATTGCTTAATGGCCAACATGACCGCTTGCGAATAGTGGGATATTGGGGGTAGAACTCCTGTCAGGAAAAAAATTTTTGTATGTCACTATTAAATTATACAGCTGATGCTGTTTCACATTAGGAATTCAGAATACATTTATTGTATTTAATTTGACAGGTATAGTGGTAGCAGTGTCGGTTCCATCAGACGTGCTTACATGTCTGAAGGACATTTGCATTGGTTCCGTCGATAATCACCAACACTACACACCGTATTAAACATAAGGAGAAGCATGAATTAAAATTTATGCCATGGCCGGGATTCGAACCCGGAACCTCCTACTTACTAGGTATTTCTTTTCTTTTTTTTCCTGCTAAAATCAAAATAACGCCGGAAGCGTCCAAAACAGACAGAAACTAAACAGCTCTTCAGTGGAGGGAGGAGCAGGCCGGTGGCACGGCACCTGACGCCCCCACAACACACGTTGTTACATACAATAAAGAAAATTTTTTTTCCAGAAAGAAAATAAAACTTCAGTTTTCGAAATATGCTGATATCTTCCATAAACAGCATTTGAAATTAAAGTGTTGTTACCTGGTTGTACCTTGAAATCCTGTTGCTGCCTGACAATTTAAATACTGGCCAAGAAAAGAACACGGAAGCAGTTGGGGGTATCCACAGAACTTCTCGCGATTCTTTCCACCTAACTCCGAAGCTGTCATTTGATTCTAACCGACGCCCATTTTGTCAAAAATAATTTTAACACGTTGCCGAACATCTTGCCATGGTTTCTATATGTACATGTTTTTGCGAATTCAGTTTCCATGTACATTCTGAATTCCACATGTTAATCTCCACCAATGTTATTAAAAACGTAACTTGAATAGATGGAAAGTAGCCACATGACTACGTTGTTTTTTGTCATTGGGTAATATTTTCTATCAGGTGGGTACAGTAGTGTCAAGGGAATATTTTTAGCAGTGTCCCTTGTGACTAAAGCTATTTTATCTCTGGTCCATCTCCAATTATGGATTCGTTCTCCACATGTGTACCGGTATCCACCAGTTTGCAGCGACTACAGAGATTTGTCTCACTTTGTCCTATTTTGTGCAGTCTCTCATTGGTACTAATTGTATCATTTATTGCTTTATACCACGCTGATCGTACTTCAGACGAAATCACTTTACAATACATATTTTGCCACACCGCATCCAATCTATTCCATTAAACTTCTTCTCGATTGGATTCTTGCCTTTGTTTCCCTGAATTCTTCTATAATACCCTTAGCTGTTAAATGCTGAGATTGCAGTAAGCCTTTTCTGATGTAACTCCTTTCATGGTAATATATTTTTATATGTCTTAGGTAGGTGCTTAAGACCACTCAGCTAACACGGCGTTATAGCCAATGCAACTACACGGACTGTCTTAAAGCACGTCTCCCTCCACACCATATACTTTAATTCTGCCTCATATTCCCTGTGAAATGCGTATCAAATTGTCAGGGCTCTCCTACATTGGAATAGCACCCCAGCAAAGAACGCGAATAGGAAGTATCCCGCCTTTTTCCTCAGGCCGAGGTGATATAAATATCAACAAATAATACAATTCCTTGAGACAACATTGTCTCGTTATACCAAAGGTAGTTGTTTTGGCTACAACGCCGTGTTAGCTGAGTGGTACTAGAGGCCGTCAAACGCGGCCTGGCTCCCGCTCGTTCCCGCCAGAGGGAGCGGCTAGCGAGACCGCCACACCCGGGAGCCGGCCGTGCCGATAACACAGTCTCGGGAGCGAGAAGACTCGCTACTCCCGGCTGGCATGTGGAACAGCCGACAGCAGTGCGCATGCGCACGACCAGCCCCCCTCACGACGCCGTTAATTTCTGCGCTCGTCCGGCACACGTCTACGCCTGTGCGTTCACACTGCCGGCCGGGCCGAGCCGAGCGGGGATGTGCCAAGGCGAAAAAGAGGGGGAAAAACAACTTTTTCGATTTTCAAGTTGTAAGAAATTTTGACGGTATATAAGACCACATCGCATCCTTTTATCAACTTATTTTTTCCTTTTACGCTTTGCGTTGCCTGTGTAAAAATAAAAAGTCTACTTTTCATTCCGCACGAGTTTTCAGTTTCGTAAAGCTCCTCGCTCGATTTTGATGAAAGTATTCGGTTGAAAAATCTGATTTTTGGACACAGGATAGTACAACATCTTAGCTTTCCAATAAAACATTCACCTTTTCGAAATTCGTAACAATCGTTTTCTAATGATGCTTTTTGTCAGGTATGGGCACTTGATTTACAAATCGTGTATTGAAAAAGTTCGATAGTGGGCAGCATACTGTACTATGCATTTTAGGACATACATTACAGCAAGTGAAATGGAGCTAAAAGAACAGAAAAGTTTTTGAAATGGTAGTCGCACTGATATCTACCTCCTTTCACAAGTAATTGTGAGTTATCTGAGCGGCATCATGTCGCGACCGTAAGCCTACGAACTCGGCGTGTGTTGAACGTGGCGTAAAACACTGCAGTGCCGAAAAAATTATTTGCTGGCCACGTATGTTGGTCCCTCGTGATGTGTTAATAATTCATAACCAGAAAATAGAAATACCCTAATTTTTCTTGGGGGGCAACCGATTACAATGGACAATGATCTGGTATGGTTTTATGTGAGGTAATACTTCACTTAAGAGGTATACAAGTAGTTTGTTGTCCACATTGTACAATTGATGGAATACATATTTCGTGTTTCAAACTACAAGAGAAGAAACAATTGATGTTAACTGCGAATTTGCTGTTGATGGACTGAAATAAAATTTCTGAAATTCTACTCAATGACTTTCTAGTTGAGGATAATAAACGGAAGAAACCCAAAAATATACTTACATTTATTGATGCATCTACACCTAAGATCACACTATTTAGCTTTCTCTTAAGCTGGCCGCGGTGGCCGAGGGGTCTGCGGCGCACCAGTCACAGTCTGCACGGCCGCTACGGTCGGGAGTTCGAATCCTCCCTCGGGCATAGATACCTGTGTCATCTTTAGTATAAGGTAGTTCATAAGTAGTTTGTAAGTTTAGCGACTGATGACCCCGTTGTTAAGTCCCATAAGCTTAACAAACATTTGAACCTTCTCTTAATTTTTGCTTTTGTAACTCCCAGAAAATGTTCTACCGCAAGGTGAAACAATTTATATACAGTGTCTCACATAAAAGCTCTATCCCTCAGACCGAGACTAAAGTAGGAGTACATAACAGTAAAATTAAAGACATTTAGTTACCTCCTGCTAAGGGATGCTGCAATTTAAGGCCATGGGGGTACGTCAGGTGTGCCAGATTTATGTGGTACACGCTGTACCATGTTTCAGCTCATCTCCACTTTCAAAGAACTCTACACGGTTCTCAGAATTTTTATTTATTTTGTTAGGAAGCTGTTGATGGGAACTGCTTTTCTATGAACATATCCTGAATCTCACAATTTTCCTTGTCTCCATGGTACTTTCATATCGATTTTTATACTTTAAATGAAAGGAAAACGCGCAGATTTAGTTTAGCCTCAGACACTGCAGATCAGTAAAGGATGAGAAGCAGGTGTCATTTGTTTCATGTTGTGATTTGTTTTTTGGTTCTTAGTGGGCTTGTGGCCAGCAACAAGGGATCGTCACCCACTGTCAGTGGAAGATCGAAGGAAACACAGGTGTGACCAGTACTTGTTCACTGCCATCTACTTTGAGCCAGCTAACTGTTAATTGATTTTGTAATTTTACTACTATTGTTTGCACACTGTAGTGACTCATAGAATTATAAACACATTAGAAATATGTGGTATGGACCCATCCCATTAATTTCGACTAACATTTAGGAGAGTTTTTCCTTATGTGAAAAACTAAACATTTCTTAATTTTTTAAATTCATATTACAGAATTAATAGTAATAGAAGAAAAATAAACATATTATCATAAGTATAATTGAAAAAAAAATCATGCAGAGGAGCTTCTGCTGAAAGCAGGCTGGAGGCTTGTGATACTTGCGCTGCAGAAGCAACACCATACCTCAATCGGTTCGTGGCGGCGCCGACTCGCGCCGAGAATATTAAAGATATCGAATGTTAAAGGAAGGAAATACTCTCCTAAAGGTTAGTCTATATGGATGGAATGAGTGCATTACCAACTATTTCTTATGTTAATAAAATTCGACGGTTCACTACAATGTGAGAACAGTTATAAAGAAACTAGGCGACCTGTGCAAATACTTTGCAGCATTAGTAGCCAGTCATGTGAAATGGAAATAAGTAAAATTAAATATTTATCATTTAAAAATATTTATTATAGATAGTAACAGTATACAGAATATTATATATGCTTGGGTTTTCTTAAATTCATAACACTTATTTAAAATCAATTATAATTATAAAATAGATTCTTTTAATATATAAGAAAGATAGAGGACCCGTTCGAATAAGACCCGTACTTCACACCGTTAGTGGAATGACTAAAACGTTGGGAAGTTAAATGTTCACGTATAGCTTTCTTCAGAATCAATCCGTGCAAGTGTTTAAAAGCACAAATGAAAGATCTTGATCCGTTGAGCGTTGTTAGATCAAAGAGAACTGTGTACTTTATTTAGAAATGAAGATATCCTAAAACAAACCGATTAAAATATTCAATGCAAGGACAGAAGGATCCCGCGTTTGAATGAAAGTAAACGAAGGAGAGACTTAAGTTAATTATGATACTTGATGACAAATCTGCGAGTAAATACCTTTCGCTTAAAGCGAAAATGAAGGAAATGGGTCGGATAGAACGGCTTGACAGAATGACTTTAGTTTACACCCAGGACATCCCCATAAGAAATATACAGAAGGAAATCCCGTTTGAGTGTAGAAAAAGTTTTACACAGAAATGAAGGAAATCAGCTGGGTAGTTTAGTCTGTCCGACTGACTTTAGTTTTCGTAGATTCTTTTAATATATAATACAATAAAATCAATGAACTGTTAGCAGGATTCTTGAAGTGGCCAGCAATAGATCTTCTGCTGACAGTGGGTTGGGATTCCGTATAGCTGGGGACAAGCTCTCCCCCCTCAGAAAAAAAAAAGAATAAAGTGACGGACGCTTCTCATCCTTTACTGACCTGTCCTGCAGTGTCTGAGGCTAAAGTAAACCAGCGTATGTTGAAAATTCGAAAGTACCATCTTGCAGACAAAGAAAATTGTCTTCAAATGATACAGCAAAATGTTCGTAGAAACGTTGTTCGCCTCAGACAGGTTACTAAAAGCAACTCAGTTCATTCCTACTTTCATCTCAAACGTGAAAGTACCGCATTTATGTCGGACACACTGTATACAATTATTTTCACCCTGTGGGAACACATTTTCCGAAAGTTACAAAAGCGAAAAGGTATATATTGTGTCTTAGTAGTAGATGCATCAATAAATATAAATATCTTTTGACTTTCTCGTTCATCTGCAACTAGAAAGCCGTTAATTGTAATGTCACAAAATTTTATTTCAGTCCATTATGAGCGAAGTCGCCGTTTACATTACTTTGTTCTTCTCTTCTAGTTCCAAACACGAAATATAAATTCCACGAATTGTATTATGTGGAAAAAATCAGATGTATGCCTCCCAAAGTCAAGTATGATCTGCTGTAAGACCGTAGCAGATAGTTGTCCATTGTAATCGGTTGCCACCCAAGAAAAATTAGTTCATTATTATTCTCTGATTATGGATCTTTAACACATCACGAGGTACCGACAAACGTAGCCAGCAATTCAGATTTTTCGGCACTGCAGTGCTTCACGCTACGCTCAACACAGGCTGAGTTCGTATACTTGTGATCGCGGCGCGAGGGCCCTCAGATAACTTGCAATTACTTGTGAAAGGAGGTAGATATCAGTGTGATTACCATCTCAAAAACTTTTTTGTTCTTTTAGCTCCATTTCAGTCGCTGTAATATATGGTCTAAAAATCATAGAACAGTAACCTGCCCGCTATCTAACTTTTTCAATACACGATTTGTAAATCAAGTGCATATACTTGAGAAATAGCGTCATTTGAAAACGACGGTTAGGAATTACGAAAAGGTGAGTGTCTTATACGAAGGCTTAGATGTTTTACTATAATGTGTCCAAAAATCAGATTTTTTAACCGAATACTTTCATCAAAATCGAGTGAGGAGCGTTACGGAACTAAAAACTCGTGCGGAATGGAAATTAGCCTTTTTATTTTTTCACAGGCAAGGCAAAGCTAGTAAGGAAAAACTAATTTCATAAAACGATGTAGCGTGGTCTTATATACCGTGAACAATTTTTACAACGTGAAAATCGAAAAAAAAATTTTCCCCCTTTTTTTGTCTCGGGTACGCCGGCGCGTTGTGTGAACACGCAGCCGGCGGCGTGCGCCGACTAGGCTGAGGCGGCTCAGCCAAGCTCAGCTCGTCCCGGCGGGCGCGCGTGAACCCGGGAGTATCGTGACTCGTCCTGCCCGAAACGTCTCGCTCTCGCGAGTGTGACGTCATCGCTCCCCCTCTACCAACCATTTACCCGCCGTCAGCCGTCGAGAGCGACGCGCGAGCGCTGCGGGAACCGAGCGGGAGTGGCGCCCGTTTTGACGGGCTCTAAGTGGTACTTTGGTATAACGGGACAATGTTGTCTCAAGGAATTGTATTATTTGTTATTTACCACACACCGTATTCTGTATTTTAGGTTGGGATCTTAATATGGAGCTTTAGGGTTCATACAGGTTATGTATTTCTTTTCATATTATATCAGTATGCAATGTGTTTCCGTCAACTGCCTTTAAATCTTCAGTGTAATTGTTTTGTTGAATCTTTGTTCAGAAGTACTGTGTCGTTTTCTGGAAAAAGTTGAAAGGTGTCTCAATCTTTGAGCGCCATCTCATGTGTTTATACATATCACCCCAGCTCATTACATGGCATAAGGAACTTGTCAATAGGTAGTATAGGTATTAGGTGCCTCGAAGTGGAGAATATTTTGGACTTGCATTCATGGTAGCAAAGTTTGTCGGCTGTTTATTCTTTCTGGGCGCCCGTGAAGGCGAGCTGAGGGAAAGCTGGCAAGGGCAGGGCGACGCGCCTCTAAAGCGCCTTCCCCTCCACAGTTCACGGAACAGGAGACCCCCTTCTGTGCTAACGAAAACACGTAGTGGCTGCTGGCACAGACTAACATATACAGAGAAGTAGCTCACCATAAACCACTGTCCTACACTCCCCTCGTAGTTCCGTAAGATGCTAGCAGGTGTCAGGCGGTTCGCTGGCTTAGGGTGCCTCTCGCACGTCAGAGGGTAGCGTGGAGGGGAGGCTGAGGGAAGAGCTCGTGCCGCCTGCCACGAGGCCACGGCTGTGTCCGGCGTGCTGGCGTTTGAGGGGAGGTGGTGGTGGGGGCAGCCGCTACCTGCCGCCTGCTCTGGCCAGTTTAAAGGGCTGCTTATAACCACAGCGCCATCATGGGACATCTTACGGAACTGCTGGAAACCCTCCCTCCCCGCACCCTGGAGCGTAGGACCGGGCCCTTACGGAGGTATCCCGTCTGTATATATTTGTCTGTGCTGCTGGTCGTTTCTACCATAATAAGTTGGAATGCAGATGGCGCGACTCGGTGGCGGCAAGAGTAGAGCCGTTTGCGTGTAACCAGCAATGTTCGTTGCGACTCTGCTTTATCGAGAGGTGAATGACAGATGCCCACGCGGGTGAGACTTTGCCGCACCGACGCTGGCTGGACCTTGTGATTGGCTGAAAACGTTGTGCTCTGTGTATCCCTACGCGCCCAGTGTGGAGGGAGACACCGTTTGAATCCATTGGCTATTTTTTTAAATCCAGCATCGGTGATTGGGTGCTCTTGGTCGGCCGCGGTGGCTGAGGGGACTGCGGCGCGCCAGTCACGATCTGCACGGCCACAACGGTCGGGGGTTCGAATCCCCCTCGGGCATGGATATTTGCGCCGTCTTTAGTGTTAGCTAGTTGATAAGTAGTTTGTAAGTTTAGGGACTGATAATCCTGTAGTTAAGTCCCATAAGCTCTACAAACATTTGGGTGCTCTTGCTCGCCAGTGCAGAGGTGAATTTTGTGAAGAGAAACCTAAGGAGTCTCCAGGAGTCTGTCAACTGGTGCCTTCCGAGGTAGTCGTACGTGGCTTCTCTGGAAGCTCATTGTCTGCCGTTTTCAAATTGTATGCGATTTTGATTCTATGGTAAACTTTGAAAGTGTTTTGAATCCTTTCTAGCCGGCCGCAGTGGCCGAGGGGACTAAGGCGCTCCAGTCACGGTCTGCACGGCCACTGCGGTCAGGGGTTCGAATCCCCCCTCGGGTATGGATATTTGTGCCGTCCTTAGTCTTAGCCAGTTCATAAGTAGTTTGTAAGCTTAGGGACTGATGACCCCGTAGTTAAGTCCCATAAGTTCTACAAAGTTTGAACATTTTTTTAATCCTTTCTAGACGCTTTTGGTTTGCAGAGGGAAGTGGGAGCGCATATATTAGTGTGAATTCTGCACCGCATCGCCTTTAGTCCTTCAATTGGTAACAAATGTTCAAATGTTTGTAAGGCTTAAGGGACTTAACTACGGAGTCATCAGTCCCTAAACTTACAAACTACTTATGAACTAACTAATACTAAGGACGGCACAAATATCCATGCCCGTGGGGGGATTCGAACCCCCGACCGTAGCGGCCGTGCAGACCGTGACTGTAGCGCCTCAGTCCCCTCGACCACCGCGGCCGGCCAATTGGTAACAGTACCCGCTAAGTTCGTACTTAGCAGTTTTAGAGTCACAATTTGGCATCACGTTCACTGGAGCGTTGATTTAATTCCGATAACGTGTACCTTGTTGCTTGAGTGGAGTACGTACTGGAGACATAACTGTGCCGGCAGTTGACACTTCAGTTCACTTGCCACTCTACCGCAGTGGGCAGGTGCTGTGTGATCTGTGTAGATCAACCGCCTTTTCTTTGACCTGATACTCGATCCTCTAGGGAAATACTGACACAGGCAGATTTCTCTGGCGAGTGACTTCTGGGTCACACACGCAGTAGCTATACTCCATCAGGGCGTTCGTGTCTGCTCCACATTCTTGGCGATTTCACAGCTCGCGCACCAACGCTTCCGGCGACGGCGCAGCGTCTCGTGAACGACGTGGTAAAGTATCTGTTATCACAACATAATAATTCTGTCGGTGGTTGTTTATGTTCGCATCCCTGTACAGTCTCGTTTAAACGCACGTAATTATCACTTTAACGTACCTCTTATTTTTGTGGCTTCATATTCTGGGGTAATTCATCATTTAGTAAGAATCTATTCATTGCCCAAAAGCGGGTCATCAGAATAATTGCTGGGGTCCAACCAAGATCATCCTGCAGACATTTATTTAAGGATATAGGAATCTTCACAGTAGCTTCACAATATATATATATTCACTTATGAAATTTGTTATTAACAATCCAACTGAATTCAAATGTAACAGCAGTGTGCATAGCTACAACACTAGGAGAAAGGGTGACCTACACTATTCAAGGTTAAATTTAGCTCTGTCACAGAAAGGGGTTAATTATTCTGCCACAAAAGTCTTTGGTCACTTACCAAGTAGTATCAAAATTCTGACAGATAGCCAACTAGCATTTAAAAATAAATTAAGAGAATTTCTGAATGGCAATTCCTTCTACACATTAGATGAATTTCTAGATAAAAGTTAGTACTTTAGGAAAAAAATAAAAAGAATTAAAAAAAATTCAAAAATTGAGTGTCATGTAATATTATGTATTGGCACCTTTTCATTTAACTGACACGTTCCACATCATTACGAAGTGTCGTATTCATGATCTATGGAACAAGTATTAATCTAATCTAATCTGTGCTATCGCGAAGGCTCTGTCTTTGATGACGACCTGGTCAAAAAGCTGGCCTCACAGCCAGAAATGATATTGATCTAAGCTCATGTCCCCTTTGTCATGTATAGTGTCAAGTGTGTTAGCAACAAATTGTGTTTGTTCTCAAGTTAATGTACCCTAATTTGCGGGCCCCTATCACATTTTTGGCTGGGTATATTATTTATGTTGATAAATTTTTAGTGATTGTTATCGGAGTAACAAGTTCTTCAGACCTTCTTGGCCTTCCGCCTGCCCAATTACACTCCATAAATATAAAAATAAACCCATCACACGTGATTGGTAAGTCTCAATTTAGAAGGTCAGTCAATTCACCGAACTCAGCACAGAAGATCAGCTAATTTGCAATTACAGGCTTATTTTAAAGTTTAGTGGTATTTAATGTATTCACTTTCTTTCTTATGGCATGTATCGGCTTTTGTGGTTATTACCCGATTTTCTCAATTTTTGGTACTGTGTAATGTATCGTTATTAAACTTTATATGTGCAGTCGTATTGAAAACTTTTCCTTTCGTGTCTTTGATCTTGTATATTAATTTCATTGCCTAACTAGTCATTAATAACGTAATTTCATTCATAGTGAACGATGTTTTCTGAATGTCAGTAAACGTGTCATTCACAATTTTAACAACGAAAAATCACAAGATACTTGTTGTTTATGCTCTGCAAATTCTCACCTTCAGATGCGTTTTGCTGTGATGTCTTCATGACTGTTGTTCTGTCTCTCTCGCTCGTGGTAATCATTTTGATGTGATGTACAGAAATAGCGTAATGCTATTTTTGATCTTATACTTACAAGTATCTTGCAGCCCTCATTGTACAGAATACCACATACTTATAAAGCATCTTTTACACTGCTTTTGTAAACGAAACACGTTACACAGACGTTCTTATTGCATAGATATTCAAAGACTTTGTATACAGTTAACGATGTTCTATGTTTGTGACATGATATGTAATATCTCACAAAAATAATCTAGTAATTTCGATATATTTGTTTCCTTATCGTCCCCAATGAGGATAAGGGAGAGCCGGCAGCAGTGGCCGAGCGGTCTGCGGCGCGCCAGTCACAGTTTGCACGGCCGCTGAGGTCGGTGGTGTTGTGTTGTCCTTAGCGTAAGTTAAAGTTATTCAAGTGATTACTGTGTAAATATAGCGACTGATAATCATGCAGATTGGTCGCATAAGACGTCACACACATTTCAACATTTTTTGGGAAGGGAGATAGTGAGAGTGTGATGTAGTGGATAAAGTGCCGGCCTTTGCAGTAAAGGAACTTGGTTTCAGCGTCCATCCCGTTTGTACATTTTAATTTGAATGTAGAGTTGTAGTACCTTCTAGATGTATTGAGAAATAATGTTCCAAGAGTCTTTTAGTATATATAACTGTGTGAACCTGTGCCTGGAGTCCGTACATTCTGTGCTTTTGTACGTGTATGACAGGTGCTAAATAAATTGACAGAATATATGACATCCTTGCGAATGGGCGAAGCTGAAAATGTGTACCCAGCCGGGACTCGAAACCGGGACTCCTGCTTCCTAGGCAGTTGCGCTGACCCCTACACCACTGGGACACAGTCATCACCGCACCTGCAAGGACTACCTAAGCACGCCTCCCGTCAGATACAAATTCCCAGCTTCGCCCTGCCCACAGTACTCAAACTCATAGTTTTGAAACTAATTACCGTAAGAGTAAGGGCCACAAACTCGCCCACCTCTTCCCACTAACGAAAGGATCGTTGCCCGTCACCGGCATATTATATATATATATATATATATATATATATATATATATATATATATATATATATATATATATATATATACATGTGGCGTCTGTTCCGAAAGAACAGACGTCACTTCTGATCCTGCAGTTGTTATTCTTTCATATTCATAGAAATATGATTTAATTGATGAAAGAAGAAAATATAAAAATGCAGTAAATGAAACAGACAAAATGGAGTACAGAAGATTAAAAAATGAGATTGACAGGAAGTGCAAAATGGCTAAGCAGGAGTGGCTAGAAGCCAAATGCAAATCTGTAGAAGAATGTATAAGAAGGGGAAAAGTAGATACCGCCTACAGGAAAATAAAAGAGACATTTGGGGACAAGAAAAGCAACTCTACGAATATCAAGAACTCAGATGGGAAGCCGGTTCTCAGCAAAGAAGGGAAAGCTGAAAGGTGGAAAGAGTACATAGAGCAGCTCTACAAAGGAAATGAACTTATAGACAATGTGGTAGGAAGGGAAGAGGACGTAGATCAAGATGAAATAGGAGATGCTATACTGAGAGATGAATTTGACAGAGCCTTGAAAGACCTAGGTCGGAACAAGGCCCCAGGAGTAGATGACATACCCTCAGAGCTACTAAAGTGTCTGGGAGAGCCAGCCATGACAAGACTATTTGAACTGATGTGTAGGATTTATGAGACAGGCGAAATACCCTCAGACTTTAAGAAAAATGTAATAATCCCCATTCCAAAGAAATCAGGCGCAGACAGGTGTGAAAATTACAGAACCATCAGTTTGATAAGTCATGGTTGCAAAATTTTAACACGAATTATCTACAGGAGAATGGAAAAGCTGGTAGAAGCTGACCTCGGGGAAGATCAGTTTGGATTCAGGAGGAACATAGGAACCCGGGAGGCAATACTCACTTTACGTCTTATCTTAGAAGATAGATTAAGGAAAGGCAAACCTACATTTTTAGCTTTTGTAGATTTGGAGAAAGCATTTGATAATGTCGACTGGAATACACTCTTTCAAATTCTGAAGTCAGCAGGGGTAAAATATAGGGAAAGGAGAGTTATTTATAACTTGTACAAAAGCCAGACCGCAGTTATTAGACTCGAAGGGCATGAAAAGGAAGCATCAGTTGGGAAGGGAGTAAGACTGGGTTGTAGCCTTTCTCCAATGTTATTCAATTTGTACATCGAGCAGGCGGTGAAAGAAAGCAAGGAAAAATGTGGAATAGGGATTAAAGTACAGGGGGAAGGAATAAAAACATTGCGTTTTGCTGATGACATTGTAATTCTGTCAGAGACAGCAAAGGACCTGGAAGAGCAGTTGAATGGAATGGACAGTATGTTGAAGAGAGCATATAAAATGAATATTAACAAGAGGAAAACAAAAATAATGGAATGCGCTCTTAGAAAATCAGGCGATGCTGAAGGAATTAGATTAGGAAAAGAAACAATGAAAGTGGTAGATGAGTTTTGTTACTTGGGTAGTAAAATAACATGTGATGGTCGCAGTACAGAGGATATAAAATGCAGAATGGCAATGGGAAGAAAAGCATTTTTGAAAAAGAGAAATTTGCTAACATCGAATATTAATTTACGTGTAAGGAAGTCTTTTCTAAAGGCATTTGTGTGGAGTGTTGCCTTGTACGGGAGTGAAACATGGACGATAAGCAGTGCGGACAGGAAGAGAATAGAGGCTTTTGAAATGTGGTGTTACAGAAGAATGCTGAAGATTAGGTGGGTAGATTGCATAACCAATGAAGAAGTACTAAACAGAATTGGTGAGAAAAGGAATTTTTGGCATACCCTGGCTAAAAGAAGGGATCGCTTGGTAGGACACATTCTTAGACATCGGGGAATTGTAAATTTAGCATTGGAGGGAAGTGTGTGGGGGAAAAATCGCAGAGGGAGACCAAGAGACTCGTATAGTAAGCAGATTCAAGTGGATGTGAGTTGCCGTTCTTATGAGGAGATGAAAAGGCTTGCTCAGGATAGAGTAGGGTGGAGAGCTGCATCAAATCAGTCTCCGGACTGAAGACCATAACAACACATTCATAGAATATATGACATCACCTGTGAATGGGCGAAGCTGATAATGTGTACCCAGCCGGGACTCGCACCCGGGTCTCCCGCTTTCTAAGTAAATCATCGTTGAATTTAAACCGGTGTTAGTTAATCAAACAGCTACGTTTGACGACACCACTACGTGTCATAATTCTGATGGAGACGTCGGATAAAGCAGACATGCGATAGTAGTCAACATTGTCAGCAAAGTGGCTCCTATCAGGTCACGACAAAGACGTCGTTTGCGTGGTGAGAAATCCGACTTAGAGCCCTTCTCAACTCAGCGGAAGATGTTGGAGACTGAAGATGAGTAGATGACTGACATAACGCCAACGGTTTGCCAACACGTGAGACATCATTGCGTGTTCTCTGGCGCTAATAATCAAAACTCAGACGTGAGGTTGAAGGGATACGAGAGTACCTCTAAATTTAACAAATGGGACGACACCGTAAACCTAGCTAATGTTAATTTCTACTTGGAGGGGACAGCCGAGCAATAGCATGAAAATAACTAGGACAAGCTGGGCGATATTACAAACGGAACTGTAGAAATACTTTGGAGATGCAGACAGACAGAAACGTCAAGCTGAAGAGAAACTGAAGTGCAGAGCGAAGCGTCGAGGTGAGACTACAAACGCATACATTCAAGACGTCTTGGGGCTGAGTAAAAGACTCGACCCTACGATGAAGGAGAAAGAGAAGCTTGCATATATTACGAAAGATGTTGCTTAGGACATGTACAAGGCACTATGCACGAAGATTTCGACAACAGACGACTTCATAAAATGGTGCCAGTACTTCCAGACCATGCGTCAATTGGACGTAACAAGTTTGAATGACTCGCGAACGTCCATGGCTGCCATGTAGGAAGAAACCGACCTTGCAGCCGTCACTCGTGACATAGGAAAAAGGTTCCGAAGGCTCTAGGAGTGCACACCAAGTCGAGAACAGACACACTTTAAGAAATAACAAGGGGGGAAGTGGAACAAACACTGGTTCCAATCCATAGCCGTCCAGTTCTGTCTAAAACGGTGAAACAGTCGAAGTCAAGGAGGATGCACGCTCATGCAACGTAGTCTGAGGAACCTGATTATTCCACAAGGGAGACCGGAACAACCAACCAGTATGCTTTCACTGTGAGAAACCGGGACAAGTGATACGCCATTGCGGCGACAAATATTTGCAGATGCCTGTGCCAGCAGACGTACGCAGACCGAAACCACAAGACGAAGAAGAAAAACAAAAGGTTGTATTTTAAGGATGACGCAGAACACCATGCCACACGCTGGCCGCTGGAGAGGACGCTTCCCAACGAGAGCATCACGGTCTCTAGTGCCTATCACGGACTCCAGCCAACGCAACCTACAAAACTAAAGCGAGTGACCTTCTTGGAGGTGAGGCCGCCGAAGAAACAAATCGTCCGTTATCAGTAACTGCGAAAATGAAGGGACCTTACATCAATGTCATTATGGATGACCAATCAGCACGAGCTCTTGTGGACTCGGGAGCATCATATTCGGCTATTTCGGAGAAGTACAGTCGCCAGTTGCAGAAGATCACTTTTGCCATCAACAAAAAGACCCAGATGAAGGTGGCTAATAGGAGGTATGCGCAGCCTACATGACAATGCATTATTTTTATGTGTATAAATGACCAAACGCAGCCATTTGAATTCCTTGTTTATAAGAATGCAGTCATTACGTCATTCGCGGGTAGGACTTCCTAAAGGCTTCCCGACTAATTATAGATTGTCATCGCTCAGAGATTATGTTAGACGAGATAAATGTTTGTAGAGAAGCTATGTGTGTTGGATGAAGTGTTTATTCCTGCGGTCCAACACATTAGCCCTTGGACCTCTTTGTGGAAGGCAATAGGAGATTACCTCTGGAATAAGATGTATTAGTAGCAGCCTCTGTTGTCTCATTTAAGAAAGAAATTGGGAAATCATGAATAGTTAACTGCCGCAAAGGGGCACACCTCCTTCCAAGTGGCTTGTGCATAGCAAGTGCTAAGCTGTTAATTGTAGAGCAGCTGAGAGTTTTTTAACGAGCTTGCAAGCGAGATTAGTGCTGCCACTACAAGACAAGGTGTTCATGCTCGAATGTCACCAGTCTTATCAAGGGATGAAAAGGGTAGCTACTCCCCGTTCTTCAAGAGTTCTCAAAGGGTTTCGATTCAAAAGTGAAGAACAAATTAGACCAGTCGAATATTAAACACCGAATTGACACTGGCGACCATCAGCCAATTATCCAGAGAGCGTATCGTGCGTCAGCAGCAGATCATCGCTTTACTCATGAAGAGGTAGAGAAAATGACGAGAGCCCATGGTCATTATCAGTCGTTCTTGTCAAACAGATGGATGGCAGTTGGCCGTTCTGTACCGAATACAAGGAATTTGATAAGGGAACCGAGAAAGATGCTTACACTCTTCCACGAACCGACGATACGTTCAAATTTCTGAGGAGAGCTACATTTTTTTAGCTACCGACCAGTAATCACGACATATGCAACAGAATGAGGCTGATCGTGAGAGGCCGTGTATGAATCTATTCAGTCTGTGAATGCACCATTAACTTTCTATCTGATGATGTATTATCTTTTACGTCACTTGAAGCGAACATAAAATACTTGTACACTTTGCGTCAAAGGAAGGTGTGTAGCCTAATACATAAAAGGTGAGATCAATGACGGAACTTACTGTTTATAAAAATACTAGTGATGTGAGAAACTACCTCGGATTGTGTTCTGATTACCAGCGCTTAATTAAAGACTTCCGTATGAATGCAAGATCCCTCCAGGAGCCGTTAGAAACTGATGTTAAATTTATTTGGGGCAAACCTCATTAAGAATGTTTACATATCCTGCGAAGAGCTCTGACGACTGATCGTGTACTTCTTCTGTATGACGAGAGAGCACCTACAGAGTTGCATAGAGATGCTAGTGGGTATGGACTTGGTGCTGTTTTGGTACAAATCGTAGACGGAAAAGAAAAAGTAATGGCATATAACTCCAGGACACTTACGAAAACTGAGAGAAATTACTCAACTACAGAACGAAAGTATCTTGTTGTTTTATGGTCCATCTGCAAATTTTGACGGTATCTCTGTGGTAAGACATTCAAAGTCGTTATAGAGCATCATTCGCTTTGTTGTTTAACAGGTCTTAAGGACCCATAAAGACGACTTGCTAGGTGGGCACTACGTCTTTAAGAGTATGACATCAGTATAGTATACAAGAGTGGAAGAAAAGACCAATATGCCGACTGTCTCTCAAGAAATCCAGTGGAACATCATCAAGAGAACGATGAAGATAGTGACAGTCTTGCCGTACTCCATGATATTTCTGATTTACAGAATAAGGGCGTCAAGCTGTTACAGCTGTCAAGCTGAATTGATAAGAGCATGTGGACGGAGATTTTAAGATAATTAATGGATTAGTTTGCAAGAAAAGTGATAGATTACTTTGCAAGGAAAGTGATTCCTAAACAAATATACTGCTATTCCATGAGGCACCTGAGGCCAGTCATCTAGAGTTTATAAAAACTGATGACAAAATCCGCTAGAGGCTTTCCTGGCTAGGATTATTTAGAAGTGTTCGACACTATGTGACGCACTGTCGAGAGTGCCAGAGAAGGAAGGAGGTTCCTCGGAAGCCACCAGGAGTTCTCACACCAATTCTGGGATTGATCTATTCGGAGGTTTTCCAAGATCTGCAAGAGGCAAAATGTATTATTGTTTTTACTGGTTATCTAACCCGATATGTCATTAAAAAGTTGCGAAAAGCAACTGAGGCATCCGAAGTAGACAATTTCATCGTGTACTGAAACAGATACGACTTAGCAAACTATCTGAAATGAGATGGGGAGCAATTAATATAAATGGGGATTACAATGGGAAGAAGGTAGAGCTGGCAGGGGCTTCAAGTAAAATGGGGTAGAAGTTTTAGCTGTTAATGACGTGAGGTAAAGTGAGAGAAAGAAGACGAAGTCGAAGAATACAAGGTCTACTTGTCACGAGTCAAAGCAGGAATAGCACAGTGGGGTGTAGGGTTTTACATCAGGAACACAATCGAATCCAGAATAATTGCAATAAGGTATGTAAATGAACGACTGATGTGGATAAATTTGGCCATCTCCAGGAAGAAAATTAGGTTTGTGTCAGTGTATTCGCCCTGTGAAGGGACAGATCAAGATGAGATGGACAGATTTTACAACGAACTTAGTGATGTAATTGTTAGAGTGAAGGGCAAGGATATTGTTTTGCTCATGGGTGACTTCAATGCCAGGATAATAAATCCAACATAAGGGTTTGAAAACGTTATGGGTAAGTTTGGAGAGGATATAGAGGCCAACAGAAACGGAAAACAGCTCTTGGATTTCTGTGACAGTATGGGCTTAGTTATTACAAACTCCTTTTTTAAGCATAAGGACATTCACCGGTATACTTGGGAAGGCAGTGAAAACAGATCTGTTATTGACTATATAATAACAGATCAGGAATTCAGGAAGGTAGTCAAGGACACATGTGTTTTCAGAGGGTTCTTTGATGATACTGATCATTATTTAATCAACGATGAAATTGGTTTTGTGAGGCCAAAAGTGCAGAACGTCAGGTCCATATGCAGAAGCATAAGAGTGGAGAAGCTTCTGACAAGGAAATTAAGCACAAATACATAACAATGATCTCAGAAAGATATCAGTTAGCTGAATGTGGTTATTTACAGTCATTGGAAAATGAATGGACAAGGTTCAGGGACACACTACTAGAAGTGGCTAGAGAATGTCTTGGAACAGTAGAGTTTAAAGGCAGGAAGAAGCAGACAGCTTGGTGGAATGACACAGTGAAGGCAGCCTGTAGAACAAAAAAGAAGGCATTTCAAAAATGGCTCCATACTAGAAATCAGAGGACAGAGAATGTTGTGTTGAAGAATGAAACAAAGCCAAACGGATAATTGCAGAATTCAAGCAGAAGTCATGGGAAGTCTTTGTAAATAAGATAGAAGCTATGACTGAAGCCGCGAGAAAACCATTCTGGAGCGTAATTAGCACTCTTCGAAAGGAAGGGAAGAAGGAATTAACAAGTGTTTTGGACAGGTCAGGAAAGCTGTTAGTCAATCCTGTGGATGCCTTGGGCAGATGGAGGGAATATTTTGAAGAATTTCTCAATGTAGGTGAAATGTTCAATGATGTGTTGGATTCTGAGGTAGAATGGGACGATGGAAACAGGATCACATTTGAGGAAGTAGAGAGGATGGTCAATAGATTGTAATAGGGTGGATGAAATTAAGCCGGAACTCATCAAATACAGTGGACTGTCAGGTCTCAAATTGTTACACAGAATAATTGAAAAGCGTGGGAGGCGGAACAGGTTCCGTCTGACTGGACGAAAGCGGTAATCACGCCAATTTTCAAACATGGAAACAGAAAAGATTGTAACAACTATCGAGGTATCTCTTTAATTAGCGTTGTAGGCAAAATATTCTCAGGTATTTTTGAAAGGAGAGTGTGAGTATTAATTGAGGACGAGTTGGATGAAAATCATTGTGGGTTTAGACCTCTTAGAGGCTGTCAGGACCAGATCTATAGCTTACGGCAGGTAATGGAGAAGTACTATGAGAGGAACCGGGAATTGTATCTATGTTTTATAGATATAGAAAAGGCTTATGGCCGTTCTCCTAGGAGGAAGCTGTTGACAGTTCTACAAGGTTATGGAGCAGGAGGCAAACTTCTGCATGAAGTTAAAGGTCTTTACGTAGACTGTCAGGCAGCAGTTAGAGTAGACGGCAAATTAAGCTCATGGTTCAGGAAGGTTTAAGAGGTAAGACAACGCTGTAACCTGTCACCGCTCTTATTCATACAATTCATGGAGCATATGTTGTAAACAGTAGACTGGCAGAGCAGGATTAAAATAGGTGAAAACAAAATAAGCAGTCTCACATATGCAGATGACTTAGTTGTGATGGCAAATTCATTTGAAAGGTTGCAGTCGAATATTTCAGAGTTCGATCAGTGATGTAAGTGTTACGATATGAAGATCAGCATCTCCAAAACAAAAGTAATGTCTGTGGGAAAGAGATTTAAACAGACTGATTGGCAAATAGGAGGAACAATGTTAGAACAAGTAGACAGTTTCAAGTACGTAGGATGTATTTTTTCACAGGATGGCAACATAGTGAAAGAGCTGGAATCAAGATATAACAAAGCTAATGCAGTGAGTGCTCAGCTGAGATCTACTCTCTTCTGCAAGAAGGAAGCCAGTACCAAGACTAAGTTAGCGGTGCACCGCTCTATCTTTCGACCACCTTTGTTGTAACGGAGTGAAAGCTGGGTGGATACAGGTTACCTTATGCATTAGTTTGAGGTCCACCCCCATGAACCACAGATATTAACGCGGTGGGATGGCTTGCGTGCCTCAACGATACAAATAGCCGTACCATAGGTGCAACCACAGTGGAGGGGTATCTGTGGAGAGGCCAGACAAACGTGTGGTTCCTCAATATGGACAGCAGCCTTTTCCGTAATTACAGGGGGGAGAGTCTGGACGATTGACTGCTCTGGTCTTATAACGTTAGTTATTGTGCCGTTGCCATACAGTTTACTACAACGGCTGAAAGCAAGAGGAAACGACAGCCGTTACCTTTTCCAAGTACTGTATGAATATATGATTATGGCATCCTCTCGAGTAAAATATTCCGAAGGTAAAATAGTCCCCCATTTGGATCTCCGGGCAAGGACTACTCAGGAAGATGTGGTCAACAGGAAAGACAACACTGGCATTCTACAGATCGGAGCTAGGAATGTTAGATACCTTGATCGGGAATGGAGGTTAGAAAATTTAAAAAGAGGAATGGATAGGTTGAAGTTAGTCATAGTAGGGATTAGTGAAGTTCGGCGGAAAGAGGAACAGGATTTCTGATCTGATGAGTACAGGATTATATGTACAAAATAAGTTAGGGGTATTACAGGGGTAGGTCTGATAATGAAAAAGAAAATAGGAATGCGGGTAAACTACTATCAGCAACACAGTGATCGCATTATCGTAGTCAAGACAGATATGAAACCAACACCGACCACAGTAGTATAGATTAATATGCCAACTAGCTCTACCGATCATGAGGAGACTGAAGAAATGTATGAGGAGGTAAAATAAATTATTCAGACAATTAAGGGAGAGGGAAACTTAATTGTGATGGGAGACTGGAATTCGGTAGTAGGAAACGGAAGGGAAGGAAAGATAGTAGGTGAACATAATTTAATGATAACAAACACCTTGTTTAAGAAACACAAAAGAAGGTTGTATTCGTGGAAGAGGCCAGGAGACACCGGAAGTTACCAGATAGATTGTATAATGGTAAGACATAGATTTCGGAACAAGGTTTTAAACTGTAAGACATACCCAGGGACAGATGTAGACTCTGAACATATCTTATTGGTCATGAATTGTAGGCTGAAACTGAAAAAAACTGCAGAAAGGTAGGAAAATGATATGGGACCTGGATAAATTGAAGGAACCTGAAGTTTTTGAGAATTTCAGAGGGAGCTTTAGGCAACAATGAACAGAAATGGGAGGAAATAAAACAGTAGAAGAGGAATGGGTGGCAATGAGATGAAATAGTGAAGGCAGCAGAGCACAAAATATGTATAAAGACAACACCTGCAAAAAATCCTTGGATATCACAGGAAATACTACATTTAATTTATGAAAGAAGAAAATATAAAAATGCAGTAATTGAAACAGGCAAAATGGAGTACAGACCACTAAGAAATGAGATTGACAGGAAGTGCAAAATAGCTAAACTGGGATGACTAGAAGGCAAATGCAAGTTTGTAGAAGAATGTATAAATAGGAGAAAAATAGATGCCGCCTACAGGAAAATAAAAGAGACATTTGGAGACAAGAAAAGAAGCCGTATGAATATAAAGACGTCTGATGGAAAACTAGTTCTCAGAAAAGAAGGGAAAGCTGAAAGGTGGAAAGAGTATATACAGGGGGTCTACAAAGGAAATGAAATTCGAGACAATATTGCAGGAATGGAAGAGGAAGTAGATGAAGATGAAATAGGAGATACTATACTGAGAGATGAATTTGTGAGTGCAATGGAAGACCTAAGTCGAAACAAGGCCCTTTGAGTAGATGTCATTTCCTTGAAGCTACTAAAGTCTCTGGGAGGACCAGCCATGACAAAACTGTTACACCTGGTGCGTAAGATGTATGAGACAGGCGAAATATCCTCAGACTTTACGAAAAAATTAATCCCCATTCCAAAGAAAGCAGACACAGACAGGTGTGCTAATTACAGAACCATCAGTTTGATAAGTCGTGGTTACAAAATTTTAACACGAATTATTTACAGAAGGATGGAAAAGCTGTTAGATGCCGACTTCGGGGAAGATAAGTTTGGATTCATCAGAAATGTAGGAACACGGGAGGCAATACTACCTTTATGGATTATCTCAGAAGATACATTTCGGAAAGGCAAACCTACATTTCTAGCTTTTGTAGATTTGGAGAAAGATTTTGACAATGTTGATTGCAATACACTCTTTCAGATTCTGAAGCAAGGAGGAGTAAAATACAGGGAATGGAAGGTTATTTACAACTAGTACAAAAACCAGACGGCGATTGCAGAGTTGAAGGGCATGAAAGGGATGTAATGATTGGGAAGTGTTGTAGCCTTTCTACGATGTTATTCAGTTTGCACATTGAGCAAGCTATAAAGGAAAGCAAGGAGAAATTCGGAGAAGAAATTCAAGTTCAGGGTGAAGAAATAAAAAATTGCGTTTTCCCCATGACATTCTTATTCTGTCTGACATCAAATGACCTGGAAGAGCAGTTGAACGGAATAGACAGTGTGCTGAAAGGTGCGTATAAGATGAACATTAACAAGAGCAGAACAACGTTAATGGAGTGTAATCTAAGGAAATCAGGCGACGCTGAAGGAATTAGATTAGGTAACGAAACAATGAAGGTGGTAGATGAGTATTGTTACTTGGGCAGTAAAATAACACACGATGATCGCAGTGCAGATGATATGAAATGCAGAGTGGCAATGAGAAGAAAAGCGGTTTTGAAAAATAGAAATTTGTTAACATCGAATTAAGCGAAAGGAAGTCCGTACTGAAGGCGTTTGTGTGGAGTGTTGGCTTGTATGTGAGTGAAACATGGATGATAAACAGTGCGGACAGGAAGAAGATAGAGGCTTTTGAAATATGGTGCTACAGAAGAATGCTGAAGATTAGGTTGGTGCATCGCGTAAATAATGAGAAGATACGGAACAGAATTGGGGAGAAAAGGAATTTCTAGCATACCTTGACTAAAAGAAGAGATCGATTAGAACGACACATTCTTAGACATCAAGGAATTGTGAATTTAGCATTGGAGGGAAGTGTATGGGATAAAAACCGCAGAGGGAGACCAAGAGATGAATACAGTAAGCAGATTCAAATGGATGTATGTTGCCTTTCTTATAAGGAGATAAAGAGGCTTGCTCAGGATAGAGTAGGTTGCAGTGCGCATTAAATCAGTCTCCGGACTGAAGGCAACAACAACAACAACAAGTTTGAGGTTACAGATATGAAAGTATCGAGAATGATTATTGGTACTACTGGATGGGAACAATGGCAGGAGGGTGTCCGTAATGAAGAAATAAAAGAGAAACTGGGAATGAACAGCATAGATGAAGCAGTTAGAGCGAACAGGCTGAGATGGTGCGGTCATGTTAGACGCTTGGGAGAGGCGGGTCATGTTAAACGCATGGGAAAAGCAATCTTACGTAACAGACTCATGGGCGCGGTAGCAGATGGTCGAAATAGACCAAGCAGAAAGTACTTAGATTCGATGAAAAATTATTTTGAAGTAAAAGGCTTAACATCAGAGGAGGCACCATTGTTAGCATTGAATAGGGGTTCAAGGAGGAATTTAATTAGGGGGACTATGCTCCAGACTGAACTTTGAAAGGCATAATCAGTCTCTAATGATGTTGTAGTTGATGATGAGTGAAAGAACAATTATAAGGGATCCGGTACAACAGCCCACATGCCACCCATTCCATAGTGCGGTTAATGCGAGACATGGCATATGAAGCCTTCGGGACTTTCGGAAAAAGGTAAAAAATAACTGGGGCGATTACACAGAAGGTGTACCTCTGTCAATAAATTCACTTCTAAATGTCAGTTATTACTTTTTACATGAAATTATTTCAGTTATATTCAAAATAAAGATAAATACGTAACTAATGTACAGAACATAATTCTGATTTGATTATTTTTCCTTTGGTTATATTTACGTAATGTCTACTGTTGAAGTGATGTTTAAAATATGTAATATATAAACAGTTGAGGGTAAGCAAAGCACTTTCTCACAGCGTCCCAGTGTAAATTTTCACTGTGAGAAATAGTGCCTCGTGGTGCCACAACCCAATTTATCACCGTAGAGGCACATAATGCGTTTTACAGGGTGAGGACTAACGGGCGGAGTGAGTGGCAGTCTGTGGTTGTTTGCTGTAGTGTATGGGAAGGTGTCGTCGTTGAATGAATGAAGGATGATGCAAGACGATATAGACAAAATTTCTATTCGAGGTGGTGAAAGGCAGCTAGCTCTGAATGTAAAGGTGAGTGACAAGAGAACCCCATAATGTTCGATTTCGACATTAGTAGTGTACTGGTTTACACAGGAAGTAAGCTTACAGTTTAACGTCCCGCGACAGTTGGGGTCATTAGAGACGGAACTCACAGTTGGATTTTTGTGTAAAGATGAGGACGGAAATCGGCCTTGCCATTTCTAAGGAACCATCGAGCCATTTTGCCTGGAAGGATTTTGGGAAATCACAGAAAACCTAAATCTCGATAGCAGAAGGTGGATTTGAACCAATGTCCTCCCGAATGCGAGTCCAGTGTGTTACCACTGCGCCATCTCGCTTGGTCTGGTTAACAAAATTATGGTGATTAAATATCTAAGCGCAACGTTGCTAAGCGATATGAAATGGAACGACATTTTAAGGGAAAATGTGGGGAAGTCAGATGGTAAGACTTCGGGTTATTGGGAGAATGTTAGAAAGATGTGATTTATCTGGAAAGGGTACGTATAGAACACCAGTTAGCGGTTCTTTAAAACTGCTCGCTTGTTTGCGATCCCCACCAGGTCGGATTACAGGTAGACATAGAAGCCATTCAGAGGCTGGCTGATAGATTCGTTACCGGTACGTCTATTCAATAGGCGAGTATTACAATTACTTTCGGGAACTCAAGTGGGAATCCCTGGGAGGAAAGGCGCCTTTCTTTTCGAGGAACGCTACAGAGGAAATTTAGAGGATCGGCGTTTGAAGCTGCCAGCAGAACGTCGCTAACTTGAATTTTAGTAACTGAATTCTGACCAAAAATATATCGGAAATTAGGACTCGTACAAAGATATATAAGCAATCGTTTCTCTGTCTTTCTGTTTCGGAGTGGAACAGGAAGGAAAAGGAAAGGAGTAACAGAGACTAGGTACTCCGCACCATGCTCCACAAACTGACTTCTGGAGGAATGAATGAAGATGTAGCTGTGTTGTATTATTGAAGGCTTTCAGCCGGCCGCGGTGGCCGAGAGGACTGAGGCGCTCCAGTCACGGTCTGCACGGCCACTACGGTCGGGGGTTCGAATCCCCCATCGGGCATGGATATTTGTGCCGTCCTTAGTATAAGGTAGTTTATAAGTAGTTTGTAAGTTTAGGGACTGATGACCTCGTAGTTAAGTCCCATAAGCTGTACAAACATTTGAACATTTTTGAAGGCTTTCAGATGGTATCAGTCGACAGAAATAACACAGTTACTATGTTACGATGAAGTGGTTTAACATTACAGAGACACAGTGCTTTAATAATGAACTGACATGGATGCGGGTGACAGGCAACAAAGTCGAGAGATCAGTAATAAACTGTTGGAAATAGAGGCATTCCTTAAGGAAGTTGAGGCCGATATAAAGGCGAAATAGACCAGCCTCACTCTCCTGTACCCTATCAGGCTCCACGTAACGAAGACGGCACTGAATGAGGCCCACCTTGGCGGACAAATACATTCGCTTCTAGAAGGAAACACCTGACTCCGCCATCAGGTGGAAATTCAAACCACTGCAGCTGCAGGACGTGACCTAGAGTCTGATGACGCATTCCGTCACTCCAGGCTTGGGGGACAAATAGATATCCCGAGAGAGGAAAACAGCAAACTAGACACAGAAGTCGAAGAGCTGAAAGTGGATATTGTTACAATCAGGGTTCAAAACGCAATGATTAAGGAAGAAGCCGCCACATACAAAACAGAGGCTGAGAAAAATATAAATAAGTCACCACTCACGCATACTTCATATACGGCAATAACCAGCAGTAGTTAGAAGAAAGGAAAGCATCACAATTGGTCAGACGAAAGCCAAACAAGCAACAACCCTGATCATCAAATCTATCGACAATCGATACCCTAAAACTGTTAGCCAGTTGCTCACCAAATATATTGACCCCAAAAAGGCTAAATCTAAAATCAGGCATATTCGAACCACGGCAAGTGTAGCCATAGTAGAAACTGCGTCGCAGATAGACTGTCAGAAACTCCTGGAAAGTACCAACAAGATACCTGGAATAATGTGTGGAGGACCGAGGAAGCGTAAACCACTTATTACTGTCCATCACGTATCTGATACACTCTCAGACGAAGTATGTAAGTGAAGACGCCAGGAAAAGAAACTGAAGAGGTCAGAACCCCATTCAGGACGTGGCCACGAGGCAAGGGTTGCAACCATCAGGTAATTGAAGCCTTCCTCACAATACACAATCTTCTTACACAAAAAGAGAGTGTATCTTGAATTCATTCCCTCGCCATAAAAAAAAACTACGGCGACATGGCACAATGTTACAAGTGCTGAGATATTGCCTACACAACAAAATAGTGTAGCGGCATTACAATTAGTTGTGCCAACTCTGGTAAACCGGACATAAGCGCGAAGAGTGTACAAGTCAAGAAAATGCCACCTGCATCCCGTGCATGAGAAGAGGAAAACAATGTAAGACAGAATGAGGAGAGTGTATCGCACGCAAATTCTTGTACTATAGCCTTATTCAAAGTACAGACTAAGGCGTCCCAACACAGGTAAGATCGTAATACACTGGACAAGCATAAATGTAAGTCTCCCTCCGCTATCTCACGAAATCAGCAGAGAACCATAACCTGGTGCAGGCTGATGGGCGTGATTCCTGACAGCTACAATCCAGCAGATCACATCCCAACCTTAGTCAACAAATAAGCTCTGCAGAACAGTTACAATGACACCACAGACTTTATTGATGACATGTCCTTTTATGGATCAATAGAAATCACAGTCGCCAAACCATTAAAAATCCAGCTACAACAGTGGGCAATATTCCAAAACGAACGCTCTACAACTGATATTTGAAAAATTGGACTTCAGCTTGCTATAAACAGAGACAGATACCAACACAAACAGTGACACGAACATCTCACATTCTCACACATCACACTTACACCAGAGAGTAACTGAAGCACTGCCGTACCGTCAGTTGAGCAGTGCCCCAACCAACAAGTTAACAACAATACTAAAACAACACTAAAACAGCAACAGATGACAACACGGTGCAGAGGGTATATTAAGCACGTATCATTCGTCTATGATGGGACACTACATGTCACTGGAAAACAGGGTACAGACATCCAGAAACACAAGAAGTAAACAGAAAACCAGACAACACAAATCAAATCTGACAAAATGTCACACGACCATCAAATACGTCTCCAAAACAACAACAAGGGTAGACGAAGACAAGTATCAGTAGCCTCAGAAGCAGGTACCACCATTCAAGACCCGAGAGAGATGACACATCCAAAACCACCACCATCACCTCCCCAGCAGAATCTATTCCACCATGCCATTAGGTATCCACAGAACAACCAGCATCCATTGTTTGTAAAGACAATGACACCATAAACGCAGCCACAACCGTCTCTCCGCAACAACCAACACAATCACCACCAATTCCCCGAGCAGAATTCACTCTACCAAAGCATTAGGCACCCACTGAATCATCATCATCATCATCCATTGTCTGCCAAGGCATCAAAGACCTCGCAGACTACTCAAGACACCAAAGACTGATTAATATGCACAGGCATTAACGCAAAGTCCTTCTATGGCACTCCAATAGAACAGACGACAAAGACAGATAGATGAACAATGGAATTAACGAAGCTGGACTTCATGTAGTTGACTCAAAGTGTCAACTACCGACGTACTGAGAAAGTGATGGTTGAAAGAGTCCGATTGACATTGCAGTAGCAAACAATAAATCAGTTGCACACCTTGCGAACTGCACTGTACACAACAAGTGTGTCACAAGCGACTACAACGTAAGTACTTTCAGAACACTCGAACCGAAACACTTCACTCACCAAATCGCTCAAACACTACATTCATCATAAAGATATCTGGCACAAATTGCAAACATTTGTGGAAGACAGAAACATCACAATTATACAAGGTAGCGTGGGCTATAGAGCCCATATAATCACACAAATAATACTAGCACGAACAGTATCAATATCCACAGGATTTGGAAAGAAACATGGACCAAAACCATGGGCAGAAGAACTAAGACAACACAAGGGGTAGGAAGTGTAAACTGCACAAAAGATCGTGGAACATCCAAGACAGACAAATACGTCTCGCAGTATAAAGACGGAGCCAAAGACCTTTACAAACAAATTCTTGAAGACGAGGAAAGACCACTGGAAAAATTTCATGGCAACGCACACACACACAACTAAACATATGGGGGGAACCATACAAGATACTAAAACAAAAATTAAAGACCCCACTACTTCTTGGTACCCTACGGTAGGATGACTAGAGGATGGAGACACAAGATCAACACTTGGTGAACAAAGTCCTCAGTGAAGATGTCACCGACACACCCAGGATAAAATGCATATGAGAGATGAACTACACATACCTTATAACACAGTTGTCGTCACTTGCCCATTTACGCAGAAAGAAGCTGTGGCAGCGATACCGGAATTGAAAAATAAAAGTACCAGGTTCAAACACAATACATCCAGAGGTAATTAAACAACTAGCACCACAGATCAATACTTTCCTAACCAGTTTACTAAATGACGCCTTAAGGCTGGGTAGGGTACCTAAAATTTGAAAGATCTCCATTTCAGTAATTATACAAAAAGGACCGTAGCGAGATCCTTCAGATCCCAAATGCTACAGAGCAATATTTCTAATTAACAAACTAGAAAAGATCCAGGAGAAGCTACAGTGTGGGCGCTTAGTATCACACAATGCTCTCGGGGGTCTAAACAAACACCAATTTGGCTTTAAACAGGGAAATCAATTGATGATACAATGAACAAAGCATTTGAAGTAGTACCAAATTTATCGCTAAAGTAAGCAATGGGAGATGTATTTGACAATTTGCGGTGGCCTGCCATTTTTTGCGACTTTCGGACAACTGGAGATAACAGATACACTCTACAATAGCTTTATCGACTATTGTAAAGATAGAGTAGTGGAACGACGATCGAAAGGCGGTCAGGCACATCACCAAGGGATGCCTACATAGATCACCTGTGGGCCTATCTTCTGGGACATCACTATTGAAACTTAATAGACGAGAACATTACGACAGATGGAGTTGTTGCTTATGCAGACCTGCTGGTTGTTGTTTCATCATACCGCAGATCTCAGAGGAGAAAGCAAGAGAGATACTTAACACAATCACGCAATGATGCACGACAGACAAACACCCCATAGCAAAAAATAAAACTAATTACACACTTGTAAAAGGAGCTATTAAAATAAAAAAGATCCATCAATATCAATCAAATTCGGGGAAAAAATAGCCCTACTCAGGCTATCTGGGGCTTTCCGGACCACCTCAGTGGAGGCGTTGTGTGTGATCTTTCCGATCGACATAACCATAAAATACCGGGCTGCGACGTACTGGTTAAAGATGAGCAGACTAGACTTGCTGAATTTTGTAAGCGAGACGGCTCTGAATAATAATAATAATAAAAGCAGCTGAGACGTTGGAGAATTGACGCCTGGCAGCAGGAATGGTGCACAAGTGATAAGGGTCTGAGGGTCCATTCATTCTTCCCGACATAAAGGGAAGACTAAGAATGAAATATGTCGATCCTAGCCGCGGCATGGCTGGCTTCTTGACAGGACACGGCCCTTACGCAGTTACACCTCAGAGAGACACCAAACTGCACGTGCGGAGATAGGGAATCTCCTGAACACGTGGTCTTACTCTGCAGGACCTACAACCACATCAGAGATACCACACCAGCACCACACAGAACAACAAATATACGAGGGCATAAGTCAAGACGACAGCATTCAGTACAGCAACAGATAAAATATTGCATTCGACGTACGACGAATACAAAAGAAACAAACCGTAGAAAAATGTTCAAATGTTTGTACAACTTATGGGACTTAACTACGGGGTCATCAGTCCCTAAGCTTACAAACTACTTATGAACTAGCTAAGACTAAAGACGGCACAAATATCCATGCCCGAGGGGGGATTCGAACCCCCGACCGTAGTGGCCGTGCTGACCGTGACTGGAGCGCCTCAGTCACCTCGGCCACCGCGGCCGGCCAAACCGTAGAAGAAATAAATGTATGCAGCGAGCAAAAATTGTGCATAGAGTGTACCAGCAAAGGAACCGAAATTGGGAACACGACAGGGACACCAACAGGGACACGAATACAGACAGCGACCATCATTTATAGACAATAATTAGTGGAAATATAGTAGTTACAGAAAATATGAAAGTGACAGCGAATTGTCATCGGCAAAATGACACTATAAATCTGTTAACAGACAATGACAAGCTACAAGTACCACTACTCTTCCTTAGTTATAATTTGAAGTAGCACTTAGTATAACCTACAGGTAATACTAAAGATGTTTGACGGTTGACGTCTTGATGAGCATCCCAAGTTCTCGACACTGAAGCATCACAAGGTATCGGGATCCATCTTCTACTAATTTCTCTTTCCTATCCTCTTTCTTCTATTAAATACAAATTTATGTTATACATTGCCTTTCCAGCTTACCTTAAACTGTTAAGCTTGGGGGTCATAACCTATGGCAGTAAGTGAAAAAAAAAAAAAAAAAAAAAAAAAAACACATCTAGGTGGTGGAATCTTTAAGACAAATCTCGGTACTTGTCTCCTATTCTTTACATCTTCTTAAATGAAAGAATCCCGATTTATATATCCGGAAGTAATATCTGTCATTAAGCCGGCCGCGGTGGCCGAGGGGACTGCGGCGATTCAGTCACGATCTGCACGGCCACTACGATCGGGGGTTCGAATCCCCCCTCGAGCATGGATATTTGTGCCGTCCATAGTTGTAGCTAGTTCATAAGTAATTTGTAAGTTTAGGGACTGATGACCCCGTAGTTAAGTCCCATAAGCTCTACAAACATTTCAACATTTGATTTCTGTCATTAAGTTATTTCTCGTGTCTTAACCTCTATTTTCTCTTTTTTACTGTTATCTTCCAAGTAAATTATTTAATTTAATATTTTCTATTTATTATTTATAGTTTTATTCCATCACTTGGTTAAGCTATGTATTGTTAAAGTAGATATAAGAAGAAATTATTCTGTGTATAAAAATTACTCAAGTACAAATAAGACCCGTCTTTGCATCCAAATGGCAGGTCATTGTAAATGACAGCAATTAAAAATATGTATTAATATATACTGTTGTGCCATATGAAATTCTGAACTTATTGTGTAGCTGTTTTTATATGGGCGTTTCCTAAGAATGGGATAAAATAAGCTACAAGAGGGATGTGAAACAACTCTCTTTAACTATGTTTGTAATGTTATGGGACCCAAATGCAGTGGTCATCAGCCCATAAACTTAACAAATTACTGAAACTAACTTATCCTAAGAACAACACACACACACATGCCCGAGGGAGGACTCAAACCTCAGACGGCGAACGGACGTGCGCACCGCGGCAAGGCGCCTTAGCGATATTTATTATTACAAGAAGATATTTCTCAGACCAGTAAACTGATAATTATTCTATAAATTAAAGATTGTTTTTGGAGAAGTGCTCTCAGGGTTATAATGTTTAAATGAAGAGAAATTACAACATGTAACATTTACCTGTTCTAGTAACATACTCACTTCTCTATGCTCAGACCGGTGTACCATTCAGAAAGTAACAGGCTACTCACTGCAAAAAAGGATTTTTCAGAAAAGAATTGCAATAATACAATTTTATTACATGTACCAAAAGATAAGCTTATATTTTAAAATACGAAACTATTCTAAGATAAATGAAGGGTATTTTGTGTTTTTAAATATGTGTATAATTACAATTACTGTTTCATATCAGTAGCATTACATAACCTTTTACATAAACTTGATATGTATAAATATATATAGACATTATTTAACGCATCATTCAATTACATTAGTATTATTTTAAAATCATATGTAAAAATCAGAAATCTATTAAACTTACAGTGTCTGTAAAACAGTTTACACAATTACAAATTCAACATATCGCACATGATTAAAATTAAATATGTAAGGTCTGTTCAAATTCTAAAAATTTCATTTGTTGAATAATAACTTCAATAATGATACTTCATAAAAACAATCAGCAATGTAATATGAAACATCTATACTGATAAGAGACAGTACGACAACTAATTTCTTCTGGAGGACTATAATGGTTTCGTGTGACGTCTAGTAAGTAGAAAACTCATGAATTGTTAAGTTCCACTTCATGCACTTGGTATTCTTTGTATCACCCATACATAGTTGGTCACATTACAAATTTATAATTCCTATGAAAATTTCCGTGTTTTCTCCTCCTGATATGCTTTAGTATTATTCGAACAGCCTTGTTTAATTACAAGATATGATATGCATTTCGGATAGTTATTTTTAAAATACAACTTGTTTATGCAAGAAATGCTATGTTGACAGAGTGTACAATGACATTATAGTCCTGCCATATAAAAAAGGTCAATACTGTAATAAATTCGACCATGACATTGTAATTTACTTTTGCATATTATAACCATAGTTTTCAAGTACAGATTTAATGTGACATCTTTGATTTGGAAAAAGTAAAAAACACTAACCAGTTTTTCTAGTGTGTTCTTGATGAAATATATTTTCCTAAAACTAGGGACATGGACTAAAATTTCAGTGCTAGAGCTACAACAGAAGACATTCTACATAAGCAAGATGGAAATATTTGATATCGTATCATCTTCAGCTATGAATACTGTTTGAATACACATGCAGAAATTATCCCACCGTGACAATTCTTTATATCTTGATTATTACTGCAGGACAGATCGTGTTTTAAATGTAGTGTGATTGCAATAAAAATATTACAATATTGCCTATTACTCTTCGAAAAATCATTACTATGGGTATTAACTGGCTTTAGTTTATTTTCTTTATCTGGCTAGAACTTGAAGAAAGCTAATGACGTTCGTACAAATTACTCAAGCTGTGAGATCTACCGTTGTCATATACACACGTTTCATCCAACTACGCCATGAGGGTTTCATTCTCATCTGAATAATGAGTAACTTATTTCACTATTTTATTTCGCATTGTAACTAGTGTTACATCCGCTGTCACGTAAACACAAATATTAGGTTATGTTATTGGCGATAAAGGAAGTGATTTTTAAAGTACATTAGTGGGTACATTTCAGAGCTGACACTTATTGAACAATTGTCATACAATATCCCTTATAATACAAATACTCACATCCAAAACCCTCGAGGAATTAGCCCACACATATATAGTAGCAATATCTGTTTCATAATAAAACACTTTTTCAGCCACTCGCACCAGGAGGAATTTAATAAAAATGGAAAACTTATTTATTATGTACATTTGTGCAGGAATAGTGAATTTCTTCACATAAGGCCAGTAAAATAAATGGGTAACAGCATCTACTTGCTTATAATTTTACTATGTAACATTAAAAAACAATTCAAAGACAACATTCGCTTCAACATTCATTCAGGGTTGGATTTTAGGGAAACACATTTAGGTTGGTGAAATGATCAACCTCATTTCACACTACTTATGTTTTTCCTTAATGAGAATAACACGTAATATTTAAGTTCGTACTGTATCTTCCGAGAAAGAGACAATTGTGACTTAAATACAATTTGTATTGCTTCTTACACGCGTTCCGCATGTTTGATTCACTTAGTGAGTCTGCGGCAACGGAAGTAATGGGAAAATTAATAAAACACGAATTAATTCGTTGTAGTTTTTAACAGTGAACACAGAAATTGCTATCGTAGCATACATATAGTTAACAACATTTATAACGCTTTGCATTTTTACAAATACACATATAATAATACACGAACACTATTAAAACGCAGCACTAACATTAAAGGCTTCTTCATTAATACCATTGTTCTCTTTGCTTTCTGAGGTTTACTTTCAGCGACGATTACGAAATAAAACACACCCACTGCGATTTCGCACGCAAAACGCCTAACTGAAAAGTAAGGAGAACAATTTATGATTGTATTATAACGCGCTGAAGATTGTGAACGGAGGTTACCCTGACATGTGCACAAGACGGATTAGAGCGATTATATGGTGTTGGTGTTCTTCTATTAGTGCCTGCCGGGGTTCCCGTTGCTAAATCTTCATTATCATCCACACGCAAATACAAACACATACTCTCACGCAATCACCAAAACGCTCAAATTTATTCTCACGCAGCATTCAGACAACAATAAACGATGTGTTAATAATTACAAATCAAATTGTGATATCTAACCACATTCTAAAATGTCGCTGGCTGTTATGCGGTACCACAATGCACATTGCCATGTCGCTGTGGTTCAAACGACTGCTTGAGCAGAGGAACAGGTTTCTAAACTGTTACGCCAGTGTTATTATTATTATTGCTTGCTTACAGAATTATTGCTTAAGATTTTCGGGTATCGTTCTTAATGTTTTCCTTTTTACAGTAAAGGCACATGATGTGGTGCCACAGAGAAAACTGACTTTGTAGAAGCTATGGTTACGAAAGCTTGACTTAAGTACTAGTCGTGTATTTTACAGGTGCTACCTACATGCCCTCCATGTTAATTTAAATAAGAAAACTGAAAGCAAGTCGTTTATAAGTCGTATGAGTCAGTAGGCTAATTAGCGGACAGAAAATGATAGAAACTTATCGATTAGAAGCCACTGATTATCTTGGAATTAACTGATTGGCGCCGATGTGCCATTACGGTACTTGCAGATGCGACACATCTTACGTGCTACGTATTTACAGAAAATAAATTAAGTGGTAGTAATAAATAGATCCATCACGAGATGTTACTAACGAAAATGGAAGGATCAAAGACAAACAAATCCAATTTAGTTAGAAATAATGCTATAAACTTCGAGAGAGTGTGCCTGGGACCAAGAATGGAAGAAAATCAATATAAACACACCTTTAAACACCTATTTATAAATAACGGGCCGTGATATGTTTTAAACTCGTTTTGTCCTTAATCGTTGCAAAGTATCTGCGATAATGATATTCCACTCATTTCATCACAACGTTAATAATGGTTAAGTTTTACCTTCTTTGATCGTATTGGCAATTGAAGAACATTACAGATGTTGCTCTAGTCGTTCGAAAACAGATTTTATGGTGTTCAATGGAGTTGCATAAGCCAAACATTTAGTGTGTCCTCATGAGAAACCATTGAGATATGTTGTAAATAACATTAGTTTCTGAGCTTGTTGCTGGACAGATCTTTGTGCCTTACATAGGTACAGAGGTACACAGGCACAGAGGTAATCTTGAATTCACACGTGACACATACGCCCACAAAAACCTCTCTTCTCGGCAGAAGCTCAGTTCTCATGCTTCCTGGCCGGGGTTTCATTATGCACGTCACAGGTAACACCTTTCTGTGTATCAGATAGATGAAAAAGAATGGATGTTTAAACAAACTGTCATGCCGATTTCGACAAATTTATCTGTTTTCTTCTGTGACGTATAGCTTTTTCTTCATGATGGAATAAATTTAAAGTTAGTTATAGTTGTAGGGACTTTATTTAGATAGCACATCCTAATTTTGTGCTGGGTAAAGAAAAAAAACATTGCAGTGTAACTGTTTTGTCAAATCGGAGACATCTTCCATTAACCGCTAGTAGACCACAAAAAAAAAAAAAAAAAAAAAAAAAAAAAAAAAAAAAAAAAAAAAAAAAATATTCGGTACTATCCGTCCATATTTCCACACCAAGAGGGGTCGGAGTGTTACGATCGAATTTAGTTGCGATATAGCATGTTGTAGAGAGATCACCTGACTGGAAATAGACTCTCGTGCGAAGTGAGGACGATGATGATTTCAGTATTGAGTTTCACCTTGGTTACTGGCTACAACCGCTGCTATACACCTCTGCATTGAAGCGAAGATTCTCTGGATGTGTTTTTGGAGTATAAAAATCCACGCTGCTCCCACATATATCCAAAGCTGATGTGTGAGGTGTAGGAGCGGGTGGTGTTTCCCGGATCAGTCGTTCCGCAAATCGCTGACCAGAGACTAAGTCTTTAACATTGCATGCCACGCTTTTTCGCGCATTACATAGTAGCAATGTAGCCTTCGGCAAGCTCCAAATTCGATGACACCAGGCTCCAACACAGATATCTCGCTCCCCGTCTACTGTACGGCAATTCGTACTAGGGGCCTATGGGAATGGAATCCAAGATCACTACAATTTACTGACTGTAGGACCAGTATGGCGATAATCAGGCAGCATTGCAATCTCCTCTCACCACGATGATTCAGAGTCTAAATCGACTATCGTGATAGAGCAGGCAGAATCGTGATTCTTCGGGAAAAGCAATATCGTTACAATCGCAATTCAGCGTGCACCATTACGATGGTCGGATTAGAGTCTAGAGACGTAGTGTTGTGAGGCTGTTGAACTGTTACCTTGTGCATCGCCATAATGCTCGGGCATCCGGCTTTACCGTTTGGGGTGTTATCGGATTCCACGTCCGAACCCTCCACGCATTGTCACCACACTAAGCCGCCAGGCATCTCTGAAGTGATGGATTCTGTGGTCCTCTCATACATTCGGAGGCTGTCGACAGCCACATTACAACAGGATAAACCGCGACACACGTGACACGGAATGTACAACACTTGGCCGCTCAGTGGATTGCCTTGCTGCTTCGGCCTGCCTGTTCTCCTACCGAAAGCGTATGATCAATGTTTGGAGAACGACTCGTCCTAGGTACACCGCCAGCTGCCTCACCAGATAAACTCTGGCAGTCTGTGCAAGCAGCACGGACTGCTATCCCCAACAACACACCCAATCACTTTGATTCAACGCCAGGGTGTGTAGCTGTGGCTATAGCCAACAATAGAGGCAACACTAAATACTGATTTCATAACCCTCCTCACTCCTCACGGGACTGTATTTTCAGTAATGTAATCTTTGTGCAACGTGTTCACTCCGAAATAAAATTTGGCTGCCATAGCTCTGGTCCTGTTTTTTGGTATTGCATTTTGGACGTAGCGGTGTATTGCTTTCTTCTCTACGTACAAAGCTCACCGCGATGAAACAGTTTCCAGATACAATGATTTTTAGAGCAAATGTATGGAATAATTCCAGTCTTTTACTGAAAACGGAACCGGCCGCGGTGGCCGAGGGGACTGAGGCGCCTCATTCATGGTCTGCACGGCCACTACGGTCGGGGGTTCGAATCCCCCCTCGGGCATGGATATTTGTGCCGTCCTTAGTGTTAGCTAGTTCATAAGTAGTTTGTAAGCTTAGGGACTGATGACCCAGTAGTTAAGTCCCATAAGCTATACAAACATTTTTTACTGAAAACAGAAAACTAAAAAATACATGAAAATCATAAAAAAATTTCAAGAAGTTGAGTTGTAACGTGAACGTAAAAGTTTACGACCGACACATATTGATGAATTCTCAGAAAATCCAGGACGTTATAGTAAAGTGCTAGGAGAACGTTATCACGATGACACTAAAGAGAAGTAAAAGATGAAAGATGCTCAAAAAAAGTTTAATGGCAAAGGAGTCAGATGATGGAGAGGAACAGTCAAAGGTTCCGCAAGGAAATCAAGAATAAGAAACGTCGAAAGTAACTGTTACTATAAGAAATATTTGTAATATTTTCAGTGTATAACTAGCATTTAAAAGGCACTTATAAAAATATAGTTTTTTTAAATGTTTCTGCTTCAGTTACTTAAATATTTAAAATGTGTTTTATGAAAAATCTTGGCGTGACAGAAGAAATGAAATTAATTTTCAGTAGCAGCGTAACAAACTGATTCTAGAAATCCTGTTTTTGAGAAATTATGTGACAAAACTTTAAAAAATGAAGAATTTTATTTTCGAGATACTGTGACATACAGTGGTCTACAAGAATGAAACAAGCTACACACTAAAAGACACCTCTAGTCGCGAATGAGCTATCGTAGGAGAGACGAAGACAAAGCTAGACGGATGATACTGATGCTAAAATAAAATGCCTGCTCAGATTCAGTTTTTGTAAAAGAAGACAAAGTTATCAAAAGAGTGTCAAGTAGGGGATCCTCAGAACTGGGCTAAGAATTCTCGAATTTTGTTCGACAACTCAAATTACATGGAATAAAATGGCTAAAAAGATTCTCCTGTCGCGTTTAACACACTGAGAATATTCTACCAAAATTAAGGACGGCTTATAAATTAAAGTCCTTAAGACACTAAAACCTGTGTGTTAGTTGCCAAAACAACACGTAAGTCCGATTAAGAGGCAGCGATTGCTGTTTGGCACTCCCATCACAGTTTTCAGTCTACATTGTGAAAATTTATGTTGTAGATGTTTCACAAATAACTAGTTTTGAAAAATATCTTAAACATAACATTTCATCACAATTACATCATATTATGTGTGTTGCAGGTGGATATGTTATTTCGACTCATGGTACACGTAGTGCGTAACAGAGATGTGGTGCACTAACAAAGCAATTCGAACATACGAAGTTAGTTTTGGAAGTACACGACATCAATGCCAGCAGCTACTAGCAATGACAACTCAGATCGAGTCTCACTCTAGATGACCGCAAAACATCGAGAGGCACTGTGGGCATATATATCCGTGTGATATCCGAATCATCAAGTAAAGAATGTATTCTAGTCAGTTTCATTCTAATACTCATTAAATGTGCATCATTTGAGAATAAGATAGTGTTCCTTTGTTAACGAACCTTATATATATTCAAATAAGTGCACATTTTATCAACCAATTGTGTTGACTCATGGACACTACACTCGTGCTGAACCCCGTGCAGGAAATCAACACTGCCGACAAAAATTGTGAAGCTATCTCTTTATGAGGTCCACCTGATATGCGAAACACTGTTTTATTTTGCATATCAAGGGGACCTCATACCCGGAAATACTTTTTTACAGCAAAAAAGGCAAGAATAAGAGCTACAAATCGAAAAAAATGATGAGTATTGTGAAGCTATATTTGATTCTTCAGAAATTATGGTCAGAATGATAATTTAAAAGAAATTTGTTGATGGTAGAGTAACTGGAAATTTCAAGGCCAGAGAAGTAGCAGGGAGGTTTTCTGTAGCTTATTAACTCATTAGGAGAGTACAAAAGTATCTACTTGTGGGTGATTTAAAATCGATTTGCCTTGATAAGCAGAAAGACGGGCTAACCAAACAACTTAAATATTCAGACAACTAAGGTATTTTCTATTTTATCCATAAACAAAACAAAAGTTTAATATTTAATTTAACATTTGAAGCTGACACATCAATTCAACAGGTACAAGAAAATTACAGGCAATAAATATTTTGGGGGTTTCATGATGTCGCATTCTGTAGTACTTTTCTATGCAAATGAATTTTTCTGTGCTCATTTGCAATATTTTTGTATGTGTCTAGGGTTTGAAAAGATTAGTTAAGGCACATCGTGTTTGATATTTTATTCAGATGTAATTAATGATATAAAAAAGGCTCAGTTTTTATAATTTTTAGTATATTTTGACATAAGTTTCATTGTTACAAAAGAGCAAAGTGTGTTATGTGACCACCACTGAGGTCTCTCCCCTACCAATAGATAACTGAAAATTTGTACCAGCCCAGCAATCCACAAGACATTGCGGTCAGATGCGCAACTGAGGACAGTTACCGAAAACAGTTTATGCCAAAGCAAATTTTGTAGTGTCGGACATGTACGCTTTTTCGAAATTATTTTTTCTGAAGGTTAGCTTGTAACATTATTCACACTAAACACTAATTAGGCAGTTTCTTAATAGAATTATAAAACTCAATGCCATAATAACATAGGATCCTTGAGATTTGTAAAAAAAAAAAAAATTTATAACCATTTACGCTCCAATCAGTATTGGAGCGTAAATGGTTATAATTTCATAAACATCAAGTGATCTCAATTGTATTACTAGATGAAAAAAATTACGTCTGGGTTACAATGTGTTTAAATAACGACTACTGGTTTCCATCTGCCATACAGCGCCACGTCTGAAGGTTTCAGGGCAGATCGAGCCATTAGTCCTCAATAAAGTACACTGTGATCCAGATGGTGTTTATTATTTACTAAGTAGTTTAATCTGTAGTGAAACATTCATCGCACTATAAGACCTTTCTGTACTATGCACTTTGTGGCGTTGTCCAACGATGGAGTTTTGGTCATGGGGTCACGACACCCTGCCCGAAATGGTATTTTACTGATAGTGTTTATAATTTTGCGTATAGCGTGTTCCTTACATGTTTTTCGCAAAGTAAAGAAACAGTGTAATATTGGAAAGGGATTCTAGGACATTAAAAGCTACGTTAAGCTGGTCAGTTTCGAGTTTATCACAAGCAACATGGAAGCACTTGCGAGGTGAAAGTCTGCAGGGAGGGGAAAGCGGCTAGCGCAGACTGACCGCACCTGCTGCCAATATTGAACTGACAAACCACTCCAGGTCTAACAACAAACGTACAGAACTGAGAACCCTCCACTAAGAAAGACCAACAGTTTGCCGCACACAGTCGGAAACGACTTTAAGAAACAGCATTCCTAGCGTTTATATGCTGGCATGGCCATGGTTTGCAGGCCTGTTTACACGGTCACAGTATTAAGAGAAAAATTAATAACGTTGAGTGCACAACTCGATTTTGTACTGTGTAAGCTATTATTCTTGTAAGCTACGATAAAGTAATGTACTAAGGATAATTTCACAGAAATTTCTATTATAAGAAAAGATTTTTCGATTTTTATTATTATTGATAAATTCTAGGCAACAGTGACGTTAAAATGGAGACTGCCAGCAAAGAAGGGTCTGGAAGTGAGGGTGGCGGTTTGCGATGGTAGACGGGGGATGAAGGAAGGAAAAAAGAAAATCTGTGTCCCTTCCAGAATAGAATCCTGGAGCATGCCTGTGTCCTCCATTCTTACATTTACGCCTTGTTTTTGTAAGTATTGTCGCTATATTCTTGAAATGCTCGTGTTGGCTAGAGCATAAAGGTCCTGAAAGTCCAGTAAATGAACTGTGTTTTTCCTGGTGCAATACGTCGAGATAATTTATGGCGCAGCATATGTAACTAGTGCGTTTAATTTATTTTGGAAACACATGTTTAAAAGCTTTTAGCTGTAGCTATTAGGTGTTTAGCAGTTACAGGATGCTAGCACGTTCAAAAGTGGGTCCGTGTTTATCACTAATACTAGGTGTTGTGTTACTTTGTAATTTAGCTTTTGAATGTTAAATGCATGCATATAACGGGGTCACAGAGGGAATGAAGTTCAGTGTTCAACGTCCCGTCGACAACGTGGTCATTAGAGACGGAGATCTTGCCGGAATGTTTGGGTAAAGATTGGGGAGGAAATCTGTCGCGCTCTTTCCAAGGAACCATCCCGGCATTCGCATCGAGTGTTTTGTGGAAACCACGGAAAACATAAACCTGGATGGCCGGAGGTGGATTTCAACCACCGTCCTTCTGAATGCAATTACTCTGTATAAAAGGGGAGGGGGGAAGCCGTTCTCTCGACTCTTCATTCTTACTACAGCCATAATCCTTTTCCACTTTTGCGACACAAATGGGTTCGCGTTTCATTATTGCAAAATATTCCGTTTTTGTATTACTTGAATTATTTTTTGACGTCTTTGGTTTGCAGCCCGACGATGTCTACCTTTATTCGTTCTTCAAATATCACACTTAACGATAGGTTGAATGATCATCAGCTGAAATATCCTGCCAAGGTGTCGAAGTAAGTCGACTGCAAACCCGAAGTTTCATGAAATATCCTATTTTTAAGATTTATTATGGTTTCTACATGAGTATTTCAGACCTCGTAAAAACAGGTAACTGTGCCAAAGTGTTGCTCTAGAGCAGGGGTGGGCACGAGAGCTGCCCGCGAGCAGCGAGAGCCGCGAGGGCAGCCTTGAGAGCCAGCAGTGCGGGCAGCACGGCTGTGCACAGTGCACGGGTAGGGGGCAACTGTGCAGCTGAGTAAGGGCAAGCTGAAATACTTACTGCACGTACAAAACACATGACGTCGTTTCAAGCTGATGCGGCTTCCGTGAAAAGGGCACCGGTACAATCATATCTGCCACAGCATGAGTGGGAAGTAAGTGTTAATGGTGGTTACCCGAAACTTGTGTATCCTGTACCATGCAACGGTTGCTCATGTAAGGATGAAGCACAGTTTCGAACCACTGTAAAATCTACTTTCGTGGCCACAAATAGGACATAGACGTAAAGAATTAAGAAAAGACTCTTTTATTCTAAATTTTACGTTATATTTTCACAGAATTCTGTAGATTTTTTTAAAAACAAAATGTAACAAAACTGAACTTCCTGCAACTAAAATCCTGCTTCATTACAATGACGAGAAACTGGGTGGTCGGTCAGAAGGTAACAGTTATTAAGGTTCATTACATCCGTAGGAAAGGATGAAAACTGACACTATTCTGAAGGGGGAAAAATTCCAGAACTCAAGACCTGAGAGCAATGGAAAAGTTCCCTGCCTATGTCAGAGGTACCACAACGAAGTTGTCGTGTTACTATAAAGGAACTTCTAAAAATAACCAAATAAGTTCATGGGAAAAAGTTGTAAGCTAAAGGAAAATAAAATATCCTTGCTGCGGGAAGCAAAAACCTAGAAACTATTAAGATAATTTATCAAGTGTAAAACAAAAACCTTCTCCCTGTAGGAAGTAAAAGGGATAACTATACTTAACTCCTATGATATATAGAAAACATAAAGGGGAAGAATCTCTATGATCACAAAGCCTATCAGTTTCCTGTCAAGCTAAACAACAAGGTGACATACACATAAAAGAATTGTCACTCCAGAGGAGAGGTACTACGAACAAAAAAAAAAAAAGAAATAAGCATTAATTTACATCATTCTGGATTTATTTAAAACGATTTTGAACCAACATCTCGAAGTTATCGAGAACGAGTGGTTCGGCGTGGTGTAGTGAGGTGCGCGGCTAGTCGAGTGTGAGTGGGGGGGGGGGGGGGGGGGGGGGGAGCCGCGAGCAGGCTGTGTGAGCCGCTGAAAACGCTCGCGCTCGCCAAACGGCATTTGCCCAGCCCTGCTGTAGACAGTCTTATACAGGAAGGAACGGAACTATCAGAAACTCTCAAGCAGGTAGTAAAATACCTATGGCACATGTCGACCATGCTACAGACGAAAGGACAGAAGATAATAAAGATGTTATCTGAAATTTGACAAACATGGATAACTTATTCAAAATTTCATAAGCTTATACCACGGGTCGACCGAAGGAATGTGAATGAAAAGAGCCATTGCGTAATATGTAGATATTTTCCTAACGCAGATGATGAAAAATTGTGCTAGTAATGACTGGTGGTATTTTGAGGGAGATCATGGAAATTGCAGTACAGCTATAGATTTGTTATTCGAGAAATTTTAAGTGTTTATGAGGTTGAAATTGTCGATAAGTGATTGGAATCTTTGTGATAAAATTTCATCATCGTGGGACGAGAATGTAACGCTGCCATAAGAGTAACCAAATTGCATTTTTGCAAGCTTTTTAATATTTTTGTATAGTTGTAGTTAAATGGTCGGCTATATGCAGACACCAGAATTTGGAAAATCGTTATCTAGATTTTGCCGCTTTTCTTCGTCTCAAGTAAACCCTCTCGAGATTTATACAATTATTTGTCGTGTATACTTAAACGAAAAAAACCTCACGTGGACTAACAATATTTTCAATTATAAAAGATCTTAAGTAATTTATTTCTCTTCAGAAATAATTTTTTATTCTTAATTACAACGGCACACATACATCGATATTTATGTTCATTACATTCAATATTACACGCAAGGACGAAACTAGATTATAAAGCATATTTCTTTTAAGATAAGTATAAAATTTTTGCATACCGTAGTTAAATTTGTGGGCCATTCCGTGGCGACACAGTTAAAATATTGAGACTTTTTTTCCAAGAGAAGTGGCGAAGGGCTATATTTACATAAGCGCAGAGCTGCTATATTGTTAGGTGTGCTGGCCAGCAGCTGGTACTTGAAGTTAGAAGCTACAAGATGGCAAATTGTGGGCCCATAGACGGAGCGTTGTGAGCGAAGGAAGCTGTTCATAGCGACAGCAAGCTGGTGAAGGATGCAGCTTTCTCTGTACTAGATTATGTATGCTAGTTGATTTTGTTCAGCTTGAAGTAAATTTGCTTCTTATACATTTTAGAGCAAACACCAACTTAATCTAATAAGGCACGTGTGTATTTACATACTATTTTCATATCGTTTTCTTTCCTAACGAACATATGTTGATTAATCGGTGCAAATTACACAATGAATCTATTTACAACTGTTACTAATACACAGAACAGCAAATATTGATTAGCGCTATAGACAAACCGTTCAATTACTTCCATTCATTCTGCATAAACAAACATTTTGCGCCTCTTCCCACACTGTACACAGAACCGACGTAGCGTGTTGGAGATCATTGTGCTCTGCTCCCAAATCATTTATTTCAAGTCCGAACCAGGATGGCGAGTAGCTTCTGCGAAAGTGGCACATTGTACGTATCTAAATACAAACTTTGGGAAATTCAAAATTACACAGTTATCTACTGAGTAAGAAAGAATCTGCTGTATGCGAGGGAGTTATAATATTGTTGAACGAATGAGAAGGAGTATACATCTATTAGTTGCTCGAGTTTTCTGTTTATTACTTTACTGATGGTTACATAAGGGAAAGAGGACACATAACAGAAAACATGAATGGAACGAAGCGTAGAGAAGATGGATGGGCAAAAGAGTGTGAAAATCATTAAGAAAAATAATAACAAATGTCCGCTTTTATATTATATGACATTGTAGTAAGGAGTGTGTGACTGATTAATTATTTATTATATTCCACATATATAGTGGTTAAGCCATGTCACACAAATTGAATTTCAAATTTACAAAACGTAACTAGTTTCAGTGAACTCTGTCATCATTATCAAACGTAAGCAAAAATTGCATTAAACACAAACTGAGAAAATAATTAAATTATGAAAAGGTGTAGTAAATGTAGCCAGGCCATCTAGGGGTGTGACAGTGACTCCCAACTGTCTGTCATAGTCATACAGGGTATCGCACCATTTCCAACTATATATAATTCCATACTATGCCACAACAGCTGTATTTGCAATATGAATGGTATTAGGTTGTTGAGCTGCAATAACCATGTGATGTGGCAGGCGTATCCAAGATTTTAGGAACAAACCTAATGAATTCAGAACATAGTACCAATGTGTACCATGTTCTACATCCAAGTTGTGAAGTATCAGATGTGGTTCCATTGGGAGCTGTCAACACACTGTTAACAGAGCCCAATGGAACCACATCTGGTACTTCACAACTTGGATGTAGAACATGGTACACATTGGTACTATGTTCTGAATTCATTTGGTTTGTTCCTAAAATCTTGGTTGTGCCTGCCATATCCATGGTTATTGCAGCTCAACAACATAATACCATTCATATTGCAAATACAGCTGTTGTGGCATGGTATGGAATTATATATAGCTGGAAATGGTGCGATACCATGTGTGAATATGGCAGACAGTTGGGAGTCACTGTCACACCCATAGATGGCCTGGCTACATTTACTACAATTTTCATAATTTAATTGTTTTCTCAGTTTGTGTTTAATGCAATTTTTGCTTACGTTTGATGATGAAAGAGTTCATTGAAACTAGTTACGTTTTGTAAATTAAAATTCAATTTGTGTGACATGGCTTTACCACTATATATGTGGAATATAATATATGTCCGCTTGGTCTGTGTACTGATGGAGGCAGGCTTTACCATAAGAAGAAGAAAAAGAACACTTTACTAGGCTATCCTATATTAAGTGTGATAAAACACCACAGAAATGAGGTTTCAGTTTCTGCAGCATGAATAATGTCCATCGTACTTCTTATTGGGTGTACGTTACACTTCATTAAGGAGATTCATTGGAAACTGACTATGAATATATTACTCTTATTCTTAGGACTGTTATACCATCATTTACGCAAATACAGCAAATTCTTCTCATGTAATCTTGTAACCTTAAGATTTTGGAATTTTTGGTAGCAGACATTTTTATGTTATTACTTTTTGAGCGGTTTTACGAAATTGGTCTGCTGCTCTTATGGGAAACACATCCTCGCTACTCCATCCGAAAATTGAATGGAGCAGATAAGATGCCATTATAATTTGGTTGAAGTGTGGAGTCAGAATGACAACGGCGGTCTCACCGGCAGAGTAAGTTCGACAGAATCAGAAAATACTGCCACTCTTGAATACTTAGAAATTCGAGCCGTTTGAATAAAAGAACAGAAGCAACTGAAATGGATAGAAAAAAGCAAGTCTCAGTTAAATGCATGAATTACTTAGCGGCATGACAGTGTATCAGATGTATTTTAGTTTGGATCAAGGAAAAGATGCGAAATCGGTTTATCGAGTACAACGGAAGATTCACTATTATTGGAAACAATAGATTTATTTTTACTATAAATGTATGTAATTAGGATGATCTTATATCTGTAAAAAGCGACAGAGTTTGCAGTGCAAGAGTAATTAAGTCCTATTTGTCTCGTAATAAAAGACGTAACGTAATTTAACATAAGAAGTGAATAGGGCCATTTGAAACGTGGTGCATTAGAAGAGTGTTGAAAATTGTAACTACTGAACGGAACTGGGCTGTAAAGAAATGTGTGGCGTAACTGGAGTAAAGGACAGGATCGGTGACTGAGACGCTTTTTGAGACGTCAAGGAATCGTCATTTTAGTACCGGAAGGAAGTGCTAGGGGGAGACTAGGGGAAGACTAAGGGTCGATTACAGTACGCAGGTGCAAATATGGGAGGTTGTAGTGGAAATTCAGAAATGAAGACACATGTGAAGGTTGAGTAGCATAGAGAGCTATATCAGAACATTCTTCGGGTTGATGGACACAACAACAGAGTCAGATATTGCAGAATATTACTGTTTCCTCACTGCTGTCGATTGTCAACAAGGCCAAAAATTACTGACTTGCTGATTTAGCTCTGAAGCAAAAGCGCAATCATTCTCAGTTACGGTTAGGGAATCCATCATACTCCATCACCTTCTCCCCTTTTAAACCTTACCACACTGGTATAATTGATAATGTTCGGAGAAGAAAATATGAGTTATTTTAGTGCTCAACGCACGTCTTTTCTCAGCACATTCTTAATTCATGCAATAATGATCCAGTTAAGGTGATGATATGACTGGATATTTAGCAAAATCGATTTCTACTTATTACACTTAGTGAGCACTAGTAAGACTTATATACAATACTGTCAGTTGGCGTACATTACGTAACTCATACCTCTTTGCTTAATTTCACAGTTTCTGCACACTACTTCACAGACTTATCAGTGAGTTCTATTTATATTTTTCACCACTAACTGGATTAAAATATGATCTTGCCCCACACAAAGTAATTCTTGGTTCGATAATTGAGCATGTGTATTCCCTGTATTCAGTTTGTATAGAAGATGATACGTTCAGTTATTTCAATTGTTGTTTATAAAAATTATTTTTTCTTTGTAATACTTTCTTGAGTACAGACAATAAATATTGTAAAAATAAGAACTTTTATTAGGTACTGTGAAAGTAAATTTTGTACTCATGTGAACATGGAGAAAGTTTCTGCTGTGCTCCACTATTTGTGTTACACTTATGAGAGACACAGTTACGCACAGTGAGACGCTTTCAGTACTACAAAATAAGGAAACACAGAATTTTAAGAATTCTTAATTTCATCAGGGATGTTTGTTAAGATCAACATAAATCTAAGTGGACAGTTGTAGATAATCAGTGAGTACTTGTATGCCATTTTAACTCAGAAACGCAAATCGTACAGATTATCTTTTTCATATGATATTTATATTCTCAACGGGAATCAGTAATCATTGATCAGAAGCGTCAGTCATTGTCAAACCGCGATTTATGTTTCATTTTAACACATTTTTCTCTTTGCCAATAACATTTAACTTATAAGCGCAGACGGGAGACAATTAAAAAAAATAATTTGAAACCTCTAACGAGAGACAAGGAATTACAAGTTTCGTAATCATTATAGGCCACCTGTTTCATTAATGTCTGTCTGTCAAGAAAGAATATGAACGTAAGAAATATAGAAAAGCGCACATGAAACATACAAAACATTAACATAAGGCCTAAAGTCCAACAACCTAAGAATTCTGCTACTTCTAAATTAATTCATATGGCATTCTACAACAATGGATACGTAAGGATTTCTACTTGTTACACTTAGTGAGCACTAGTAAGAGATATATAATACTGTCAGTGGGCGTACAATACGTTACTAATACTGTATTGTCGTTTAACTGAAATAATAATAAAATATGAGAGTTAAATTTTGTCTTGATGTTTTTGTCTAAAACCATCTATTCTAGCACAGTGACATAACTCAAATTTTTCTTGTTTATAGCCAACGGATAAAAATTTAATACATGTATTGTCAACATTCAAAAAAATTATATTTTAATGAGAAAACAATCCTGAGAGGCCGGTTCGGCACTCATTACATTCTCGGGTGGCTGCACAAGGGCCTTCAGATCTTCAGAGCCGCTCAGAAATCTGTAACAAAAGAAAGGATGAACATAACTGTAGGTTGAAAAACGTAAGGGAATTACAACATTAAATAAAAACTATTTACAAGTAATACTGTTTGTACAATCCCACAAATTCTCTCACTTTTAGATAGCCACAATGCCCACATAAGAACTAGAGACGGAAAGCTGGCTCAAGCCAGATGAAAACAGAGCTGGCCGCGGTGGCCGAGGGGACTGAGGCGCTTCAGTCACGGTCTGCACGGCCACTACGGTCGGGGGTTCGAATCTCCCTCAGGCATGGATATTTGTGCCGTCCTTAGTATTAGTTAGTTCATAAGTAGTTTGTAAGTTTAGGGACTGATGACCCTGTAGTTAAGTCCCATAAGCTATAGGGTAAGGTGGTACAAATTCGATATAGGTACAATTCTGATCAAGATAAATTTTCGCGCCATTTGTCAGTCTCATAGTGTCTCGTTGTGTGGCATTGTAGCGTAGCAGGTTTCTACAGCTCCTCCTGTCTTTTTCAAGAATATACCATTTGTGCTAAGGAGAAATAACTTTTTTCACGTTAGGAGGTAAGTGAAGCTACTTAGTCTAACGAGCTCTTATAAATTTTCTATTTAAGGGTGACTAGATTCTCTACCCAAAACGCAATGTTTGGTACGACGAAGTATGCATTGGTGCCTGACGGAAAAAGTGCTTTTTATGTGGAAGATGCCCTTAGTCAAAATTCTACTAGGAAGTGATCACAATTGTACCTAGTGTGGTACATTTTCGATCGATTTTTCTCAATTCTGTAACTTTTTTTGTGTCTATACCGACATATGTAATTGTCTAATATTTGTGTTACATATTAGTTAAACATCCAAGAACAAGTTCAATAATTAAATTTACATCTTTTCTCAATATATTTCCAGTTACAATAACATTTGTCCGAAGTGATCGAAATTGTACCACCTTACCCTACAAACATTTGAACATTTAAATAATGAAATCCTTAACTCAGACTGGAACAATACAGAATCGGATGAACACTGTTTATAGCGACAAAGAACACGATTGTATAGAGTGAACGTAGTACAGGCTCGGAGTGTGAAATAATTTGGGTAAAAGTCAGCATGAATAGGGGCTCAAACATTGTCGCTGTAAGTATTTATAGACACCTGGTTCAGCAACAGCAGCGGCAGAACACCTAAGTTAAACGCAGAAAATATTATCCATAGGTTTCTTAGTCATGTCATAGATTTAGGTGGAGATTTCAACTTACCGGATACAGACTGCGAGGAAAACGTCTTTACGGCGGGTAGTAGGGACAGAGAATCGAGAAATATTGGTCTAATTGTAGTATCAAAATTACCGCCATCAGTCAAATAGAGAGCCGACTCGTGGAGATGTATTAGACCTGCATATGACAAACAGACCAGAACATTTGCATTCAGTTAGCGTAGATCTGGAATCTGAAATCTGTGCTCATAAAGCCATTACAGCATCAATGAATACAGGTGTAAATAGAAATATCAAGAAATGTCGGAAGATCTTATTTAGTAAAAACGAAAAGGCGCAGATTTCAAAGTACTTGACTGCTCAACACGATAGTTTCATTTATAACACTGACAGTGTTGAGCAACTGTGGAAGAAGTTCAAGTGCAACGTACAGTACGCATTAGATAAGAAGATTCATATCTAACACTGAATCTGTTGAGTAACTGTGGAAGAAGTTCAAGTGCAACGTACAGTACACATTAGATAAGAAGTTACATATCTAACACTGACAGTGTTGAGGAACTGTGGAAGAAGTTCAAGTGCAATGTACAGTACGCATTAGATAAGAAGATTCATATCTAACACTGACATGTTGAGTAACTGTGGAAGAAGTTCAAGTGCAACGTACAGTACGCATTAGATAAGACGTTTCATATCTAACAGTGACACTGTTGAGCAACTGTGGAAGAAGTTCAAGTGCAACGTACAGTACGCATTAGATAAGAAGATTCATATCTAACACTGACACTGTTGAGCAACTGTGGAAGAAGATCAAGTGCAACGTACAGAACGCATTAGATAAGAAGTTTCATATCTAACAGTGACACTGTTGAGCAACTGTGGAAGAAGATCAAGTGCAACGTACAGTACACATTAGATAAGAAGTTTCATATCTAACAGTGACACTGTTGAGCAACTGTGGAAGAAGTTCAAGTGCAACATACAGTACGCATTAGCTAAGAAGTTTCATATCTAACACTGACAGTGTTGAGCAACTGTGGAAGAAGTTTCATATCTAACACTGACAGTGTTGAGCAACTGTGGAAGAAGTTCAAGTGCAACGTACAGTACGCATTAGATAAGAAGTTTCATATCTAACAGTGACACTGTTGAGCAACTGTGGAAGAAGTTCAAGTGCAACGTACAGTACGCATTCGATAAGAAGTTTCATATCTAACAGTGACACTGTTGAGCAACTGTGGAAGAAGTTTCATATCTAACACTGACAGTGTTGAGCAACTGTGGAAGAAGTTCAAGTGCAACGTACAGTACGCATTAGATAAGAAGTTTCATATCTAACAGTGACACTGTTGAGCAACTGTGGAAGAAGATCAAGTGCAACGTACAGTACGCATTAGATATGAAGTTTCATATCTAACACTGACAGTGTTGAGCAACTGTGGAAGAAGTTCAAGTGCAACGTACAGTACGCATTAGATAAGAAGTTTCATATCTAACAGTGACACTGTTGAGCATCTGTGGAAGAAGTTCAAGTGCAACGTACAGTACGCATTCGATAAGAAGTTTCATATCTAACAGTGACACTGTTGAGCAACTGTGGAAGAAGTTTCATATCTAACACTGACAGTGTTGAGCAACTGTGGAAGAAGTTCAAGTGCAACGTACATTACGCATTAGATAAGAAGTTTCATATCTAACAGTGACACTGTTGAGCAACTGTGGAAGAAGTTCAAGTGCAACGTACAGTACGCATTCGATAAGAAGTTTCATATCTAACAGTGACACTGTTGAGCAACTGTGGAAGAAGTTTCATATCTAACACTGACAGTGTTGAGCAACTGTGGAAGAAGTTCAAGTGCAACGTACAGTACGCATTAGATAAGAAGTTTCATATCTAACACGGACACTGTTGAGTAACTGTGGAAGAAGTTCAAGTGCAATGTACAGTACGCATTAGATAAGACGTTTCATATCTAACAGTGACACTGTTGAGCAACTGTGGAAGAAGTTCAAGTGCAACGTACAGTACGCATTCGATAAGAAGTTTCATATCTAACAGTGACACTGTTGAGCAACTGTGGAAGAAGTTTCATATCTAACACTGACAGTGTTGAGCAACTGTGGAAGAAGTTCAAGTGCAACGTACAGTACGCATTAGATAAGAAGTTTCATATCTAACAGTGACACTGTTGAGCAACTGTGGAAGAAGATCAAGTGCAACGTACAGTACGCATTAGATAAGAAGATTCATATCTAACACTGACACTGTTGAGCAACTGTGGAAGAAGATCAAGTGCAACGTACAGAACGCATTAGATAAGAAGTTTCATATCTAACAGTGACACTGTTGAGCAACTGTGGAAGAAGATCAAGTGCAACGTACAGTACGCATTAGATAAGAAGTTTCATATCTAACAGTGACACTGTTGAGCAACTGTGGAAGAAGTTCAAGTGCAACATACAGTACGCATTAGCTAAGAAGTTTCATATCTAACACTGACAGTGTTGAGCAACTGTGGAAGAAGTTTCATATCTAACACTGACAGTGTTGAGCAACTGTGGAAGAAGTTCAAGTGCAACGTACAGTACGCATTAGATAAGAAGTTTCATATCTAACAGTGACACTGTTGAGCAACTGTGGAAGAAGTTCAAGTGCAACGTACAGTACGCATTCGATAAGAAGTTTCATATCTAACAGTGACACTGTTGAGCAACTGTGGAAGAAGTTTCATATCTAACACTGACAGTGTTGAGCAACTGTGGAAGAAGTTCAAGTGCAACGTACAGTACGCATTAGATAAGAAGTTTCATATCTAACAGTGACACTGTTGAGCAACTGTGGAAGAAGATCAAGTGCAACGTACAGTACGCATTAGATATGAAGTTTCATATCTAACACTGACAGTGTTGAGCAACTGTGGAAGAAGTTCAAGTGCAACGTACAGTACGCATTAGATAAGAAGTTTCATATCTAACAGTGACACTGTTGAGCATCTGTGGAAGAAGTTCAAGTGCAACGTACAGTACGCATTCGATAAGAAGTTTCATATCTAACAGTGACACTGTTGAGCAACTGTGGAAGAAGTTTCATATCTAACACTGACAGTGTTGAGCAACTGTGGAAGAAGTTCAAGTGCAACGTACATTACGCATTAGATAAGAAGTTTCATATCTAACAGTGACACTGTTGAGCAACTGTGGAAGAAGTTCAAGTGCAACGTACAGTACGCATTCGATAAGAAGTTTCATATCTAACAGTGACACTGTTGAGCAACTGTGGAAGAAGTTTCATATCTAACACTGACAGTGTTGAGCAACTGTGGAAGAAGTTCAAGTGCAACGTACAGTACGCATTAGATAAGAAGTTTCATATCTAACACTGACACTGTTGAGTAACTGTGGAAGAAGTTCAAGTGCAATGTACAGTACGCATTAGATAAGACGTTTCATATCTAACAGTGACACTGTTGAGCAACTGTGGAAGAAGTTCAAGTGCAACGTACAGTACGCATTAGATAAGAAGATTCATATCTAACACTGACACTGTTGAGCAACTGTGGAAGAAGATCAAGTGCAACGTACAGAACGCATTAGATAAGAAGTTTCATATCTAACAGTGACACTGTTGAGCAACTGTGGAAGAAGTTCAAGTGCAACGTACAGAACGCATTAGATAAGAAGTTTCATATCTAACAGTGACACTGTTGAGCAACTGTGGAAGAAGTTCAAGTGCAACGTACAGTATGCATTAGATAAGAAGTTTCATATCTAACACTGACAGTGTTGAGCATCTGTGGAAGAAGTTCAAGTGCAACGTACAGTACGCATTAGATAAGACGTTTCATATCTAACAGTGACACTGTTGAGCAACTGTGGAAGAAGATCAAGTGCAACGTACAGAACGCATTAGATAAGAAGTTTCATATCTAACAGTGACACTGTTGAGCAACTGTGGAAGAAGTTCAAGTGCAACGTACAGAACGCATTAGATAAGAAGTTTCATATCTAACAGTGACACTGTTGAGCAACTGTGGAAGAAGTTCAAGTGCAACGTACAGTATGCATTAGATAAGAAGTTTCATATGTAACACTGACAGTGTTGAGCAACTGTGGAAGAAGTTCAAGTGCAACGTACAGTACGCATTAGATAAGAAGTTTCATATCTAACAGTGACACTGTTGAGCAACTGTGGAAGAAGTTCAAGTGCAACGTACAGTACGCATTAGATAAGAAGTTTCATATCTAACACTGACAGTGTTGAGCAACTGTGGAAGAAGTTCAAGTGCAACGTACAGTATGCATTAGATAAGAAGTTTCATATCTAACAGTGACACTGTTGAGCAACTGTGGAAGAAGTTCAAGTGCAACGTACAGTACGCATTAGATAAGAAGTTTCATATTTAACACTGACAGTGTTGAACAACTGTGGAAGAAGTTCAAGTGCAACGTACAGTACGCATTAGATAAGAAGTTTCATATCTAACAGTGACACTGTTGAGCAACTGTGGAAGAAGTTCAAGTGCAACGTACAGTACGCATTCGATAAGAAGTTTCATATCTAACACTGACAGTGTTGAACAACTGTGGAAGAAGTTCAAGTGCAACGTACAGTACGCATTAGATAAGAAGTTTCATATCTAACAGTGACACTGTTGAGCAACTGTGGAAGAAGTTCAAGTGCAACGTACAGTACGCATTCGATAAGAAGTTTCATATCTAACAGTGACACTGTTGAGCAACTGTGGAAGAAGTTCAAGTGCAACGTACAGTATGCATTAGATAAGAAGTTTCATATCTAACAGTGACACTGTTGAGCAACTGTGGAAGAAGATCAAGTGCAACGTACAGAACGCATTAGATAAGAAGTTTCATATCTAACAGTGACACTGTTGAGCAACTGTGGAAGAAGTTCAAGTGCAACGTACAGAACGCATTAGATAAGAAGTTTCATATCTAACAGTGACACTGTTGAGCAACTGTGGAAGAAGTTCAAGTGCAACGTACAGTATGCATTAGATAAGAAGTTTCATATCTAACACTGACAGTGTTGAGCAACTGTGGAAGAAGTTCAAGTGCAACGTACAGTACGCATTAGATAAGAAGTTTCATATCTAACAGTGACACTGTTGAGCAACTGTGGAAGAAGTTCAAGTGCAACGTACAGTACGCATTAGATAAGAAGTTTCATATCTAACACTGACAGTGTTGAGCAACTGTGGAAGAAGTTCAAGTGCAACGTACAGTATGCATTAGATAAGAAGTTTCATATCTAACAGTGACACTGTTGAGCAACTGTGGAAGAAGTTCAAGTGCAACGTACAGTACGCATTAGATAAGAAGTTTCATATTTAACACTGACAGTGTTGAACAACTGTGGAAGAAGTTCAAGTGCAACGTACAGTACGCATTAGATAAGAAGTTTCATATCTAACAGTGACACTGTTGAGCAACTGTGGAAGAAGTTCAAGTGCAACGTACAGTACGCATTCGATAAGAAGTTTCATATCTAACACTGACAGTGTTGAACAACTGTGGAAGAAGTTCAAGTGCAACGTACAGTACGCATTAGATAAGAAGTTTCATATCTAACAGTGACACTGTTGAGCAACTGTGGAAGAAGTTCAAGTGCAACGTACAGTACGCATTCGATAAGAAGTTTCATATCTAACAGTGACACTGTTGAGCAACTGTGGAAGAAGTTCAAGTGCAACGTACAGTATGCATTAGATAAGAAGTTTCATATCTAACAGTGACACTGTTGAGCAACTTTGGAAGAAGTTCAAGTGCAACGTACAGTACGCATTAGATAAGAAGTTTCATATTTAACACTGACAGTGTTGAGCAACTGTGGAAGAAGTTCAAGTGCAACGTACAGTACGCATTCGATAAGAAGTTTCATATCTAACACTTACAGTGTTGAGCAACTGTGGAAGAAGTTCAAGTGCAACGTACAGTACGCATTAGATAAGAAGTTTCATATCTAACAGTGACACTGTTGAGCAACTGTGGAAGAAGTTCAAGTGCAACGTACAGTACGCATTCGATAAGAAGTTTCATATCTAACACTGACAGTGTTGAGCAACTGTGGAAGAAGTTCAAGTGCAACGTACAGTATGCATTAGATAAGAAGTTTCATATCTAACAGTGACACTGTTGAGCAACTGTGGAAGAAGTTCAAGTGCAACGTACAGTACGCATTAGATAAGAAGTTTCATATCTAACACTGACAGTGTTGAGCAACTGTGGAAGAAGTTCAAGTGCAACGTACAGTACGCATTAGATAAGAAGTTTCATATCTAACAGTGACACTGTTGAGCAACTGTGGAAGAAGTTCAAGTGCAACGTACAGTACGCATTCGATAAGAAGTTTCATATCTAACACTGACAGTGTTGAGCAACTGTGGAAGAAGTTCAAGTGCAACATACAGTACACATTAGATAAGAAGTTTCATATCTAACACTGACAGTGTTGAGCAACTGTGGAAGAAGTTCAAGTGCAACGTACAGTACGCGTTATATAAGAAGGGCGTCTACCATTAATCTCATTGATTGAATGTTCCGTTGGTGTTTGGTAGAATATTTGATATATGATCACAAAAACACACACGACAGTGGTGTAATATTCTACAATATTTATTGATTTATACTAACTAGTTTTCGAGTGTTACGCCATCGTCAGAAACAAAGAATACTATAAAGAATTTTATGTCAAAAAGTTTATAAAATGTGCATCAAATAATTACGTGAACAGGCAAAAGATAAACGCACTGTAGGAAGGTTTACAAAGAACTGGTATAATACGAGGCGTGTCCAGAAAGTAAGTTCCGCTGCAGCGCTGCGATTGCAGTTCCGCACATGCGCTGTAGACGATGTGTATCAAGGAGAAGAACGTGCACCATTTGGAGATCGCTGTCAGTTACGTACGCTTTGTTGTGCTTGTTTGAAATGTCGGTGTTGATTGTAAATCCCGCCGCCTGTAAAATCAGGCCGGTGATTCGGTTTCTGAATGCGAGGAAAGTGAAACCAAGTGAAATTTATCGGCAAATTTGCGATGTTTACGGACCAAATGCGATGAGTGATTCGATGGTGAGAAGATGGGTCCGACAGTTCAATGGCGGGCGTAGTGACGTGCACGATGAAGAACGAAGTGGGCGTCCACCTTTGGTTACAGAAGAACTGGTTCACGCGATTGATGACAAGATCCAGGACATCTCAAGTCTTTCCTTCACCAATGACGACGAGCTGAAATAAACTGTTTCCAACTGGTTGAAGACACAGGCGGCAGATTTCTTTGAAGAAGGTATACAAAACCTGGTGCCACGCTATGACAAATGCCTGCAAAATTTCGGCAGTTATGTGGAAAAGTAGTTTAAGAGTTGTAGAATTTTGTGCAATTTAAATTTCTCCTGTATCTGTGTACAATTTCATTTTATTACCAAACGGAACTTACTTTCTGGACGCGCCTCGTATCTTCTATGTATAGCTTCCTAGAATACGTTTATCTTTTGTCTGTTTATGTAATTCTTTGATGAACATTTTCTAATATTTTTGACATAACATTTGTTTATAGTAATCTTTGTACCTGACGATGGCGTAACAGCCGAAAACTAGTTTGTATAAATCAGTAACTATTGTAGAACATTACACCAGTGTCGTGTGTTATTGTGATCATCTACCAGTAATCGGTACTATGAGAGTAATCGGCACTTTAACATTTAAAACACCCATTTAATCGCTAAATAGATTCGTCATCTACAAATAAGTATTGGTGACAAATAGTAGGTTAGAGTGCCGATAATAGGATCTCGGCTCTTTTTGCACTGCCGATCACAGGTACGAACGGTGCATCTCATAAATGTAATTATTTTAAATTGAACTGATCGTTATTACAGAAATAATAGGATTTACAAATGATATTTAATGTGAATACCCTTAAGATGCTGATAACTGATACACTTAACCTGTGTCAAGTTGAATTTTGAGAGATGAGGTAGATCCACCGCGGTTCTCAAAGCAAAGATTACTTCATTGGAAATATAAACGTAGGCAAAGTCTTGCAGACAAGCAAAAATTAAACGATGCCATGATTAGTGCAAGGGCAGCCACGCGAGAGTGATTGAAAGACTTTGAGAACAATGTTTTGTGTACCGATGTGGCGGAAAAACTTAGGAAATATTGTTACAACATGAAATCGGTAAACGGCTCTAAACCATATATCCATACACTCTGCCCATAAGGAATGAAACAGAGGAAGACACACAAAATGCCGAAATATTAAATTTTAAGAGGGTCGGTGTGTTGTTCCTTCTGTCAAATGTTCAAATGTTTATATAGTCTATGGGACTTAAATACGGGGTCATCAGTCCCTAAACTTACAAACTACTTACGAACTAGGACAGCACAAATATCCAAGCCCGAGGGGGGATTCGAACCCCCGACCGTAGTGGCGGTGCAGACCGTGACTGGCGCGCCTTAGTCCCCTCGGCCACCGCGGCCGGCGTTCCTTCTGTCCCCTTGGTGATTGTCAAGATACGCAGGCGTGTGAGTCCGGATAGTGCAGGATCACGCGAACATCGAGAAATTTTGTTTATCAGTTTAGTGTGATAAAGACAGCACAGATACCGTGCATACTGAGGAAGCCGTCATTACTGTGTCTGACGTGTATTGTCGAAACGATTCGGAATTGCGTAAGTCTATCAACAAAAACATGGCAAGGTAATGATGCCAAAGCCATGTTTTAAAAGAAGCTCTGCAATCCTGGTCCTGAACAGGAGAGAGATTAGACTCATGGTTGGATTGCTGACAGGCCATGGGAATTTCAAAAAACACCTACATACCAATGGGAATAACAGAAGAGGACCCTAAATCTAGGATCTGTGATGACGGTGATGAAACTGCATCACATGTAATCTTCGAATGCATTGCATTGGAGAGTAAAAGGCACAGAACATTTGGGACAACCAGACCCGAAGAAATTGTGTCTAATAAAGAACTGGTAAAGGGACTCCTTGCACTGTTCAGATTAGATTAGATTAGATTAGATTATTTATTTGTTCCGTAGATCCATATTGAGGGGATCCTCGTGGATGTGGAACATGTCAAGAAACAAAATTTACAAGTTGAATAACAAATAATACTAATAATATAAATACATACACTTATAATAGAAATACAGATACATAATTTTTTAAGGTGGTTTTTTTTTTTTTTTTTTTTTTTTTTGCTGATAATATAATAATACTAATATAGTATGAGTGCATGCATCATTTGGTACAATTTAGAAATTCACTAATGGAGTAGAAGGAGTTGGCCACTAGAAAGTCTTTTAGGTTCCTCTTAAACTGATCTTTATTTGTAGCTAAATTTTTTATACTTGATGGTAAATTATTGAAAATGTGTGTTCCTGAGTAGTGGACCCCTTTTTGAACTAAAGTAAGTGCTTTTAAATCCTTGTGTAGATCATTTTTATTTCTAGTATTGTATGTATGAACTGAGCTGTTTGTTGGGAAAAGGGATATATTATTTATGAAAAATTTCATTAAGGAATAAATATACTGAGAGGCAGTAGTTAATATACCCAGTTCTTTGAAGAGGCTTCTACAAGACGTCCGTGAATTTACTCCACAAATAATACGTATTACACGTTTTTGGACTCTGAAGACTTTTGACTGACTTGAAGAGTTACCCCAAAATATTATACCATATGACATTAAGGAATGAAAGTAAGCAAAGTATGCAAGCTTTGTTATTTTTATGTCTCCTATGTCTGATAACACTCGTATTGAAAATACAGATTTGTTGAGTCGTTTCTGCAGTTCTGTGGTGTGCTCCTCCCAACTAAGTTTATTATCAAGCTGTAATCCCAGGAATTTAATTCTGTCAACCTCTTCTATCTGCTCTTCTTCATATTTAATGCATATGCTGTCAGGAAATCTCTTACATGTTCTGAACTGCATGTAGTGCGTCTTTTCAAAGTTTAATGACAATGAGTTGGCTTTAAACCATTTATTAATGTTCATGAAAATATCATTAGCAGACTTTTTTATCAATATACTTGACTTACTCTTTATTGCAATACTTGTATCATCTGCAAACAAAACGAACTCTGCTTCTGGTAGTGTAACTGATGAGAGATCATTAATGTACACAAGAAAAAGCAATGGCCCTAAGATGGATCCTTGTGGGACACCACATGTAATTTCTTCCCAACCCGATGATGACTGTTGGCCTAATTCACTAGTCACTTGCAGTGACACCCTTTGTTTCCTGTTAGTGAGGTACGACTTGAACCATTTTGCAGCATTTCCCGTGACCCCATAGAATTCTAATTTACTTAAAAGGATGTTATGGTTCACACAATCAAATGCCTTTGACAAATCACAGAAAATACCTGCTGCTTGCAATTTATTATCTAATGAATTAAGTACATTCTCACTGAAAGTGTAAATAGCCTTCTCGATATCGGAACCTTTCAGAAATCCAAACTGTGTTCTAGACAATATGCCATTTGTGGTTAAGTGGTTGAGAAGCTGCTTGTACATTACCTTTTCTATAATTTTTGAGAATGCTGGCAAAAGTGAAATGGGTCTGTAGTTTGATGGTATCTCTTTATCCCCCTTCTTGAAGAGAGGTTTAATATCTGCATATTTTAGCCAATCAGGAAATGTTCCCGTTATAACAGACTGGTTACACAAATAACTTAAGATTGTGCTAAGTTCACAAGAACACGCTTTAATTAACTTTGTTGATATTTCATCATATCCACTGGAATTCTTTGTTTTTAAAGATTTTATTATGGAAGATATTTCTTGTGGTGAAGTGACTGACATATTCATGTGTGTGAAGTTATTTGTAAATGCTAGTTTCAAATATTCAAGCGCATTATTTACTGACCCAGACAATCCCATACTATCAGTAACGGATATAAAGTACTTGTTAAATAGATTTGCCACACTATGCCCATCAGTTACTAATGTCTCAGCTACTCTTAACCGTACCTGTTCTTGTTCCTTTCTGGTTCTACCAGTCTCTTCTTTCACTATATCCCATATTGTATTTATTTGGTTTCCTGATGTTGCTATCTTCTTTTCATAGTGCATTTGTTTAGATACCTGAATAACTTTTTTAAATATTTTACAGTATTCCTTATATTTAGTTAAATCATCATCATTGCAACTACTCTTGGCTGATAGATACATACTCCTTTTTGTCTTACATGAAATCTTTATTCCTTGTGTAATCCAAGGTTTTATTATAGACTTCTGTTTAATTCGCGTTACTTTTAGAGGAAAACAGTTTTCAAACATGATACTAATATTATTAATGAATACATTATATTTTTCATTCATGCCAATAGCACTATATACATCTTTCCAGTTCATCTCTTTGAGGAGTTTTCTAAAATTTTTAATTTTTGGTTGGCTTTACTAGACATACAGGGAGCGATACAGCACAATAAACTTAGTTTCGGTGCGGGCAGTGGCGCGTTGGACCAAGACTGTTTTGGCTTCCCTGAGAAAATCAAATCAAATCAAGGCTACATCGTAGATTGAGAAAAAGTTATTCCGCACGCGAATGTTAACGGCGCGTCACTCAGGGCGCGTTGTAAGACGGACTCTAGCGGTAATGTGGCCGTGCAGCGATCGAGAGGCTCGTACTACATTTGCGTTCCGTCAGCATTTCGCGATTAGCGACACTCGAGCGCCTCTGGACGCTGTACCCGCGTTGGGTATAACTGCGCCTCTTACAAAATGTCTTTTTCCAAAGCTGTTTCATAGAGGAAGGTTGCACATTAGTTCCTTCTCTAGCCATTTGGAGAAAGCTTTTGACAATGTCGACTGGAATACACTCTTTCAGATTCTGAAGGTAGCAGGGGTAAAATATAGGGAGCGAAGAGTTATATTCAACCTATACAAAAACCAGACAGCGGTTATTAGAGTCGAAGGGCTAGAAAGGGACGCAGAGGTTGGAAAGGAAGTAAGGTAGGGTTGTAGCCTTTCCCCAATGTCGTTCAATATGTAAATTGAGCAAGCAGTCAAGGAATGCAGGGAGAAATTTGGAGAGGGAATTAAGGTTCAGGGAGAAGAAATTAAAATTTGCGGTTTGCCGATGACATAGTAATTTTGTCAGAGACTGCAAAGGATCTGGAAGAGCAATTGAATGGAATGGAACGTGTCTTGAGGGGAAGATATGGGATGAATGTTAACAAGAGTAAAACGAGGTTAATGGAATGGAATGTTAGAAAATCAGGCGATGCTGAACGAATTAGATTAGGTAATGAGACAAAGTAATAGAGGAGTTTTGTTATTTGGGTAGCAAAATAATTTCTGATGGCCGAAGTAGAGAAGATATAAAATGCAGTATGGCTATGGAGAGAAAGGTGTTTCTAAAGAAACGAAACTTGTTAACCTCCAATATTAATATAAATGTTAGGAAGTCCTTTCTGAAAGCATTTGTGTGGAGTGTAGCATTGTATGGGGGTGAAACGTGGAGAATAAGGAGTTCAGACAAAAAGATGATAGAAGCTTTTGAAATGTGGTGCTACAGACGGCCGGCCGCGGTGGCCGAGGGGACTGAGGCGCTCCAGTCACGGTCTGCACGGCCACTACGGTCGGTGGTTCGAATCCCCCCTCGGGCATGGATATTTGTGCCGTCCTTAGTCTTAGTTAGTTCATAAGTAGTTTGTAAGCTTAGGGACTGATGACCCAGTATTTAAGTCCCATAAGTTCTACAAACATTTGAACATTTTTTGCTACAGACGAATGATGAAAATTAGATAGGTAGATCACGTAACTAATGAGGAGGTGCTTAACCGAATTGGGGAGGAAACGAGTTTCTGGCATATCCTGACTCAGAGAAGGGATAGATTGATAGGACACATTCTGAGACTTCAAGGAAGTGTTAACTTAGGATTAGAAGTAAGTGTGTGGGGTAAAAATCGTAAAGGGAGGCCAAAGGACGAATACAGTAAGCAGATTCAAGAGGATATAGGTTGCCGAACGTATTCTCAGATGAAGAGACTTGCACAGGACAGGGTAGCGAGGAGAGCTGCATCAAACCAGTCTGCGGACTGAATACCATAACAACAACAACTAGCCCTTTCAGGCCCTGCACGCACAACTGTGCTATTCTGGTTTTCCTCGCTTTATTTCTTTGTGATTCACGCTACGAAGTTCGTACCTGTATCACACAATCGTGGATGGACTGTGATAACGAGTGCAACTTATTTTAGTTCTATGTTTCTACAATGTGTTATACCAGCAGTCGGCAAACCCTTCAGCACACTTACAATGGCGGCAAGAAACACTCGTTGACAAGGTGTTCATAATCTTGTTCTGAGATGTGAAGCTATCATATCTGACAGCCAGTTGATTTTATATGACCCTGTGATGTTATTATGTCATTTCTTTCAAAGGAATGTTACTGTAAGATGGTGCAGATCATAAACATTTGTAGTGAAGGCCCAAAACAGACAATTGTGTGGGTACAGAAGTATTGAAAATAAATTTATTTTTCCTTTGTAATGAATTACTGTATGTATTTTGTATCTTAAACGTACCTCTCTATATTAATGTTACATTACCTACAACCTTGGGTCTGAAAGGTGTAGGCCATCGGACGAACGATAAATTCGCAGATACTGAAATAACTGTCAGAGGGACAGAAAAACAACTCAAATAGTTCAACAGAGGAAAGGCCGCTGGATTTGATGGGATATCGTTCGATTTTACACAGATTATGCTAAGGAAATTTTCCCCTCCTTTCTAACAGCAGTATACCGAAGATCTCTAGAGGAGCAAAGAGTTACGAGGCATTGGAAAAAAGCGCAGCTCTGTCCCGTTTACACGAGGAGTCGTCGATCAGAGGCGCAAAAGTATAGGCCAATATCCCTGGCATCGGCCAGTTGCAGAATTTTGGGACACATCTTATGTTCGATTATTCTGTCATTTCTGAAAAGCAGAAATATAATTTGTAGGAATTAACGTGGTTTCCGAAAGCAACGATCATGTGAAAAACCTCTCGCGCTATTCATCCACGAGATCCAGAGAACAGTAGATACAGGATCGCAGGTAGATGCCGTGTTTATTGACTTCTGAAAGGCGTTCGATATCGTTCCGCATCGTCCGTGATGAGAAAAGTGTAAGCATATGGAGTATCATACCAACTATGTAACTGGGTTGAGGCGTTTCCAGCTAACAGAATGCAGCATGTCATTCTAAACGGAGAGTAGTCTTCAGACGTTAATATGATGTCAGGCTTGCTCCATGGGACTGTTATAGGACAGTTGATTTTCACAATACGTATAAATGACCTTGTTGATAACATCGAAAGTTAAATGAGGTTTTTGTTGATGATATTGTAATATATCGAGAAGACGCAACACTGGAAGTGGGTAGCGAAGCGCAGGCGGATATTGAAAGTATTGACGCTTGATGCAGGGAATGTTTTTTTTTTTTTTTTTTTAATCTATCTGACCAAACTGCGTGGTATTCAGTCCGTAGCTTACAAACTACTTAAACCTAGGTAAACTAACCTAAGGACAACACAGACACCCATGCCCCAGGGAGGACTCGAACCTTCACGGCGAGCAACCGCGCGCTCCGCAGCGAGACGCTTTAGACCGCTCGGCTACTCCACCGCGGCGAATGGCAATTGAGCCTTAACATAAACAAGTGTAAAGTTCTGCGTCTATATAGAAAGAAAGATTCTTTATTATTTGGTCACGTTGAAAACTGCAGGTAGTCCGGAATTCGAAGGCTGGTCGTAAATAGAGCTCAACACTTTACGCTTAGACTACGTTTATTGCTAACACAAGCGTACACTCAATACAGACTGACTCCTGCTTGGAGTGCTCCACTATTTATACATAGAAAGAATTTTCCGGAACTTACAAGTACATCAAACATAAGAAACATGTGGAACATTCTTGAAACCTAATATATAAAGCAGAGTGTCCGTATATTTGGACGTGTTGCATACAGTTTTGTTCCAATCTTTATGAAAGTTTGCACACGTAAGCTTCAATCAATGAGAACGGTCGCCGTAAGTGAAGAATCACGTACGATACATATTTCACGAGATACGACGTCATAAACAGTGAGATGTGCCGAAAACTGCTGCATTTTGCGACAATTCTCCTAAACCACTGGACCGATTTCAACCAAATTTGGTACACGCATTAAGAATTATATACGACACATGATTCAGAAGATATGACGTCATAAACAATAGGATTTGCAAGAAACTGCCACATAATGTGGCGAGATTTCATAAATACGCTAAACGAGAATCAGAGTACTTAGCGACTTGCAACAAACTTCATACATAATTTCAAACTTTAATTAAACTTTCTCTCGCTGATAACAATAGCAAAACGATGAATGGAAAAAAGTTTCTCGCTTACTACTTTTCCGCTGTTTATTGAGAAAAACTACGGGATTCGGTATGACGTTACAATTTATAATTTGTACACTACAAATTGTAGCCACAGGAAATTTTACATGCAGTATACACTCATGTAGTTGAGTGTACCTTCTAAGTTGTATCACAGTACGACAGGTAGTTTATGAGATATGAGCACATAAACAGTAACGTTCGTGGAAAACCGCCCCATCACGCACCAAGTTTTAATCTGTTACTTCTTTACTACTAATTGTATTCCCAAGAGATTTTACAGACATACAGCCTTTATACAAATAAATATATACCCTAAAAATGGCAGGAAAAAATAAATAAATACCCGGGCAACGCCGGGTTTTCAGCTAGTAGTAAATACAAAGAAATACTGCCCGTGGCGGGATTTGAACTGGGGACTGCAAGTACAGCGCTCTGCGATGCCAACAACTGCGCCACGCGTTCTGTCGAAAGAGTCGCGGCATTTCGCCCCTTTCTGAAAGGACAGCGACCCGCTGTTAGGTTCCCTTTGGAGCCAGCTGCAGTGTCATGGGTATTGTCATTGGTTCTCTGTGTGGCAGTTTGTGATATTCCTGGCCTATGGCCACTTCATATTTCTGGCCGCTGGCCGTTTCTTTGCTAACATTGTACGTGTCTTAAACGCGGAAGAAAGACAGAAGTGCAGCATATGTTGAAATGTGGGGTGGGGAGCAGCAGCATATGGCACAGTAGGTGCTGGTTCCCATGGGAAAGCCCGCCTAAGTTACTGGTTCTCTCCTTGCATTGGCTGCTACATTTCACGTCACGTGATTTCTTTTGAAATTAGTTTTGTTTATTATATACTAAATATTAATTATTCAGAGCTGAGAATTTATGATACATATCTCTCAAGGACAGGCTAGATTTTGACAGTTTAAAAAGTTTAAGGTGCCTTCTCTTATTGTAACAAGAGAAGAGCGATTTTGCAGAAGGCGCGCGACGGCCCTGTTTTGGCGCGAAATAGAGCGTCAGGTGCCCTCTCGCAACGCGCCGCAGTTTCTGTCTCGAGCTGACCACTATACGCGCCGGACCGCGCCGGTCATGAGTAAAGTTTTGAGTAATTGTCTCAACATGAACTACGGGCAGCATAGGCCGTACCGTATTAACAATAGTTGTTCATATTTTATTATTTATTTAATAAATGGCATCCCTGACAATTAAAAATCTCGCGAGTCGCTTCTTATGCTTCCATCCAACAGAACTTATTTTAGCGTCACTTGTATGCTGTAGAAGAACCAACGACCTGTGTGCTGTCTTCTGCGCTGGGGACACAACTATAGAAGACAACAGGTTAGTCAGAACTCTATGCTTTCCATAAAGACTTGGACAGCAACTACGGCACCTCGTGCGTACTGTAGGGCGGTACAAACGCACACTGCTACGCAACAGCATCCGCAAGGATGTGGAGGTTTTAGGGGACTTGTGGGAGGAAGCAGTACTAACTTCTCCGTCCTCAAATAAAACCCTAGGAAGCTTCTAAGATCGGAAGAATCCTTTCATTCTGCCTGCACGCCTTCCTTACGACGACCGTCGGCAGATCCCCTTGTCGTGCCTTCTTCATTATCGTAACGGTCTGCAGAGTCCTTGAACAAGTGGCCGTTTCTGTCTATCTGTTCTTTGGAATCGTGATAAGGATTCATATGGAGGACGTGCACAATGTCTTTTCGTTTTTGTCATTTCGAGGACGGATCATAATACTCGACTTCGTATGTGTCGTCTGACTGGCGGCGTATGACACGATACGGACCAAAGTATCGCTTCAGTAACTTTTACAATAGCCCTGCTTTCCGTACAGGGCTAAGAATCCTTACCAGATCTCCTGGGCTATATACAACAGGTCGGTGCTTGTCGTTATACCGCTGACGGTCCTTCTTCTGGAGGTCCAGTGTCCGTATGCGAGCCAGTTGTCTTGCTTCTTTGACCCTAGTGATGAGTTGTTTCACATAGTCGTCCTGAGTGTCATCAGGTTGGAACGGTAACAGCGTATCGATTGTCGTCTCAGCTTCACGTCCATGTAGCAGGAAAGACGGCGTGGTGTCTTGCCTTGCTGTATTATAAGCAAATGTGACGACTGGCAGAATTGTACCCCAATCCCTCTGCTCAACATCGACAGCATATCAGCTAACGCCTTGTTAAAACGTTCTGTAAGACCATTTGTCTGAGGATGGTAGGCAGTTGTGATTCTGTGGACAATGCCACAACGTGACATTTACCTCTGATACTAGTTTTGACATGAATACTTTTTCTCGATCAGATATCATCACACGTGGTGGACCATGGTTCAAAATAATGTCTTCTACAAGGAATTTTGCTATCTCTCTCTAGAGCTTCTACAGTCGGCACAGGTTTCGTGACAGCATAGCGGGTGAGGTAGTCAGTGCAGACTATTATCTATCGGTTACCGGTTGTCGACTTCGGGAAACTACCTATAAGGTCGATTCCAATATGGAATGGAGCTACTGCAGGTGGAATTGGTACCAGATGACCTGGAGGTAACTGCGGCACAAGCTTCCGTGTCTGGCACTCCTTACAGTGACTCACAGAGCGCTTGACAGATATGTAGAGACCTTGCCAGTAATACCTGCCTCTGATTCTTTCTAGGGTCTTCACGAATACCAATAACCGAATATTGCAGAATCGTGGAAATACTTGAGAATAGTCGGCCGGAGATGAGCTGGAACAACCAATAGCCATTTGGGGCCCAGTAGATCTTAGTTGCTCTTATACAATGTCCCGTTTATAAATTGAAACTCTCCCTTGGTCGGTTCTCCTTTATCCAATGCCTCTATGGTTTGTAATAATGCTGGATCTTCCCTTTAATCAGCTGTAATGTCACCTAATTCAGTGACGGCTGAAATTTCAAAAAAATGTTCAAATGTTTGTATAGTCTATGGGACTTAACTATGGGGTCATCAGTCCCTAAACTTACAAACTACTTATGAACTACTTACAAACTAGGACGGCACAAATATCCATGCCCGAGGGGGGATTCGAACCCCCGACCGTAGTGGCCGTGCAGACCGTGACTGGAGCGCCTTAGTCTCCTCGGCCACCGCGGCCGGCGCTGAAATTTCATCCATGCTGTTGTGTTCGGTTAATGGATTTCTCGAAAGGCAGTCGGCGTCCTTGTGTTTGTGCCCGTTTTTGAATACCACTGTAGCATCATACTCTTGGAGCCTTAGTACCCATCTTGCTAGTCGACCTGATGGATCCTAAAAATTGGTCATAAACCAACATAAAAATGATGGTCAGTCACGACGGTGAATCTTTTACCGAATAAATACGCCCGATCTTGTTGATAGCCCAGATAACGGCGAGGCACTCCTTTTCGGTTGTCGAGTAGTTTATGTCAGACTTTGAAAGAACTCTTGATGCATAGGCTATCACGTTTTCAGCACCTTCTTGAATTTGTGCAAGCACTGCACCAATCCCATAACTGCTAGCGTGTGTGTGACGTTCCGTCTCAACATTCTCGTTGTATAAGGCTAAAACTGGTGCGGAAGTTAGAGCCTCTTCAAGTGCCCGGAAGGCTCCTTCTTCAGTCTCATCGCAGTAAAACTTGACGTCTCCCTGCAGAAGTTCTTGCAATGGACGTGCCTTGTTACAAAATCTTTTTATGAAACGACGGTAGTATGAGGACAGCCCGAGGAAACTTCTCACATCATGGATGTGCTGAAGAGTTGAAAATTCTGTGACTGCCCTTACTTTATCTGGATCATGACGGACACCATCTCCGTTGACTAGGTGCCCCAGGATTTTTATCTCTTTGGCATCGAAGAGGCACCACCTTGTTCAGACCAGTGCGCGAGGGCTGGACAAACCGTCAGGATGGGAGCACAACTGCCACTCCCCAGCCCTGCAAACGGCGCCAGCGCACAACACCTGCTGGGCTTGCAGTACACCGCAGGTTCGTTTAAGCAGCTGCCAGAAAGCTAGTTTCCAGCGCGATCAAGAAGGCGTTACTGCGCATGCGCAACTACGATGACGTGTTTGGAGCTTGCACTGCTTGAACGCTTTTCGTCCCAATTCTGGTAGGATTCTCATGTGTAGAAGAGGAACAACTGAACTGCGACCTCGTTATTTTGGTATTCCTATATAATGCCGAGAAATTATGCAGAACAACAATCGATTATTTTTCGGTTTTATTAGTGTGACGTAATGAAACCATGACAAGGGCATTAAAACTTTTCACGTAATACATCATACGCACAAAGTAACGAAAATGTATACAGTGAACGATTTGTTGGTAGTGTGTTTCAGTAATTTGCCAATGAATGTCAGTATATAAATTTAAAACGTAAAAAACGCAAATTAAGACACAAATTGAAGTCTAGAGAATGTACCACAGATATATGAAACATTGTTTCGTGGATAGTGGGTGCCTAAAAGAAAATATTTTTTCTTATTAAGCTGTCAATATAGGTATTTATTTTATTCTCAATTACTGATTAAATCGCCTGTTTATTAACCTTCAAGTTAACATTTACTAATACCGGTACGTGCAGCATTAAGAGACCCTACATTGTTTCACGAAACAAACAACACATCCGAGGATAAGCGAAGAGTATCAATTTCGTAACCTTACTCGAACAACTATTTGCCTGTAAGAGTATATCAACATGAGCATTGACCAGATAAACGTACCGGTATGTGTGCCTGATATTACGGTTTTCTTTGTGGTTTTCAAAATACCAATTTCCTTTAAGTATACCCTCTTATTTAGCTCTTTATTATAGCAGAATATGAAATCTGTTAACAGCATATGCATTATAAAATAAAACGCGAGCTCTTTAAAACACAGCAAACAGTTTAAACTAGGCAACAGTCTGGAATATCGTTTCCTTCAAATAAATTGACGCCTCTGTGGCAAAGACAAATTTATTGTAGTTGATTAAAAAAAAAGTCAAATTTTTTCACAAACCGACAAAAATAACTTACACGTTCTTCAAATCGAATAATTCTTGATCTTGTATGAACACTCGATAATGAGCCGTGTGTCCAAATAACTATAATATTACAACAATAATAGACATTTCCGCTTGGTGGTTATTATATAAAATATACACTTTTCAATATAGCATGTCAATTTCGTTAACTGAATGAACATCTTCAGTATCAGTATCATCTTCCAGGGAACTCCTGTACACCGCACAATTTTTAACAGCTAAAATATATAAAATGACCCGTTAGGTGTGAATTACACATTCAACTCAATGCTTGATCTCTGCTAATAACGTAGAAATAAAATCAGAAAACTGAAATATTATCATATTATTTTATTAGCCTTCAGCGATTTTGTCAATAAATTCACCTAACAGTTCCCAGTCACAGGAATTTGTTTTGTTTTCATATGACAAGACACTTGTAGACGAAGACAAACAAATGAAACTATCACGAAACGTAAACACAAATCACGTGGAGCAAACAGCTGCTTGGAAAGTCTCCAGAAGCGGGCGAAGGCGCTGCTTGAACTTAATTTGTACTCTGCGCATGAGCGAGTAGCTCGCTGGCGGCTGCTTAAACGAACCTCGTTTTACCCCGTGTCCTACGTGAGCGACAAAAGCGAGCGACAGCGAGCGACATCTACGCGACACTGCAGCTACTACCAGCGACATTCGGCGACATGGCCGTGTGTCGGAGTATCTTTGACTAGCTACTAACGTAAACACGTGTATCTGTCTGCTGCATAGACTTAGTAAATAAAAACTAGACCGCTCGCTGGCGCTAGTGTCGCGTCCCCACATTGAACGTGACAGAAGCCGCCATTTGCAGGGCAGTCGTGCGTAAACGTGGTTCGTTCGTGTGCTGCTTTTAATTGTAGCAGTGAGAACGGAAGCAAAGACGAAGACGGAAACAATGCTACATTTCGCAGATCAGTCATTACTTGTATACCGTGTAGTATTTTCATGGAGAAATAAAGAAATCATCAGCGTTTGTTTTGTTTAGGTTTCCTGTTACAAATGATTCTCTAAAACTGAGAAACGTACTTTGGTGCATGTCAAGTACTTATATTTTATTTGCATATAAATTACTAAAAATAATAATTTGAGCTGAATGAATAACTAGGCGTATAAGAGGTATTTGTCATATATAAGTATGATGAAGAAGTAGGTCGAATAATTGTTGTTAGACACTTAACAGTTGGTAATTGTACCTCGCAAATGGTCATTACTTGATCGAATGTTGCATACTCAACCACTTTGAGAAGTACTATCTCTGTTAGAAAGTAATGTGCAAATGAAATGCGTATTTAAAATTTTATGAGCTATTACAATTATTCATACCCAAATTCGAGGAAGTTGAAAGAAAGATTCTGTGTAATATGGAAAGGAATGTAGAGAAAATTGTTATGTACAAAAATAAGCGTGAAAAACGTACAGAGTAGTCGGCGAAAAGTAAACAGAACCTGACAGAAAATTACGTGAATTAAAAAATAATCTCACTCTCTGCTACTTTACAAGTTTCATGGAATCATCTTATGCAAATATCTCGATGAAAAGTCGCTCCACCTTATCAGAGCCTTACATTCTTAAATTACGTGTATGTATGCAGACGTTATTTCGAAAATTAGGAAACTTCATTTATTTAAGAATACTTTATAAACAGACAGCAACAATCAGTAATTTTTTTAAACAAACATGCGTTTATTTTGTGCTTTATTTTGTTCGTGTTGCTTATCATACACTTGAAATCACAACCCCAGTGTTAGGATTCTTCCCTGCATATGGCGGCGATCAGCCGCTTCAATTCGGGGACAGATGCCTCGCCTCTCCGCTACGGAGTGGTAGGGGCTTGGTCTGCTGTTCCCATTGATCTCTATACTCTCTGGATGTTGAACTTCAGTTTTTTTAGCGTGCCAGCCATAGATGTTCATATTTAGTTTCTTGCCAACATGGCTGCTAAGAAGCATTTAGAGAAAATGAGAAGACGATATGTTTCGATTCCGTTCCCATATCAGCCTACAACATCGAATATTGAATTAAATTCCAACTCAAGAGTTAAGCAAGCAATTATTTGTCACGTAATAACTGATGGAAACTCGTTTGCCAAATTTAAACATGGCGGACAATGCGAAATCGTGTGCAAAACATATGAATGTGCAGGCATGCTGCAATTCAATGCTCAGACACCAGAGATATACATCCAGTTTGTATAGAGATCACTGGCTGTTCCAAAAGAGCTTACGATAGTGGTTTAAAGTAACTGTTACTTCTGTTGAACTTGGTTGTCTTATAATGTACTACACGAGTTTCACTGTGCAGTAATTCGTTTTCCCGTACGGGCTAACGCACCTGTGTTACAGAGTTAAATGGGGAAGCTCCGTCTGCATGGCGAGCTTCTCAAACGGACACAGCGCGGCGCTGCAGTCACAGCCACCTGTTAACACCGAAGCTTCGAACGTGCGTGGGAAAGGAAGCAAACTTGAAACTTCTTCGACTGAATCGTCTCATCCAGCACTAGAGTTTACAGCAAAATCGCAACGTGTTTCTTACAAAAATGTGTCTTCACCGGAAAAAGCTGTGATTATCGACGATGTTCCTAATACCGTAACTGATGATTTCATCAAATCGGTAAATGACATTACCTCTGGTATCAATATGACGCGTTGCTCGCGCATATAAGGGGGAATGTTTGTATTTTTACAAGAACTATTGACAACGTAGAAAGTTTAGGGTAAGAGGGTAATCTGCTTATAAAAGACGTACTGACGCCCGTAAGACGATTTAAATGTGCCAGTACAAGAGTTATTTTTTCAAATGTATTTCCATTTATAATTAATGCTGACATAGTAAACAAAATGTCTAAATGGGGACGCATACCAGGGCATGTCAGAGATATTCCAACCGACTCCAAGGTCCGGGGATGTTCTCACATAAAATCATTTCGTTGTACTGCTCAATACTTATTCGATGATTTAAGCAAAGTACCATCCACGATTCAGATTCCCTATGAAGGTAATTATTTCACTGTGTACATTAACATGTATGACGCTGTATGCCACCATTGCAAAGTTGTTGGTCATTTCAAGAAAAATTGTCCCCAATTACTAACTGTTCCGAATGGCGAATGCGAATTTCCTGCTCTTTTACAAAATGCTGCCACAACAACAGCCAACACAGTCAGTACAAGAAGTAGCTTCTACAAATCCTTTGCCTCTTACACAGTCTGAAAAAGAGGAACATACAGCGTAGTGATGGGCAGTTCGGATCATTTAACTGTTTCGAAACATGCGGATCATCTGAGTCTAGTGAGTCGACTCACTGTTTCGGCACACGAAACATCTGGGGTGCTGCAGAGTCGTGTGCCGAGCTACCTTCCCTGATTCACGTGAGCCGAGACAGCTGCTGTAGGGCGATACAGCAAATACGACACATCTATGGAATATCAATATGGTTTTAATACGTTATTCACTAGACTTAATTGAACGGCGTGGGATTTGTTTGCTACTACGATTTTACAATCGTGTTAAAGCGTAAACGTTTCCTATGTTACTCAAAGTTTCATACAAACAAATATTGTAACAAAGGAAGCACAAAATAATAATGTTTAAATTCCAAAGTGATGAAACTTTCCCAACCTTCAAAATTCCATAATTAAGTCTAAATAAAACAAGAAAGATGATGGTTCAAATGTCTACGTGCATCCAGAAATGAATAACGTTTATAACCAATCAATATTCCTAAGACATATTTAATGCAATCAACAGATATTACTACAAGTGTTAACACAATTTACGTGACGAAACCACAAAACTGAACTAAAATCTTTCAATGTCCACATACATATTCTAATAATCAGATTCAAATTCAGTTAAATGAAAGGGAATCAGTTATAGTTTCTGTAAATTGAAATTAAAAAAGTTATTTTTGACGTCTTACTGAGAATGCGGTTTCGTCTCACTGAAATTATTTGCCCCCCCCCCTTGCCGGCCGCGGTGGCCGCGGGGACTGAGGCGCTTCAGTCACGGTCTGCACGGCCACTACGGTCGGGGGTTCGAATCCCCCCTCGGGCATGGATATTTGTGCCGTCTTTAGTATAAAGTAGTTGATAAGTAGTTTGTAAGTTTAGGGACTGATGACCCCGTAGTTAAGTCCCATAGACTATACAAACATCTGAACATCTTATTTGCCCTTGCTTCGAAAAGACGTTCACCTGGCACAGATGTAGCAACAATGCTTAACAACGCTTAGTTCACGCGAAACTACATCAAAACACCGAAGGACTTCACAATTTTTCTCGGTGGTATACCTGTTTTAAAACCTCAGTTGAAGGGTAGCGGTAGCGTATTTCAAAATATCGCGTAGCGCGTTAGGGGAACAACTTCAAACCCGTAGCACGCCTGGGCGCTGTGTCGAACCGACCCAGGCAAACGGGCAGCAAAACGCATGTTAACGGTATCTAGCGTCCGATACGTGAATCACAAGATTCGTTGTTTCGAAACAGTACCGATTCAAGTTTCGAGTCAGTCGAACAGTTCGCTGACTCGATTCACTCTGTGTCGAAACATCAACTCACTAGCCAACTCTAATACAGCGATCTCTTCTGCTACCGTTCTAGAAATATCACCTAAACACACTAAAAGACGAAGATTTGATATCGATTTTAATAAAGAAACTGTCGACAGCTCAATCATTGCTAATAATAGTACTTCTTCCAGCGAATACCAGATCAAAAATCTGGCAAATGAAACTGACCTAATGGAAACAAATGACTTAAATGAAATTAGTGAGACATTACCTGATGAAACTGCTTCACGTCCAGCTACTACCGAAGTTCACGTAGCTGCAGACGCAGAAGCTGTTGGCGGACATATTAACTGCGTCTGGTGCTGCGGAACTAAACGATGAAATAACAGATACGGGATCCGAATGTGGTTCATCAGTATCAGATTCCTCAATGAGCAGTGCGCTGCTGGCGGTACAGACCCCTCAAGGCGCTGTCATATCTTCAAAAGGATTCAAAGCCTTTTTGAAAGTGACAAGAAATCAGAAAACAATACTTCCGATAGCAAAAGAATACTCCAAAGATTTTGCAGCCCTTTAGCAATTAATTGATAAGAAACTTACAAAAACCAAAGCGACTGATGAACGCCGTCACCTACAGCGTATGCTAAGTGTGCTTACACAGGAAATGACAGCTAAATGAGATACGAGTTCGTCATGCCTATACTAGGAGAACAACTATGCAGTCACCTTGACACTCTTAAATAAACAACACACACCATTAAAAAATATATTATCTGTAATGACTACAACAAACAGCCCTATAATTCCAGCGACTAGGACTTTTCCAAATCAAATCAGGTGCATACAAATAAATCTACAGCACTCCAGGGCTGCAACTGCTAACCTAATGCAGCTTATTGCGCAATACCAGATTGACAATACTTTCATCCAAGAAAGTTACAAACAAAATGTAGTTGGAATCACCGGAGGCTAGAGGATATTCAGCGCAGGCAGCACAAGGAAAAGGGCAGCAATACTAATAACCAACAAAGACATTGAGTCAGTATTGATCAGTCACTTGTCTGACGAACATTCAGTTTTTGTAGAAATAGTATAAGGTAAACTGCGATTTTTCATATCGAGCATGTACTTACATTAAAAAAAAAATCCATCACAGATGTTCTGAGGAAAATTGACGACATGATTGCCTACAATACAGGAGTTGGTTTGGTAATTACTATGGACAGCAATGCAAGATCTAGCATGTGGCATGACACAGTAACCAACTCCAGAGGAAAGGATATGGAAGAATTTCTGGCTTCGAATAACCTATACTTACTGAATGAGAGGAATCAGGGACCAACCTTTGAAAACAGTCAAGGTAAGAGCAGAACTGATTTAGCAATAACGACTTATCATTTACTACCAATTCGAAGCCAATTGAACTGTGGCAAAGAAGATTGCTGTTTCGACCACCAGGTTATAGCTTTCAATATTGGAACGTCCCCCACGACATATGTTGAAAGCATATTTCAGACCAAAAAATATATCATTGAAGACGATAAACTGAAAGATTTCGTAGGCTATTGATGGAAGAGCTTATACACAAATATTTACAGCAGACGAACATAGACAACTAAAGGGAAATAGAACGGAACCTTGCTGAAAAGGTTGAAACTGAAACACTTATTACAGAATTTGAAGATGTTCTCGAAACTTCTTGCAGTAAAGCGTTCAAGACACAAAGTCACCTGAATTAAAAAAACGAGAGAAAATCTGTTCCCTGGTGGACATCTGCACTTAAAGTAATGCGAAAGAGAACCAATGCTTTAAGGCGATTATATCAAAGGACGAGAGGAAGCGAACAGCTGCGGGAACTGGATGGCAGCAGTACTGCAAAGAGAAGAAAGAATACAGCACAGCTATTCAGAAAGCTAAAACACAGTCCTGGAAACAATATTGCAGCCTGAAACCAGCTAACAATACTTGGAACGCAGTCTATAGAATTGCAGCTGGGAAAATTAGAAATAATATTCCCCTGACAACCCTAAAGAAAAGCGATAACATGACAACAAAAGACTTAACGGAAGCTGCCACCTACATGCTCGGATACTTTGTGCCTGAGGATGAACACTCACAAGACACGGAATATCATAAGCTAATAAGATCTCAAACGATGCGACCCAACGGAACAGTAGGTGACGTAGCTTTTACAGAGACAGAAATAGAAAACATAATAAAGATCTTGTCCTCAGATAAGAAGCCTGGTGAAAATGGTGTTACTGGTAGACTTCTTCGTCGAGTCTATAGCATTTTTCCCAACTATCTCACTGCTTTATATAATAGTTGTCTAAAGAAAGCTTGTTTTCCGAGATTGTGTAAAAGAGCGAAAATAGTACCCATCGTTAAACCTGGTAAGGAAAACAGCATGGAAGTATCGAAATTCCGTCCCATCAGCCTTCTGAATACATAAGGAAAAGTGTTGAAAAAGCTGTTAATCAACAGATTTATTCATCACGTCTTCTCTAATAATCTTCTAAGCAACAATCAGTACGGATGTACTCCACAGAAAGGGACGGTTAATGCATTGTTGACTCTTGAGAATTTCATAGAGGAAAGCATATCACAAAGACAGTACGTAATAATGGTCAGTCTCGACGTTCAATGAGCTTTTGATGCAGCTTGGTAGCTCAGCATTCTAAATGCGTTACAAGAATTTCATTGTCCCAGAAACTTATATAACTTGTTAAAAACTGTTTCAGTGACAGAACGGCGGTATTGGCATTTAACATCAGACTAGAAAAGAAACTGGCAGGGATCCTGCTGCGGACCAGGTTTTTGGAATATTCAGTACAACTCTCTGCTGAATTTGAATTACGCGGCTTACACAAACGTCACAGCATTTGCTGATGATCTGATTGTGATGATGTGATTGTGATTGAAGAGAACTGCAACAGAGAAATGGAAATAATCACGGCTTGGGCTCAAAAAAACAACATCCGATTTCATGACCAAAAATCGAAAGCAACATTGATAACGAGGAGAATACAAAAAGACAAGGCAGCAATTAATATATGTATGTAAATAATAATGTTTTGCAACAAGTGGAACGATTAAAATATTTGGGCGTAATTATTGATACTAAATTGAATACATACAATACCTGACCGACAAATTAATTTATTCTTTATTTAAATCGTCGAAGCTCAACTGCGGACTAGGTTCAGGAGCAATGAAAATAATTTACAAAGGATCTATACTACCAACATTGGCATATGCGGTTCCCATTTGGATTCATCCACTAAACAGAAAATATAACTGTACGAAGATTCAAAGAATCCAGTGCCTGATCAACATAAAGATTGCAAAGGCTTATAGAACTACGTCTACTGAAGCGTTGTGCGTTTTAACAGGCCTTATACCGATAATTATTAAACTGAAAGAAATTGCTGAAGAATATAAAATCATAAAAATTGAACACGCGGCTCATTCTATAGACACTCAGATTACTAAGAGTGGCCCCATACGGCAAATATAGTAACTTTGAAAGAAAATTACGAACAGAAGAAATATCCAATAGAGGTTTATACCGATGGTAGTTATATGGAGAACGGAACAGGTTCTGGAGTGTCAATAATTATTAATGGCACACCTGCTTATCAGTTAAAGTATACATTAAGGAAAGGGTGCACCATTATTCAAGCAGAACAATTAGAAATCTTGCGAGCCTTAGAGAAACTGGACAACATACGAGAAACAAATATTGAAAATGAAGCTGTAACACTCACAGAGAGCCGAATTACACTGGAATACATTCCAGCAATCGTAAATTTTTAACAGAACATCTCAGAAACAAAATTAGAGACTTGAGACACAGGAAATGAAATATCAACATTCATTGGACAAGATCTCATTTGGGACTCCTGGAAACGAACTGGCAGACAAGCTAGTCAAAAAAGCAGCTCGAGAAGATGCAACAACAAGCTACAACAGAATTTCTCCATCTGTAATCATAAGAAAATTAAGATGCTCATCTAAAGAAAGGCGGGAAAGGTAATGGGCTGAAACTGCAAAGGGTGCGATAACAAAAGAATTTTTTCCCGATTGTTCAACATCGTCTATCCATAAAGTTACCACATTCTACTAATCTAACAACAATGTTAACTGCTCATGGAAAACTAATGTCTTGTACCAGCGGTTCAGTTTAGCCGCAAGTGCTACGTGTATATGTGCGGAGGGTGATCAAACAGTAGATCACTTATTATGGGAGTGCCGAGAACTCATCAACAAGAGAGACTCTTTGAAGAAGAGTATTACTAAAAAGGGAGGCAGTTGGCCTGTTGATAAACCAGTCTTAGTAAAGCAATAAATGACCGACTTTCACAAGTTTTGTAATGCAATAACCTTTCACAGCCTATGAATAATTACGTTACTGAACTGAAAAAAATATGTCTGAAAACCTGTAATCTGTATTGTAGTTGTAAACATCATTTTCCAGTCCGCAGTCTACAGTTGTGAAAATTTAAATTGAACACTTTTCTCAACCTCGTTGTATCCCATAATTACACTTGTTGTTTCAGTACGTAAAGTACACAACTGAAATAACTATCAGCCAAAGCCATTCGACGCAACTCTCAAAAATACTCGAGAAAATCTACTTTGAAGTTTTGCAAAGTACACGTAAGTAGCAGTAATTAAATCAATTGCAGCATCTGTCGGTGTAGTTCAGGTAGCAAGTCTGCTTTCGACAGCGCAGCGGTGAGGACGGACTGTTTACGTCCCGCCGCAGTGTCTCGCGCGTGAGCGGTTGTTTACTTCTCGTACTCTTCGCGAGTGTTACTTCATATAGACATAGAATGGCTCATTCGTACCGACAATCTACAATCAAGATCAGCTTTAATAATGAATTTGCACGACCGAAAGCATTCGAAGTGGAAAGATTCATCTGTGAAGAGATTAAAATTGATCCACGAGAGATGATTGGAATACACTTCTCCATTATAAGTAGTGTGGTCTACGTAAAACTGATCAACGACATGGTATGTGACAAGATTGTGCGAGAGAACAAAGACGGACTAAAATTCAAACATTCTGACGGAAATGTCGGAGCAGTGACAATTGATCATGCAGGGCTGGGTTTAAGAACTGTCCGAGTTTTTGAACTACCTTTCGAGGTACCTGCTGACATCGTGACAAAAGCGCTGCAACCCTATGGTAGAGTGCTAAGCCACGTAGCAGAAAAATGGACAACCTTTACGACGTACCCTGTTCTTAATGGCGTACGACAAATAAGGATCGAACTGACAAAACATGTGCCATCTTATCTCACGATTGGAGGCTGCAGAGCAATAGTGCTCTACGATGGCCAACCAAAAACATGTTCAGGATGTGGTAAGGAAGGTCATGTCCGTTCAGAATGTCTTCAACGGAGAATTGTTCAGGTACCAACAGGAGAACCTGTACCAACATCTACGGCCACAACCCTCCCTCTCACATATGCAGAGGTGTTCACGAAGAACGTTCAATCAAACAATGACATCACCCAACAACTAGAATGTTCTGCGGAAGGTTCGACGGCAGCGAACGAAGATACCTTCAAGGAAGAGCTAGCGTCTCTCCCCACAGAGATGCCGCGAAGGATCTCTCCACCAGAGAGACTAGAACAGAACATGGACGTCGACAGTAGGGTAGTGCCAACAGCCGCCTTCGTCCCCGTCAGCAAAGAGGACAGCGATGCACAACCAAATTCGGATACGGAAGCCCATGTCCGTAAACAACGATCTCCAAAACGACACAAGAAACGGCGACTCACCCCGTCAGATGACTGCTTACAACGTACGACCGGAGACAGTGAACAAGTTGAAGGGAGAGGTGACCACGCAGAGGTTACCGTGACGTCTCATCAAGAAGGTCAATATCCCGATAAAAAGAAAAGCCACGAGCGACCTGCAGAGTATGACAACGTAGAAGTGCCTGCAGCCCACCACCAGTCTGCTATTGTGGAAAGGACGACACAACAGGAAGGGGTGGAGAAGACTAAGATGACGACGAACTGGCCACAAGGCGATTGGTCAGAGGACAGTAAAGATGACCCGATGACGGCCGCAACAGGCGACGGGGCAGCGGCGGCGCCCCTGCAAAGTTAGACACGTAGTTAACGCCAGCGGATATGACGATGCCCCACGACGTGTCAGTACAACACCAGATGACATAAGCTCCCATGGGCGAGACACACATTGCGGAACGAAGACAAGCATACCGACTAGCCTCCATAAATATCAACACCATAAGGTCGCGCATTAAATTGTCCTTACTCAAGGAGATGCTGATCGCGGCGGACATCGATATAGTCCTATTTCAGGAGGTGTACGTTCAAGATTTTCCGATCATCCACGGGTACGACGCGTACATTTCACATGCCTCCGAAACAGGCAGCGGCGTGGCAATACTTCTTAGAGAAGGCATAGAAGCTGAGGATGTTCTACACCTACCTTCAGCAAGGGGATCAGCGATGACGGTGCTTGGTGTCAGACTCATCAACATTTACGCGCCATCCGGAACAGACAAGAGACGAGATCGTTCCCGCTTCTTTGCCGAGGAAATTGCGCCGCTCTTCCAAGGACGACACGACTGTTTCATCCTCGGAGGTGACTTTAATTGTGTACTTGCCCTGAAAGATCAAATTCCTGGATACACAACGTGCCCGGAACTAAGAACGATAGTGCGTGATATGCATTTAGTTGACACATGGGAGCATGTACATGGCCAACGTCAAGGCTTCACCCATATGACGAGTCATTCCGCTAGTCGCCTCGATCGAGTTTACATAACAAATACTCTCAGCACTGATATCGTGGATGCAGAACTGTGGCCTGCAGCCTTCACCGACCACACGGCATTTATATGTACCATCTCTCTCAGGAGACAGCAGGTGTGGCGGAGCCGCGGTACTTGGAAACTGAACATCGCCCACCTTGACAACCCAGACTGTCGCAGTGCCATCGAAGATACATGGACATCATGCCTAAGACGTCTCCAGGCGTATCCCACGACACTACGTTGGTGACTGGATTGTGCCAAACCAGCAATACGCCGTACTTTCATTCGCTACGGTCGTGAACAGGCAGCGTGGCGACGGCAAACGATGAACTTCTACTTCACTGTGCTACGTGACTGCATTAACCAGGCACCTTCTCCGGAGAGACAGACGACAGTACAACAAGCGAAGGCCAAGATTATAGCCATCATGAGAAGCCACCTCGAAGGAGTAGTAGTCAGGGCAAGGGCACTCGACCGAGTCATGGGAGAACAACCATCCATGTATCATATTATCAACGAACGTAAGCGTCGAAGAAGAGGCCTGATACACGTACTGGACACTGAAGATGGCAGACATCTAACTACGCAACAAGAAATAAGCACTGCCTTTGTCGAATACTACACTCAACTATACACAGCGGTGGATACTAACATGGCGATAGTTAACGAAGTTTCTCAGATAATCCTTGGCACCATTGACCCGGCGGTAGAAGAACAGCTGACGGAGGATATAACTGAAGAAGAAGTAGTGGAGGCAATTGGTAAGGGAGCAGTGAATAAATCGCCTGGACCAGATGGACTCCCACTGGAATTTTATCGGACCTTCCGACGTATGATAACACCCATATGGACTAGTATTTGCCGTGAATTTATGTCTCCAGATGTGCCCTTACCACCATCCTTCGTGGAGGGACTTATCATCCCGATATACAAGCCATCAGGTCGCTCACGGATACGGGACTACGGACCATTGACGCTTCTGAATTGTGACTTTAAGATATTCTCCAGACTCTTAGCTTCGCGCTTCCGAAGAATATTGCGCCAAGTGATATCACTCGATCAAACGTCGCTTGGTGGAGACGCCAACATTCAGACAGCACTCGGCGAATATCGCGATGTAATCGCACTGGCGAAGACCTGCCGCCTTCGCGGAGCCCTTGCGTCGATTGATTTTGATCGGGCCTTCGACAGAGTGAGCCACACCTATCTGGCAGCAGTCATGAAGCACATGCGATTTCCACAGCCCTTTATCAGTGTCGTGATGCGGCTATTAAATAATGCCTCCTCCAAAGTGCTCATCAACGGACGGACGACAGCACCCCTCACCATATCAAGATCGGTTAGACAAGGATGTCCACTTTCGACAATTTTATACGCCATAGCCCTTGAACCACTACTCTGTGGCTTACGTCAACGATTGACAGGGTTGACAATGAGAGGGTACACTTTCAAGTGTAAAGCGTATGCAGATGACCTGGTGCTCATGGTACGGACTGACAACGACATGCAAGAGGCTTTAACTTGGATCAACAAATATGGAATGGCTACAGGCAGCCGCATCAATGTGGACAAGTCAATGGCCATGAGTATCGGTGACGGGGTACCAGAAGAACATGTAGCGCCCTTACAACTCAAGGATACCTTGAAATGCTTAGGTGTTGTCTTTACCAACGACGTGCGTCACACAGCAGCTTACAACTACAAGAGACTTCTACAGTCGATCCGGACAGCAGTCAGAGGAAATACTATACGGTCTTTGGACATTATCCAGCGTGTCAATTATGTTAACACATACATGGCGTCACGAATTCCTCACCTTGCACAAGTCCTTCCGATTCCGACGGTGATAGCACGGCGTATATTGGCTGCGTTTGGTTGCTTCGTCAGTGCGGGACTACTCTTCAAAGTTAGATATGAAACCCTCACCCTCCCTCCCGGTAGGGGAGGTCTAGATCTTGCACATGTTCATGATCGAGCAGTGGCACTATACAACAGCACCATGTTGAAGTTGTGGAGACGACATCACACATCTCTGACAGGATTCTTAATAGAAGAACTAGCACCGAGGTCTCAAACAGCACCGGTGGCGGTGCAGCACATCTCACAGTCACTCCTCCACATCAGTGCATTTTTTATAGAATACAGTTACGTTAAGATGGCACTGCCGGAAACCAGACCTGCGACGGCTCGCGACATCTATCGAATCTTAACGACCACAAGAACTGGCAATGTTATTGAGAAGAAGTATCCAAATGTTGACTGGCCGATGGTATGGCGATCGATACACCACGTTTCCTTGGATACGGAAACACGTGCCATGTGGTACCTGACAGTGAATGGTAAACACACAACACGATCTAGACTCCACTCTATACATTTGATGGACTCACCATTATGCCCCCAGTGCCGAGTCCTGGACGACGACGAACACCGGTTAACATGTGGCCCAGCAGCAGAAGTCTGGCGTTTAGGACAACAGATAATAGCTTTCTTTTTACGAGTGGGGTCACAAGACATCAGACCACGTTCCGTGTTATTCCCTGACAGGACATACTATCCACGAACTAAAACGAATGCAGTAACATGGATTCGAGCACAACTGGTGCTCTATTTATTCAGAGATACCCCGAAGAATGTATTAGACTTTTGGATCTACTTAGAAGAACGACATAGAAAGATTGTACATAATCCTAAGTATAGGCAGTATTTTTCAAATTTTTTATGGAGTGCGTTTCAGGACCCGCCGCACAGCTGGAACGTCCCGGGTAGGAGAAGTTAAAATATTAAATCGACGAAGAATGAACGAAAGATATGAAAACGGCAACTAATCCTAATGTACGAGAAGACGTACCCGGGCGCTGGAGCGGCGAAGGCATTGGAATAACACTCTACATCGTGCTGCGTGTGTATTTATTTATGAAATGCGAGAAGGCAGTTAAGTTTTTGTATGGGTTGTGCGCACGGTGAACAGATTTACTATTACATTAAAAAAACAACTCTATAAGAAGAATTATGTTGTCTTTGTCTACACTGAATAAAAGTCAAGTCTTCTTAAAAAAAAAAAAAAAAAAAAAAAAAAAAAAAAAAAGGTAGTAGTGTTCTGGCCTCGCAATCATAGAGTCGTTGGTTCGAATCCCATTGTGACAGGTTTTTTTAATTTGTTTCCGTTTTCGAATTCAATTATATAAAACACAAGGTCATGCCTGATGACTGATGAGACAGTTTTACGGCATCTACAGCGAAACTGTTGTGAGCGGTAGACTTCATTTCATCATTTTGTGTGTGGTGGGGGAACGGGGTCAGTTACAAAACGCTTCATTAACGTCCGAAATTACATGCAAACTTTGTTGCGGGTCCCTAACTACTCCCATTTTCCAGTAATTGACGCATAAATCTGGGTATTCTCACGCGGTGGCCTCATTATTTATTACGTCATATCTCCTGAGCTATGTGTCGTGCTCTTTTGTTTTTGGCTTAGGAACCTTCGTGGTCATACGGTGGACAGTTTATCAAAGTTTCATTGCAATCGAATGAATTATTTATGTACACATAGAGGACAAACATACAAATATTCATTTTTATATAATAGATACAAGGTGACACAGAAAAATGGGAACACTTCCACAATCCAATAGAACTAGAAGTGATGAAGGAAAGAAATTTAATTCATAGTAACTGAATCCTTACAACTTTGGCATTTTCGATACACTGATGTCATTTACCATTTTTTAAATTACGCCCTTTAGATGGCGTCCTCCTGGGCAAACACAAATCCTAATGACGTTCATGAGCGTCCTTTATAAGCTAGTAAAGTGACAGTATGGTGTGGCGTTTCATCACATGGGATTGTCGGACCGTATTTTTTCGAAAATGAACAGGGAAAAACAGCAACTGTCAATGCCGATCGTTACGCGGAAATTTTACGAACTTTTGTTACACCTGTATTGAACACTTTTCGTAATGTCCAAAAGCCTGGTTTCAATACGAGGGAGCGACATCACACAGTGCACGGCAATCAATGGTATGTGTCCGGGAATTGTTCGGTAGCCGTGTGATCTCACTAGTCGGTATCATTCCCAGGCTCCCGAGGTCGCCAGATTTATCCGTTTGTGATTTTTTCTTGTGAGGCTACCACAAGAGGAAAGTCTACATGACTCTACCACGAACCATGGATGAGTTAAAATAAAGAAATCGGTATGAAATTCACAGTATTCCAGCTGAGATGTCAACGAGGACTCTCCGCAGCAGATTTCACGAATGTGTTCGTACACGAGGAAGCCATCTGAAGTACGCATTTTTAAAAGAAATGACATCAATGTTTTGTAAATGGCAAAATTGTAAGATTTCAATTACTACGAATAACATTTCTTTCCTTGGTCACTCCTAGTAATATTGGATTGTGGAAATGTTAAAAAAAATGTTCAAATGTTTGTAGAGCTTATGGGACTCGACTACGGGGTCATCAGTCCCTAAACTTACAAACTACTTATGAACTAGCTACAACTAAGGACGGCACAAATATCCATGCCCGAGGGGGGATTCGAACCCCCGACCGTAGTGGCCGTGCTGACCGTGACTGAAGCGCCTCAGTCCCCTCGGCCACCGCGGCCGGCTTGGAAATGTTATTGTTTCTCTGTGTCATCCTGTAAATGCAAGGATAACGTATACTATGAAGCCTCTCTGCAGTGACTTCAACACCAAAGTAGGTAGTAACAGAATTTTCGCAACGAGTGAGTTCTAAGCTTCAATGTTCCTGGTAAGCGGATGGATACAATAGGCCCAAACGTGACGCTCAGTTCACGAATGCGATGCAGGTGGAATTTGATTTTGCAGTTCAAGAACGTTATTGTCGAGATATTGCTTTCTCCAAATGTACCTTTGTGACTGCATATTGTTCAAAATGTTCAAATGTTTGTCAAGCTTAAGGGACTTAACTGCAGGATCATCAGTCCCTAAACTTATAAACTACTTATGAACTACCTTATACTAAAGATGACACAAACAGCCATGCTCGAGGGGGGATTCGAACCCCCGACGGGGAACGGCCTCGCGCATCGTAGCATAGCGCCTCAATGCTCTCGGCCGCTCCGCCGCGGCTCTGCATATTGTTTCATGCGTTTTCTTCGGGAATCTAAATTTTAAATGAGCAACGTACCACTGATCTCATTGCTGACTTTAAAATTGCTTTAGATGGCGCAGTTGATGACAAAGCAAAAAAATTAAAAATCTGATGTAAGGCAAGTCAATTAATCGATAGACAGTTAGCCTCCAATTCCGTCAGTATAGATCAAAAAACTATTATGTCCATAAACAAGAAGCTCAAAGAAAATAAATGCCATTATAGTGCCTGCAGACAACGGCTGTTATTGTTTACAGATCTGATTATATAAGAAAAACTCTTAGCTTTTTTAATGGAAATGGCATCCAACAGCTAGACCATGATCCAACACAGACTTACGTTAAAGAGTTACAAGCCTTCATTCTTAACTGCACCAATATACAAAGTCATGAATCCAAGAATCCCAACCCTCCGCTCCCAAATTAAGACCCACAAAAAACTCTTCCCGATTCGACCCATTGTAAACTATAGAGGCAGCCCTATTGCATCTATTTCCAAATTCACGTTAAGAATGCCCAAGGAATTTTTCACCTTCGAAACTATCTACTCTATTCCCAACCGACAAACTTTAATTCAACAATTACAAGTCAAATCTTTCCCATCCTCTGCCTGTTTGGTTTCTCACGACATAAAGAATGTATACGGCAATTTTCCCGTCCAAGAGACAATAGATATCATCTTTGACAACCTTTTGCAGAACTGAGAATTATTTAATTACCTAAATTTAATTTTTGTTGCGTCTGTGCAAACAGGGTAGCGCAATAGAATGAATCCACCATCCAAATCACGGCGGTGCGTAAAGCGTCTAAATTAAAAACGGAACACCAAATTGGTGTTTGAAGCGCGAGGCTTGTGTTGTGAGGTGTGAGGAGAGTGATCGATGTGCGACCTCGCGCTTCGCCTCGTCCTTGTCGGGGCGGCTTCCTGGTAGACTGCAGACAGGATGTAAACGCGACAGCCCGCCGGAAATCAATCAGGAAACCTGCGTCTGGCTGCCGCTACATCGCGCCCCTCCAACCTCGTTACTCGAGGTGTATTGGAAACTGTAATTTCCTACAAACAGCAATTAAAAATAAAAATGTGCCATTTTCAATAATAATTTATGGTTCACAGTGTGTTAATTTAAATTTTATTTGTAATATATGTTACATTCAAGTAAAGTAAAAAAGAAAATTGTCACGGCAGAAATTCTAACTATTGTGTTTTCAATTTAAGACTGTTACTCTACGCATGCCGCTACCGACAACTATTTTAACAACTATAAAATATCTAACTATACATTAATTACATCGCAATTTGCGATAATTTCCGACTTTAGCTGCTCCTCGTTAGTTAGTCTATAATTTTGTAACATATAAAAATCTGTGTCGGACCGGGACTCGAACCCCGGTTTCCCGCTTTTCGCGAGCGGTCGCCTTAACCACTTTTTAAAATTTCTTTTTCTTTTCTCGTGCTACTGTCACTGTATACAAAACTCAAAATAGTATCTTCTGGTTGGATAGAGTAAGGTGCTTAAATTGGCGTCACAGCCGATCTTCAAGGATAAAAATGAAAAAAGGTATCTTCTGCTGCCTATTGAAGTGACTCGAACTCTGGAGCTTCAAGTAAGTTGTAGCGCCGCTTGTCAACTAATTCTTGTATAAAAGGTAATGATATAAATGAACAAAACGTTTCTTCTTCAAAATAAAATATGTTTGGGGCAAGAATAAAGAAATTCAAATTGATGAGCACATCTTTGAGAGTGTGCGAAGGTAATTAAGTGGTAATGTTGTAGATAAAGGACTAATCTTTTTCTTTTCTCTTCCTATGTGCAGAATTTTCTAATCTTTCAGTGAGTCGTTCCTGAGGTGTTTAAAGTAATATCGTCTTATCTAAGAAATTTGCGAAGTATTCTTTATACTTCTTGTTACGTCGGAGCTCGTGTAGCTGTTCTGTCAAATATACTAAAAAGTCTTGTTTGCATTTGTCAGGTGACGTTAAAAGGTAGTACATCGTTTGTCCTTTCAACCAATTCGTCGCGTTCCGTTTGGTTGCAGGATATGGTTTGTCATCCGGAGTCAGTACGTTTGCGGGTGTGATATACTGGGGAGCAGTTCGATTCATAATCGCCACTTTCTGTGCCATGTAGTCCCATATCTCCTTGCCATTTACACACACGAACCGATGTTCATCGCTGTCGACTTAGCCGCATGCGGTGCACGTGGGATGCGCTGCCAGGTGAAGTGCATGAAGTTTATAGTTAGTCGGAATTTTTCTGTTCACCGCGAAGTACCACTGAGCCTTCACATGTGATGGTAGAGGTGGGCTGTCTACATTTTCCCATATGACTGACCACTTTTTGTTTTTGTATTTTTGCTCTATCACATTTCTTGCTTTCACTTCCATTAGGTTCTTATAGATGGCTTTGACCTGCATGATGTGGCTGTCAGGTATTCGCATACGGATATAGCTGTATTCCAAAAGGAAGGATTTCAAGTGATAGATACCATTGGGGATATGGCCGACATTGATCGGTGCTAAACCACTCGGCCACCCGGACATGCTCCCCGGCCAAACTCAAACTTCCATATGTTACAGTTGTCTACTGCCCTCATTGCTCGCTCGCATTAAGCAGTGATTCCCGCGACGGGGAGAGACATACTACACCATCATAAGCCTGTCTTGGCTGTCATATTTACAATGATACGTCTGTTCTTAAAGAACAGATGTTGCCGATGGTCCGCAGCTATAAATGTTAAATATACATTCATTTTGTCGCAATTTGCGATAATTTCCAATTTTAGCTGCTCCTCGTTAGTTGGTCCCGGGTTCGAGTCCCGGTCCGGCACAGATTTTCATACGTTACAAAATGATAGACCAACTAACGAGGAGCAGCTATAGTCGGAAATTGTCGCAAATTGCGACGTAATGAATGTATATTTAACATTTATAGCTGCGGGCCATCGGCAACATCTGTTCTTTAAGAACAGACGTATCACTGTGTACGTTAACCACCCTCCGCTTCCTACTAGTTGCCGCCTTGCTCAGTGATTATTTACGGTGTTAAAAGCAGATATTATTGCCCTGATAAAATTGTATTGCAACGGATAACGACTTTTTACACACAAAAGACTGCCGCAACTGATAGCATACCGGTGGCAGTTCCCTTACTAGATGAAATTCCCCCATTTATATTCTCGCAATTCCCCATCAAATATTCTCACTCTCTTTTTAATCATTAATTAAGCATAAATGGGACTCAGAATTTCAGAAAAACAACTAGAGACGAAATGTTTAAGTATTTACACAAGTTTATTAAATTCACTGTACATCTCCCTATCATCATTTTAAAGCCAAAAATACAAAATATTCATTCACTAAACGTATCACCAATGGATTGAGACAAGGATCGTACCCTTACATTCATGCCCTACATTCTTTAATCTCTCATACTGCACCCACGTGGCTATGCACAACATTCCCATTATACAAAATTATTTCCCCGCTGAAATACAGACAGAATTAACACAACCAACACAGTTCCTGATACTTTACAACGGAGGCCACCATACTCACATCCTTCCTCTTCGACAGCCGGAAACGTTCTCCCTCTCGTGGCCGCTCCCCGTCCTAACCGATCGTCCCGTTCCAGTTCGCGAGTAGCCGCGCCCTCATTGGCTTGTGATCTAACGGGATCTTCTGCCAACCTCCGAATTCTGAAGGAACTCGCAAGTCGCAGCCACTTGACCATCTCATCCCCATGGAAACCTCTCTGCCACACCCCAAAACTAAAGTTGGCAAACCTACCGAGTGTTCTGCATCTCTGCCTTCCCAGCCGCGGCTTCATGCACACTTACAGACCCTCACACACACAATCACATAGGGTATAAGAGGAGTTGGGTACTGTGGAGCAAAGCTCCTTATGTGAGCTGCGCTCACTTATTTGTCCTGCAATAACAATTTTAATAAATAATAAAGCATTCTTTTCTCCACCTAGTACATCCCCCATTACAGTGGCACTAAAGGCTAAGCACACTTTTACGAAATGATAATCAGATGAAAGTAACGTACACTGTAGTATACAAGGATTTAATGGAATGATACTACAGTATCGTTTCAATTGTATAAAATATCTACTCTGCACAAACCACCATTTAAACTTGAAAGGTGATTGGTTTCCAAGATTTCAGGGTAAAGTGTCGTAGGAATTTAGGAGGTCCATGTCAAGGATCTGACCTTCGAATACTATAAGAATGAAGAAAGCTCAAGAAGACTTGTCTACCGGAGAGTGGTCAGTCTTGTTTAGGCACAGTGTCAAATAACAGTGTGTTCGAAGCGCTGTCTGCTTTGAAAGTAGGGTTGTAATAGATAACCTTTCTTACAAAACTTTACAGTAACACCATCAAGGAAAAAAAAAGCTATAATATATTTACTTAATAAAAAAAAAGGCAAACGTTCTTAAGAAAAGTACTGTTAATCCTCGAAATCACTAAAATTCGAAAAAAGGAAAAAACATTGCAAAATATCTTTATTTGCTATTTACTTCAGAAAATACGTTCATGCAAATACATCGTAGGTTCATTCCATCTCAAATCACCAAGGGGTGGAAGCTCGACCATCTTCAGCTGTTTTTCAAATTTTACCAGAATGTTGTTAAAGGTCTTAAAGGATGTTATACAAAATTTTGCCGGCCGCGGTGGCCGAGGGGACTAAGGCGCTCCAGTCACGGTCTGCACGACCACTACGGTCGGGGGTTCGAATCCCCCCTCGGGCATGGATATTTGTGCCGTCCTAGTTCGTAAGTAGTTCCTAAGTAGTTTGTAAGTTTAGGGACTGATGACCCCATAGTTAAGTCCCATAGACTATACAAACATTTGAATTTGAATTTTTAAAAATTTTAGTCCGATATGTAAAGTGGTCGAGGCTCCAGGGCCGCTTTTGTGGAAGGGTGTCATGTGTCGCGCGTGTGCCTGAGGAACTTTCGGCCAAGTTTGCGCTTTCATTTCTCAGCAGCTAAGGTATTTCTTATTTCCAGATCTAGGTTTCTCGATCAGTTTTGTGCAGTGAATTGAAAAGCAACATTATCATGGGCAAAGATTAAGTAGTTTATTTTTTATTTTTTTAAAGTCAGTCATAATTTCGAGACCCAAAATTCAAGGCCGATTTTGGCACTCCCTTACTAAACGACTAATCCTTTTTACACCTTAAGATTCCGCCTTTGTGTACAGATTCTGCCTGGTAAAACTATGTCTTCTATAGTTTTTGAGATAATGATCCAGAAAGTTGCCTCCAAACAACCAGAACGTAAAATTTGACCAACTTTGGAGGCAAATATCTTCAAATATGTCACCTCTGATTTTAATTTTAATTGCACCACTAGAAAGAGCAGCTTTTTCTCTGTTAGAATATTGATTGTTTATCCTGGGCGCTGTATGGGTTGACTTACAAAACGGTTTGGTAAATGACGATCCGATCTCTGCAAAATGCATGTTGGACAAATTTTCGGGCAAGTTTGTACTGTCACTGCTTTGCATCTAAGGTACTTCACATTTCCAAATCTAGGTTTCTAGATCTGTTTTATGCAGAGTATCGAAAAAAAAAACAGTACTATGGGCAAAGATTAAGTAGTTATTTTTTAATTTTTTCCAAAGTCAGGCGAAAATTTCGTGACCCAAAATTTAAGGCCGACTTTAACAGTTCCTTAATAAACGACTAATTCGTTGTACACCTTGATATTCTGTCTGGTAAGCCAGTGTTGTAACAATGGTAAAACTGTGTCTTCTATAGTTTTTGAGATAATGATCCATAAATTTGCCCCCAAAAAAGCAGAACGCAAAATTTGACTAACTTTGGAGGCCAATATATTTGTATGGGTCACTTAGGTTTTAATTTAAAATGCACTATTAGGAAGTGCAGCTTTCGCTTTACCTAGGGTATTGAGCACAATGTGAATGTGCAGTTCAAATGTTTGTTAAGCCTAAGGGACTTAACTGCGTGGTCATCAGTCCCTAAACTTACAAACTACTTATGAACTACCTTATACTAATGATGACACAAACATCCATGCCCGAGGGGGGATTCGAGCCTCCGACCGTAGTGGCCGTGCAGAACGTGACTGGCGCGCCGCAGACCGCTCGGCCACTGCGGCCGGCGAATGTGCATTTATCTCGCGGCCGCTTCCTGCTTCCGCTCACTGGGCAAAACAGTTTATTGTTTTTATCGGGGCGCCCGGCGCCACCCGCTGCCTATTCAGAAGACAGCACATAGCGGCTTTCTATTTCTTTTTCTTTTTGATCGCCAAATAACGTCAGAAACTGAAACATACTGACAGATTGAAACTGTGTGCCCGGCTGGTATTCGAACCCATGACCCTTGCTTTTCTCGGGCAACTGCTGTACCGACTTTTTTTTTTTAATCTTGTTAGTTCCTCGGTTAGGTTCCTTCTATGTTATTTAGTTATGTTTAAATTATTATTATTGCAGATAACGGCTTAGCCCTCTGACAGAAAGCGCTGAGTTTCCGCGCCGGACCGACTGAGCTACCTGTGTGCGCCTCAAAGTTCTAGTTCCGCCAGAACCTAGTCTCCTATAATCCAAATTTCACAGTTCTCCTGCGTACCTTGAACTCCTGAAATATGGAACATAGCCGCGGTGGAGTAGCCGAGCGGATGCCGGGCGCCGTGGGTCAGCGCGCCCGGCCAAAGGTCTCAACGCTCTCTGTAATAAAAAAGCTGATCCAACAACACACCGAACAAGAACGAACAAAAACGACCAGCGTCCGCAACTAAGAGAACTAACCGTAGGAAAAAAAAAAAAAAAAAAAAAAAAAAAAAGCTTCTTGCTGCGGAGCGCGCGGTTGCTCGCCGTGGAGGTTCGAGTCCTCCCTGGGGCATGTGTGTGTGTGTGTGTGTGTGTTGTCCTTGGGTTAGTTTACCTAGGTTTAAGTAGTTTGTAAGCTACGGACTGATGACCTCGCAGTTTGGTCCGATAGATTTACAAACATTAGAACATTTTGACTTCTCATTATTTAGAGTCAATTGCCAATTTTTACACCATACTGATATCTTATTTAAATCGTTCTGCAGTTGGTCCGATAGATGAAAAAAAAAAGGATGGAACATAACACACGAGGTACTACGGGAACTAAAGCTGTAAGGACGGCCCGCGAGGCGTGCACAGGTAGCTTAGAAGGCAGAGTGCGAGAGGCAATGGTGCTGGGTTCAAATCCAGGGCCGGCCGCGGTGGCCCAGGGGATTGAGGCGCCCCAGTCACGGTCTGCGCGGCCACTACGGTCGGGGGTTCGAATCCCCCCTAGGGCATGGATATTTGTGCCGTCCTTAGTCTTAGTTAGTTCATACGTAGTTTGTAAGTTTAGGGACTGATGACTCCCGTATTTAAGTCCCAGAAGCTATACAAACATTTCAATTTAAATCCCGGTCTGGCACATAGCTTCAATCTGCGAGGAAGTTTTATATCAGCGGACACTCCGCTTCATTGTAAAAACTGGCTTCTTCACTGTAGATTCCATTTCATTAACAACTTTTATCTATTTACATTCTTAAATATCACAGAGTAGAGTTTTTCTGGTAATAATTATTTCATGTCATATTTTGACCCTCTTGTGAGACGGTGTGAACACACTCGTAGGAAAAATATCAAAAGCATGAATCACATTAAAAGTAAAAAATAAAATAAACGTTAGGAATAAACAAAATTCTTCATTGCAGTAATAATGAATCGTTTAACTTTCCATATTAGATAATGACACTACCTCACACGTTTTAGCGCGGTCGTGATGTTCAGCATAGCCTAAATAAAATTTTAAACTCTACACGTGGGACCAATCAATTCATAATTAACGTCATTGACCCACTTGCGAAGTGACTAACTGCCGTTTCACACACGGGAAACCTGACACGCGCCACCACAAATAATCGACTTTGATGAAAAAGTTGCTCATGTGAACCGGGATTAAATGCTCACGGCAACGGGAGATTGGGGAGGGGGGAGGGGGGAGATTGGAGGGAGGGGGATGCCAGCGGCCGCCAGCGAGGCTCACGCGAAAAATTAAATTCCCAGTAATTATCCGAAGAGTGGAATTGATGAGAGATGATGGCTAAAATTGTGTGTCGAATCGTGACTAAGTGATACGTGGATCGCTGGCCGATGAAGGTAAATACGGCAGACACAGGACAGTCGCAACAGCAGGCCTTTCCATTCTGCCATAGCGAGATGTGTTATTTATTGTGCGTCTCAAGTTACGTACACATAACATTGGATCATTTTACTGTGCCTATGGTAATTAAAACGTTTAACTGGATTCAATAGTTTTAATTTAATAAATGCCTAAATTTGTGCACGTAACACAGATTCTATTTAAAAAAAAAACGAAAGCAGTATTTAAACATACGCAAGGGCTCGATAAAAAATATGGAGAACTATTATGTTATAACTCGTGTTATATCATGAGATTGTGCCCCCTATTATAGAGTACCACGGCGCCACAATCATCTTTCAGGGAATATGTGGTTCAGGTCTCCCACAAAATGTTCAAATGTACTGCTTGACTACGGGGTCATCAGTCTCTAAACTTACAAACTACTTGCAAACTAGCTAATACTAAGGACGGCACAAATATCCATGCCCGAGGGGGGATTCGAACCCCCGACCGTAGTGGCGGTCTCTCACAATATGATGTGCAGAATGGGCTGGGTGACCATCGTGTTGCAGCCACATATGGACTCTAATGTCTAGACACAAATCAAGGAGAGTAACCAAAGTGTTGACTATAAAAGCTCGATACACCTCACCTGAATCCCCAAAGATTCCACACCATTCATTCATATACCACGACGTAAATGTTCGACAGCTAGTACCCACCGACGATTTTCTGTGGACCAGTAATGCAACTTATGATGTTTCACAGCACAATTTGTGGACAAGGGCTCATAAGGAAACATGACACTTTGCAGATCATTTTACTGTGGCTATGGTAATAAAAACTGGATTAAATAGTTTTAATTTAATAAATGCCTAAATTTGTGCGCAGGCCGCGGTGGCCGAGGAGACTGAGGCGCTCCAGTCACGGTCTGCACGGCCACTACGGTCGGGGGTTCGAATCCCCCTTCGGGCATGGATATTTGTGCCGTCCTAGTTCGTAAGTAGTTCATAAGTAGTTTGTAAGTTTAGGGACTGATGACCCCGTAGTTCAGTCCCATAAGATCTACAAAAAAAAAAAAAAAAAAAAAAAAAAAAAAAAAAAAAAAAAAAAAAATAAATAAATAAATAAATAAATAAATAAATTTGTGCGCCGGCCGCGGTGGCCGAGGAGACTAAGGCGCGTCAGTCACGGTCTGCACGGCCACTACGGTCGGGGTTAGAATCCCCCCTCGGGCATGAATTTTTTTTTAATTAATGAATATGTTTGTTAAGTTTATGGCACTTAACTACAGGATTATCAGTCCCTAAACTTACAAACTACTTATCAAATAGCTTATCCTAAGGACGGCACAAATATCCATGCCCGAGGGGGGATTCGAACCCCCGACCGTAGTGGCCGTGCAGACCGTGACTGAAACGCCTCGGGCATGGATATTTGTACCGTCCTTAGGATTAGCTAGTTCATAAGTAGTTTGTAAGTTTAGGGACTGATGACCCCGTAGTTAAGTCCCATAAGCTGTACAAACATTTGAATTTGATTTTGTGCACGTAACGCAGATTTTATTTTAAAAAAGAAAGCAGCATTTAAAAAAAATATGGAGAACTATTATTTTATAACTCGTGTTATATCATGAGGTTGTGCCTCCTATCATGGAGTACCAAGGCGCCTCAATCATCTTGCAGGGAATCTGTGGTTCAGGTCTCCCACAATATGATGTGCAGAGTGGGCTGGGTGACCATCGTGTTGTATCCACATATGGAATCTAATGTCTAGACACAAATAATCAACGGAGTACTCAAAGTGTTGACTACAAAAGCTCGATACATCTCACCTGAATCCCCAAAGGCGAGCAGCTAGATTTGTTACCGGTAGGTTCGACCAATGCGCGAGTGTCACAGAAATGCTCCGGCAACTCAATTGGGGATAGCTGGAAGAAAGACGACGTTCTTTTCGTGAATTTATGTTAAGGAAATTTAGAGGGCCGGAATTTGAAGCTGAGTGTAGTCCGATTTTGCTGCCGCCTACTTACATTTCGCGTAAAGATCACAAGGACAAGATAAGAGAAATTAGGGCTCGTACGAAGGCATATAGGCATTCTTTTTTTCCTCGTTCAATTTGGGAGTGGAATAGGAAAGGAAATGCTTAGTAGTGGTACAGTGTACCCTCCGCCACGCACCTTACGGTGAATTGAGAAGGATGTATGTAGATGTAGATGCCACACCATTCATTAATAAAAAAAATGTTCAAATGTTTGTAAATCTATCGGACCAAACTGCGTGGCCATCAGTCCGTAGCTTAGAAACTACTTAAACTAAGGTAAACTAACCTAAGGACAACACACACACCCATGCCCCAGGGAGGACTCGAACTATTCATTAATATACCACGACGTAAATGTTCGACAGCTAGTACCCATCGACGAATTTCTGTGGACCAGTAATGGAACTTATGATGTTTCACAGCACTGTAATTTGTGGACAAGGGCTCGTAAGAAAACATGACACTTTGCAGATTGAAAATACGTATGGCCTATTCATAGAAAGTAACTCTTCGATTGAAAGCGTTTCCCTGCAGTTCTTGGTCAGTGAGTGGCGGAATAAGTAAATACGTATGGCATGAAGGGCTGTGAGATCCCGAAGGGCAGGTTCAGTCGACTACTTGGAAAGGTTTTCGCTATCCTTCGCGCCCATGGGCACCTTTCGCAAGCGAACTATGAGAACTTTGTACTGAAGTGTCTATGTTACGTGTGACTGTAATGAGTGTGTGTGTAGTGTCGTGTTTGTGTAGGAGATGATGGGAGAATGGAGAGGCTGAAACTGGGTGACGGCTCATAGTCTACTCCAGAGATCGGCGAGTGATTTTGGAATTTTGAAAATTTTTATTGAGGTCCAGAAGTAAAAACCACTTATTCTTTATCAGTTTTGTTATTTTAATTTTCAGTTTCAATCTAATATGAAATCCTAAAGATGTGAAATAAAAATGTATAATAATCCAGTAAAATTTATATTATTTGCTATTTATTTTTTCCACTCACAAAAGTATTAAATAAAATGTGTAGTCAAACTTTTAATGTAAAATCCAAGAACAGTTCATACATTAAACATACTATTTCTTGCTTAATTTTCACTAAAAATTATGAAATACAATGAACTGTACGTATTTGGGACAAAAACATCAATGTAAGAAATTACATTTGCGGTCTTTTGCCAGATTTCTAAAGGTAGGTTCACGTGCTGAGCAGCTTATGAGAATAGTGCCTCCAAGTGGGTTGCTGTTAATCTTGAGCGATACTTATTCTTCAACAAATTAGTTTTTAAATGAAATTTGACAAATATATGTGAAGCCATACATAGTAGCCAGGTAGATGGTAAATGTTTTGCAATTTTCATATTAAAAAAAAAAGTTCAAATGTGCCGCGGTGGAGTAGCCGAGCGGTCTAAGGCGCCTCGCTGCGGAGCGCGCGGTTGCTCGCCGTCGGAGGTTCGAGTCCTCTCTGGGGCATGGGTGTGTGTGTTTGTCCTTAGGTTAGTTTACCTTAGGTTAAGTAGTTTGTAAACTACGGACTGATGAGCACGCAGTTTGGTCCGATAGATTTACAAACATTTGATTTGAACCAAGGGGGCCGCCGAGCTTAACGTCCCCACCCGACAGACGGATCACCAGCAACAGTGTCCCATACCCTCACTCCAGGAGACACTGTGGAGAGGTTTGGAATTTAATCCAGGAGATTGCAGCAAAGACTGGTGATCAGGACTTTGCAGCACCACCACCATCACCTGTCCCCTCTGCACGTAATGTACCCGGAGGGTTACCCATTCAAGTACTGGCCACACCCGACAGTGTTTAACTTTGGTGATTTGATGGGAGCCGGTCTATCCACCTCGGCATGGCTGTTGGCTCAAGTGATACGTGTGGTACTTGTGGCCCTCTGCTATACGCCAGACAAATGTAAGGCTGATACCGGTGACTTCAGATACGTCTCGTAAGATGACATGGTGATCGCGATGTATTAAAGGTGAGGTTTTTTTATAGTCTCTTCACTTCTTCGCACATAACGTTGCGTTTATAGCCTGTGCTATACCCGCTGCGAGAAAACCGCAGCGGTTTAGTAGGGTAAGGTGGTACAATTTCGATCATTTCGGACCAATGTTATTACAACTGGAAATAAATCGAGAAAAGGAATAATTTTAACTATGGCACTTGTTCTTGGACGTTTAACGAATATGTAACACAAATATTATACAGTTACAAATGTAGGTATAAACACAAAAAAAGGTTACGGAATTGAGAAACATTGATCGAAAATGTACCACACTAGGTACAATTATGATCACTTCCTCGTACAATTTGGATTACGGGCATCTTCCACATAAAAAGCACCTTTTCCGTCAGGCACCAACGCATACTTCGTGGTACCAAACATAGCATTTTTGGCAGCGAATCCAGTCACCCTTAACTAGATGATTTATAAGAGCGCGTTAGACTAAGTAGCTTCACTTACCTCTTTAAAGGGAAAAAATGTATATCTCCTTACCGCAAAGCGGAGTATTCTTGGAAAAGCCAGGAGGAGCTCTAGAAACCTGCTACTCTACAGCGTGACACAACGAGACACTACGAGACAGAAAAATGGCGCGAAAACTTACGTTGATCGGAATTATACCTATATCGAAATTGTACCACCTTACCCTAGTGCACGGTATCTCAGAAGGCACGGTGGGATCTGGTTATAGGTGGGGCTGCGGTCCGTACTCAATAACGATGCGATGACGAAATACCTGTGGTTGCACTTCCAAACATCCGTAGTAGCGTGATACTGCAGTGGCGTTTTTTTTATACAGCGGCTTATGAGACCGTCCGGTGCGTACGGCAGAACGGAACGCCATTTGTCAGTATAGGCAACTGTGCCACACTGCTACCGGCCTCACGGTACTTACTTCAGCAGTTCGACAAATTTTAATAGCTTGTGGGTCACACATACAGCGACTTAATTTTTGAAGATTTCTGGTTAATTTCATGAAAAAATTTATTTTTAAATAATTTTAGGTGTATATTGACAATGCTATTTAAATCACCGTATAGATTTTACAAAACCATTTTATTTTAACTTAATCCACAATATTGCTAATGTTTTACAGATAAGGTGAAGAGGTCACTCACATTTTTGATTCCGGTAAAACCGAAGAGTGAAAAGTGATAGTTCAATTTGGGTAATGGAATCTGCGATAATCCATTCTGCGTCTTCCATGCAAGCTATAAAAATAGCATCTTTCGTGATAATTACACATATTTCGAAAATTTCGATGTAAATGACAGTTCGTATTTCTAGTTCGCATCGCAGATTTACATGTAAAATCCACGCTAGCTTATTCAGATGATCACGACGCAACCCAATGAAATACCTTCGCGAGCGCAAGTTGCCCTTCCTAACCTGAATAATTGTCACTTTATTACGTAAAAAAACATCTCTCCGTCATGGGTGTGTGCGTGTGTGTCCTTAGGTTAGTTCAAGGTGGTTGAAATAGTTTGTAAGCCTGGTGAATGATAACCAGAGTAGTTAAGTCCAATAGAGTTATTAAAATTTGAACATTTTGAGTTAAAGACAGCATCTATCCCGTAGAAAAGCACACATACAAAAATAATTCTCGATTCACTAACATACAATTGCGAACTTTCAGCGACAGTACATTGAAGTATTTGATCGACACTCGATGAAAATTAAAGAATTTATCATTATCCTCCCTCAACTTTTCGTACAAAGATCGGAACGTAGTATCATTGTGTCTCGAGCTGTTTATACGGTTTACGTTGCACATTGTTTGAAGTTTCTTTGCAGGTATACATAGTATAGCACGGAAGTGTCCATTACAAAAGGCGAGCTCACATTGACTGACAAACCAGTTGGTACTACTGATCACACCCCAACAGTCAGGACAGGATCACTGCGGCTTACCTGCGTGCTATGTAGTGACATGCAGATCCTTTGAAAAATCGCTGCGGATCGCCCGCTCCGGGTAGACTACAGGCTAAACAACGCAGCCTTAGTGCTATTCTTTCTCAAACTGTCTGTTCCGCGAAGTCATTACGCAGCCTATAAGAACGTAATGGCCGCCAGAGATGTTCTCCTAGATATCTCACGACATTTACATCTACATCTATATAGATACTCTGCAAATCACATTTACGTGCCTGGCAGAGGGTTCATTAACTACTTTCATAACTTTTCTCTACCGTTCCATTCTCTAATAGCGCGCGGGAAGAAAGAACACCTAAATCGTTCCGCCGGCCGCGGTGGCCGAGGGACTATGGCGCTCCAGTCACGGTCTGCACGGCCACTACGGTCGGGGGTTCGATTCCCCCCCTCGGGCATGGATATATGTGCCGTCCTTAGTTGTAAGTAGTTCATAAGTAGTTTTTACGTTTAAGGACTGCTGACCCCGTAGTTAAGTCCCATGGACTCTACAAACTTTTTTTTTTTTTTAATCGTTCCGTTTTAGATCTGATTTCTCTTATTTTATTGGGATGGTCATGTCTCCCTAAGTAGGTGGGTGCTAGCAAAATATTTTCACACAGAAGTAAAAGTTGGTGATTGAAACTTCGCCGCGGCGGAGTAGCCGAGCGGTCTAAGGCGCCTCGCTACGGAGCGCGCGGTTGCTCGCCGTGGAGGTTCGAGTCCTCCCTGGGGCATGGGTGTATGTGTTGTCTTTAAGTTAGTTTACCTAGCGTTAAGTAGTTTGTACACTACGGACTGATGACCACGCAGCTTGGTCCGTTAGACATCCGTTACAGACATTTGAACATTTGAATTTGATTGAAACTTCGCAAACAGATCACGCCGCAATGAATAACTTCTTTCTTTTAATGATTTCCACCTCAATTCGTGTCATATTTCCGTGATGCTTTCCCCCTACAACGTGATAAAACGAGCTTCCCTTCTCTGAACCTTCTCAAAATCTTCCATCAGTCCCACCTGGTGAGGGTCTCACACTGGGCAACAGTAATCCAGTAGGTGACGGACAAGTGTGATGTAGGCAGTCTCTTTGGTGGAGCTGTTGCATCTTCGAAGCTTTCTGCCAATGAAACTTAATCCTTGGTTCGACTTCCCCACAATATTTTCTATGTGTTCCCTCCAGTCAAAGTTGTTCGTAATGGTAACTCCTAGGTATTTGGCAGAATTTACGACCTTTAGGTTTGACTGATTTATCGCGTAATTAAAGTTCAGCGGATTTCTTTTAGTGGTCATGTGTATTACTTCACACTTTTCTTTATTTAATGTCAATTGCCAATTTTCGCACCACGTAGAAATTTTGTCTAAATCGCTTTGCAGTTGCTTTTGATCCTCTGTTGACGTCACTAACCGATGAACGACAGCATCATCCGCGAACAGTCTAAGAGAGCTATTGAGATTGTCTCCTAAATCGTTTATAAACACAAGGAAGAATAGGGGACCTATAACGCTTCTCTGGGGAACGCCAGATATCACTTCTGTTTTACTCGATGACGTACCGTCAATTACAACGAACTGTGCTCTTTCTGATAGGAAATCGCACAATATTCCATAAGCACGCAATTTCTTTAGAAGCTACTTGTGGGGTACAGTGTCAAACGTCTTCCGGAAATCCAGAAATATGGAATCGGTTTGAGATCGCCGGCCGCGGTGGCCGAGGTGACTGAGGCGCTCCAGTCACGGTCAGCACGGCCACTACGGTCGGGGGTTCGAATCCCCCCTCGGGCATGGATATTTGTGCCGTCCTTAGTCTAAGGTAGTTGATAAGTAGTTTGTAAGTTTAGGGACTGATGACCCCGTAGTTAAGTCCCATAAGCTATACAAACATTTGAACATTTTGATTTGAGATCCCTTGTCGATGGCACTTGTCACTTCATGTGAATAAAGGGCATAACTGATTCATTGACTTCGTGTTGGCATTTGCGGAGCAACAGCAACATCTGGAAGTACTCGTACTAAGTATATGCTATCTTTATTCGACATCAGTAACCGAGGCACACTGTATCCCGTTTTTGTGGTTCAACCTGTTGCGTATACGGCCGTTTAAGGCGACAGCCGGCAATCAAACAGCACATCAAAGAAGCTTGTCGCTTTGTGACGTTACATCTCGTCCTTTAGAAGGATCACTGCGTTACGCACAGCGCGTGGTATTAGCATCGCCTTGAAGAGAAGGCCCGAGCACTGTTGTGTAACGGCACACAGAACACGGCGCGATTGCGTGTTGACTGGCTGCCAGCTACGAGACAATGGGTTGTTCCCCACGCGGCCAGCCAGTCAGCTACGCGATTGCCGCCTGCTCTGTGTGACGTGACACGTCAGCGCTCAGGCCTTCTCTTCAGGCGGTGAAACTTCGAAGCATTTTAGGGGAGACTGGGGCAATGGCAGTCATTTAAGGGCAAATGTTAGTGAACATTAACGATTTGTATTTGTTTTACACGCTACAGTGCCTAATAGTATCCTTATGATCTTGTCTAAGCGTTAACTATCAAATTCTGAAATAAAACTGAACAGATTTTTCTCAATGAGAAAAAAATTTAAAAATATCTATTTTGAGCAGCATTACCCCTCCCTCCCACCTTGATGTAATGACAGTCAGTTGGTCTGCGATTATTTACTGAACGTAAAACAAGATATCTGGGAATAATTTCATGAGATAAACATTTTAACTGAAAATATTTTATGTATATTAGGCTTCATAGTAGAATTTTCTGTTAAATTATAGAAAGGAGCTAGGAGATTATAATTGTAAAGTCTATACGAAAAAGTTACAACTGTGAAATACGAATAATTATGAAATAAATGTGGCCTGTTTACACCATATTTTATTTTTTAAGTTTCTGGAGCAAATCCCAAACAAATATCCCTCTGGAGTATACCAACCAGAGAAGTCTGAATGTGACCATAAACCACAAGACGTGCAGCGATACCACAGCTGACTATCTTTTCCTTTCTCCTCACTATATAAACAAGTGTCTTTGCCGGCCGCGGTGGCCGAGGGGACTGAGGCGCTCCAGTCACGGTCTGCACGGCCACTGCGGTTGGGGGTTCGAATCCCCCCTCGGGCATGGATATTTGTGCCGTTCTTAGTCTTAGCTAGTTCATAAGTAGTGAAACGATACTGTAGTATCATTCCATTAAATCCTTGTATACTACAGTGTACGTTACTTTCATGTGATTATCATTTCGTAAAAGTGTGCTTGGCCTTTAGTGCCACTATAATGGGAGATGTACTAGGTGGAGACAAGAATGCTCTATTATTTATTAAAATTGTTATTACAGGACAAATAAGTGAGCGCCGCTCACATAAGGAGCTTCGCTCCACAGTACCCAACTCATCTTATACCTTATGTGATTGTGTGTGTGAGGGTCTGTAAGTGTGCATGAAGCCGCGGCTGGGAAGGCAGAGATGCAGAACACTCGGTAGGTTTGCCAACTTTAGTTTTGGGGTGTGGCAGAGAGGTTTCCATGGGGATGAGATGGTCAAGTGGCTGCGACTTGCGAGTTCCTTCAGAATTCGGAGGTTGGCAGAAGATCCCGTTAGATCACAAGCCAATGAGGGCGCGGCTACTCGCGAACGGGAACGGGGGGATCGGTTAGGACGGGGAGCGGCCACGAGAGAGGGAACGTTTCCGGCTGTCGAAGAGGAAGGATGTGAGTATGGTGGCCTCCGTGGTAAAGTATGAGGAACTGTGTTGGTTGTTAATTCTGTCTCTATTTCAGCGGGGAAATGATTTTGTCTAATGGGAATGTTGTGCATAGCTACGTGGGTGCAGTATGAGAGAGTAAAGAATGTACGGTATGAAAGTAAGGTTACGATCCTTGTCTCAATCCATTGGTGATACATTTAGTGAATGAATATTTTGTATTTTGGCTTTAAAATGATGATAGGGAGATATACAGTGAATTTAATAAACTTGTGTAAATAGTATACATTTCGTCTCTAGTTGTTTTTATTAAATTCTGAATCCCAATTTTGCTTAATGATTAAATGGGGGAATTTCAACTAGTAAGGGAACTGCCACCGGTATGCTATCAGTTGCTGCAGTCTTTTGTGTATAAAAAAAGTCTTTATCCGTTGCAATGCAATTTTATCAGGGCAGTAACATCTGCATTTAAGACCGAAAATAATCACTGAGCAAGGCGGCAACTGGTAGGAAGCGGAGGGTGGTTAACTTACAGTAGTTTGTAAGCTTAGGGACTGATGACCCCGTAGTTAAGTCCCATAAGTTCTACAAACATTTAAACATGTGTCTTTTCCCACTTTTGTTAGGTTAATGTCATCTTGCGAGTGTAGGCTTTACCGGCGTGTACTGTTGACGTAAGATCTTTCAGGTAGCCGCGGCAGAGTGGCCGAGCGCATTGAGGCGCTATGCTCCGATGTGCGAGCCGTTCTCCGTCGGGAGTTCGAATCCTCCCTCGGGCATGGATGTTTGTGCTGTCTTTAGTATAAGTTAGTTTGTAGGTAGTTTGTAAGTTTAGGGACTGATGACCCCCGCAGTTAAGTCCCTTAAACTTAACAAACATTTGAACATTTCTCTCAGGTCTCCAGCCGGGTTGCGGCGTTGATGTATTGAGACATTTCTGAAAGTGTCATACGTCCCATCTTCAAGCTAAGTGATCATCCTGTGACACATCTTCATAAACGTCATCTTGATTTACAGACGTAACTATCAGATTTGAAAAGTTTCCTTATTTTCTCTTTGTTTCATTTGCATTAAATTTTTGTGCATTTTTTTAGCTACAGCAGTTTTTTTTCTGCTATCAATTATTTCCTTATTATTTTTCTGACTTCATCTCGTTTCATCCTTTGTTACTCCAGTCAATGACTGAAAAATATGTGAAAATCGTATAGTCGAAAATGTTTTTTACAGTGGTAGGAAAGACCGTCATGAACGACATACTAAAAGTCCAGACGTCTGAGGTGTCAGCTCGAGCGTGGGTGGGCGTTTAAAGGTACGCATTTTACGTTTTCTTAAACAGCTGAAAACCGTGATCTCTAAGCGAAAACGTACAGGAGTATTTACAACAAAAGAGTTCGTCTTCATAATTTATCTATGATCAATATTTTGCGAGATATGGCAGAAGAATGTTAGTATATTTTTAAAAACCTTTTTTTATGCTATTAAGCTAAAATGTAGGATCGATTGAAATAGTTTTCGATCGAATAAAATTGCGAATGGACACCTAATAACTTCATGTAGTCTAGGTGGATACAATGTACGCTTGTGATTTGGTATAAGAGAAGGCGAGGGGCCTGGACGGCTGAGCAGTGAGGTGTCACGTAGGAGAAGGTGGCCGACCGCCTCCCTCTGTCCTGCCGCCTGCCAAGCAGCTCAAACACCCAGAAACCATTTCTGTGTCAGCTTCAGTTCTCGCCAGTGAGTGCCGCGGAAGGTCTTTTTTAGTGACTGTGCTTACATAATTAAGGTATTTTCTGTTCTTTACTTAAGTACTTTTTTCTATTTAATGAGTGATTTTCTTGTTTAAGGTATCTGTGAAGAATGGCTGAGAAGTGTTTAGTTTGTGAGTGTGATGTTGTCAGTGACATTTGTAACATTGGGGAAGAAGGAATTAGTGGATTGGTTCGTACAAGTAATTTAAGAAAAGTCGGGGAAGCGCAAGGTTTTCTGAATAAGAATCACAATGTTGTTCATAAGTCTTGCACGAAAGAATACTCAAGTACACATTCAATAAAAAATACTTCAGAGCGTGAGTCTTTCAGAGCAACAGCCTTCAACTTCTCGTGATTCTCCACATTTGCGGTCCTCTGAAATAAGCTTTGATTTTAAACTGTTTGTTTTATGCGGAAGCCTGTTTGTCTTATGACAAACAAAAGAAAAAGTCTGAAAGTTTACATTGTTAACTCTTTTATTTACGATAGTTAAATTACGGTCTGTGCTCAAGAGAGAAAGGTGAGTGGGGGGGAGACACCATCCTACGACGTATCCATTCAGTGACGGACCAGCATCTTGCATATACTGTATATAATGAGGACTGCTATAAGAAATTCTTTATAACCTCTACTCTCAAGTCAAGAAAGAGAGAGAGTCTGGGAGATGAAGATATTTCTTCAACAATGGAAGAGATATTTAATTAAATCGAAGTAAGTGACGACTGAAAGGTCTCCGTGGACGAGCTGTTGGAACAAGTTTCAGGAAGAGCACCCCATATAAAGACACTCAAGGAGAGAATGAGGATAGGTATGGGGATCGAATAGCTTTCAGCATAATTCTAAGAAGAAAGTCTGTTGTGTGCTTTTGTAGAGCAGATGAAAAATTTTTGAATTATTTGTGGTTTCTTCGACATGCAAAGACGAACAGGCAGAATGGGACAGAATAGTAACTGCAGCTCTAATTAATTACTCTCGGAATTAATGGCATGTCAGTTCTGCACTTCTGCATTGTGAGGAATTCTGCACTCGACTGAACAATTGTTTCTTCTTCTTGGGGATTGGATTATTTTGTTGGGATAGGGGGACTAAACTACTGAGCTTATCAGTCCCCCGGTGGGGAGGGGAAGGAGTGAGGATACGGAAGTAGGGGAGGGGGAAAGGAAATGAGGTCCGGGAAGTAAAGAAGGAAGGAAGACTGCATTAGCTCGGGGCCCCGTGCTCGCCACGCACGTACTCACGAAAGAACCGTGAGCCCCTGTGGGATTGGGGGGGGGGGGGGGTTCTTCTGTGCGTTGATGGATTGAATTACAGCAAAAAATGGGCAAAACATAAAATAAAAAGAAGCTGACATCCATATCACATGCTCTCATTGCTGCCATTTGTCTTGATATGGGGTGTTCTTCTTGACACTTGTTCCAACAACTCGTCCACGAAGAACTGGCTGTCGTCATTCACTTCAGTGTAATTAAATATCTCCTCCAATGATGCAAAATATCTTCCTCTTCCGAACGCCCTCTTTATCTTAACGTAGGTCTTTATCTTTTGTTTGTTATAAAACACTTCCTCTACTGTTTCGGCACAAAACAAACACATTAAATTTAAAATCAAATTTTATTTCACCTGAGCTCAAATGTGAGGAATCGCGAAACGTTGAAGGCTGTTGCCCTGCAATTCTTAATTGATTGTATTCTTGTGTATCCTTTCCTGCAAGACTTATGAACAACACTGTTCAAAAAACCTTGAACTCTTTCCCATCTTTTCTTAAATTACTTGCATGGACCATGCCACTAATTCCTTTCCACACAATTTTACAAATGTCACTGACAACATCACATTCACACTTCTCATCCATTCTTCACAGACGCCTTAAACAAGAAAAATACTCACTAATTGGAAGCAAGTATTCACGTAATAAACTCAAATTACGTAAGTACAAACAGTATAAAGGCCTTCCGGGCACTCACTGGAGGGAACTGACCCTGACACAGAAATGCTTTCCGGCTGTTGGGGCTGCTCGGTAGGCGGGGGAACAGAGGGAGGCCTTCGGCTACATTATATTCCAGTCTACCTCACAGCTCACGGCGCAGCCGTCTAGCCCCCTACACTTCCCTTATACCGTACTACAAGCGCACGATGTATCCCATAACACTACCTGAGGCTATTGGGTGTCGATTGGCAATTTTATTCGATCGCTATCCACTTCAATAGAACTTACATTTTAGCTTTATAGCATAAAAACCACCCCCATGAACCACAGACATTACCGAGGTGGGGTGGCTTGCGTGCCTCAACGATGCAGATAGCCGTACCGTAGGTGCAACCAGAGTGGAGGGGTATCTGTGGAAAGGCCAGACAAACGTGTGGTTCCTGAAGAGGGGCAGCAGCCTTTTCAGTAGTTACAGGGGCAACAGTCTAGATGATTGACTGAGTTGGCCATCAGCTAATGTGGCTTTGCCATGCAGTTACTGCGAACGGCTGAAAGCAAGGGGAAACTACAGCCGTTACTTTTCCCGAGGACATGCAGCTCTACTGTATGAAAATATGATGGCATCCTCTCGGGTAAAATATTCCGGAGGTAAAATAGTCCCCCATTCGGATCTCCGGGCGGGCACTACTCAGGACGATGTTGTCATCAGGAAAGACAATACTGGCATTCTACGGATCGGAGCGTGGAATGTTATATCCCTTAATCGGGTAGGAAAATTAGAAAATTTAAAAAGGGAAATGGATAGGTTGAAGTTAGATATAGTGGGGATTAGTGAAGTTCGGTGGCAGGATGAACAGGATTTCTGGTCAGGTGAGTACAGGATTATAAATACAAAATCAGTTGGGGGTATTACAGGAGTAGGACTGATAATGAATAAGAAAATAGGAATGCGGGTAAACTACTATGACCAGCACAGTGATCGCATTATCATTGTAAAGAGAGATACGAATCCAACACCGACAACAGTAGTACAGGTTTATATGCCAACTAGCTCTGCCGATGATGAGGAGATCGAAGAAATATATGAGGAGCTAAAGGAAATTATTAAGACAGTTAAGGGAGAGGAAAACTTAATTGTGATGGGAGACTGGAATTCGGTAGTAGGAAAAGGAAAGGAAGCAAAAATAGCAGGTGAATATGGACTGGGCAGAATGAATGAAAGAGGAAGTCGGCCGGTAGAATTTTGCACAGAACCTGATTTAATCGTAACAAACACGTGGTTTAAGAATCACAAAAGAAGGTTGTATACGTGGAAGAGACCAGGAGACACCGGAAGGTATCACATAGATTTTATAATGGTAAAACAGATTCTTAGACATCGAGGAATCGTAAATTTAGCATTGGAGGGAAGTGTGTGGGGTAAAAATCGCAGAAGGAGACCAAGAGACGCGTATAGTAAGCAGATTCAAATGGATGTGGGTTGTCGTTCTTCTGAAGAGATGAAAAGGCTTGCTCAGGATAGAGTAGGGAGGAGAGCTGCATCAAACCAGTCTCCGGACTGAAGACTATAACAACAACAGCATAAAAAATCGGTTTTTAAGAACTTGCTAATTTTTCTTCTCCCATATCTCGCAATATATTGATCCTAGAGGAATTCTGAAGACGAACTTTTTTGCAGTAGATTCTATGAAGTTTAATTTTATCTCTTGTGCTTTTTCGCTAGAGATCACGGTTTTCGAGTTATTTAAAGAAAACTTTAAAAGTGCACTTTTAAACGCCCATCCACCCTCGAGCAAACACCCCAGAGGTCGGGAGTTTTAGTATGTCGTTCACGACGCTCTCCCCTGCCGCTGTACAAAAATTTGCAACTACACAATTTTACCCCTATTCACTATTTTTCAGTCTTCGTTGACTGGACTGTGTCTCTCGTCTTTAGATTTATCTTCTTTTCCGTCTTTCTCATCCTTTTTTCTAAAACACTGGTTTTAATTGGCGTCAATATCTCGGAATATAGCGTAAAGTCACAATTACTTTCTAAGCATGGATAACAATAATTTCCACTCTTTAATCGTATTTTCAGTGTGTTAAAAGGTATCCACGTATATGCTTCGCAAATCGCGAAATTTCTCGACGTCTGCTGCTCCTGTAAGATGGACAAACGATCTGCAACACATGAAAATGTGTGCCGGACCGGGACTCGAACCCGGGTCTCCCGCTTTTCGAGTCCCGGTCCGGCACACATTTTCATGTGTTGCAGATCGTTTGTCCATCTTACAGGAGCAGCAGACGTCGGGAAATTTCACGATTTGCGAAGCATATACGTGGATATATTTATGTCTGCTGCGGATCATCGCCAACGTCTATTCCCTTGGAACAGTCATAATAATAAAAACGTTAAAAGGTCCTTTATATTTTTCGACAACCTCCCTCATCGATAAGCCTGCAATAACATATTGTTTTGCCGCTTTTCAAATCTCTAGCTTTGTCTTATATGATTTCCAACCACCTGAAAAAAGAAATATTGATACTATTGGGGTAATGATGGTCAGTTGAGGTAGTGACTGCCATTACTCCCATCAGAGTGCCTACGATTACCCCGAACGCATTGCTTTAGTCAGCAATTTCCAAAACAATACTTCCGACACATTCCTTAAGAAACATGTACGTGATAGAAAAGTAGAGCTTACCTTGAAACCGACGACCGCAGTGACCGAGCGATCTGCAGCACGCCAGTCACAGTCTCCACGGCCGCTACGGTCGGAGGTTCGAATCCCCCTTCGGGCATGGATGTTTGTGCTGTCTTTCGTATAAGGTAGTTCATAAGTAGTTTCTAAGTTTAGGGACTGATGACCCCGCAGTTAAGTCCCTTAAGCTTAACAAACATTTGAACATTTTTACCTTGAAGCCGAGTAATCATTAATATATCAACTGAATTAATGAAAGAGGCGATAAAATGCAACATGCACTATGACTTTTCTTACAAAGAATAGCGTAAAAAACATCTAGTCATTCAGCTCCCAAACAATAGCTGTCATAATGACAACTATTGTAGCAGTAGGCCTACCACGATTAGGCACGCGAAGTCAGCACCTGGTAGTTCAAGCTTGCGATTCCAGTTGTGGTGACCACAATTACCCCCTGACTTTCACTACCACAGCTTGCCCTAACTCTCAAACTGAACACGACAGAAACGTGATTTAAAATGATTTGAAAACAGTTCAAGTTCATGACAGAAAAAATTATTATTCCGTTTAAAGAATTGTATCTCTTTGCTGACAGCCTCTGGAAAATAAAGGAATTAACTATGAAACTTCCTGGCAGATTAAAATTGTGTGCCGGAACCGGGACTCGAACCTGGGACCTTTGCCTTTCGCTGGCAACCGCTGTACCGACTGAGCTATCCCGACACGACTCACGACGCCGCCTCAGAACTTTACTTCCGCCAGTACCTCGCCTCCTACTTTCCAAACTTCACAGAAGCTCTCCAGCGAAACTTGCAAGACTAGCTTCTGTGAAGTTTGGAAAGTAGGAGGCGAGGTACTGGCGGAAGTAAAGTTGGGAGGCGGTATCGTGAGTCGTGTCGGGATAGCTCAGTTCAAATATTTGTAATCGTGTTGGACCAAACTGTTATGGTCATCACTCCCTAGACTTACAAACTACTTATGCTAAGGACAAAACACACACACACACACACACACACACACACACACACACACACACACACACAGGCACGCACAACTGCGCGCTCCACAGCAAGGTGCCTTAGAGCACGCGGCCGTTCCCACGTGGCCCTTACGGAAACACTCTGTATTGTTTCCATTAAACCATTTTAAATGTTGTACGTAGCATGAAAAGCATGTGAAAGTACACTATACTTTTGTATTTACTAGAAAAATCATCTGTAGTTAGCAAGGATACTTACTGCCCCGGCGGTTTGATCCTGCCACCTGGTTCGCCTTCTGCGGCTGAAGCCCCCAAAGCTGCAGCCTGCAAAAGAAACGTGCGTGAAGTAATTTACCGCCAAGTGGAAAATAAACCATCTAAGAATATTTTCCATCATACTTATGAACTTTATAATTTTTTTGACCTCTTTTACCAATGTAGATTTTGCACAGGAAATTGCGATCTACAGCCAGCTGTGTAGTAGAGGTAAAACAATGTAAAATAAAATATGTAAATTACCTCAGGTTACTTTCCATGGTTTGCGCTCCACGACTGTGATATGTTTCCAATACACTGAGATTTTCAGCTATCAGTCGATCATTTAAAAAAAAAATCTTTATTAGCAAATCATGATCTCGGCCAGTAACTGACCATTATCAATGCTAAAAAGTATACGAAAAACACGCCGTTACTACACGAAAATGTTACATAAGTACTACTTATGACATTATGACAGACATAACAATGTTTTAATTAATTATATATACCATGTGCTTAACTGTAGATGTCATTAATATGGATAACTCACACCACGCCAAGTATGACAACTGGATATTTTTACCGTTTCAAATCTACACAAACACTATTTCAAAACAGAAGTGGGTGACGTCATAGAATCTTATTTGGGCATGTGCTGCCCTCTACAGTAGAACGAATATAACAGTTTTTATCAACAGAATAAATAAATTAGAAAAGTCAAAGTAATAAAACAACATGGCTTTCATTTATGACAAGTTTACAAAATCACCGTAATTAATTGACAAATAAGCCAAACACCTATACAGAAATGTTTTTATCTTTCGTAAATGGCTCATCATGGCTTTGAAACTATTTTCTAAAAACAAGTGACAATGTGTAGAACGATTACTTTTAAATGTTTTACTTTTTATGACAACCTTTCATTTTAATTTATTACGATGTTTTTGTAAACTTGTCATAAATGAAGGCCATGTTGTTTTATTACTTAGACTTCTCTAATTTATTTATTCTGTTGATAAAAACTGTTATATTCGTTATACTGTAGAGGGCAGCACATACCCAAATAATGTTATATGACGTCACCTACTTTTGTTTTGTAATAGTGAGCCGGCCGCGGTGGCCGAGGAGACTGAGGCGCTTCAGTCACGGTCTGCACGGCCACTACGGTCGGGGGTTCGAATCCCCCCTCGGGCATGGATATTTGTGCCGTCCTTAGGATAAGCTAGTTGATAAGTAGTTTGTAAGCTTAGGGACTGATGACCCCGCAGTTAAGTCCCTTAAGCGTACCAAACATTTGAACATTTGTAATAGTGTTTGCGTAGATTTGAAGTGGTAAAAATGTCCAGTTGTCATAATTGGCGTTGTGTGAGTTATCCATATTAATAACATCTTCAGTTAAACACATGGTATGTATAATTAATTAAAACATTGTTATGTCTGTCATAATGTCTTTAGTGGTACTTTTGTAACATTTTCACGTAGTTACAGTGTGTTTTTCTTCTACTTTTTACCATTGATAATGGCCAGTTACTGGCTAATAAAGATTTAAAAAAATGATCGACTGATAGCAGAAAATCTCAGAGTATTGGATGTAAATTGCCTAGCGGACGTGCAGTTACGCTGTTCGGGTTTTGCTTATTACAGTCACATCAGCACAGAACTGTCGCAAAGCGAAGGAAGTCTTCCAGAGCATCGACGCTTAGTGTTTGGGTTGTCTTTGACTAGCAACATAAAGAAATAAGAGTTTATCGTGTTGTAGCGGTGGAGTAGCCGAGCGGTCTAAAGCGTCTCGCTGCGGAGCGCGCGGTTGCTCGCCGTGGAGGTTCGAGTGCTCCCTGGGGCATGGGTGCGTGTGTTTGTCCTTAGGTTAGTATACCTAGGTTTAAGTAGTTTGTAAGATACGGACTGATGACCACGCAGTTTGGTCGATAGATTTACAAACATTTGAACTATTTTTTGTTTTTGTTTATCGTGTTGCGAATGAACACGCGTAAAGACCAATATTATTGTAAGATTTTCAGATTTAAAACGGACACTGGAAACAGCCACGTCCATAAAAAATTCAGGAGTATGCGTGTCGAGAAATGTAAAGAGAATCGACCACATAGAACTATTTACAAGAATGGCAGTTGCGAACTAAGTTTCGCTAGAGGAATCCTCACGAGGTGTACTCCACCCACAAATGTGGTAGCTTACAGGACCCTCGTTCGATCAGTACTTGAACATTGCTAGTCACTTTCGAATCCGAACCAGACTGAAATGATAGGGGAAACAAGAAATATCCTAAGAAGAGAACGACATTTCGTAACAGTATTTCTGTGCAAGGTCGCCCACAGCTTACCATATTACATGCATGCGGGCAAAGGCTTCACCTCACTCGATTTTCCTCGGTCTTTCTTGGAAATACACGGTACAGTGAGATATTTATTTTAGTATTGTGGTGAGTTGTTCAGCCCGTACGACATTTTTCAGTTCGACAAAATCTTGTTATTGCCGCTGTTTCCCCTTCACTATTGGTAATAAAGAAGAGTAGGGTGAGAATGCTCAAAATCTGTAACGCAGTTTTGAATTAATAGTATTATAATGCTGTACCCCACTCCCATGAACCACAGACATTGCCGAGGTGGGGTGGCTTGCGTGCCTCAACGATACAGATAGCCGTACCGTAGGTGCAACCACATCGGAGGGGTATCTGTGGAGAGGCCAGACAAACGTGTGGTTCCTGAAGAGGGGCAGCAGCCTTTTCAGTAGTTACAAGGGCAACAGTTTGGATGATTGACTGAGCTGGCCTTGTAACATCAGCTAATGTGGCTTTGCCACACAGTTACTGCGAACGGCTGAAAGCAAGGGGAAACTACAGCCGTTATTTTTCCCGAGGACATGCAGCTCTACTGTATGAACATATGATGATGGCATCCTCTTGGGTAAAATATTCCGGAGGTAAAATAGTCCCCCATTCGGATCTCCGGGCGGGGACTACTCAGGAGGATGTGATCATCAGGAGAGACAGTACTGGCATTCTACGGGTCGGAGCGTGGAATGTTAGACCCCTTAATCGAGTAGGAAAATTAGAAAATTTAAAAAGAGAAATGGATAGGTTGAAGTTAGATATAGTGGGGATTAGTGAAGTTCGGTGGCAGGATGAACAAGATTTCTGGTCAGGTGAGTACAGGATTATAAATACAAAATCAATTGGAGGTATCACAGGAGTAGGATTGATAATGAATAAGAAAACAGGAATGCGGGTAAACTACTATGACCAGCACAGTGATCGCATTATCATTGTCAAGATAGATACGAAGCCAACACCGACAACAGTAGTACAGGTTTATATGCCAACTAGCTCTGCCGATGATGAGGAGATCGAAGAAATATATGAGGAGCTAAAGGGAATTATTCAGACAATTAAGGGAGAGGAAAACTTAATTGTTATGGGCGACTGGAATTCGGTAGTAGGACAAGGAAGGGAAGGTAAGATAGTAGGTGAATATGGTCTGGGCAAAAGGAATGAAAGAGGAAGCCGCCTGGTAGAATTTTGCACAGAACATAATTTAGTTATTACAAACACCTGGTTTAAGAATCACAAAAGAAGGTTGTACACGTGGAAGAGACCAGGAGACACCGGGAGATACCAGATAGATTTTATAATGGTAAGACATAGATTTCGGAACCAGGTTTTAAATTGTACAACATACCCAGGGGCAGATATAGACTCTGACCATAAGTTGTTGCTTATGAACTGTAGGCTGAAACTGAAGAAACTACAAAAACGTAGGAAAATAAGGAGATGGGACCTGGATAAATTGAAGGAACCTGAGGTTCTTAAAAATTTCAGAGGGAGCTTTAGGCAACAATTGACAGAAACAGGGGAAAATAAAACAGTAGAGGAGGAATGGGTAAAATTGAGAGATGAAATAGTGAAGGCAGCAGAGGACAAAATAGGTAGGAAGGCAAGACCTGCAAAAAATCGTTGGATATCACAGGAGATATTAAATTTAATCGATGAAAGGAGAAAATATAAAAATGCAGTAAATGAAACAGGCAAAATGGAGTACAGACGACTAAGAAATGAGATTGGCAGGAAGTGCAAAATTGTTAAGCAGGAGTGGTTAGAAGGCAAATGCAAGGATATAGAAGAATGTATAAATAGGGGAAAAATAGATACAGCCTACAGGAAAATAAAAGAAACATTTGGAGATAAGAAAAACAGCTCTATGAATATCAAGGACACTGATGGAAAACCAGTTCTCAGCAAAGAAGGGAAAGCTGAAAGGTGGAAAGAGTATATAGAGGGGCTCTATGAAGGAAATGAACTTCGAGACAATATTGTAGGAAGGGAAGAGGATGTAGATGAAGATGAAATAGGAGATACTGTACTGAGAGAAGAATTTGACAGAGCCCTGAAAGACCTAAGTCGAAACAAGGCCCCTGGAGTTGATGATATTCCCTCAGAGCTACTGAAGTCTCTGGGAGAACCAACCATGACAAAATTGTTTCACCTGGTGTGTAAGATGTATGAGACAGGTGAAATACCCTCAGACTTTAAGAAAAATGTTATAATCCCCATCCCTAAGAAAGCAGGTGCAGATAGGTGTGAAAACTACAGAACCATCAGTTTAATAAGTCATGGTTGCAAAATATTAACACGAATTATATACAGAAGGATGGAAAAGCTGGTAGAAGCCAACCTCGGAGAAGATCAGTTTGGGTTCAGGAGAAATGTAGGAACACGGGAGGCAATACTCACTTTACGGCTTATCCTAGAAGATAGATTAAGAAAAGGCAAACCTACATTTCTAACTTTTGTAGATTTGGAGAAGGCTTTTGACAATGTTGATTGGAATAAACTCTTTCAAGTTCTGAAGCAAGCAGGAGTAAAATATAGGGAGCGTAAGGTTATTTACAACTTGTACAAAAACCAGACAGCGGTTGTCAGAGTTGAAGGGCATGAAAGGGATGCAGTGGTTGGGAAGGGAGTAAGACAGGGTTGTAGCCTTTCTCCAATGTTATTCAATTTGTACATTGAGCAAGCTATAAAGGGAAGCAAGGAGAAATTTGGAGAAGGAATTAAAGTTCAGGGTGAAGAATTAAAAACTTTGCGTTTTGCCGACGACATAGTAATTCTGTCAGAGACAGAAAAGGACCTGGAAGAGCAGTTAAACGGAATGGACAGTGTGTTGAATGGTGCATATAAGATGAAGATTAACAAGAGTAAAACTAGGGTGATGGAGTGCAGTGTAAGAAAATCAGGTGATGCTGAAGGAATTAGATTAGGTAACGAAGCAATAAAGGAGGTAGATGAATTTTGTTACTTGGGCAGTAAAATAACAAATGATGGTCGCAGTACAGAGGATGTAAAATGCAGAATGGCAATGGGTAGAAAAGCGTTCTTGAAAAAGAGAAATTTGTTAACATCGAATATTGATTTAAGCCTAAGGAAGTCCTTTCTGAAGGCATTTGTATGGAGTGTGGCCTTGTATGGGTGTGAGACTGGACGATAAACAGTGCGGACAGGAAGAGGATTGAGGCTTTTGAAATATGGTGCTACAGAAGAATGCTGAAGATTAGGTGGGTGGATCGCGTAACTAATGAGGAGGTACTGAACAGAATTGGGGAGAAAAGAAATTTCTGGCATACCTTGACTAAAAGAAGGGATCGATTGGTAGGACACATTCTTAGACATCAAGGAATTGTGAATTTAGCGTTGGAGGGAAGTGTGTGGGGTAAAAACCGCAGAGGAAGACCAAGAGATGGATACATTAAGCAAATTCAGACAGATGTAGGTTGCCGTTCTTACGTGGAGATGAAGAGGCTTGCTCAGGATAGGTTATCGTGGAGAGCTGCATCAAACCAGTCTCCGGACTGAAGAGCACAACAACAACAATGCTGTACCTACTTACGAGATAACTTAATCACAGTGTTTCAGTACCGGACTCTCACGGAACTACGTGCACCAGCAAGCATGCAGACCTCTAGCGGCAACTAGGATAACTACCGGCCGAGCGCAAACGCTGCTGTTTTTCCGGCCTGAGCCGGAGCGCTGCTCATTGAGCCGATTTGTGCCCGCCTCTGGCTTAATGGAACAGAAATGGCGCCTGCTTACCTGGCGATCCCCGCGGGCCTGGTGGCCGGCCCTGGCGCCGGCCTGCCCGAAGCTGCCCATCCGCTCTCCTGTAACACCAACACCATCATCTTAACACGTGGGCACCATTTTAATATTGATTATACAAGGAAGCCAACTACAAAATCAAATGTTTGTATAGATTAAGGGACTTAACTACGGCGTCATCAATCTCTAAACTTACAAACTACTTATCAACTAGCTAACACTAAGGACAGCACAAATATCCATGCCCGAGGGAGGATTCGAATCCCCGGCCGTAGTGGCCGTGCAGACCGTGACTGGAGCGCCTCAGTCCCCTCAGCCACCGCGGCCGGCGAAGCCAACTACACTTACATACATGATGGCAAGTCATCGAGTAAAACAGAAGTGATATCTGGCGTTCCACAGGGAACTCTTATAGGTCCCCTACCCTCCCTTGTCTTTATAAACGATTTAGGAGACAATCTGAATAGCGCCCTTAGATTGTTCGCGGATGATGCTGTCGTTTATCGGTTTGCGAAGTCAACAGAGGATCAAAAGCAACTGCAAAGTGATTTAGACAAAGTTTCTACATGGTGCGAAAATTGGCAATTGACACTAAATAAGGAAAAGTGTGAAGTAATACACATGACCACTAAAAGAAATCCGCTGAGCTTCAATTACGCGATAAATCAGTCAAACCTTATAGTCGTAAATTCTACCAAAGCCGGCCGCGGTGGCCGAGGGGACTGAGGCGCTCCAGTCACGGTCTGCACGGCCACTACGGTCGGGGGTTCGAATCCCCCCTCGAGCATGGATATTTGTGCCGTCCTTAGTCTTAGCTAGTTCATAAGTAGTTTGTAAGCTTAGGGACTGATGACCCCGTAGTTAAGTCCCATAAGTTATACAAACATTTGAACATTTTTAATTCTACCAAATACCTAGGAGTTACCATTACGAACAACTTAAGACTGGAGAGAACACACAGAAAATATTGTGGGGAAGGCGAACCAAAGGTTACGTTTCACTGGAAGAACGCTTCGAAGATGCACCAGCTCCACAAAAGAGAGTGCCTACATCACACTTGTGCGTCCTCTCCTGGAGTACTGTTGCCCTTGTTGGACGCTCACCACGTGGGACTGACGGAAGACATTGAGTAGGTTCGGAGAAGGGCAGCTCGCTTTGTTCCATCACGTTACGGGGGGGGGGGGGGGAAGCGTCACGGAAATGTTGCACGAATTGGGGTGGAAATCATTAAAAGACGTTATTCATTGCGTCGTGATCTGTTTGCGAAGTTTCAATCACCGACTTTTACTTCTGAATGTGAAAATATTTTGCTAGCACCCACCAACTTAGGGAGACATGACCATCCCAATAAAGTAAGAAAAATCAGATCGAAAACGGAACGATTTAGGTGTTCTTTCTTCCCGCGCGCTATTAGAGAATGGAACGGTAGAGAAAAGGTAAGAAAGTGGTTAATGAACCCTCTGCCAGGCACTTAAATGTGATTTGCAGGGTATATATGTAGATGTAGAACTGGAAATTACTATTCATACTAGGGGTGTTCAAACGAAAATGTATGAAACGTGTTAACAATCAAACCGGTTGAAATTTGATTATGCCGCTTTGGGATATCGTAGTGCGACATCTATGGACGCTAAGCATGTGTCGTCATCTCCCCCTAAAAAATTCGAGCCTGTACCCTCAGTTGGCTGTCTTTTTCGACTTCCGTGGTCCGATAATCATCGAATTCCTCGAGCACGGAGAAACCATTGACAGTAATGTGTACTGTGAGACACTCCGCAGCCTACGCAAGTCCATCAACAGCTAAGGGCCTGGGCTGCCCACGAGGGAGTGATTCTGCTCCATGGTAACGCGCGTCCACGCGTCTCCAGGGTCACACAAAGCGTACTGGCCAAGATCAAGTGGGAGCAGCTTCAGCATCCGCCCTACAGCCCGGACATGGCGTCCTGTGACTCCCATCTCTTTGGTTCGCCAAAAATATCTCGAACGGAAGCGCTTCAACTCGGACGACTAATTGAAGGATACCGTAGAGGATTGGCTCTTATCACAGCCACAGAAATTCTGGGAACAGAGAATCCTTCGGCTCGTTAAACAGTGGGATAGTTGTGCTCAGGCCTCTGTCGATTAATTTTGAATAAAGACTTCAATTATATCCAAAGTGTCGTTTAGTATCTTATCATTTGAACACCCTCCCCCCCCCCCCCGTGCATATGCACAAAATGAAAATCATATCTGTAAGTAGTCACGAAGAGTGTGAAAACGCATTACGTTCCTCCACGGCAGATCGTCAGTGCGCAGTATTAGTGTTAGTTTGTGAAAGAAGCGGTAACAGTTTTTGCGCAACCCATCTATAATTTTGCACGACAATGCGCGGGCGCATACAGCGCGAGCTGTCGCTGCTCTGTTCGATCGATGGTACTGGAAAATACTGTACCATCCACCATATTCCCCGGCTTTAAGTCCTTGTGACTGATTTGGTTCGGAAGATGAAGGAACCACTTCGTGGCATTCGATTCAGAACTGTTACAGAGATTCGACAGGAAGTAGACAGATCCATTCGCACTATCAACAGAGCAGCCTCTACTAACGGTTTACTACGCCTTGCACATCGCTAGCAACGGGTTCTACACAACGCTGGTGACTACTCTGAAGGACAGTGACAAGTGGAAACATGTAACGCTTTTGTATCGGTTGTGAATAAATAGTTATCACTATTTAAGTTCCAACCCTCGTATGTTGTCTTTATTTAAAATAAATACGTAAAGTCGCTTTGTGGATGCGCTACGTACAAATTTTTACTTTTGTTGAGTTTACACCGTTTTATAATTTTCAGCCGCATTCCTCTCGTTAAAGACTTTCGTACAGACGGTATACTAGGCTTTCCACATCGCTGGATGTATTAAAAAATTTTAAAAAATAAAAAAGAACTGAGTTGACGACGAAACAACCAGCATGGAAATATAGAAATTACAAATGTTTGTTAAGCTTATGGGACTGAACTGCGGGGTCATCAGTCCGTAAACTTACAAACTACTTATGAACTACCTTATACTAAAGACAACACAAAAATCCTTGCCCGAGGGAGGAGTCGAACTCCCGGCGGGGAACGGCCTCGCGCATCGTAGCATAGCGCCTCAATGCGCTCGGCCAGTCCGCCACGGCTCGAAATAAAGTAACCAATGTCCACAATGGACCAATCAATCCAGACAACAAAATAATAATAATAATAATAATAATTGATTAAGGCGACCGCTGGCCCGAAGCGAGAAATCCGTGTTCGAATCTCGGTCCACCACAAATTTTCAAATATGCCGTTGAATGTATTTCATTTTGCTGAAACGGCCGAGATTGAAAATTTCGAATTCGTAAAATTACGGCCGTTAATGTCAACCAACGAAGTTTGTTATTTCCCATATAGACATTAATAAATAATTCTTGTCCATTATTGACGTATTAAAACACTAAAATTATTGAAACTGAAGTTAATTTGTAATTAATTTGGGTTAAATAGTTGTTTATATAGGAACTTATTTTTCCGTGATAACATTTCAAAGTTCCTGGCATCTCATTTTAAGGCGTTTACTTTTACTTACGTGTAGTTGATATTATTTCTTTACTAATAAAGCTGTAAAATTTATCAGCGTAAGAATTAAGAGAGCTGTTGTAGGAAGTTGGAAATAAAGAAAAACGTTCACGAGGTGTAAATAAATATAAACATCTGTAAATCAAATGTTCAAATGTTTGTATAGCTTATGGGACTTAACTACTGGGTCATCAGTCCCTAATCGTACAAAATACTTACGAACTAGCTAACACTAAGGACGGCACAAATATCCATGCCCGAGGGGGGATTCGAACCCCCGACCGTAGTGGCCGTGCTGACCGTGACTGGAGCGCCTCAGTCTGCTCGGCCACCGCGGCCGGCCACGATTCATGGATATCGCTTAATCACTTATATATATATATATATATATATATATATATATATATATATATATATATATATATATATATATAATGCAATCCATACGCCCAACTTACGTAATTTCGAAAATATAAAAAAGTTGCGATTTCTTTTATTCAAACGGTTCGAATTTCTAAGTATTCAAGAGTGGCAGTATTTTCTGATTCTGTCATCTGTAAATGATACGAGTGGAATGAACGTACTCTTATACTCTTTTGAGGCATAATTTGTAGGCGTTGTGTGGAGAAAGGGGTTCCACTCCTATCGGTGAGCTGAACATTAACGTCTCGGACGTTGTATCTTTGAGCGGTAGTGACGCTGCTGTCACTTCACGTGACGAGGTAGCCGGCGAGTAAGTATATGAACCAGGCCCGCGGGTCAGCAAAGGTTGCCCGTGTCCGTTCTAAGCTGTCTTGGTTCACCTTCACCAGAACATCCTCCATGTGAGAATTGTAATATATAGGTATTTATTTGAATTGGTAGCCTTACATTTACCCGCTCGGTTAGCCGTGTGGTCTAACGAACCGCTCTTTGAGACCAGGAGGCGTACTGGCCCCGATTCAAATCCGCCCGGCGGATTAACGAAGGGGGTCGGAGTAGCGGCCAGCCTGGATGTGGTTTTTAGGCGGTTTTCCACATCCTACTGGGTGAATATCGGGTTGCTTCCCATTCCCGCCTCAGTTACACGATTCGCAAACATTTTGTTACACTTTCACACATATATACGCAGACATTTGGGGCACTCATTTTCTCCCGGGGGCATGGGGTGGCGACATGAAGGGCATCCAGCAACCCCGTAAATATTAACAGGCCAAATCCGAATTAACAAAGCCGATCCTGCATGTGCGAGAACATGGCTAAAGAGAAAGAAACAAGAAAGAAAGGTAGCCTTAGATTTGACTTATAGTGTAGCCGAAATTCAAGTTTATCCCCTTCATACTTTTAAAACCCTCGTGGAGAACGTACCAATTTCTGTTATTTTGGATGAACTGACAACATCGCACCAAAAAATATCTTGTTTAAATAATTTTGGTATTGGTTTAGATATTTTGAAGACTTTACTAAATTATAAAACAGAATCACCTGGAAACTGTGCAATATGGCTATTCAGTTTGTCTCCTAAATCATTTACTTAGATTAGGAACATTGAAAGGCCTGTAACACTTCCATGGTGAAGCACAGTTTGACGTTACTCCATTTAGAAGTGATGATAATAATTTCTTTACGTTTTCCGTAGATAAATTAGACGGAAATACAAAACATATTACAGAGCGAGGTGGCGCAGTGGTAAGACACTGGACTCGCATTCCGGTGGCCGGTGGTTCAAATCCACCTCCGGCCATCCAGATTTAGGTTTTCCGTGATTTCCCTAAATCACTCTGGGCAAATGCCGCGATGGTTCCCTTCAAAGGGCTCGGCCGAATTTCCTCCCCTAATCGTTCCCCAAAAATCCGAGCTTATGCTCCGTCTTTAATGATCACGTTGTCGACGGGACGTTAAACCCTAAGCTTCCTTCCTCATTCCACATATTACGCACTGTTCATCTTTTACACGTTTGTAATAGTTTCAAATATAACGAATGCTTCTGGAGTGTGAAGCATTTCTTAAGCGTTTTCGGAAATAGTTTTTCGACCCCTTTTCGGCCTGCTGATCAGCATACGACAATGCCAGCCGTCGAACAGCGGCGTTACGGCAACCATCTGAAGAGAGTTTTTTTCTGATTCTCAGACGCCTGATGCAAAGAAAGTAGTTTTCTCATTCATATTACCTGATCTATACGTCGAGTAACAGCTCTTTTACTATATAAATTGTTTAATGAAGTCTTTTGGCTTACAACTGTAGTTGATTTTTCTTTACCTTGAGTTGATCCTTTCATCGTTGTTACAATAATGCCAACAAGGTGTACGATGGGAAATGGTTGCCACAAGCCTCGTCAGGAAATCGGGAAAGGTGTTTAAGCAAATAAGACTTAGTTAATTCCATGCATCACATATAATACTACAGGTCAGACGTACTACCAACTCCTCTAAATTATCTTATATACAAAGTTGTGATCCGTTATTCTAAGCCTTTATGATGGTTTTGAATTCATAATTGTATGCCACTTACAAGGCTTATCCAGAAAGTAAGTTTCCCTATTCTTTTTAATACAAAGACAACATGAAAACTTTATTGGCAACACGTACAGCAATATTTGATCTACTTTTCGAAATAGTCACCAAATGGATTGAAGTTTTGGGCTGGGTTGTGTCGTTGGGATGAGGGGGACTAACTGCTAAGGTTGTCATTCCCCCGGTGGGGAGGGGAAGGAGTGAGGATAGGAACGGTGGGGAGGGGGAAAGAAAATACAGTGCGGGAAGTAAGGAAGGAAGGAATACTACATTAGCTCGGGGCTCCGTGCTCCAACGCAGGTACTCACGAAAAAACCGAGAGCTCCCTGGGGGAAAAGTACTGAGACACTCGTCATATCGAGGGATCAACGTCTGCATTCCTGTGTCGTAAAAATCTGCCACCGGTGAATGGAACCAGCATGTGACAGACGTCTTCAACTCGTCGTCGTTGTCAAAACGATGGCCGAAGGACAGGAAATTCTTAAAGGTGGAAGGGGAAAATGGAAATCGTTGGGAGCAACATCAAGACTGTATGCCGGATAAATAAACAGCTCTCAGACGACCTTTTACAGATCAGCAGCTATGCGCTGATCCGTACTGGGAGGAGCATTGTCACGGAGCAGCAAAACACCTGAAAAAAGCATTCCATCTTTTCTGGCACATCAAGGAATTCCTGTCCTCCTGTCAGCGTTTTGACAACGAAGATGACGATCACATGGAAGCTCTATTCAAAGGCAGCAGACTTCTACGACACAGGAATACAAAGTTTGATCTCTCAATACCAGAAGTGTCTCAATTCTTTTCGTGTCTATGTTGAAAAATTGCTGAAACATATAACTATATTGTCATTGTTAAAAAGTAAAAAAAGGAAACTTACTTAATGGATACACCCTGTAAAACAATATGTGTTCAGTTATATTTACCCAAATACAGAAACATGATTGATAACGGTCTGCACTAGGCATTTTCTAATGTTTCTGATACCGGAGTATGAAGAAGCACGCCGCGGTGGAGTAGCCGAGCGGTCTAAAGCGTCTCGCTGCAGAGCGCGCGGTTGCTCGCCGTGGAGGTTCGAGTCCTCCCTGCGGCATGGATGTGTGTGTTTGTCCTTAGGTTAGTTTACCTACGTTTCAGTAGTTTGTAAGCTACGGACTGATGACCACGCAGTTTGGTCCGATAGATTTACAAAAATTTGAATTTTTTTATAAAGAAGCACAGAAAATATGTCCGAAAATTATGACAAAAACATGGAATGCTGATGCGATATCGTTAGCTACATAACCGCCCTATGTAGTAAAAAGTGGCCACTATGTAAGACATCTGGAAAATGTATATAGCTATATGTTATTTTCTTCGTTACTTGAAAATATCTGGTGTGATATAATATGTAGATTCATAAAGTGTAGACGGCAAAATTCTATTAAAGGTTTGGTGAAAACTGAATTGCCCTCGAAGGGGACAATTTCTTTTACCTTACCCAAAAATAATAAGATCCTAAGCCCGTGGCGCCATCTCGCAAGTGATGATGACGGAGGCGGGGGGGGCGGGGTGATGAGTAAAAAAAAAAAAAAAAAAAAGGCTCAATACGAATCCGGATGTTAGAATTCTGTAGGGGCACTCGCATATAGTTAAAGGTGAAACACGGTTAACTGTCTCGAAGGCAGAAGACGAATCTCCGGTGAAAGATCGGAAGAGCCTAGTGGAATACACCACGAATAAAAAATTTAAAATTGCTGACTAATTATGCAGTTTATCTTGAAGTTAATTTTCTTCCCTGTAGAATGTACAATTTCAATTGCAGAATGGAAAGTTCACTGACAGAAAGGGTAGTCCCATGTGATAATTCGAAAGATGGATCTACGTCTGCGGAATGCGATGCATCGGCACGGCACCTACGGTGCTAGGGAGTAAAAACATTTTCAATAAGGGTGAATTGGAGCATCCATGGTTCCTTCGAGATTCAGTTTTAGGAAGAAATTCTTCGGAGTAATTTTGTAAACTCCTTAATTACAAATTGTTAAACGGAAGTAAGTTTAAATTCTATTGGAAAATATGAAATACAAAAGGTTTATGTTTAAAAAGAGCAACTAGCCATAAGTATGGTTTACAAAATGTTTATTTCAGTTAAACAATGACCGGTTTCGGACTTTTACAAATATCTTCAGATGGTTGTATATGCAGTCGTACTGAGGCCTCGTTTTGCGTATGTTATTGGTTGTCTGCCCTATTCATGACAAAATAACGTGGATCACAAATCCTTTATATGAAAAAAAAGTTAGATTTTTGAAAGAAAATATTCTAGAAAGCAAACAGAATAAAATGTTTAGTGTAAACCAGCAAGCAAAGTTATTACGAATTATTACGGGAATCCACCTCCGGCCATCCAGGTTTAGGTTTTCCGTGATTTACCTAAATCACTCCAGGCAAATGCCGGGATGGTTCCTTTCAAAGGGCACGGCCGATTTCCTTCCCCCATCCTTACCCAAAAATCCGAGTGTTAGCTCCGTCTCTAATGATCACGCTGTCGACGGGACGTTAAACCCTAAGATTCGATTCGATTCTTATTACGGGAATTTCACAATTAGCGCCGTTTTTACGCTCATAAAATGTAGTAGACACTTTAAAAGATTTCAAACCTGCTTCAATGAAATTCAGAAATAAAAAATACATTTTGGTGCATTTCCATGAACGAATAAAGGAAGATAACAAGCAGAACCGGCGTTACGTGGACTAATTCTGTGAACTTCTTGAAGAGGAAATATCAAAACTCCCAAAATTAAATGTTATGAAAGTAGTGGGGAATTTTAATGCGCAAATGCGCAAACAAGGTTTTAGAAAGACCATTTAGAACTATCCAGCCTATTAATGAACGTGCAAAAATGGCACGAGAATAATTAGTGTAAAACCACACATTTGAAATTAATGTCGAATTTCTTCAGGAAATTGTTAACAAGAGCTAAATCGTGGATATCTCCGAATTTAATATTAGGAGAATTTCAGCTGGACAATGTGGCCATTTTTCAAATAAATACTAAAGATATTATGAATATAAATTGAGAATTTCACTTTGATCACTACCTCTATCAAATTAACACGTTAGGCCCACAGTCGCCAACATTTGAGAGGACATACAAAATATATTTAGAGTTTTTATGAGCTGCAATGGTAGACTTGCCTCTTACACATTGTTTTCATAAGACGAAAAAATATGGCGATCAACTTTTACATGCATGTTTGGATACCGATCAACAATTGAGAGTTGTATTCCTGGTTCAGACGGCCGTTTCTACAACGGATAACTCAGGAATCCTATTTCGAAATGCATTTCTTAACGAAAAAATTAGTGACATTCTGAGAAGAAACTTGTATGCGATCGCTTCTCCAGTAAAGTCTTTCTCCAGAGTATAGAAATAAATGTAATGTGTTTATTTTTATAGCAGACATAGCTGCTGACAAAAGCTTCGGAATGCCGGTAATTTGTTATCGCAACACTGACTCAGAATAAGTACGCCAAAACGCGCCAGAAAAATGCTGCGAGGAACGGAAATAATTACACGCTCTAGGGGCCAAGCTCAAACTACGCCATCCTGAAACCCGAAGAAGTAAACAAAAATTAATTAAATTTAACAGACTCAGCATTCCGGAGAAAAAATGAAAAATTTCAGGATGAAATTCAGGTAACTGACAAGAATTACCGAGAAAAATTAAGAGTCTCGGAAGGAAAGCATTCGACTCAGCGAAAACGGAAATGAAAGTTGGTGGAATGAATTCTGTGAAGAAATGCTATGGAGAAAAATGGAAATGTTCAACAAAGTATAAAACCATTGAACAATTTAAACAACAAAGAAATGAAACAGCAAAATAATGAAGAGTGTCAATCGATATTTGGAAAAAGTCGCAGCTTGTTTAATTTTGTTAAAACTAGATCCCAAAATTTCTGTCAGAAGTTTTTAAACGAATCTAAATGGTTATCAATGAATCTGAATGGTTTGTTTCAGAGATGAAAATGGTATGAACGGATTTAACACTAATGAGAATTGTGATATAGTAGCAAAGTACCTAATTCAACTTCTGAATTGTGAAAAACCAAATCAAAATTTAGAATTTCCAGTGATTCATGAAAATTTCGAAGAAGCAGAGTTACTACGTACCGTTAATGAAATTACTTATTGTAACTATAACGAACGATAAAGTTAGTGGAGAAGACTCAACTACAGCTAAACTTATATAAAATTTTGTCAACCACAGATCATAAATGAACAATCCACATTTGTGAAAAGATAGATAACAGAAAAGATCACGGGAGAGTTGAAAGTGGCTCTTATACATCTTTTGAATAAGAAAGGTATCAAGCACGTCAAGTATAGAGGAATATCCCTTCGTCAGTTGCCTATAGGATACGCAAAACCATATTACTGAATAGTGTAGAAGCAATATTTGATAATCCTTTAGGTGATTCTCAGAGTGAATTTAAAAAGAACAGATCTTTCTCAGAAGGGCTGTTTAACCATTATCTGTCATACTTTAATAAATTCCAAATACATAGCAGCAAAATTCATGGATACCCATGGATACCCATAAGCTCCGTTGCCGACACTAGCGACACACGGTCGCGGCCGGGGTGGTGAACTACATACTGTGTACTCCGCCCGCGGGGCGGAAATGTTGGCCATGCATGGCTTATGTAACTGTACTAAGGTTTAATCTTATCTTCATTTGGAGAGGACAAATCACTGGGTATATCAGATTCTAGTCAAGTGGTTTACTTATGGTTCAATATAAATTGTTGCACAAACTTCGTACATTACATCGATCAGCTGAAATATTAATGAGAATAGCACATAGAAAGAGTGACTGAAGATAAACATACGTTTGAGCTCTAATTTTTTTAATTGCACAGGTCGGAAATGTAATATCTTGCGTTGATATTCTTGTTGTAGACGGTGTCGTGCCAGGGAGCGCCGGGATGGTAAATGTACGGGCCTGCTGGCACCAGTAAACAGTGCTTTCAACAAATGCCTTCATTAATTTCTTCGATACAGCATTCCTCTGATGTGAGACACGGTTTCGTGTCCAGCAATGCCTAACTAATCGGGTCGGGTGGTAGGAGGAGCCATGTCCTTGGCGCGGCAGCAGTCCTGGGTTCATCTTGTGATGGTGCAGCTCTTGTGTCTTCCGTGCTTGCAGTATTAGATTTGTGGTTGATTCCGCCTTATGCAAGACACTTTGTTTTAATACCCAAAGTAGTTTCGGCACTTATTGTGCCATGTTCCGTGGGTATTTCGTGTTTATTTTCTATAATAAAATGTTCAAATGTTTGTTAAGCTTAAGGGACTTAACTACGGGGTTATCAGTCCCTAAACTTACAAACTACTTATCAACTACCTACAACTAACGACGGCACAAATATCAATGCCCGAGGGGGGATTCGAACCCCCGACCGTAGTGGCCGTGCAGACCGTGACTGAAGCGCCTCAGTCCCCTCGGCCACCGCATTTTGGTTATACAATCGTTTGGACACGTTGTTTGGTTTGACAATTTTGTTAGATGTTTAAGGCCTAATTTATTCAAGGTACTTACAGTGTGTCATTCGTAGGATTTGCATGTGCATTAATTGTGGAATGACAAAAAGTTTTGACAGCCTGTCATCTGCAAACAACAAGTCGTTTTTGTTTACGTAAACTGAATGATTTATTGTAGGCCTACATTAGCCTGGAAATTATATTGAAATTATTTCTATGTGGCTGTTTTGGCTTGCTTACATCTGAGCTGCGGTGTTGCTGCTTGTTTGTTTGTGGCGTGTTCTTACGTTTTATGGTCTTCAGTGCGATTTTTGCTGTGAAACAGCACTGTTTACATAGCCATTTTCTTGTTGTGGTGGCTGTATGGTGTTGCATTTGTTTGTGTGGCGTGTCTGTGATGTGAAACGGGATTTTTGAATGGTTTTGATACTGACATTGTTTCGTGCGTGTATGTTTGTGTATGTTTTTGTTGTGTGTGTGTGTGTGTGTTAAACAGAGAGAGAGAGAGAGAGAGAGAGAGAGAGAGAGAGAGAGAGAGAGAGAGAGAGAGAGAGAGAGAGAGAGAATACTGTATGTGCGTGTGTGTGTGTGTGTGGGGGGGGGGGAGGAGTTTCTGCTGTAAGCCGGCCGCGGTGGCCGAGCGCTCTGCGACGCGCCAGTCACAGTCTGCACGGCCACTACGGTCGGGGGTTCGAATCCCCCCTCGGGCATGGATATTTGTGCCGTCCTTAGTGTTAGCTAGTTGATAAGTAGTTTGTAAGTTTAGGGACTGATGACCCCGTAGTTAAGTCCCATAGACTACACAAACATTTGAACATTTGAACATTTTGGATTTATTTGTAAACTTCTTTTATGGTCTCAAAGAGTGTTTTGTTGCATAGTGACGTGTATTCATTTAGTACTTTCTTGCCTTGGCCTATTGCTTTTCGGACGTGATAATTTTCTTCTTTTGTTATTTTTTGGAATAAACTGTTGCTGGTTTTGAGGATTTGTAGGTCAGTTTCTATGTTTGTTGGGGTGTGATTCTGTTTTATTAAATGTTCAGCGAATGTTGAGTGACAGCTGCGCCGGCCGCGGTGGCCGAGGGGACTGAAGCGCTCCAGTCACGGTCTGCACGGCCACTACTGTCGGGGTTTCGAATCCCCCCTCGGGCATGGATATTTGTGCCGTCTTTAGTATAAGGTAGTTTATAAGTAGTTTAGGGACTGATGACCCCGTAGTTAAGTCCCATAATCTATACAAACATTTGAACATTTGAGTGACAGCTGCTACTTTTTAGTGTTATGAGGTGTTCATTGTATCTCGTTTTGAAATTTCTGACCCACATACACAGATTCCCCGACGTGACCCAGTAGCGCTAACTGCGGCAACACTCCTGCGACGGCAGCGGCGGCATCCACCAGTGCTCATCCAGCGCTGGGGGGCCGTCCTCAAAGCATGACGGCGTGGGTCTGGTTGCATACACACCGAGTTTGGACTGCTGGTAAAATATCGGTCGTATACATTCCAGCAGTGAACCATTGGTGGGCATTGAAGCTTGCACACTGGCCGACCACGGAACGGCACCGGCAAAAAGCCGGTCAGCTGCCGGCGACTGCCACTGCAGACCAACGGCGCCGGGCCGGTGCCGTCCATACAGTGGTGCACGTCGTCAAATGGAAGCTTGCACACGCACCGACTTTTACAGGCCCTCCTCCCTGCACAGTTCTCGCTGTGCCTTCTCGCAATACAGCCGCCGTAGCGCATATAGGACTAAAATACAAAATAGAGCATTCAGTTACACTTAATGGGGAAGTTGACATTTTGTGCCAGCCTGGGACTCGAACCCGTCCTTTTTGGTGTGTGAGTTATTATTATTATTATTATTATTATTATTTTATTCTTCGGGTCAGTGGCGGATTTACCAGTAGCGTGAATAGGTAGGAGCCTAGGATGGTAGATTTTAGGGGCGGTAAATATTGCGCCAACATTTGTAAACTGCAAATGCGCGTAATAAAAGTTATTTTCTTACGTTTGCCGAATGTACAGTAAGCTATTGTATAAGAAGTAATAAAGCATAACTTAGCCCCACGTTAGTAGCTTCTTGATGCTGTCGAGTCATTCAAATATCTAGGCGCAACATTGCAACATTTGTGGACGTACCTCGTAAATTAAAACTTGGTGCGTGATGGGACGATTTTCCATTAACATTACTGTTTATGTGCTCATATCTCATGAACTACGTGTCGAAATGTGATACAATTTAAAAGCTACATTCAACTATATGTGTGTATACTGTCTGTAAAATTTCCTGTTGCTACAATTTGTAGTGTTCAAATTATAAATTGTAACGTCATACCGAGAGCCGTAGTTTTACTCCATAAACAGCGGAAAAGTAGTAAGCGAGAAACTTTTTTCCTTTCATAATTTTACTATTTTTGCCAGCGAGAAAAAGTTTAATAAAGGTTTGACATTATTTTTAAAGTTTGTTGCAAGTCGCTAAGTACTGTCATTCTCATACGAAAGTCTCGCCGCATTATATGGCATTTTTTTGCGATTTCTATTGGTTATGACGCAATATCTTTTGAACCATGTGCCGTATGTGATTGTTAACCATGCAGAAATTGTTACCTCACAGTAAGGAATGTGTGTACCAAATTTGGTTGAAATCGGTCCAAAGGTGTAGGAGAAAATGAGCAGCATTGTCGCAAAATGCAGCAGTTTTTCGCGTATCTCATTGTTTATGACGTCATATGTCGTGAACTATATATCGTATGTGATTCTTACACTTACGGCCACCGTCCTCATGGATTGAAGCGTAAGTGTACAAAATTTCATGAAGACTGTAAGATTTGTATGCAACACGTACAAACATACGGACACACTGCTTTATATATTAGAAGATTTGTATCGTGTCAGCAATATTTGTTATAATATTAGGAATTCGTTAATTTATGTTTGGAATCAACTTCACTCGATCACGACAGCCGAGCGACTGCTCGTTTGACCGGTAAAAAATTCAAATGTTTGTTAAGCTTATGGGACTTAACTATGGGGTCATCAGTCCCTAAACTTACAAACTATTTATGAACTACTTATGAACTAGGACGGCACAAATATCCATGCCAGAGGGGGATTCGAACCCCCGACCGTAGTGGCCGTGCAGACCGTGACTGGAGCGCCTCAGTCCCCGCGAACACCGCGGCCGGCAGCTGACCGGTAAAATTCCGGCGTGTGTGCAAGCATCGCTCCAACGATAAAATACCGGCCGATATTTTACCGGCCGTCCAAAATCTGGGTGCGTGCAACCAGCATGACGTAGCTTGGCCGCCCGCGGACCAACGGCGTCGTTCTGTTGCAACACTCTTACCCCGCGTCCACACATTGGTACCAACGCTGGCGCCAACATTGGCCAATATTTTTGAGACAGCGTCCATACATTGGAGCCAATATTCAGTTGAATTCGTCGAGAGCCAACGAAAACATATCTGACGCACAAATCGCGGCCAATGCATTCACGCTTTTGAGTGTGAATAATTACATTTTGTCATTGTAAATCAAATGGGGAAACATACGTATTAAATGATGGGGTGTTGTATCAATTCCTACTGAACATTAATTACGGAACTAAATCATTAATTTTTTAAAATATGCTACAAGTAAACGATACACATTATAAAAACTTAGACCTGCTACTTTAAATGATTGAAAATAAAAAAAAGAAAGAGATGTTTTGGAGGGATGCTATTCTTTTGGTATTACGCTTCGATTTCTTGCTAAAGGAGACAATATTAGAAGCCTACACTTCCCTTTTTAAATAGCCATGTAATTGATATCACTAGTAGTGCTCTAAGTTTGCAAAACGATATTTAAAACTTGACATGAAATATAAGTACTGTACTGTTAATTTTAAAAATTAAATTCTGTAATGGAGTATGTCGAAAGTCTTGAAAGTTTTTAATTTCACAGTTAGCGCCTACGTTTTGCTGTGGCATTTCGTTTTTTGAGGTTTCTTTCTCAAATGAATCACTTTCTGATACAGTTCTAGTATTTACAAAGAGATTTCGAAACTTTAAAACGGCGACGAAGAACGAACGAATAAAGTAACAGTTTCGAGATGAGCAGACGACAAAGACAATGAAACGTTGGCGCCAATGTGTGGACGACGTACCCTTATTGGCCCAACGTCCTTTGATGTTTGGTCGAAATACCGACAAGCAACGGAGCCGTACCAACGTTGGCGCCAACGTTGGGTCCAATGTGTGGATCCGGCTTTAGCTTCACACCCATCGCTCTTTATGCCGTTTTGCCAGGTGCGTTTACCTCTCTTTGGCGTTTGGTCACGCGTGTCCCACCGCATCCAGCTTACGCAGCTTACTGCTTGCGCAGTTGAGCAAAATAAGAGGCATGGCCGGCCGCGGTGGCCGAGGGGACTGATGGGGTTCGAATCCCCCCTCGGGCATGGATATTTGTGCCGTCCTTAGTATAAGGTAGTTGATAAGTAGTTTGTAAGTTTAGGGACTGATGAACCCGTAAAGTCCCATAAGCTTAACAAACATTTGAACTTTTTTTTAAGAGGTATGTCCACAAAGTAAGTTCCGTTTGGTTACATAAAACAAACGTGTACAGATACAGAAAATATATTCATTGTACAAAAATCTACAACTGTTAAACTGCTTTTCCACATAGCTTCCGAAATTTTGTAGGCACTTGTCATAGAACTGAACTGCACTGCCCATCCGTTGTTTTTTGTGTTGTTCAGTAAGAACTTTGGGTACCCAACGTGAACAAACTTTTCTAAATTTCAGTTTTTCAGCAATTTCATGAATTAGTGATCGCGAGGTTTGCGGAACTTCCATAGCAAGAGCACCAAGTGCTTAATCTTCTCTTCAATTGTGTGAGCCAGTTCATTAGTAACCACAGACGGGCGTCCACTTCGTTGTTCATCGTGCACTTGATCACGTCCTTCATTCAACAGTCTGACCCATCTTCTAACCATTGAATTACTCATAGCATTTTGTCCGTAAACCTCGCAGATTTGCCGATGAATTTCTTTCGGTTTAACTTTCTTTACACTTAGAAAACGAATTACAGATCTGATTTCATACGCGGCGGCATTTTCAATTACGGCTGACATTATAAAGAAGCACTACAAAGCACATGTCGGCAGCAGTGTTCTGAAAATGGTGTACATGTCTTTTCCTTGAGCCGGCCGCGGTGGCCGAGAGGACTGAGGCGCTCCAGTCACGGTCTGCACGGCCACTACGGTCGGGGATTCGAATCCCCCCTCGGGCATGTATATTTGTGCTGTCCTTAGTATTAGCTAGTTCATAAGTAGTTTGTAAGCTTAGGGACTGATGACCCCGTAGTTACGTCCCATAAGTTCTACAAACATTTGAACATTTCTTTTCCTTGAGTCAGAGTAACTGCCGCGCATGCTCGGAACTGCGAGCGTTGCGCTGCCGTGGATAAAAATAGAAACGGAACTTAGTTTGCGAACGACCCTCATATTTCCACACCTGACAGCGACACACATTACAACCACTTACTATTAACTGCTGCTTCGCCTCTGCCCATTGCTTCTGATTATGATCCACAACCGTGTATTTGGTACATACTAATAATACCCAGGATACGATCGAAAAAGTGGTTTGTAGCTCTGCTCTCACATTTCTCTCGTTGTTTTCTAAGTACAGAAGTATCTTTTAAACAGAAAAAAACTTATGCACGGTTCTCTTTCCATACCATACCGAAATCATGTATTGCCTGATGTGGTGGTTATTTTGAACACGATCCGTGATGGTCAATTGTCTCTCTACTGGTCAGAATCCACGTCACTAGTGTATGTACTCGTTTTGTTCTTTGGTGTGTGTTACGAGGTATTGTGCAAATGTTTCTGTGGAAACATTTCATAATATATCTCGTAAACGACTAGCACTAGAGTCGTGCAACAAATTCCACTGACATTCTAATTTACCCTGCTTAAAAAATAAATATAAATTAAAAAATTAAGTAAATAAATAAATAAAAAAACGTTCAAATGTTTGTAAAGCTTATGAGACTTAACTACGGGGTCATCAGTCCCTAAACTTACAAACTACTTATGAACTACTTACGAACTAGGACGGCACAAATATCCATGCCCGAGGGGGGATTCGAACCCCCGACCGAAGTGGCCGTGCAGACCGTGACTGGAGCGCCTCAGTCCCCTCGGCCACCGCGGCCGGCTTACCCTGCTTTCAGTTTGTTATTGTCAATAGGCATTGTTCCTTTTTAAACATTGCGTGTTTTCACCAAAAAGACACATTCTAGTATTATTGAAATCTATTTATAGGCTTACAATACGAGTTCTTGTCTATCAATCTATCCTGTGAAAACCGCATATCAATAGCACTTAGCATATCCTCAATACGCCAGCCGCGGTGGCCGAGCGGTCTGCGGCACGTCAGTCACCTTCTGCACGGCCACTACGGTCGGGGGTTCGAATCCCCCCTCGGGCATGGATAATTGTGCTGTCCTTAGTATCAGCTAGTTCATAAGTAGTTTGTAAGTTTAGGGACTGATGACCCCGTAGTTAAGTCCCGTAAGCTTTATAAACATTTGAACATTTTTATCCGCAATATTTCCAGTGCATGGTTTACGTGAGCCACCCAATTAATGAAAAATTTGTAATGACAATATTGTACATTGAGATAGTTTTTTTAAATTTTAGTTCTATCAAACAGGATATTCAGGAACAAAGCTTATTAAAAATATTCAGTAAGAATGGACTCGGGACTGAAAGGCAAGAGCAATGATAGTTATCTGCGTGATTTTACTGCTGTTGCCACCTTTGCTGTTGCATCTAGTACATCAGTAAAATTTCATCTTCAACTGCAGAGTAATTAGCACACAATGCGCTAAATGAAAGGTCTTCTCTTATTTTTTGTCACAATGTGGAAAATCCACTGCCGATATTGCGCTCTGGCATTGGCCATGTATAACATTTAAAGATAAAACTGAAAATAGTTACAAATTGAAACAATATTTCGTTTAGTGGCTGGTGTTGGCTGCTCGCAGCTGTAGTTCATGAGTGACATAAATTTAATAGCACAGAGTAGGTGGGTGATGGTATGAACCACGAATATTTCGGTATGATACCGTTTGAGTGCTTCAATGATGCATGTAGCCATTTTGTAGGTGGAACTGCAACGGAGGATTATCTGTGGAGAGCCCAGACAAACATGTGGTTTCTGCAGAGGGGAGGCAGCCTGTTCAATAGTTGAAGGGCCAATTATCTAGATTATCGAATGATTAGGGCTTGTAACGTAAACCACAATCGCATTGCTGTGTCGATATTACGAACAGCTGAAACTGTATCGGTTATATTTGCCGAGGGCATGCAGATTTTCTGTATTGTTAAGCCGCGGCTGAATAGCCGTGCGCGATGAGCCACCAAGCTACGGTGCACGCGGCCCATCCACGTCGGAGGTTCGAGTCCTGCCTCGGGCATGGGTGTTTGTGTTGTTCTTAGGATAAGTTAGTTTAAGTAGTTGGTAAGTTTAGGGACCGATGACCACTGCAGTTAGGTCCCATATTTGAACATTTGTTTGTTAAATGATAATGGCGTTCGAGTAGCTAAAATATCCGGAAGGTAAAACAATGTGATAATTGGATATCCAGGCAGTAGCTATTCATAAAGAGGATTTCGTCATTAAGAAAAACAAAACAAACCGTAAGGAACGAAAGTTGCTATATGTCTCTAATGAGTATGAAGACTAGAGAATTTAAGAAAAGGGACAGACTATAATTCAATAATTAATAAAATTTGTTTTTAAATCACGTAATATGGTTGTATATGCTTAAGAGAGGTTGTTATACTAGAAAGTTTCAGAATTGTTATACAGAGTGATCGGAAAAAATCAATATTTACAGTTGATTTAAAAGAAGGATGAAGTTGCTATAAACTCTTGCCGTAAACCCTGTATTATGTAGTGTATCGCTCAGATCTGACAGTTTCATCTAGTATAAATGCAGTGATCACATGACCCATTGTCCGTTGTGATACAACCGCACATTACTGTAATTTGACTCGACACTTTCTCGACATACAGCTCCCAATGGACGCCCACTATTCATCACTGGCGGTGGTTCATATTGTCTGCTATGGGCAAGCAGATGGAAGCAGACTACGGACACGTAACCTGTATATTGTCAAATACCCACGACGGCGTATTCCATCTCTAAATATGTTTAGTACCTGTTCCAGCGACTTTTGGAAACAGGGTCCTTTGCAAATGTTCAAATGTTTGTAGATCTATCGGACCAAACTGCGTGGTCATCAGTCCGTAGCTTACAAACTACTTAAAGCTAGGTAAACTAACCTAAGGACAACACACACACCCATGCCCCAGGGAGAACTCGAACCTCCGATGGCGAGCAACCGCGCGCTCCGCAGAGAGGCGCTTTAGACCGCTCGGCTACTCCTCGGCGGAATATTTGAACATATTTCAGTCAATCCTGAAATGAGTTTCCGATTAACAGCTGTGGTGGTATGTGTTGTTATGTCTGTTGTCTGAACAGTTCTTCATTTAGTTACTCTATCCCTTCCGTGTTTAGCGAGTGCAAGCTCTGTTCCCACACGATCAGCCCACCACATTTCAGTCCTGCCAGTGGTTTCTCCAAGTGTGTGCTCACTGCCTCAGTTCAAGTGAAGGTGTTGTGTACTGATGAGATAGGCTACACGAGAGCTGCTATCGTAAATTAACATATTAACCACGTCTGGACCGATGCCAATCCGCGTGCACAACGACGATAGCAGAAGACATTTTATATATTGGTGCTCAGTGTAGGATCAAGTGGCACTGATGGAGGCCATAGGAAAAAGTACAGTGGAGGACAGTTCGTTTTGTATTATCGCGGTAGCGGGGAGATATTGTCTCAGAAATGATGCACGAGTTGGGGTGGAAATCGTTAAAAGGAAGACGTTATTCGTCGCGGCGAGATCTATTTGAGAAATTTCTTTCACTAACTGTGTCTTCCGAGTGCGAACATATTTACTTAGCACTGAAATACGTAGGGAAACATGATCGTCATAATAAATAAGAGAGACCAGGACGAATACGGAAATATTTGGGTGATCCTTTTTTTCCCACGCTGTTATTCAATGGAACGGTAGAGAAATATTATGAAAGCGGTTAAATAAACCTTCTTACAGGCACTTAAATGTGATTTCCAGCGTAAATGTGTAGACGTAGGTAAAGAGATTGGCTATGGGAAGAAAAGCGTTTCTGAAGAAGCGAAATTTTTTGACATGAAATATTACTTTAGATGTTTGGAATTCCTTTCTGAAAGCAATTTTCTGGAGTGTAGCATTGTATGGGAGTGAAACGTGGACGATAACGAGTTCAGACAGAAAAAAATCTTCAAATGTCTGTAACTCTATCGGGCCAAACTGCGTGGTCATCAGTCCGTAGCTTACAAACTATTTAAATCTAGGTAAACTAACCTACGGACAAACACACACCCATGCCCCAGGGAGGACTCGAACCTCCACGGCGAGCAACCGCGCGCTCCGCAGCGAGGTGCTTTAGATCGCTCGGCTACTCCACCGCGGCTCAGACAGAAAGTTGATAGAAGCTTTTGAAATGATGAAGATTAGATGGGTAGATCACATAACTAATGAGGAGGTGCCCTACAGAATTGAAGAGAAAAGGAGTTTCTGGCATATCCTGACTAAGAGAAGAGATAGGTTGGTGCGACGCAGTCTGAGACATCAAGGAATCTCCAACTTAGCATTAGAAGGAAGCGTATGGGGTAAAAATCTTAGAGGGAGACCGAAGAACGAATACAGTAAACAAATTCAAAAGGATGTAGGCTACTGTTCGTATTCGTTGATGAAGAGGCTTGCACATGACAGGGTAGCGTGGGGAGCTGCATCAAACCAGTCTGCGGACTGAAGACCACAATAAATAAAGAGGCTTGCTTGTGGGAGTCGGGCCAAGAGTTGCAACCAACCAGACTCTGGACAATTGTCCGTAACAAGTAGCCCACCCGGAACCAGGCTAATAGAGCCAAAGAAACTGCTAAAGGCATGCGTATGCAAACTAGAGGCCTGCATATTGGCGAATTTGCTTGCTTGTACTCGCTCGATCGCGCCGCGCTCGGTTTTTGCTTGACCGATTATGAATGCTTGCTCGGCCGGCTGTGCTTGTTTACAGCGCCGTGGGGCTGGTGGACGGAGTATTATTTGTGAAAATATTTGCCGCGGTGGAGTAGCCGAGCGGTCTAAGGCGCCTCGATGCGGAGCGCGCGGTTGCTCGCCGTCGAAGGTTCGAGTCCTCCCTGGGGCATGGGTGTGTGTGTTGTCCTTAGGTTAGTTTACCTTAGTTTAAATAGTTTGTAAGCTACGAACTGATGACCACGCAGTTAGGTCCGATAGATTTACAAACATTTGAACATTTGACGGAGCAGCGGCCGGCGAGCTGTGGCTGTGGCCCACCCAGCACCTCTGTGTGTCCGCGCGCTGCCGACGGTTCCGTTATATTCCAACCACTTGAAGCAACTACACCCGTATCTCTTTATTTGTGCAATACTCTTATATTTTAGCCGGGTTACAATAAATAATACGAAACACGAAAATCTAAGAGGAAGACTATAAACTTTTGTAATGTCGATTTTATGTGTATGAAAAATTACATTTCGCACCCCGTCAAGAAGAGCGACACAATTTTAAAACCGCCAGTTTTTACTTTATCATTGAAAAATACGTTTGTCGAGCTCCAACCTGGACCAAAAACGCCACATCTTTTGTCCAAGTACCCAAGCGGTCTAAAGCGCCTCGCTGTGGTGCGCGCGGTTGCTCGCCGTGGAGGTTCGAGTCCGCCCTGGGGCATGGGTGTGTGTGTGTTGTCCTTAGGTTAGTTTACCTAGGTTTAAGTAGTTTGTAAGCTACGGACTGATGACCACGCAGTTTGGTCCGATAGATTTACAAACATTTGAACATTTCTTTTGTCCACTTGAGGAGAATAGTTTAATTTATGTTGTAGGATAGTCCATAATATTTGTCATGGCAAGAAAAATGTTGCTAATCTCAAGTATTACAGTTTTGAGTTATGTCACTGTTCACGACGGAGTGCGATTTAAGTTTATTTCCTAATATTATATACTTTATTGATTCCTGTTTTGAAAAGTCAGTATTTCCACCTGATACATACAAACATAACAAATAAAACTGTCTCCATATTATTCATTACTAGCTCAAACCCGCCTCTCCACTCGCATGTTGGTTGATTATGATAAATAAGCTATCTTTCAGTAGTGTGCTATGAAACTGGTTTTGAAGGAACTGAAAAATATTCCTATCAGATTGCAGAAGTCTATGTACTTACCGTTTATCAGGAAAGTAAGTAGTATAGATCAAATCACACGTAAAAATGCACTCGTTTCGAAGAATCCAATCAGGAAATTCAATAATAATGATTCTAATAATATCACAGATCGATCACTTGATGTAATGCGCGAAACGTCAAATCGATTTTTTAAAAGAGATGTATGAAAAGAAATTTCTTTTTTACTGCTTTATTTATTTATTCTTATATTTCCCTATTCGTATGCTTATCCTTACAGAGAAAGAGCTGAAGACATTGTAGCCACACGCATAGACCAAAGATATGGTCTGTGGCATCATGTTTCGCTGTATGTAACCTCCTTGCTATAGAGTCGCAAACGTCATCGCTGGCCTTCAGTCCGAATTTTTTTAATAATTTGACGACTTTCAATGTTCAAATGTTCAAATGTTTGTTAAGCTTATGGGACTTAACTACGGGGTCATCAGTCCCTAAATTTACAAACTACTTATGAACTACTTACGAACTAGGACGGCACAAATATCCATGCCCGAGGGGGGATTCGAATCCCCCCCCCCCCGACGACTTTCAACCATCGTATCTTCCACCCTCTTATAGCTATCGGCATGGAACTGCTATGGTGTACAACGGGAGACTTCGGACATCAATTACACACAGACCATTAGTCTGCGTTCTGTAGTTTTCGCTGCAGAGCGAAATATTAACACACACACACACACACACACACACACACACATAGACAGGCGCGCGCGCGCGCGCTTAGAATTTTATAGACACCGATAACTTTCTATCCCAATATACTCCACCCTTTTATCATTATCAACCCTCAAGCTACAATGCAACCAATAAAACCATTTTCAAAGAGTAAATATAATTTTCAAAGAGTAATTTTTGTTCCGCATTTCGCGTTAAATTCTTCACATTAATAAATATCTATGAGATCGTTATAAAACCGTGCCTATCCCTTCGTCAGGTTTAAATTAGTAACTGTACAAATATTTAAGTCTCAGCGTCTTGTCGTTTGGACGTCATAAGCGTACACCGAAAAGACATCCACATTAATATATATAGATAAATATCTATCCGATCGCCATAAAACCGTGCCTAAAGCCTTCCCCGGGTAGACATTAGTAACTGTACAAATTTTTAGCTGTTTATGTCTTTTGGTTCAAACGTGATAAACGTACACCAAACAGACATTCACATTTATAGATATAGATTAGCATTGTAATTACAATGAATGGTCAGAATATCATCGATCCATTTTGGATGAAGTCTGCTTCTTTTGTCGGATATAAGATTCCCTGCAGGACTGAAGCCTCTTTCACTAGCTGCGTTTGAGGCCGGAACGCAGAATAGCACCTAGCTCCGTGAGAAAGGAATTCTTATTAAGGTGCTGTGAATTTACTCCTAAATTAAAAAAATGCTTCCTCAATATGATTCCTAAATATTCCCCGGATTTCTTCTTCTCAGAAAAATGGGTTGTTGCTAAAACTATGTACCTTAATGTCCACTGTTCATCAACAAAGTGCGTAGTAACTGACACGTAACATCTTTTTCGATACGGATCGGTCCACAAATCAGCCGTGCACGCACATGCATTTGCGTCTACAGCCTGGACAACGCTGGGCATAAAATTTGCCCGTATTTCATCGGCTTGTCTTTCTGTGTTTCGTGCCGCTGTCGTAGTTTGATGCAGAATGGTGGAGACGTCCACCTGTTCAAATTCCGAACCAATATTTACAAGCTCCTGGAAAAAAGAACGAAATCCATTTCCTCTGGCACATATTTCGACACACCTTTTAGTGACAAGAGTCTTTAACTGATGCCGGTAATGCTTCAGAACGTCTTCTGCAGATAAGTGCCTGCAGGTGTGCTGTGTTTCGATAAGATAGGAGACGAGAACATTAAACGTAGCCACATAATTCCCCTTGATTAAAAATGTTTTCATTTAAAATAATTTCCTTACTTATCACTTACTAATGAAAATGTTTCGCAGACACTAAAGGCTAGTTTACACGACGACACTAGGTTTCATGAAACTGCGCTACTGTCCAAAGCGCATGCGCGGCAAGCGTTCGCGCAACTAGTTCGCGAAACTAAACAGTTTCGGCACCATCCATCTTTGGCGAAACTAATTGCGCGTGTTTTTAGGTTAGGTTATGACCAATACAGAACAAAATATAATATACAGAGAGGGGGGGGGGGGGACGGAAGAAATTATTCGGTTTTTGAACATATATGCGTTGCGTAGGTGTTTGTGCGATTTTAACGGCGTGTTAGTGCTCTTCTAGCAATTATTTGTGAAATTATATATTGATGGGTTGACGATTAGTGAATTGCAGACTAAAATACATCCAATTCGAAATACCTATACAAACGAAGTATGGCAATTGTGGATTTCGGAACACGGTACAAGTACTGCAGAGACGAATATCTACTTGACAAGAAACGTAATGCAATCTGTAATTTCAGTTCTGGTAACAATTCTTCACGCACAACGGTAACTTGTTTGTTTATTGCATTACTAACTCTGTTTAAAAGGAACGTGAACTGCTCTGGTGACATTCTAAGTTGATTAAAATAGCTTCTAGGGTCTTCAATCACAATTTCTTTGCCGGCCGCGGTGGCCGAGGGGACTGAGGCGCTTCAGTCACGGTCTGCACGGCCACTACGGTCGGGGGTTCGAATCCCCCCTCGGGCATGGATATTTGTCCTTATGATAAGCTAGTTGATAAGTAGTTTGTAAGTTTAGGAACTGATAACCCCGTAGTTAAGTCCCATAAGCTTAACAAACATTTGAACATTTTTTTTAACACAATTTCTTTCAGCAAGGTCGCTGAGCAACGGAGCTGACATCTTTTTTTAATCCATTCACGAACCCAAACAAGTTTCTTATTCTTTTTATGTTTAGTCTTATGCAGCGACTTCACACAGACAAGCAATAGATTCGCCACAACTCTTGCAGATAGCAAAACTTTCAATTTACGTCGACTACGGCACTTACAAAACAACGAAACTGTAGTGTATAGTATTGCCGCCATGTCTACAGACATACACGAAACCAGTTGCGCGCAATTTATTTCATGCAACGAGTTTCGCAACCTAGTGTCGTCGTGTAGACTAGCCTTCATGCTTGCAAGTATTCGATGCTTGCATTGCCCGCTGTCTGCTCTGTTACGCGGTAGCCGTTCATTCACCTGCTGAAGGATCATGGCGCGAGAATGCGAGACTAAGGACAGTGTGAAAGAGAAAATTGATACGAAAGAATTTATCCTCAGTACGAAAAATACTGGTCGTTGACAAATATCAAATGCAGTTGCAAGCAGCGGGCGAAGCGGTTACATTGACATCTACCGGACTGTCACGGAACTACCTGATCGAGCCAGCATGACCGCTAAATACAGACCTCTAATGCAAACCACTGACATATGTAAACACTCAGAGGAGGGCGTTGCGGTCGGCTGCGCCTATATAAGAAAACAGGTGTCTGGCGCAGGACTTAGATCGGTTACAACTGCTACAATGGTACGTTATCACGATTTAAGTGACTTTGAAGAAAGTGCTACAGTCAGGGCACGGGAGTTGGGATGCATCATTTACGAAGTTGCGGTGAGGTGGGGATTTTCACCTACGGCCATTTCACGAGTGTACCTTGAATATCGGGAATCAGGTAAAACACGAAATCGCCGCGGCCGGAAAAAGGTCCAGCGAGAACGTTAGCAACGACCACTGAAGAGAATCGTTCGACGTGACCGAAGTGCAACCCTTCCGCAAATTGCTGCGGGTTTCAATGCTGGGCCATCAACAAATGTCAGCGTGGAAACTAGGGCTGTTGATAAAATATCGATATCAAAATGCAAATATCGGGTGGCGATATTTTTATTTTACTTTTTTTTTACTTAATTTTCGGTAAAAATTTAATTTTTTCTTTTGAAACTGTGGAATACTGTATGGAGCACTCTAAAGTTTCTTCTTGCAATGATCGCACTGTGTAAAAAAAGAGAAACAAAGGTATGAGAGGTTAACTGGAATGAAATATATCTAATGACACTGCACAGGGGCGAAGCGAGAGAGGGGCTATGAGCCTGCCCTCCAACATCCCCACCCCTACTACACTCGCTTCTTCTTTACATTCCTCTGAGCTCAGACAACTCCCCTTCCCCCTTCCCCTACAGACCGAAATCCTAGCTTCGCAACTGACACTGTATGATGTACATACTTGTTAATTAACAACGCAAAACTACTCTACTACTGCAATACAAGCTTTTTACCTGCAAAAAGTGCAATTATTAATTATAAATTTTCTCATTAAGTGTTTTCCTTATTCATTCTATGAGGAGAATATCTAATTCTTAAGACTTTAACTGCCAATCCCGTCAATTGACGGGATACAAAAATGTCCGTAGAATGCCGATCCCGACATTTAACGGAATTCGATTTTTCATGTTTGTAAATACGAAATCCCGTCCATTGACGGTCTCACCGTCTCTTCATTGTGCCGCAAGGGGTATGTAGAATGTTAGAAAAGGAGAAGACAGGTCTTGTTCGAACTGTAATGAAAAACAGGATGGGAATGCCAAAGGCTTTGAAATCACCCAATATACAAAGAAGGGAACAGATATTCCGGAGGAGTGGAAATCTTTTGACTGTGTGCTGGAAAGACTAAAGATATGTATATATGCTAAGTACAAGACACAGGGCAGAAATGATATAATTATGAAGACAGAAGAGGTAAACAAAAAACAAAAACCTGCTTGTGTTGGAGTACAACAAAAAGAAGGTCGGGGTTGATCTGTCACATCAAAGGTATGTCATACGGGGCTTTCGAACATAGAACAGTGAAATGGTGGAAGAAACTTGCATTTCACTGTCTCCTTTTGGTGCCTGGTGGATGCATGTATTCTCCATAACAAAATAAAAGCTGAGGAGATGCCTCTATCCAAGTTCATAAAGGTGTTGTGTGCAGAATTGCCAATGCGTGAAGACGATACTCCCAAACAAACTTCCGATGGAGGCCACCTGAGCAGGTTATCTACAGGAAAGCATTTTCTCGAAAAAATTCCACCTCCCATAGATAAAAGTAGAATTCAAAGTATGTGAAAAGTATGTTCAACCAGAGGAAAAAAGCAAACTGGAAAGGCTGTAAGTGTTTTTATCAGTGTTTTATTATTGAAAGTGGAATAAAACTTTTCTACTACGACAAGCATGATGTAAAAACTTTTTGATTTCCGTAAACTTTTTTTTCTTTTTCCCAAAAAATGACATTGTTTGAAAATATGTGGAAAAGGAAGTAAACATTCAAAGAAACTGAAAGTAGGTTATCAGGAAGAAGAAGTCCAAGGCTTTCAGAAAAGGTTATTACCACATTAAAATAATGTCTAGTTTTTCTAATACAAAATAATAAATATTGCTAAAAACACCTGGCATTCTTAGAAATGGCAAAGTTTACAGGGCCGGCAGTCAAAGTGTTAATCAATATTTAAATATACAGTTCTAAGACCTCTAGTATATTTACAATGTGCAACCCATATTTTTGTAGGCCAATTTTTCAATATTTTGTCTCCAATAAATCGATATTTTTCTGCGATATATCAGGTGATGAAGAAGTCAGTATAAATTTGAAAACTTAATAAATCACGGAAAAATTTATATAGAGAGGTAAAACTCGGGGGAGTTGCTAGTCTCCTAACGAGCGCCTCCCCAGGTGGCGGATAGGGGGATTCTCACCAGATATGGTGGGTACCGGGGAAAAGTACCCGATAAAACTAGTACCAAGGGCACGGCAGTCCCACAAGTCAGTGGCGGTACCCCGACAGTGTCTACTCCACATGTTAGTGGCGGCTGATAAAATATACCTCAGGGCTTACAACCTTGAGCGTTTAAGGCAGTCCCACAAGTCAGTGGCGGTACCCCAACAGCGTCTGTTCCACATGTTAGTGGCGGCTGATAAAATATACCTCAGGGCCTACAACCTTGAGCGTTTAAGGCAGTCCCACAAGTCAGTGGCGGTACCCCAACAGCGTCTGTTCCACATGTTAGTGGCGGCTGATAAAATATACCTCAGGGCTTACAACCTTGAGCGTTTAAGTCAGTCCCACAAGTCAGTGGCGATACCCCGAAAGTGTCTATTCCACATGTTAGAGGCGGCTGATAAAATATACCTCAGGGCTTACACCCTTGAGCGTTTAAGGCAGTCCCACAAGTCAGTGGCGGTACCCCGACAGTGTCTACTCCACATGTTAGTGGCGGCTGATAAAATATACCTCAGGGCTTACAACCTTGAGCGTTTAAGGCAGTCCCACAAGTCAGTGGCGGTACCCCAACAGCGTCTGTTCCACATGTTAGTGGCGGCTGATAAAATATACCTCAGGGTTTACAACCTTGAGCGTTTAAGGCAGTCCCACAAGTCAGTGGCGATACCCCGAAAGTGTCTATTCCACATGTTAGTGGCGGCTGATAAAATATACCTCAGGGCTTACACCCTTGAGCGTTTAAGGCAGTCCCACAAGTCAGTGGCGGTACCCCGACAGTGTCTACTCCACATGTTAGTGGCGGCTGATAAAATATACCTCAGGGCTTACAACCTTGAGCGTTTAAGGCAGTCCCACAAGTCAGTGGCGGTACCCCAACAGCGTCTGTTCCACATGTTAGTGGCGGCTGATAAAATATACCTCAGGGTTTACAACCTTGAGCGTTTAAGGCAGTCCCACAAGTCAGTGGCAATACCCCGAAAGTGTCTATTCCACATGTTAGTGGCGGCTGATAAAATATACCTCAGGGCTTACACCCTTGAGCGTTTAAGGCAGTCCCACAAGTCAGTGGCAGTACCCCGACAGTGTCTACTCCACATGTTAGTGGCGGCTGATAAAATATACCTCAGGGCTTACAACCTTGAGCGTTTAAGGCAGTCCCACAAGTCAGTGGCGATACCCCGAAAGTGTCTATTCCACATGTTAGTGGCGGCTGATAAAATATACCTCAGGGCTTACACCCTTGAGCGTTTAAGGCAGTCCCACAAGTCAGTGGCGGTACCCCGACAGTGTCTACTCCACATGTTAGTGGCGGCTGATAAAATATACCTCAGGGCTTAGAACCTTGAGCGTTTAAGGTAGTCCCACAAGTCAGTGGCGGTACCCCAACAGCGTCTGTTCCACATGTTAGTGGCGGCTGATAAAATATACCTCAGGGCTTACACCCTTGAGCGTTTAAGGCAGTCCCACAAGTCAGTGGCGATACCCCGAAAGTGTCTATTCCACATGTTAGTGGCGGCTGATAAAATATACCTCAGGGCTTACAACCTTGAGCGTTTAAGGCAGTCCCACAAGTCAGTGGCGGTACCCCAACAGCGTCTGTTCCACATGTTAGTGGCGGCTGATAAAATATACCTCAGGGCCTACAACCTTGAGCGTTTAAGGCAGTCCCACAAGTCAGTGGCGGTACCCCGACAGTGTCTACTCCACATGTTAGTGGCGGCTGATAAAATATACCTCAGGGCTTACAACCTTGAGCGTTTAAGGCAGTCCCACAAGTCAGTGGCGGTACCCCAACAGCGTCTGTTCCACATGTTAGTGGCGGCTGATAAAATATACCTCAGGGCCTACAACCTTGAGCGTTTAAGGCAGTCCCACAAGTCAGTGGCGGTACCCCAACAGCATCTGTTCCACATGTTAGTGGCGGCTGATAAAATATACCTCAGGGCTTACAACCTTGAGCGTTTAAGGCAGTCCCACAAGTCAGTGGCGGTACCCCAACAGCGTCTGTTCCACATGTTAGTGGCGGCTGATAAAATATACCTCAGGGCTTACAACCTTGAGCGTTTAAGGCAGTCCCACAAGTCAGTGGCGATACCCCAAAAGTGTCTATTCCACATGTTAGTGGCGGCTGATAAAATATACCTCAGGGCTTACACCCTTGAGCGTTTAAGGCAGTCCCACAAGTCAGTGGCGGTACACCGACAGTGTCTACTCCACATGTTAGTGGCGGCTGATAAAATATACCTCAGGGCTTACAACCTTGAGCGTTTAAGGCAGTCCCACAAGTCAGTGGCGGTACCCCAACAGCGTCTGTTCCACATGTTAGTGGCGGCTGATAAAATATACCTCAGGGCTTACACCCTTGAGCGTTTAAGGCAGTCCCACAAGTCAGTGGCGGTACCCCGACAGTGTCTACTCCACATGTTAGTGGCGGCTGATAAAATATACCTCAGGGCTTACAACGTTGAGCGTTTAAGGCAGTCCCACAAGTCAGTGGCGGTACCCAAACAGCGTCTGTTCCACATGTTAGTGGCGGCTGATAAAATATACCTCAGGGCCTACAACCTTGAGCGTTTAAGGCAGTCCCACAAGTCAGTGGCGGTACCCCAACAGAGTCTGTTCCACATGTTAGTGGCGGCTGATAAAATATACCTCAGGGCTTACAACCTTGAGCGTTTAAGGCAGTCCCACAAGTCAGTGGCGGTACCCCGACAGTGTCTACTCCACATGTTAGTGGCGGCTGATAAAATATACCTCAGGGCTTACACCCTTGAGCGTTTAAGGCAGTCCCACAAGTCAGTGGCGGTACCCCGACAGTGTCTACTCCACATGTTAGTGGCGGCTGATAAAATATACCTCAGGGCTTAGAACCTTGAGCGTTTAAGGCAGTCCCACAAGTCAGTGGCGGTACCCCAACAGCGTCTGTTCCACATTTTAGTGGCGGCTGATAAAATATACCTCAGGGCCTACAACCTTGAGCGTTTAAGGCAGTCCCACAAGTCAGTGGCGGTACCCCAACAGCGTCTGTTCCACATGTTAGTGGCGGCTGATAAAATATACCTCAGGGCCTACAACCTTGAGCGTTTAAGGCAGTCCCACAAGTCAGTGGCGATACCCCGAAAGTGTCTATTCCACATGTTAGTGGCGGCTGATAAAATATACCTCAGGGCTTACACCCTTGAGCGTTTAAGGCAGTCCCACAAGTCAGTGGCGGTACCCCGACAGTGTCTACTCCACATGTTAGTGGCGGCTGATAAAATATACCTCAGGGCTTACAACCTTGAGCGTTTAAGGCAGTCCCACAAGTCAGTGGCGGTACCCCAACAGCGTCTGTTCCACATGTTAGTGGCGGCTGATAAAATATACCTCAGGGCCTACAACCTTGAGCGTTTAAGGCAGTCCCACAAGTCAGTGGCGGTACCCCAACAGCGTCTGTTCCACATGTTAGTGGCGGCTGATAAAATATACCTCAGGGCTTACAACCTTGAGCGTTTAAGGCAGTCCCACAAGTCAGTGGCGATACCCCGAAAGTGTCTATTCCACATGTTAGTGGCGGCTGATAAAATATACCTCAGGGCTTACACCCTTGAGCGTTTAAGGCAGTCCCACAAGTCAGTGGCGGTACCCCGACAGTGTCTACTCCACATGTTAGTGGTGGCTGATAAAATATACCTCAGGGCTTACAACCTTGAGCGTTTAAGGCAGTCCCACAAGTCAGTGGCGGTACCCCAACAGCGTCTGTTCCACATGTTAGTGGCGGCTGATAAAATATACCTCAGGGCTTACAACCTTGAGCGTTAAAGGCAGTCCCACAAGTCAGTGGCGGTATCCCAACAGCGTCTGTTCCACATGTTAGTGGCGCCTGATAAAGTATACCTCAGGGTCTACAACCTTGAGCGTTAAAGGCAGTCCCACAAGTCATTGGCGGTATCCCAACAGCGTCTGTTCCACATGTTAGTGGCGCCTGATAAAGTATACCTCAGGGCTTACACCCTTGAGCGTTAAAGGCAGTCCCACAAGTCAGTGGCGGTACCCCAACAGTGTCTACTCCACATGTTAGTGGCGGCTGATAAAATATACCTCAGGGCTTACACCCTTGAGCGTTTAAGGCAGTCCCACAAGTCAGTGGCGGTACCCCGACAGTGTCTACTCCACATGTTAGTGGCGGCTGATAAAATATACCTCAGGGCTTAGAACCTTGAGCGTTTAAGGCAGTCCCACAAGTCAGTGGCGGTACCCCAACAGCGTCTGTTCCACATTTTAGTGGCGGCTGATAAAATATACCTCAGGGCCTACAACCTTGAGCGTTTAAGGCAGTCCCACAAGTCAGTGGCGGTACCCCAACAGCGTCTGTTCCACATGTTAGTGGCGGCTGATAAAATATACCTCAGGGCCTACAACCTTGAGCGTTTAAGGCAGTCCCACAAGTCAGTGGCGATACCCCGAAAGTGTCTATTCCACATGTTAGTGGCGGCTGATAAAATATACCTCAGGGCTTACACCCTTGAGCGTTTAAGGCAGTCCCACAAGTCAGTGGCGGTACCCCGACAGTGTCTACTCCACATGTTAGTGGCGGCTGATAAAATATACCTCAGGGCTTACAACCTTGAGCGTTTAAGGCAGTCCCACAAGTCAGTGGCGGTACCCCAACAGCGTCTGTTCCACATGTTAGTGGCGGCTGATAAAATATACCTCAGGGCCTACAACCTTGAGCGTTTAAGGCAGTCCCACAAGTCAGTGGCGGTACCCCAACAGCGTCTGTTCCACATGTTAGTGGCGGCTGATAAAATATACCTCAGGGCTTACAACCTTGAGCGTTTAAGGCAGTCCCACAAGTCAGTGGCGATACCCCGAAAGTGTCTACTCCACATGTTAGTGGCGGCTGATAAAATATACCTCAGGGCTTACAACCTTGAGCGTTTAAGGCAGTCCCACAAGTCAGTGGCGGTACTCCGACAGTGTCTACTCCACATGTTAGTGGCGGCTGATAAAATATACCTCAGGGCTTACAACCTTGAGCGTTTAAGGCAGTCCCACAAGTCAGTGGCGGTACCCCAACAGCGTCTGTTCCACATGTTAGTGGCGGCTGATAAAATATACCTCAGGGCCTACAACCTTGAGCGTTTAAGGCAGTCCCACAAGTCAGTGGCGGTACCCCAACAGCGTCTGTTCCACATGTTAGTGGCGGCTGATAAAATATACCTCAGGGCTTACAACCTTGAGCGTTTAAGGCAGTCCCACAAGTCAGTGGCGATACCCCGAAAGTGTCTATTCCACATGTTAGTGGCGGCTGATAAAATATACCTCAGGGCTTACACCCTTGAGCGTTTAAGGCAGTCCCACAAGTCAGTGGCGGTACCCCGACAGTGTCTACTCCACATGTTAGTGGTGGCTGATAAAATATACCTCAGGGCTTACAACCTTGAGCGTTTAAGGCAGTCCCACAAGTCAGTGGCGGTACCCCAACAGCGTCTGTTCCACATGTTAGTGGCGGCTGATAAAATATACCTCAGGGCTTACAACCTTGAGCGTTAAAGGCAGTCCCACAAGTCAGTGGCGGTATCCCAACAGCGTCTGTTCCACATGTTAGTGGCGCCTGATAAAGTATACCTCAGGGTCTACAACCTTGAGCGTTAAAGGCAGTCCCACAAGTCAGTGGCGGTATCCCAACAGCGTCTGTTCCACATGTTAGTGGCGCCTGATAAAGTATACCTCAGGGCTTACAACCTTGAGCGTTTTAGGCAGTCCCACAAGTCAGTGGCGGTACCCCGACAGTGTCTATTCCACATGTTAGTGGCGGCTGATAAAATATACCTCAGGGCTTACAACCTTGAGCGTTAAAGGCAGTCCCACAAGTCAGTGGTGGTACCCCAACAGCATCTGTTCCACATATTAGTGGCGGCTGATAAAATATACCTCAGGGCTTACAACCTTGAGCGTTTAAGGCAGTCCCACAAGTCAGTGGCGGAACCCCGACAGTGTCTATTCCACATGTTAGTGGCGGCTGATAAAATGTACCTCAGGGCTTACAACCTTGAGTGTTAAAGGCAGTCCCACAACTCAGTGGCGGTACCCCAACAGCGTCTGTTCCACATATTAGTGGCGGCTGATAAAATATACCTCAGGGCTTACAACCTTGAGCGTTTAAGGCAGTCCCACAAGTCAGTGGCGGTACCCCGACAGTGTCTATTCCACATGTTAGTGGCGGCTGATAAAATATACCTCAGGGCTTACACCCTTGAGCGTTAAAGGCAGTCCCACAAGTCAGTGGCGGTACCCCAACAGCGTCTGTTCCACATATTAGTGGCGGCTGATAAAATATACCTCAGGGCTTACAACCTTGAGCGTTTAAGGCAGTCCCACAAGTCATTGGCGATACCCCGAAAGTGTCTATTCCACATGTTAGTGGCGGCTGATAAAATATACCTCAGGGCTTACACCCTTGAGCGTTAAAGGCAGTCCCACAAGTCAGTGGCGGTACCCCAACAGCGTCTGTTCCACATATTAGTGGCGGCTGATAAAATATACCTCAGGGCTTACAACCTTGAGCGTTTAAGGCAGTCCCACAAGTCATTGGCGATACCCCGAAAGTGTCTATTCCACATGTTAGTGGCGGCTGATAAAATATACCTCAGGGACTACAACCTTGAGCGTTTAAGGCAGTCCCACAAGTCAGTGGCGGTACCCCAACAGCGTCTGTTCCACATGTTAGTGGCGGCTGATAAAATATACCTCAGGGCTTACAACCTTGAGCGTTTAAGGCAGTCCCACAAGTCAGTGGCGGTACCCCAACAGCGTCTGTTCCACATGTTAGTGGCGGCTGATAAAATATACCTCAGGGCTTACAACCTTGAGCGTTTAAGGCAGTCCCACAAGTCAGTGGCGATACCCCGAAAGTGTCTATTCCACATGTTAGTGGCGGCTGATAAAATATACCTCAGGGCTTACACCCTTGAGCGTTTAAGGCAGTCCCACAAGTCAGTGGCGGTACACCGACAGTGTCTACTCCACATGTTAGTGGCGGCTGATAAAATATACCTCGGGGCTTACAACCTTGAGCGTTTAAGGCAGTCCCACAAGTCAGTGGCGGTACCCCAACAGCGTCTGTTCCACATGTTAGTGGCGGCTGATAAAATATACCTCAGGGCTTACACCCTTGAGCGTTTAAGGCAGTCCCACAAGTCAGTGGCGGTACCCCGACAGTGTCTACTCCACATGTTAGTGGCGGCTGATAAAATATACCTCAGGGCTTACAACGTTGAGTGTTTAAGGCAGTCCCACAAGTCAGTGGCGGTACCCAAACAGCGTCTGTTCCACATGTTAGTTGCGGCTGATAAAATATACCTCAGGGCCTACAACCTTGAGCGTTTAAGGCAGTCCCACAAGTCAGTGGCGGTACCCCGACAGAGTCTACTCCACATGTTAGTGGCGGCTGATAAAATATACCTCAGGGCTTACACCCTTGAGCGTTTAAGGTAGTCCCACAAGTCAGTGGCGGTATCCCAACAGCGTCTGTTCCACATGTTAGTGGCGCCTGATAAAATATACCTCAGGGCTTACAACCTTGAGCGTTTAAGGCAGTCCCACAAGTCAGTGGCGGTACCCCAACAGCGTCTGTTCCACATTTTAGTGGCGGCTGATAAAATATACCTCAGGGCCTACAACCTTGAGCGTTTAAGGCAGTCCCACAAGTCAGTGGCGGTACCCCAACAGCGTCTGTTCCACATGTTAGTGGCGGCTGATAAAATATACCTCAGGGCCTACAACCTTGAGCGTTTAAGGCAGTCCCACAAGTCAGTGGCGATACCCCGAAAGTGTCTATTCCACATGTTAGTGGCAGCTGATAAAATATACCTCAGGCTTACACCCTTGAGCGTTTAAGGCAGTCCCACAAGTCAGTGGCGGTACCCCGACAGTGTCTACTCCACATGTTAGTGGCGGCTGATAAAATATACCTCAGGGCTTACAACCTTGAGCGTTTAAGGCAGTCCCACAAGTCAGTGGCGGTACCCCAACAGCGTCTGTTCCACATGTTAGAGGCGGCTGATAAAATATACCTCAGGGCCTACAACCTTGAGCGTTTAAGGCAGTCCCACAAGTCAGTGGCGGTACCCCAACAGCGTCTGTTCCACATGTTAGTGGCGGCTGATAAAATATACCTCAGGGCTTACAACCTTGAGCGTTTAAGGCAGTCCCACAAGTCAGTGGCGATACCCCGAAAGTGTCTATTCCACATGTTAGTGGCGGCTGATAAAATATACATCAGGGCTTACACCCTTGAGCGTTTAAGGCAGTCCCACAAGTCAGTGGCGGTACCCCGACAGTGTCTACTCCACATGTTAGTGGTGGCTGATAAAATATACCTCAGGGCTTACAACCTTGAGCGTTTAAGGCAGTCCCACAAGTCAGTGGCGGTACCCCAACAGCGTCTGTTCCACATGTTAGTGGCGGCTGATAAAATATACCTCAGGGCTTACAACCTTGAGCGTTAAAGGCAGTCCCACAAGTCAGTGGCGGTATCCCAACAGCGTCTGTTCCACATGTTAGTGGCGCCTGATAAAGTATACCTCAGGGCCTACAACCTTGAGCGTTAAAGGCAGTCCCACAAGTCAGTGGCGGTATCCCAACAGCGTCTGTTCCACATGTTAGTGGCGCCTGATAAAGTATACCTCAGGGCTTACAACCTTGAGCGTCAAAGACAGTCCCACAAGTCAGTGGCAGTACCCCAACAGCGTCTGTTCCACATATTAGTGGCGGCTGATAAAATATACCTCAGAGCTTACAACCTTGAGCGTTTAAGGCAGTCCCACAAGTCAGTGGCAGTACCCCGACAGTGTCTATTCCACATGTTAGTGGCGGCTGATAAAATGTACCTCAGGGCTTACAACCTTGAGCGTTAAAGGCAGTCCCACAAGTCAGTGGCGGTACCCCAACAGCGTCTGTTCCACATATTAGTGGCGGCTGATAAAATATACCTCAGGGCTTACAACCTTGAGCGTTTAAGGCAGTCCCACAAGTCAGTGGCGGTACCCCGACAGTGTCTATTCCACATGTTAGTGGCGGCTGATAAAATATACCTCAGGGCTTACACCCTTGAGCGTTAAAGGCAGTCCCACAAGTCAGTGGCGGTACCCCAACAGCGTCTGTTCCACATATTAGTGGCGGCTGATAAAATATACCTCAGGGCTTACAAACTTGAGCATTTAAGGCAGTCCCACAAGTCATTGGAGATACCCCGAAAGTGTCTATTCCACATGTTAGTGGCGGCTGATAAAATATACCTCAGGGCTTACACCCTTGAGCGTTTAAGGCAGTCCCACATGTCAGTGGCGGTACCCCGACAGTGTCTACTCCACATGTTAGTGGCGGCTGATAAAATATACCTCAGGGCTTACACCCTTGAGCGTTAAAGGCAGTCCCACAAGTCAGTGGCGGTACCCCGACAGTGTCTACTCCACATGTTAGTGGCGGCTGATAAAATATACCTCAGGGCTTACAACCTTGAGCGTTTAAGGCAGTCCCACAAGTCAAAAGTGGCGGCTGATAAAATATACCTCAGGGCCTACAACCTTGAACGTTTAAGGCAGTCCCACAAGTCAGTGGCGGTACCCCAACAGCGTCTGTTCCACATGTTAGTGGCGGCCGATAAAATATACCTCAGGGCTTACAACCTTAAGCGTTTAAGGCAGTCCCACAAGTCAGTGGCGATACCCCGAAAGTGTCTATTCCACATGTTAGTGGCGGCTGATAAAATATACCTCAGGGCTTACACCCTTGAGCGTTTAAGGCAGTCCCACATGTCAGTGGCGGTACCCCGACAGTGTCTACTCCACATGTTAGTGGCGGCTGATAAAATATACCTCAGGGCTTACAACCTTGAGCGTTTAAGGCAGTCCCACAAGTCAGTGGCGGTACCCCAACAGCGTCTGTTCCACATGTTAGTGGCGGCTGATAAAATATACCTCAGGGCTTACAACCTTGAGCGTTTAAGGCAGTCCCACAAGTCAGTGGCGATACCCCGAAAGTGTCTATTCCACATGTTAGTGGCGGCTGATAAAATATACCGCAGGGCTTACACCCTTGAGCGTTTAAGGCAGTCCCACAAGTCAGTGGCGGTACCCCGACAGTGTCTACTCCACATGTTAGTGGCGGCTGATAAAATATACCTCAGGGCTTAGAACCTTGAGCGTTTAAGGCAGTCCCACAAGTCAGTGGCGGTACCCCAACAGCGTCTGTTCCACATGTTAGTGGCGGCTGATAAAATATACCTCAGGGCCTACAACCTTGAGCGTTTAAGGCAGTCCCACAAGTCAGTGGCGGTACCCCAACAGCGTCTGTTCCACATGTTAGTGGCGGCTGATAAAATATACCTCAGGGCTTACAACCTTGAGCGTTTAAGGCAGTCCCACAAGTCAGTGGCGATACCCCGAAAGTGTCTATTCCACATGTTAGTGGCGGCTGATAAAATATACCTCAGGGCTTACACCCTTGAGCGTTTAAGGCAGTCCCACAAGTCAGTGGCGGTACCCCGACAGTGTCTACTCCACATGTTAGTGGCGGCTGATAAAATATACCTCAGGGCTTACAACCTTGAGCGTTTAAGGCAGTCCCACAAGTCAGTGGCGGTACCCCAACAGCGTCTGTTCCACATGTTAGTGGCGGCTGATAAAATATACCTCAGGGCCTACAACCTTGAGCGTTTAAGGCAGTCCCACAAGTCAGTGGCGGTACCCCAACAGCGTCTGTTCCACATGTTAGTGGCGGCTGATAAAATATACCTCAGGGCTTACAACCTTGAGCGTTTAAGGCAGTCCCACAAGTCAGTGGCAGTACCCCAACAGCGTCTGTTCCACATGTTAGTGGCGGCTGATAAAATATACCTCAGGGCTTACAACCTTGAGCGTTTAAGGCAGTCCCACAAGTCAGTGGCGATACCCCGAAAGTGTCTATTCCACATGTTAGTGGCGGCTGATAAAATATACCTCAGGGCTTACACCCTTGAGCGTTTAAGGCAGTCCCACAAGTCACTGGCTGTACACCGACAGTGTCTACTCCACATGTTAGTGGCGGCTGATAAAATTTACCTCAGGGCTTACAACCTTGAGCGTTTAAGGCAGTCCCACAAGTCAGTGGCGGTACCCCAACAGCGTCTGATCCACATGTTAGTGGCGGCTGATAAAATATACCTCAGGGCTTACACCCTTGAGCGTTTAAGGCAGTCCCACAAGTCAGTGGCGGTACCCCGACAGTGTCTACTCCACATGTTAGTGGCGGCTGATAAAATATACCTCAGGGCTTACAACCTTGAGCGTTTAAAGCAGTCCCACAAGTCAGTGGCGGTACCCCAACAGCGTCTGTTCCACATGTTAGTGGCGGCTGATAAAATATACCTCAGGGCCTACAACCTTGAGCGTTTAAGGCTGTCCCACATGTCAGTGGCGGTACCCCAACAGCGTCTGTTCCACATGTTAGTGGCGGCTGATAAAATATACCTCAGGGCTTACAACCTTGAGCGTTTAAGGCAGTCCCACAAGTCAGTGGCGATACCCCGAAAGTGTCTATTCCACATGTTAGTGGCGGCTGATAAAATATACCTCAGGGCTTAGAACCTTGAGCGTTTAAGGCAGTCCCACAAGTCGGTGGCGGTACCCAAACAGCGTCTGTTCCACATTTTAGTGGCGGCTGATAAAATATACCTCAGGGCCTACAACCTTGAGCGTTTAAGGCAGTCCCACAAGTCAGTGGCGGTACCCCAACAGCGTCTGTTCCACATGTTAGTGGCGGCTGATAAAATATACCTCAGGGCTTACAACCTTGAGCGTTTAAGGCAGTCCCACAAGTCAGTGGCGATACCCCGAAAGTGTCTATTCCACATGTTAGTGGCGGCTGATAAAATATACCTCAGGGCTTACACCCTTGAGCGTTTAAGGCAGTCCCACAAGTCAGTGGCGGTACCCCGACAGTGTCTACTCCACATGTTAGTGGCGGCTGATAAAATATACCTCAGGGCTTACAACCTTGAGCGTTTAAGGCAGTCCCACAAGTCAGTGGCGGTACCCCAACAGCGTCTGTTCCACATGTTAGTGGCGGCTGATAAAATATACCTCAGGACCTACAACCTTGAGCGTTTAAGGCAGTCCCACAAGTCAGTGGCGGTACCCCAACAGCGTCTGTTCCACATGTTAGTGGCGGCTGATAAAATATACCTCAGGGCTTACAACCTTGAGCGTTTAAGGCAGTCCCACAAGTCAGTGGCGATACCCCGAAAATGTCTATTCCACATGTTAGTGGCGGCTGATAAAATATACCTCAGGGCTACACCCTTGAGCGTTTAAGGCAGTCCCACAAGTCAGTGGCGGTACCCCGACAGTGTCTACTCCACATGTCAGTGGCGGCTGATAAAATATACCTCAGGGCTTACAACCTTGAGCGTTTAAGGCAGTCCCACAAGTCAGTGGCGGTACCCCAACAGCGTCTGTTCCACATGTTAGTGGCGGCTGATAAAATATACCTCAGGGCCTACAACCTTGAGCGTTTAAGGCAGTCCCACAAGTCAGTGGCGGTACCCCGACAGTGTCTATTCCACATGTTAGTGGCGGCTGATAAAATGTACCTCAGGGCTTACAACCTTGAGCGTTAAAGGCAGTCCCACAAGTCAGTGGCGGTACCCCAACAGCGTCTGTTCCACATATTAGTGGCGGCTGATAAAATATACCTCAGGGCTTACAACCTTGAGCGTTTAAGGCAGTCCCACAAGTCAGTGGCGGTACCCCGACAGTGTCTATTCCACATGTTAGTGGCGGCTGATAAAATATACCTCAGGGCTTACAACCTTGAGCGTTAAAGGCAGTCCCACAAGTCAGTGGCGGTACCCCAACAGCGTCTGTTCCACATGTTAGTGGCGGCTGATAAAATATACCTCAGGGCTTACAACCTTGAGCGTTTAAGGCAGTCCCACAAGTCATTGGCGATACCCCGAAAGTGTCTATTCCACATGTTAGTGGCGGCTGATAAAATATACCTCAGGGCTTACACCCTTGAGCGTTTAAGGCAGTCCCACAAGTCAGTGGCGGTACCCCGACAGTGTCTACTCCACATGTTAGTGGCGGCTGATAAAATATACCTCAGGGCTTACAACCTTGAGCGTTTAAGGCAGTCCCACAAGTCAAAAGTGGCGGCTGATAAAATATACCTCAGGGCCTACAACCTTGAGCGTTTAAGGCAGTCCCACAAGTCAGTGGCGGTACCCCAACAGCGTCTGTTCCACATGTTAGTGGCGGCTGATAAAATATACCTCAGGGCTTACAACCTTGAGCATTTAAGGCAGTCCCACAAGTCAGTGGCGATACCCCGAAAGTGTCTATTCCACATGTTAGTGGCGGCTGATAAAATATACCTCAGGGCTTACACCCTTGAGCGTTTAAGGCAGTCCCACATGTCAGTGGCGGTACCCCGACAGTGTCTACTCCACATGTTAGTGGCGGCTGATATAATATACCTCAGGGCTTACAACCTTGAGCGTTTAAGGCAGTCCCACAAGTCAGTGGCGGTACCCCAACAGCGTCTGTTCCACATGTTAGTGGCGGCTGATAAAATATACCTCAGGGCTTACAACCTTGAGCGTTAAAGGCAGTCCCACAAGTCAGTGGCGGTATCCCAACAGCGTCTGTTCCACATGTTAGTGGCGCCTGATAAAGTATACCTCAGGGCTTACAACCTTGAGCGTTTAAGGCAGTCCCACAAGTCAGTGGCGGTACCCCGACAGTGTCTATTCCACATGTTAGTGGCGGCTGATAAAATATACCTCAGGGCTTACAACCTTGAGCGTTAAAGGCAGTCCCACAAGTCAGTGGCGGTACCCCAACAGCGTCTGTTCCACATATTAGTGGCGGCTGATAAAATATACCTCAGGGCTTACAACCTTGAGCGTTTAAGGCAGTCCCACAAGTCAGTGGCGGTACTCCGACAGTGTCTATTCCACATGTTAGTGGCGGCTGATAAAATATACCTCAGGGCTTACAACCTTGAGCGTTAAAGGCAGTCCCACAAGTCAGTGGCGGTACCCCAACAGCGTCTGTTCCACATGTTAGTGGCGGCTGATAAAATATACCTCAGGGCTTACAACCTTGAGCGTTTAAGGCAGTCCCACAAGTCATTGGCGATACCCCGAAAGTGTCTATTCCACATGTTAGTGGCGGCTGATAAAATATACCTCAGGGCTTACACCCTTGAGCGTTTAAGGCAGTCCCACAAGTCAGTGGCGGTACCCCGACAGTGTCTACTCCACATGTTAGTGGCGGCTGATAAAATATACCTCAGGGCTTACAACCTTGAGCGTTTAAGGCAGTCCCACAAGTCAAAAGTGGCGGCTGATAAAATATACCTCAGGGCCTACAACCTTGAGCGTTTAAGGCAGTCCCACAAGTCAGTGGCGGTACCCCAACAGCGTCTTTTCCACATGTTAGTGGCGGCTGATAAAATATACCTCAGGGCTTACAACCTTTAGCGTTTAAGGCAGTCCCACAAGTCAAAAGTGGCGGCTGATAAAATATACCTCAGGGCTTACACCCTTGAGCGTTTAAGGCAGTCCCACATGTCAGTGGCGGTACCCCGACAGTGTCAACTCCACATGTTAGTGGCGGCTGATAAAATATACCTCAGGGCTTACAACCTGAGCGTTTAAGGCAGTCCCACAAGTCAGTGGCGGTACCCCAACAGCGTCTGTTCCACATGTTAGTGGCGGCTGATAAAATATACCTCAGGGCTTACAAACTTGAGCGTTAAAGGCAGTCCCACAAGTCAGTGGCGTTATCCCAACAGCGTCTGTTCCACATGTTAGTGGCGCCTGATAAAGTATACCTCAGGGCTTACAACCTTGAGCGTTTAAGGCAGTCCCACAAGTCAGTGGCGGTACCCCGACAGTGTCTATTCCATATGTTAGTGGCGGCTGATAAAATATACCTCAGGGCTTACAACCTTGAGCGTTAAAGGCAGTCCCACAAGTCAGTGGCGGTACCCCAACAGCGTCTGTTCCACATATTAGTGGCGGCTGATAAAATATACCTCAGGGCTTACAACCTTGAGCGTTTAAGGCAGTCCCACAAGTCAGTGGCGGTACTCCGACAGTGTCTATTCCACATGTTAGTGACGGCTGATAAAATATACCTCAGGGCTTACAACCTTGAGCGTTAAAGGCAGTCCCACAAGTCAGTGGCGGTACCCCAACAGCGTCTGTTCCACATATTAGTGGCGGCTGATAAAATATACCTCAGGGCTTACAACCTTTAGCGTTTAAGGCAGTCCCACAAGTCAGTGGCGATACCCCGAAAGTGTCTATTCCACATGTTAGTGGCGGCTGATAAAATATACCTCAGGGCTTACACCCTTGAGCGTTAAAGGCAGTCCCACAAGTCAGTGGCGGTACCCCAACAGCGTCTGTTCCACATATTAGTGGCGGCTGATAAAATATACCTCAGGGCTTACAACCTTGAGCGTTTAAGGCAGTCCCACAAGTCAGTGGCGGTACCCCAACAGCGTCTGTTCCACATGTTAGTGGCGGCTGATAAAATATACCTCAGGGCTTACACCCTTGAGCGTTTAAGGCAGTCCCACAAGTCAGTGGCGGTACCCCAACAGCGTCTGTTCCACATATTAGTGGCGGCTGATAAAATATACCTCAGGGCTTACAACCTTGAGCGTTTAAGGCAGTCCCACAAGTCAGTGGCGGTACCCCGACAGTGTCTATTCCACATGTTAGTGACGGCTGATAAAATATACCTCAGGGCTTACAACCTTGAGCGTTAAAGGCAGTCCCACAAGTCAGTGGCAGTACCCCAACAGCGTCTGTTCCACATATTAGTGGCGGCTGATAAAATATACCTCAGAGCTTACAACCTTGAGCGTTTAAGGCAGTCCCACAAGTCAGTGGCGGTACCCCGACAGTGTCTATTCCACATGTTAGTGGCGGCTGATAAAATGTACCTCAGGGCTTACAACCTTGAGCGTTTAAGGCAGTCCCACAAGTCAGTGGCGGTACCCCAACAGCGTCTGTTCCACATATTAGTGGCGGCTGATAAAATATACCTCAGGGCTTACAACCTTGAGCGTTTAAGGCAGTCCCACAAGTCAGTGGCGGTACCCCGACAGTGTCTATTCCACATGTTAGTGGCGGCTGATAAAATATACCTCAGGGCTTACACCCTTGAGCGTTAAAGGCAGTCCCACAAGTCAGTGGCGGTACCCCGACAGTGTCTACTCCACATGTTAGTGGCGGCTGATAAAATATACCTCAGGGCTTACAACCTTGAGCGTTTAAGGCAGTCCCACAAGTCAAAAGTGGCGGCTGATAAAATATACCTCAGGGCCTACAACCTTGAGCGTTTAAGGCAGTCCCACAAGTCAGTGGCGGTACCCCAACAGCGTCTGTTCCACATGTTAGTGGCGGCTGATAAAATATACCTCAGGGCTTACAACCTTGAGCATTTAAGGCAGTCCCACAAGTCAGTGGCGATACCCCGAAAGTGTCTATTCCACATGTTAGTGGCGGCTGATAAAATATACCTCAGGGCTTACACCCTTGAGCGTTTAAGGCAGTCCCACATGTCAGTGGCGGTACCCCGACAGTGTCTACTCCACATGTTAGTGGCGGCTGATAAAATATACCTCAGGGCTTACAACCTTGAGCGTTTAAGGCAGTCCCACAAGTCAGTGGCGGTACCCCGACAGTGTCTATTCCACATGTTAGTGGCGGCTGATAAAATATACCTCAGGGCTTACAACCTTGAGCGTTAAAGGCAGTCCCACAAGTCAGTGGCGGTACCCCAACAGCGTCTGTTCCACATATTAGTGGCGGCTGATAAAATATACCTCAGGGCTTACAACCTTGAGCGTTTAAGGCAGTCCCACAAGTCAGTGGCGGTACTCCGACAGTGTCTATTCCACATGTTAGTGACGGCTGATAAAATATACCTCAGGGCTTACAACCTTGAGCGTTAAAGGCAGTCCCACAAGTCAGTGGCAGTACCCCAACAGCGTCTGTTCCACATATTAGTGGCGGCTGATAAAATATACCTCAGAGCTTACAACCTTGAGCGTTTAAGGCAGTCCCACAAGTCAGTGGCGGTACCCCGACAGTGTCTATTCCACATGTTAGTGGCGGCTGATAAAATGTACCTCAGGGCATACAACCTTGAGCGTTAAAGGCAGTCCCACAAGTCAGTGGCGGTACCCCAACAGCGTCTGTTCCACATATTAGTGGCGGCTGATAAAATATACCTCAGGGCTTACAACCTTGAGCGTTTAAGGCAGTCCCACAAGTCAGTGGCGGTACCCCGACAGTGTCTATTCCACATGTTAGTGGCGGCTGATAAAATATACCTCAGGGCTTACAACCTTGAGCGTTAAAGGCAGTCCCACAAGTCAGTGGCGGTACCCCAACAGCGTCTGTTCCACATATTAGTGGCGGCTGATAAAATATACCTCAGGGCTTACAACCTTGAGCGTTTAAGGCAGTCCCACAAGTCAGTGGCGGTACCCCGACAGTGTCTATTCCACATGTTAGTGGCGGCTGATAAAATATACCTCAGGGCTTACAACCTTGAGCGTTAAAGGTAGTCCCACAAGTCAGTGGCAGTACCCCAACAGCGTCTGTTCCACATATTAGTGGCGGCTGATAAAATATACCTCAGGGCTTACAACCTTGAGCGTTAAAGGCAGTCCCACAAGTCAGTGGCGGTACCCCAACAGCGTCTGTTCCACATATTAGTGGCGGCTGATAAAATATACCTCAGGGCTTACAACCTTTAGCGTTTAAGGCAGTCCCACAAGTCAGTGGCGATACCCCGAAAGTGTCTATTCCACATGTTAGTGGCGGCTGATAAAATATACCTCAGGGCTTACACCCTTGAGCGTTAAAGGCAGTCCCACAAGTCAGTGGCGGTACCCCAACAGCGTCTGTTCCACATATTAGTGGCGGCTGATAAAATATACCTCAGGGCTTACAACCTTGAGCGTTTAAGGCAGTCCCACAAGTCAGTGGCGGTACCCCAACAGCGTCTGTTCCACATGTTAGTGGCGGCTGATAAAATATACCTCAGGGCTTACACCCTTGAGCGTTTAAGGCAGTCCCACAAGTCAGTGGCGGTACCCCAACAGCGTCTGTTCCACATATTAGTGGCGGCTGATAAAATATACCTCAGGGCTTACAACCTTGAGCGTTTAAGGCAGTCCCACAAGTCAGTGGCGGTACCCCGACAGTGTCTATTCCACATGTTAGTGACGGCTGATAAAATATACCTCAGGGCTTACAACCTTGAGCGTTAAAGGCAGTCCCACAAGTCAGTGGCAGTACCCCAACAGCGTCTGTTCCACATATTAGTGGCGGCTGATAAAATATACCTCAGAGCTTACAACCTTGAGCGTTTAAGGCAGTCCCACAAGTCAGTGGCGGTACCCCGACAGTGTCTATTCCACATGTTAGTGGCGGCTGATAAAATGTACCTCAGGGCTTACAACCTTGAGCGTTTAAGGCAGTCCCACAAGTCAGTGGCGGTACCCCAACAGCGTCTGTTCCACATATTAGTGGCGGCTGATAAAATATACCTCAGGGCTTACAACCTTGAGCGTTTAAGGCAGTCCCACAAGTCAGTGGCGGTACCCCGACAGTGTCTATTCCACATGTTAGTGGCGGCTGATAAAATATACCTCAGGGCTTACACCCTTGAGCGTTAAAGGCAGTCCCACAAGTCAGTGGCGGTACCCCAACAGCGTCTGTTCCACATGTTAGTGGCGGCTGATAAAATATACCTCAGGGCTTACAACCTTGAGCGTTTAAGGCAGTCCCACAAGTCATTGGCGATACCCCGAAAGTGTCTATTCCACATGTTAGTGGCGGCTGATAAAATATACCTCAGGGCTTACACCCTTGAGCGTTTAAGCCAGTCCCACAAGTCAGTGGCGGTACCCCGACAGTGTCTACTCCACATGTTAGTGGCGGCTGATAAAATATACCTCAGGGCTTACAACCTTGAGCGTTTAAGGCAGTCCCACAAGTCAAAAGTGGCGGCTGATAAAATATACCTCAGGGCCTACAACCTTGAGCGTTTAAGGCAGTCCCACAAGTCAGTGGCGGTACCCCAACAGCGTCTGTTCCACATGTTAGTGGCGGCTGATAAAATATACCTCAGGGCTTACAACCTTGAGCATTTAAGGCAGTCCCACAAGTCAGTGGCGATACCCCGAAAGTGTCTATTCCACATGTTAGTGGCGGCTGATAAAATATACCTCAGGGCTTACACCCTTGAGCGTTTAAGGCAGTCCCACATGTCAGTGGCGGTACCCCGACAGTGTCTACTCCACATGTTAGTGGCGGCTGATAAAATATACCTCAGGGCTTACAACCTTGAGCGTTTAAGGCAGTCCCACAAGTCAGTGGCGGTACCCCAACAGCGTCTGTTCCACATGTTAGTGGCGGCTGATAAAATATACCTCAGGGCTTACAACCTTGAGCGTTAAAGGCAGTCCCACAAGTCAGTGGCGGTATCCCAACAGCGTCTGTTCCACATGTTAGTGGCGCCTGATAAAGTATACCTCAGGGCTTACAACCTTGAGCGTTTAAGGCAGTCCCACAAGTCAGTGGCGGTACCCCGACAGTGTCTATTCCACATGTTAGTGGCGGCTGATAAAATATACCTCAGGGCTTACAACCTTGAGCGTTAAAGGCAGTCCCACAAGTCAGTGGCGGTACCCCAACAGCGTCTGTTCCACATATTAGTGGCGGCTGATAAAATATACCTCAGGGCTTACAACCTTGAGCGTTTAAGGCAGTCCCACAAGTCAGTGGCGGTACTCCGACAGTGTCTATTCCACATGTTAGTGACGGCTGATAAAATATACCTCAGGGCTTACAACCTTGAGCGTTAAAGGCAGTCCCACAAGTCAGTGGCAGTACCCCAACAGCGTCTGTTCCACATATTAGTGGCGGCTGATAAAATATACCTCAGAGCTTACAACCTTGAGCGTTTAAGGCAGTCCCACAAGTCAGTGGCGGTACCCCGACAGTGTCTATTCCACATGTTAGTGGCGGCTGATAAAATGTACCTCAGGGCTTACAACCTTGAGCGTTAAAGGCAGTCCCACAAGTCAGTGGCGGTACCCCAACAGCGTCTGTTCCACATATTAGTGGCGGCTGATAAAATATACCTCAGGGCTTACAACCTTGAGCGTTAAAGGCAGTCCCACAAGTCAGTGGCGGTACCCCGACAGTGTCTATTCCACATGTTAGTGGCGGCTGATAAAATATACCTCAGGGCTTACAACCTTGAGCGTTAAAGGCAGTCCCACAAGTCAGTGGCGGTACCCCAACAGCCTCTGTTCCACATATTAGTGGCGGCTGATAAAATATACCTCAGGGCTTACAACCTTGAGCGTTTAAGGCAGTCCCACAAGTCAGTGGCGGTACCCCGACAGTGTCTATTCCACATGTTAGTGGCGGCTGATAAAATATACCTCAGGGCTTACAACCTTGAGCGTTAAAGGTAGTCCCACAAGTCAGTGGCAGTACCCCAACAGCGTCTGTTCCACATATTAGTGGCGGCTGATAAAATATACCTCAGGGCTTACAACCTTGAGCGTTAAAGGCAGTCCCACAAGTCAGTGGCGGTACCCCAACAGCGTCTGTTCCACATATTAGTGGCGGCTGATAAAATATACCTCAGGGCTTACAACCTTGAGCGTTTAAGGCAGTCCCACAAGTCAGTGGCGATACCCCGAAAGTGTCTATTCCACATGTTAGTGGCGGCTGATAAAATATACCTCAGGGCTTACAACCTTGAGCGTTTAAGGCAGTCCCACAAGTCAAAAGTGGCGGCTGATAAAATATACCTCAGGGCCTACAACCTTGAGCGTTTAATGCAGTCCCACAAGTCAGTGGCGGTACCCCAACAGCGTCTGTTCCACATGTTAGTGGCGGCTGATAAAATATACCTCAGGGCTTACAACCTTGAGCATTTAAGGCAGTCCCACAAGTCAGTGGCGATACCCCGAAAGTGTCTATTCCACATGTTAGTGGCGGCTGATAAAATATACCTCAGGGCTTACACCCTTGAGCGTTTAAGGCAGTCCCACATGTCAGTGGCGGTACCCCGACAGTGTCTACTCCACATGTTAGTGGCGGCTGATAAAATATACCTCAGGGCTTACAACCTTGAGCGTTTAAGGCAGTCCCACAAGTCAGTGGCGGTACCCCAACAGCGTCTGTTCCACATGTTAGTGGCGGCTGATAAAATATACCTCAGGGCTTACAACCTTGAGCGTTAAAGGCAGTCCCACAAGTCAGTGGCGGTACCCCAACAGCGTCTGTTCCACATATTAGTGGCGGCTGATAAAATATACCTCAGGGCTTACAACCTTGAGCGTTAAAGGCAGTCCCACAAGTCAGTGGCGGTACCCCGACAGTGTCTATTCCACATGTTAGTGGCGGCTGATAAAATATACCTCAGGGCTTACAACCTTGAGCGTTAAAGGCAGTCCCACAAGTCAGTGGCGGTACCCCAACAGCGTCTGTTCCACATATTAGTGGCGGCTGATAAAATATACCTCAGGGCTTACAACCTTGAGCGTTTAAGGCAGTCCCACAAGTCAGTGGCGGTACCCCGACAGTGTCTATTCCACATGTTAGTGGCGGCTGATAAAATATACCTCAGGGCTTACAACCTTGAGCGTTAAAGGTAGTCCCACAAGTCAGTGGCAGTACCCCAACAGCGTCTGTTCCACATATTAGTGGCGGCTGATAAAATATACCTCAGGGCTTACAACCTTGAGCGTTAAAGGCAGTCCCACAAGTCAGTGGCGGTACCCCAACAGCGTCTGTTCCACATATTAGTGGCGGCTGATAAAATATACCTCAGGGCTTACAACCTTGAGCGTTTAAGGCAGTCCCACAAGTCAGTGGCGATACCCCGAAAGTGTCTATTCCACATGTTAGTGGCGGCTGATAAAATATACCTCAGGGCTTACAACCTTGAGCGTTTAAGGCAGTCCCACAAGTCAAAAGTGGCGGCTGATAAAATATACCTCAGGGCCTACAACCTTGAGCGTTTAAGGCAGTCCCACAAGTCAGTGGCGGTACCCCAACAGCGTCTGTTCCACATGTTAGTGGCGGCTGATAAAATATACCTCAGGGCTTACAACCTTGAGCATTTAAGGCAGTCCCACAAGTCAGTGGCGATACCCCGAAAGTGTCTATTCCACATGTTAGTGGCGGCTGATAAAATATACCTCAGGGCTTACACCCTTGAGCGTTTAAGGCAGTCCCACATGTCAGTGGCGGTACCCCGACAGTGTCTACTCCACATGTTAGTGGCGGCTGATAAAATATACCTCAGGGCTTACAACCTTGAGCGTTTAAGGCAGTCCCACAAGTCAGTGGCGGTACCCCAACAGCGTCTGTTCCACATGTTAGTGGCGGCTGATAAAATATACCTCAGGGCTTACAACCTTGAGCGTTAAAGGCAGTCCCACAAGTCAGTGGCGGTATCCCAACAGCGTCTGTTCCACATGTTAGTGGCGCCTGATAAAGTATACCTCAGGGCTTACAACCTTGAGCGTTTAAGGCAGTCCCACAAGTCAGTGGCGGTACATCAACAGCGTCTGTTCCACATATTAGTGGCGGCTGATAAAATATACCTCAGGGCTTACAACCTTGAGCGTTTAAGGCAGTCCCACAAGTCAGTGGCGGTACCCCGACAGTGTCTATTCCACATGTTAGTGGCGGCTGATAAAATATACCTCAGGGCTTACAACCTTGAGCGTTAAAGGTAGTCCCACAAGTCAGTGGCAGTACCCCAACAGCGTCTGTTCCACATATTAGTGGCGGCTGATAAAATATACCTCAGGGCTTACAACCTTGAGCGTTAAAGGCAGTCCCACAAGTCAGTGGCGGTACCCCAACAGCGTCTGTTCCACATATTAGTGGCGGCTGATAAAATATACCTCAGGGCTTACAACCTTGAGCGTTTAAGGCAGTCCCACAAGTCAGTGGCGATACCCCGAAAGTGTCTATTCCACATGTTAGTGGCGGCTGATAAAATATACCTCAGGGCTTACAACCTTGAGCGTTTAAGGCAGTCCCACAAGTCAAAAGTGGCGGCTGATAAAATATACCTCAGGGCCTACAACCTTGAGCGTTTAAGGCAGTCCCACAAGTCAGTGGCGGTACCCCAACAGCGTCTGTTCCACATGTTAGTGGCGGCTGATAAAATATACCTCAGGGCTTACAACCTTGGGCATTTAAGGCAGTCCCACAAGTCAGTGGCGATACCCCGAAAGTGTCTATTCCACATGTTAGTGGCGGCTGATAAAATATACCTCAGGGCTTACACCCTTGAGCGTTTAAGGCAGTCCCACATGTCAGTGACGGTACCCCGACAGTGTCTACTCCACATGTTAGTGGCGGCTGATAAAATATACCTCAGGGCTTACAACCTTGAGCGTTTAAGGCAGTCCCACAAGTCAGTGGCGGTACCCCAACAGCGTCTGTTCCACATGTTAGTGGCGGCTGATAAAATATACCTCAGGGCTTACAACCTTGAGCGTTAAAGGCAGTCCCACAAGTCAGTGGCGGTATCCCAACAGCGTCTGTTCCACATGTTAGTGGCGCCTGATAAAGTATACCTCAGGGCTTACAACCTTGAGCGTTTAAGGCAGTCCCACAAGTCAGTGGCGGTACCCCGACAGTGTCTATTCCACATGTTAGTGGCGGCTGATAAAATATACCTCAGGGCTTACAACCTTGAGCGTTAAAGGCAGTCCCACAAGTCAGTGGCGGTACCCCAACAGCGTCTGTTCCACATATTAGTGGCGGCTGATAAAATATACCTCAGGGCTTACAACCTTGAGCGTTTAAGGCAGTCCCACAAGTCAGTGGCGGTACTCCGACAGTGTCTATTCCACATGTTAGTGACGGCTGATAAAATATACCTCAGGGCTTACAACCTTGAGCGTTAAAGGCAGTCCCACAAGTCAGTGGCAGTACCCCAACAGCGTCTGTTCCACATATTAGTGGCGGCTGATAAAATATACCTCAGAGCTTACAACCTTGAGCGTTTAAGGCAGTCCCACAAGTCAGTGGCGGTACCCCGACAGTGTCTATTCCACATGTTAGTGGCGGCTGATAAAATGTACCTCAGGGCTTACAACCTTGAGCGTTAAAGGCAGTCCCACAAGTCAGTGGCGGTACCCCAACAGCGTCTGTTCCACATATTAGTGGCGGCTGATAAAATATACCTCAGGGCTTACAACCTTGAGCGTTAAAGGCAGTCCCACAAGTCAGTGGCGGTACCCCGACAGTGTCTATTCCACATGTTAGTGGCGGCTGATAAAATATACCTCAGGGCTTACAACCTTGAGCGTTAAAGGCAGTCCCACAAGTCAGTGGCGGTACCCCAACAGCGTCTGTTCCACATATTAGTGGCGGCTGATAAAATATACCTCAGGGCTTACAACCTTGAGCGTTTAAGGCAGTCCCACAAGTCAGTGGCGGTACCCCGACAGTGTCTATTCCACATGTTAGTGGCGGCTGATAAAATATACCTCAGGGCTTACAACCTTGAGCGTTAAAGGTAGTCCCACAAGTCAGTGGCAGTACCCCAACAGCGTCTGTTCCACATATTAGTGGCGGCTGATAAAATATACCTCAGGGCTTACAACCTTGAGCGTTAAAGGCAGTCCCACAAGTCAGTGGCGGTACCCCAACAGCGTCTGTTCCACATATTAGTGGCGGCTGATAAAATATACCTCAGGGCTTACAACCTTGAGCGTTTAAGGCAGTCCCACAAGTCAGTGGCGATACCCCGAAAGTGTCTATTCCACATGTTAGTGGCGGCTGATAAAATATACCTCAGGGCTTACACCCTTGAGCGTTAAAGGCAGTCCCACAGGTCAGTGGCGGTACCCCAACAGCGTCTGTTCCACATATTAGTGGCGGCTGATAAAATATACCTCAGGGCTTACACCCTTGAGCGTTTAAGGCAGTCCCACAAGTCAGTGGCGGTACCCCAACAGCGTCTGTTCCACATATTAGTGGCGGCTGATAAAATATACCTCAGGGCTTACAACCTTGAGCGTTTAAGGCATTTCCACAAGTCAGTGGCGGTACCCCGACAGTGTCTATTCCACATGTTAGTGACGGCTGATAAAATATACCTCAGGGCTTACAACCTTGAGCGTTTAAGGCAGTCCCACAAGTCATTGGCGATACCCCGAAAGTGTCTATTCCACATGTTAGTGGCGGCTGATAAAATATACCTCAGGGCTTACACCCTTGAGCGTTTAAGGCAGTCCCACAAGTCAGTGGCGGTACCCCAACAGCGTCTGTTCCACATATTAGTGGCGGCTGATAAAATATACCTCAGGGCTTACAACCTTGAGCGTTTAAGGCATTCCCACAAGTCAGTGGCGGTACCCCGACAGTGTCTATTCCACATGTTAGTGACGGCTGATAAAATATACCTCAGGGCTTGCAACCTTGAGCGTTAAAGGCAGTCCCACAAGTCAGTGGCAGTACCCCAACAGCGTCTGTTCCACATATTAGTGGCGGCTGATAAAATATACCTCAGAGCTTACAACCTTGAGCGTTTAAGGCAGTCCCACAAGTCAGTGGCGGTACCCCGACAGTGTCTATTCCACATGTTAGTGGCGGCTGATAAAATGTACCTCAGGGCTTACAACCTTGAGCGTTAAAGGCAGTCCCACAAGTCAGTGGCGTTATCCCAACAGCGTCTGTTCCACATGTTAGTGGCGCCTGATAAAGTATACCTCAGGGCTTACAACCTTGAGCGTTTAAGGCAGTCCCACAAGTCAGTGGCGGTACCCCGACAGTGTCTATTCCATATGTTAGTGGCGGCTGATAAAATATACCTCAGGGCTTACAACCTTGAGCGTTAAAGGCAGTCCCACAAGTCAGTGGCGGTACCCCAACAGCGTCTGTTCCACATATTAGTGGCGGCTGATAAAATATACCTCAGGGCTTACAACCTTGAGCGTTTAAGGCAGTCCCACAAGTCAGTGGCGGTACTCCGACAGTGTCTATTCCACATGTTAGTGACGGCTGATAAAATATACCTCAGGGCTTACAACCTTGAGCGTTAAAGGCAGTCCCACAAGTCAGTGGCGGTACCCCAACAGCGTCTGTTCCACATATTAGTGGCGGCTGATAAAATATACCTCAGGGCTTACAACCTTTAGCGTTTAAGGCAGTCCCACAAGTCAGTGGCGATACCCCGAAAGTGTCTATTCCACATGTTAGTGGCGGCTGATAAAATATACCTCAGGGCTTACACCCTTGAGCGTTAAAGGCAGTCCCACAAGTCAGTGGCGGTACCCCAACAGCGTCTGTTCCACATATTAGTGGCGGCTGATAAAATATACCTCAGGGCTTACAACCTTGAGCGTTTAAGGCAGTCCCACAAGTCAGTGGCGGTACCCCAACAGCGTCTGTTCCACATGTTAGTGGCGGCTGATAAAATATACCTCAGGGCTTACACCCTTGAGCGTTTAAGGCAGTCCCACAAGTCAGTGGCGGTACCCCAACAGCGTCTGTTCCACATATTAGTGGCGGCTGATAAAATATACCTCAGGGCTTACAACCTTGAGCGTTTAAGGCAGTCCCACAAGTCAGTGGCGGTACCCCGACAGTGTCTATTCCACATGTTAGTGACGGCTGATAAAATATACCTCAGGGCTTACAACCTTGAGCGTTAAAGGCAGTCCCACAAGTCAGTGGCAGTACCCCAACAGCGTCTGTTCCACATATTAGTGGCGGCTGATAAAATATACCTCAGAGATTACAACCTTGAGCGTTTAAGGCAGTCCCACAAGTCAGTGGCGGTACCCCGACAGTGTCTATTCCACATGTTAGTGGCGGCTGATAAAATGTACCTCAGGGCTTACAACCTTGAGCGTTTAAGGCAGTCCCACAAGTCAGTGGCGGTACCCCAACAGCGTCTGTTCCACATATTAGTGGCGGCTGATAAAATATACCTCAGGGCTTACAACCTTGAGCGTTTAAGGCAGTCCCACAAGTCAGTGGCGGTACCCCGACAGTGTCTATTCCACATGTTAGTGGCGGCTGATAAAATATACCTCAGGGCTTACACCCTTGAGCGTTAAAGGCAGTCCCACAAGTCAGTGGCGGTACCCCGACAGTGTCTACTCCACATGTTAGTGGCGGCTGATAAAATATACCTCAGGGCTTACAACCTTGAGCGTTTAAGGCAGTCCCACAAGTCAAAAGTGGCGGCTGATAAAATATACCTCAGGGCCTACAACCTTGAGCGTTTAAGGCAGTCCCACAAGTCAGTGGCGGTACCCCAACAGCGTCTGTTCCACATGTTAGTGGCGGCTGATAAAATATACCTCAGGGCTTACAACCTTGAGCATTTAAGGCAGTCCCACAAGTCAGTGGCGATACCCCGAAAGTGTCTATTCCACATGTTAGTGGCGGCTGATAAAATATACCTCAGGGCTTACACCCTTGAGCGTTTAAGGCAGTCCCACATGTCAGTGGCGGTACCCCGACAGTGTCTACTCCACATGTTAGTGGCGGCTGATAAAATATACCTCAGGGCTTACAACCTTGAGCGTTTAAGGCAGTCCCACAAGTCAGTGGCGGTACCCCGACAGTGTCTATTCCACATGTTAGTGGCGGCTGATAAAATATACCTCAGGGCTTACAACCTTGAGCGTTAAAGGCAGTCCCACAAGTCAGTGGCGGTACCCCAACAGCGTCTGTTCCACATATTAGTGGCGGCTGATAAAATATACCTCAGGGCTTACAACCTTGAGCGTTTAAGGCAGTCCCACAAGTCAGTGGCGGTACTCCGACAGTGTCTATTCCACATGTTAGTGACGGCTGATAAAATATACCTCAGGGCTTACAACCTTGAGCGTTAAAGGCAGTCCCACAAGTCAGTGGCAGTACCCCAACAGCGTCTGTTCCACATATTAGTGGCGGCTGATAAAATATACCTCAGAGCTTACAACCTTGAGCGTTTAAGGCAGTCCCACAAGTCAGTGGCGGTACCCCGACAGTGTCTATTCCACATGTTAGTGGCGGCTGATAAAATGTACCTCAGGGCATACAACCTTGAGCGTTAAAGGCAGTCCCACAAGTCAGTGGCGGTACCCCAACAGCGTCTGTTCCACATATTAGTGGCGGCTGATAAAATATACCTCAGGGCTTACAACCTTGAGCGTTTAAGGCAGTCCCACAAGTCAGTGGCGGTACCCCGACAGTGTCTATTCCACATGTTAGTGGCGGCTGATAAAATATACCTCAGGGCTTACAACCTTGAGCGTTAAAGGCAGTCCCACAAGTCAGTGGCGGTACCCCAACAGCGTCTGTTCCACATACTAGTGGCGGCTGATAAAATATACCTCAGGGCTTACAACCTTGAGCGTTTAAGGCAGTCCCACAAGTCAGTGGCGGTACCCCGACAGTGTCTATTCCACATGTTAGTGGCGGCTGATAAAATATACCTCAGGGCTTACAACCTTGAGCGTTAAAGGTAGTCCCACAAGTCAGTGGCAGTACCCCAACAGCGTCTGTTCCACATATTAGTGGCGGCTGATAAAATATACCTCAGGGCTTACAACCTTGAGCGTTAAAGGCAGTCCCACAAGTCAGTGGCGGTACCCCAACAGCGTCTGTTCCACATATTAGTGGCGGCTGATAAAATATACCTCAGGGCTTACAACCTTTAGCGTTTAAGGCAGTCCCACAAGTCAGTGGCGATACCCCGAAAGTGTCTATTCCACATGTTAGTGGCGGCTGATAAAATATACCTCAGGGCTTACACCCTTGAGCGTTAAAGGCAGTCCCACAAGTCAGTGGCGGTACCCCAACAGCGTCTGTTCCACATATTAGTGGCGGCTGATAAAATATACCTCAGGGCTTACAACCTTGAGCGTTTAAGGCAGTCCCACAAGTCAGTGGCGGTACCCCAACAGCGTCTGTTCCACATGTTAGTGGCGGCTGATAAAATATACCTCAGGGCTTACACCCTTGAGCGTTTAAGGCAGTCCCACAAGTCAGTGGCGGTACCCCAACAGCGTCTGTTCCACATATTAGTGGCGGCTGATAAAATATACCTCAGGGCTTACAACCTTGAGCGTTTAAGGCAGTCCCACAAGTCAGTGGCGGTACCCCAACAGCGTCTGTTCCACATATTAGTGGCGGCTGATAAAATATACCTCAGGGCTTACAACCTTGAGCGTTTAAGGCAGTCCCACAAGTCAGTGGCGGTACCCCGACAGTGTCTATTCCACATGTTAGTGGCGGCTGATAAAATATACCTCAGGGCTTACACCCTTGAGCGTTAAAGGCAGTCCCACAAGTCAGTGGCGGTACCCCAACAGCGTCTGTTCCACATGTTAGTGGCGGCTGATAAAATATACCTCAGGGCTTACAACCTTGAGCGTTTAAGGCAGTCCCACAAGTCATTGGCGATACCCCGAAAGTGTCTATTCCACATGTTAGTGGCGGCTGATAAAATATACCTCAGGGCTTACACCCTTGAGCGTTTAAGCCAGTCCCACAAGTCAGTGGCGGTACCCCGACAGTGTCTACTCCACATGTTAGTGGCCGCTGATAAAATATACCTCAGGGCTTACAACCTTGAGCGTTTAAGGCAGTCCCACAAGTCAAAAGTGGCGGCTGATAAAATATACCTCAGGGCCTACAACCTTGAGCGTTTAAGGCAGTCCCACAAGTCAGTGGCGGTACCCCAACAGCGTCTGTTCCACATGTTAGTGGCGGCTGATAAAATATACCTCAGGGCTTACAACCTTGAGCATTTAAGGCAGTCCCACAAGTCAGTGGCGATACCCCGAAAGTGTCTATTCCACATGTTAGTGGCGGCTGATAAAATATACCTCAGGGCTTACACCCTTGAGCGTTTAAGGCAGTCCCACATGTCAGTGGCGGTACCCCGACAGTGTCTACTCCACATGTTAGTGGCGGCTGATAAAATATACCTCAGGGCTTACAACCTTGAGCGTTTAAGGCAGTCCCACAAGTCAGTGGCGGTACCCCAACAGCGTCTGTTCCACATGTTAGTGGCGGCTGATAAAATATACCTCAGGGCTTACAACCTTGAGCGTTAAAGGCAGTCCCACAAGTCAGTGGCGGTATCCCAACAGCGTCTGTTCCACATGTTAGTGGCGCCTGATAAAGTATACCTCAGGGCTTACAACCTTGAGCGTTTAAGGCAGTCCCACAAGTCAGTGGCGGTACCCCGACAGTGTCTATTCCACATGTTAGTGGCGGCTGATAAAATATACCTCAGGGCTTACAACCTTGAGCGTTAAAGGCAGTCCCACAAGTCAGTGGCGGTACCCCAACAGCGTCTGTTCCACATATTAGTGGCGGCTGATAAAATATACCTCAGGGCTTACAACCTTGAGCGTTTAAGGCAGTCCCACAAGTCAGTGGCGGTACTCCGACAGTGTCTATTCCACATGTTAGTGACGGCTGATAAAATATACCTCAGGGCTTACAACCTTGAGCGTTAAAGGCAGTCCCACAAGTCAGTGGCAGTACCCCAACAGCGTCTGTTCCACATATTAGTGGCGGCTGATAAAATATACCTCAGAGCTTACAACCTTGAGCGTTTAAGGCAGTCCCACAAGTCAGTGGCGGTACCCCGACAGTGTCTATTCCACATGTTAGTGACGGCTGATAAAATGTACCTCAGGGCTTACAACCTTGAGCGTTAAAGGCAGTCCCACAAGTCAGTGGCGGTACCCCAACAGCGTCTGTTCCACATATTAGTGGCGGCTGATAAAATATACCTCAGGGCTTACAACCTTGAGCGTTAAAGGCAGTCCCACAAGTCAGTGGCGGTACCCCGACAGTGTCTATTCCACATGTTAGTGGCGGCTGATAAAATATACCTCAGGGCTTACAACCTTGAGCGTTAAAGGCAGTCCCACAAGTCAGTGGCGGTACCCCAACAGCCTCTGTTCCACATATTAGTGGCGGCTGATAAAATATACCTCAGGGCTTACAACCTTGAGCGTTTAAGGCAGTCCCACAAGTCAGTGGCGGTACCCCGACAGTGTCTATTCCACATGTTAGTGGCGGCTGATAAAATATACCTCAGGGCTTACAACCTTGAGCGTTAAAGGTAGTCCCACAAGTCAGTGGCAGTACCCCAACAGCGTCTGTTCCACATATTAGTGGCGGCTGATAAAATATACCTCAGGGCTTACAACCTTGAGCGTTAAAGGCAGTCCCACAAGTCAGTGGCGGTACCCCAACAGCGTCTGTTCCACATATTAGTGGCGGCTGATAAAATATACCTCAGGGCTTACAACCTTGAGCGTTTAAGGCAGTCCCACAAGTCAGTGGCGATACCCCGAAAGTGTCTATTCCACATGTTAGTGGCGGCTGATAAAATATACCTCAGGGCTTACAACCTTGAGCGTTTAAGGCAGTCCCACAAGTCAAAAGTGGCGGCTGATAAAATATACCTCAGGGCCTACAACCTTGAGCGTTTAATGCAGTCCCACAAGTCAGTGGCGGTACCCCAACAGCGTCTGTTCCACATGTTAGTGGCGGCTGATAAAATATACCTCAGGGCTTACAACCTTGAGCATTTAAGGCAGTCCCACAAGTCAGTGGCGATACCCCGAAAGTGTCTATTCCACATGTTAGTGGCGGCTGATAAAATATACCTCAGGGCTTACACCCTTGAGCGTTTAAGGCAGTCCCACATGTCAGTGGCGGTACCCCGACAGTGTCTACTCCACATGTTAGTGGCGGCTGATAAAATATACCTCAGGGCTTACAACCTTGAGCGTTTAAGGCAGTCCCACAAGTCAGTGGCGGTACCCCAACAGCGTCTGTTCCACATGTTAGTGGCGGCTGATAAAATATACCTCAGGGCTTACAACCTTGAGCGTTAAAGGCAGTCCCACAAGTCAGTGGCGGTACCCCAACAGCGTCTGTTCCACATATTAGTGGCGGCTGATAAAATATACCTCAGGGCTTACAACCTTGAGCGTTAAAGGCAGTCCCACAAGTCAGTGGCGGTACCCCGACAGTGTCTATTCCACATGTTAGTGGCGGCTGATAAAATATACCTCAGGGCTTACAACCTTGAGCGTTAAAGGCAGTCCCACAAGTCAGTGGCGGTACCCCAACAGCGTCTGTTCCACATATTAGTGGCGGCTGATAAAATATACCTCAGGGCTTACAACCTTGAGCGTTTAAGGCAGTCCCACAAGTCAGTGGCGGTACCCCGACAGTGTCTATTCCACATGTTAGTGGCGGCTGATAAAATATACCTCAGGGCTTACAACCTTGAGCGTTAAAGGTAGTCCCACAAGTCAGTGGCAGTACCCCAACAGCGTCTGTTCCACATATTAGTGGCGGCTGATAAAATATACCTCAGGGCTTACAACCTTGAGCGTTAAAGGCAGTCCCACAAGTCAGTGGCGGTACCCCAACAGCGTCTGTTCCACATATTAGTGGCGGCTGATAAAATATACCTCCGGGCTTACAACCTTGAGCGTTTAAGGCAGTCCCACAAGTCAGTGGCGATACCCCGAAAGTGTCTATTCCACATGTTAGTGGCGGCTGATAAAATATACCTCAGGGCTTACAACCTTGAGCGTTTAAGGCAGTCCCACAAGTCAAAAGTGGCGGCTGATAAAATATACCTCAGGGCCTACAACCTTGAGCGTTTAAGGCAGTCCCACAAGTCAGTGGCGGTACCCCAACAGCGTCTGTTCCACATGTTAGTGGCGGCTGATAAAATATACCTCAGGGCTTACAACCTTGAGCATTTAAGGCAGTCCCACAAGTCAGTGGCGATACCCCGAAAGTGTCTATTCCACATGTTAGTGGCGGCTGATAAAATATACCTCAGGGCTTACACCCTTGAGCGTTTAAGGCAGTCCCACATGTCAGTGGCGGTACCCCGACAGTGTCTACTCCACATGTTAGTGGCGGCTGATAAAATATACCTCAGGGCTTACAACCTTGAGCGTTTAAGGCAGTCCCACAAGTCAGTGGCGGTACCCCAACAGCGTCTGTTCCACATGTTAGTGGCGGCTGATAAAATATACCTCAGGGCTTACAACCTTGAGCGTTAAAGGCAGTCCCACAAGTCAGTGGCGGTATCCCAACAGCGTCTGTTCCACATGTTAGTGGCGCCTGATAAAGTATACCTCAGGGCTTACAACCTTGAGCGTTTAAGGCAGTCCCACAAGTCAGTGGCGGTACCCCAACAGCGTCTGTTCCACATATTAGTGGCGGCTGATAAAATATACCTCAGGGCTTACAACCTTGAGCGTTTAAGGCAGTCCCACAAGTCAGTGGCGGTACCCCGACAGTGTCTATTCCACATGTTAGTGGCGGCTGATAAAATATACCTCAGGGCTTACAACCTTGAGCGTTAAAGGTAGTCCCACAAGTCAGTGGCAGTACCCCAACAGCGTCTGTTCCACATATTAGTGGCGGCTGATAAAATATACCTCAGGGCTTACAACCTTGAGCGTTAAAGGCAGTCCCACAAGTCAGTGGCGGTACCCCAACAGCGTCTGTTCCACATATTAGTGGCGGCTGATAAAATATACCTCAGGGCTTACAACCTTGAGCGTTTAAGGCAGTCCCACAAGTCAGTGGCGATACCCCGAAAGTGTCTATTCCACATGTTAGTGGCGGCTGATAAAATATACCTCAGGGCTTACAACCTTGAGCGTTTAAGGCAGTCCCACAAGTCAAAAGTGGCGGCTGATAAAATATACCTCAGGGCCTACAACCTTGAGCGTTTAAGGCAGTCCCACAAGTCAGTGGCGGTACCCCAACAGCGTCTGTTCCACATGTTAGTGGCGGCTGATAAAATATACCTCAGGGCTTACAACCTTGAGCATTTAAGGCAGTCCCACAAGTCAGTGGCGATACCCCGAAAGTGTCTATTCCACATGTTAGTGGCGGCTGATAAAATATACCTCAGGGCTTACACCCTTGAGCGTTTAAGGCAGTCCCACATGTCAGTGGCGGTACCCCGACAGTGTCTACTCCACATGTTAGTGGCGGCTGATAAAATATACCTCAGGGCTTACAACCTTGAGCGTTTAAGGCAGTCCCACAAGTCAGTGGCGGTACCCCAACAGCGTCTGTTCCACATGTTAGTGGCGGCTGATAAAATATACCTCAGGGCTTACAACCTTGAGCGTTAAAGGCAGTCCCACAAGTCAGTGGCGGTATCCCAACAGCGTCTGTTCCACATGTTAGTGGCGCCTGATAAAGTATACCTCAGGGCTTACAACCTTGAGCGTTTAAGGCAGTCCCACAAGTCAGTGGCGGTACCCCGACAGTGTCTATTCCACATGTTAGTGGCGGCTGATAAAATATACCTCAGGGCTTACAACCTTGAGCGTTAAAGGCAGTCCCACAAGTCAGTGGCGGTACCCCAACAGCGTCTGTTCCACATATTAGTGGCGGCTGATAAAATATACCTCAGGGCTTACAACCTTGAGCGTTTAAGGCAGTCCCACAAGTCAGTGGCGGTACTCCGACAGTGTCTATTCCACATGTTAGTGACGGCTGATAAAATATACCTCAGGGCTTACAACCTTGAGCGTTAAAGGCAGTCCCACAAGTCAGTGGCAGTACCCCAACAGCGTCTGTTCCACATATTAGTGGCGGCTGATAAAATATACCTCAGAGCTTACAACCTTGAGCGTTTAAGGCAGTCCCACAAGTCAGTGGCGGTACCCCGACAGTGTCTATTCCACATGTTAGTGGCGGCTGATAAAATGTACCTCAGGGCTTACAACCTTGAGCGTTAAAGGCAGTCCCACAAGTCAGTGGCGGTACCCCAACAGCGTCTGTTCCACATATTAGTGGCGGCTGATAAAATATACCTCAGGGCTTACAACCTTGAGCGTTAAAGGCAGTCCCACAAGTCAGTGGCGGTACCCCGACAGTGTCTATTCCACATGTTAGTGGCGGCTGATAAAATATACCTCAGGGCTTACAACCTTGAGCGTTAAAGGCAGTCCCACAAGTCAGTGGCGGTACCCCAACAGCGTCTGTTCCACATATTAGTGGCGGCTGATAAAATATACCTCAGGGCTTACAACCTTGAGCGTTTAAGGCAGTCCCACAAGTCAGTGGCGGTACCCCGACAGTGTCTATTCCACATGTTAGTGGCGGCTGATAAAATATACCTCAGGGCTTACAACCTTGAGCGTTAAAGGTAGTCCCACAAGTCAGTGGCAGTACCCCAACAGCGTCTGTTCCACATATTAGTGGCGGCTGATAAAATATACCTCAGGGCTTACAACCTTGAGCGTTAAAGGCAGTCCCACAAGTCAGTGGCGGTACCCCAACAGCGTCTGTTCCACATATTAGTGGCGGCTGATAAAATATACCTCAGGGCTTACAACCTTGAGCGTTTAAGGCAGTCCCACAAGTCAGTGGCGATACCCCGAAAGTGTCTATTCCACATGTTAGTGGCGGCTGATAAAATATACCTCAGGGCTTACACCCTTGAGCGTTAAAGGCAGTCCCACAGGTCAGTGGCGGTACCCCAACAGCGTCTGTTCCACATATTAGTGGCGGCTGATAAAATATACCTCAGGGCTTACACCCTTGAGCGTTTAATGCAGTCCCACAAGTCAGTGGCGGTACCCCAACAGCGTCTGTTCCACATATTAGTGGCGGCTGATAAAATATACCTCAGGGCTTACAACCTTGAGCGTTTAAGGCATTTCCACAAGTCAGTGGCGGTACCCCGACAGTGTCTATTCCACATGTTAGTGACGGCTGATAAAATATACCTCAGGGCTTACAACCTTGAGCGTTTAAGGCAGTCCCACAAGTCATTGGCGATACCCCGAAAGTGTCTATTCCACATGTTAGTGGCGGCTGATAAAATATACCTCAGGGCTTACACCCTTGAGCGTTTAAGGCAGTCCCACAAGTCAGTGGCGGTACCCCAACAGCGTCTGTTCCACATATTAGTGGCGGCTGATAAAATATACCTCAGGGCTTACAACCTTGAGCGTTTAAGGCATTCCCACAAGTCAGTGGCGGTACCCCGACAGTGTCTATTCCACATGTTAGTGACGGCTGATAAAATATACCTCAGGGCTTGCAACCTTGAGCGTTAAAGGCAGTCCCACAAGTCAGTGGCAGTACCCCAACAGCGTCTGTTCCACATATTAGTGGCGGCTGATAAAATATATCTCAGAGCTTACAACCTTGAGCGTTTAAGGCAGTCCCACAAGTCAGTGGCGGTACCCCGACAGTGTCTATTCCACATGTTAGTGGCGGCTGATAAAATGTACCTCAGGGCTTACAACCTTGAGCGTTAAAGGCAGTCCCACAAGTCAGTGGCGGTACCCCAACAGCGTCTGTTCCACATATTAGTGGCGGCTGATAAAATATACCTCAGGGCTTACAACCTTGAGCGTTTAAGGCAGTCCCACAAGTCAGTGGCGGTACCCCGACAGTGTCTATTCCACATGTTAGTGGCGGCTGATAAAATATACCTCAGGGCTTACACCCTTGAGCGTTAAAGGCAGTCCCACAAGTCAGTGGCGGTACCCCAACAGCGTCTGTTCCACATGTTAGTGGCGGCTGATAAAATATACCTCAGGGCTTACAACCTTGAGCGTTTAAGGCAGTCCCACAAGTCATTGGCGATACCCCGAAAGTGTCTATTCCACATGTTAGTGGCGGCTGATAAAATATACCTCAGGGCTTACACCCTTGAGCGTTTAAGGCAGTCCCACAAGTCAGTGGCGGTACCCCGACAGTGTCTACTCCACATGTTAGTGGCGGCTGATAAAATATACCTCAGGGCCTACAACCTTGAGCGTTTAAGGCAGTCCCACAAGTCAGTGGCGGTACCCCAACAGCGTCTGTTCCACATGTTAGTGGCGGCTGATAAAATATACCTCAGGGCTTACAACCTTGAGCATTTAAGGCAGTCCCACAAGTCAGTGGCGATACCCCGAAAGTGTCTATTCCACATGTTAGTGGCGGCTGATAAAATATACCTCAGGGCTTACACCCTTGAGCGTTTAAGGCAGTCCCACATGTCAGTGGCGGTACCCCGACAGTGTCTACTCCACATGTTAGTGGCGGCTGATAAAATATACCTCAGGGCTTACAACCTTGAGCGTTTAAGGCAGTCCCACAAGTCAGTGGCGGTACCCCAACAGCGTCTGTTCCACATGTTAGTGGCGGCTGATAAAATATACCTCAGGGCTTACAACCTTGAGCGTTAAAGGCAGTCCCACAAGTCAGTGGCGGTATCCCAACAGCGTCTGTTCCACATGTTAGTGGCGCCTGATAAAGTATACCTCAGGGCTTACAACCTTGAGCGTTTAAGGCAGTCCCACAAGTCAGTGGCGGTACCCCGACAGTGTCTATTCCACATGTTAGTGGCGGCTGATAAAATATACCTCAGGGCTTACAACCTTGAGCGTTAAAGGCAGTCCCACAAGTCAGTGGCGGTACCCCAACAGCGTCTGTTCCACATATTAGTGGTTGCTGATAAAATATACCTCAGGGCTTACAACCTTGAGCGTTTAAGGCAGTCCCACAAGTCCGTGGCGGTACTCCGACAGTGTCTATTCCACATGTTAGTGACGGCTGATAAAATATACCTCAGGGCTTACAACCTTGAGCGTTAAAGGCAGTCCCACAAGTCAGTGGCGGTACCCCAACAGCGTCTGTTCCACATATTAGTGGCGGCTGATAAAATATACCTCAGAGCTTACAACCTTGAGCGTTTAAGGCAGTCCCACAAGTCAGTGGCGGTACCCCGACAGTGTCTATTCCACATGTTAGTGGCGGCTGATAAAATGTACCTCAGGGCTTACAACCTTGAGCGTTAAAGGCAGTCCCACAAGTCAGTGGCGGTACCCCAACAGCGTCTGTTCCACATATTAGTGGCGGCTGATAAAATATACCTCAGGGCTTACAACCTTGAGCGTTTAAGGCAGTCCCACAAGTCAGTGGCGGTACCCCGACAGTGTCTATTCCACATGTTAGTGGCGGCTGATAAAATATACCTCAGGGCTTACACCCTTGAGCGTTTAAGGCAGTCCCACAAGTCAGTGGCGGTACACCGACAGTGTCTACTCCACATGTTAGTGGCGGCTGATAAAATATACCTCAGGGCTTACAACCTTGAGCGTTTAAGGCAGTCCCACAAGTCAGTGGCGGTACCCCAACAGCGTCTGTTCCACATGTTAGTGGCGGCTGATAAAATATACCTCAGGGCTTACACCCTTGAGCGTTTAAGGCAGTCCCACAAGTCAGTGGCGGTACCCCGACAGTGTCTACTCCACATGTTAGTGGCGGCTGATAAAATATACCTCAGGGCTTACAACGTTGAGCGTTTAAGGCAGTCCCACAAGTCAGTGGCGGTACCCAAACAGCGTCTGTTCCACATGTTAGTGGCGGCTGATAAAATATACCTCAGGGCCTACAACCTTGAGCGTTAAGGCAGTCCCACAAGTCAGTGGCGGTACCCCAACAGAGTCTGTTCCACATGTTAGTGGCGGCTGATAAAATATACCTCAGGGCTTACAACCTTGAGCGTTTAAGGCAGTCCCACAAGTCCGTGGCGTTACTCCGACAGTGTCTATTCCACATGTTAGTGACGGCTGATAAAATATACCTCAGGGCTTACAACCTTGAGCGTTAAAGGCAGTCCCACAAGTCAGTGGCAGTACCCCAACAGCGTCTGTTCCACATATTAGTGGCGGCTGATAAAATATACCTCAGAGCTTACAACCTTGAGCGTTTAAGGCAGTCCCACAAGTCAGTGGCGGTACCCCGACAGTGTCTATTCCACATGTTAGTGGCGGCTGATAAAATGTACCTCAGGGCTTACAACCTTGAGCGTTAAAGGCAGTCCCACAAGTCGGTGGCGGTACCCCAACAGCGTCTGTTCCACATATTAGTGGCGGCTGATAAAATATACCTCAGGGCTTACAACCTTGAGCGTTTAAGGCAGTCCCACAAGTCAGTGGCGGTACCCCGACAGTGTCTATTCCACATGTTAGTGGCGGCTGATAAAATATACCTCAGGGCTTACAACCTTGAGCGTTAAAGGCAGTCCCACAAGTCAGTGGCGGTACCCCAACAGCGTCTGTTCCACATATTAGTGGCGGCTGATAAAATATACCTCAGGGCTTACAACCTTGAGCGTTTAAGGCAGTCCCACAAGTCAGTGGCGGTACCCCGACAGTGTCTATTCCACATGTTAGTGGCGGCTGATAAAATATACCTCAGGGCTTACAACCTTGAGCGTTAAAGGTAGTCCCACAAGTCAGTGGCAGTACCCCAACAGCGTCTGTTCCACATATTATTGGCGGCTGATAAAATATACCTCAGGGCTTACAACCTTGAGCGTTAAAGGCAGTCCCACAAGTCAGTGGCGGTACCCCAACAGCGTCTGTTCCACATATTAGTGGCGGCTGATAAAATATACCTCAGGGCTTACAACCTTGAGCGTTTAAGGCAGTCCCACAAGTCAGTGGCGATACCCCGAAAGTGTCTATTCCACATGTTAGTGGCGGCTGATAACATATACCTCAGGGCTTACACCCTTGAGCGTTAAAGGCAGTCCCACAAGTCAGTGGCGGTACCCCAACAGCGTCTGTTCCACATATTAGTGGCGGCTGATAAAATATACCTCAGGGCTTACAACCTTGAGCGTTTAAGGCAGTCCCACAAGTCATTGGCGATACCCCGAAAGTGTCTATTCCACATGTTAGTGGCGGCTGATAAAATATACCTCAGGGCTTACACCCTTGAGCGTTTAAGGCAGTCCCACAAGTCAGTGGCGGTACCCCGACAGTGTCTACTCCACATGTTAGTGGCGGCTGATAAAATATACCTCAGGGCTTACAACCTTGAGCGTTTAAGGCAGTCCCACAAGTCAAAAGTGGCGGCTGATAAAATATACCTCAGGGCCTACAACCTTGAGCGTTTAAGACAGTCCCACAAGTCAGTGGCGGTACCCCGACAGTGTCTACTCCACATGTTAGTGGCGGCTGATAAAATATACCTCAGGGCTTACAACCTTGAGCGTTTAAGGCAGTCCCACAAGTCAAAAGTGGCGGCTGATAAAATATACCTCAGGGCTTACAACCTTGAGCGTTTAAGGCAGTCCCACAAGTCAGTGGCGGTACCCCAACAGCGTCTGTTCCACATGTTAGTGGCGGCTGATAAAATATACCTCAGGGCTTACAACCTTGAGCATTTAAGGCAGTCCCACAAGTCAGTGGCGATACCCCGAAAGTGTCTATTCCACATGTTAGTGGCGGCTGATAAAATATACCTCAGGGCTTACACCCTTGAGCGTTTAAGGCAGTCCCACATGTCAGTGGCGGTACCCCGACAGTGTCTACTCCACATGTTAGTGGCGGCTGATAAAATATACCTCAGGGCTTACAACCTTGAGCGTTTAAGGCAGTCCCACAAGTCAGTGGCGGTACCCCAACAGCGTCTGTTCCACATGTTAGTGGCGGCTGATAAAATATACCTCAGGGCTTACAACCTTGAGCGTTAAAGGCAGTCCCACAAGTCATTGGCGATACCCCGAAAGTGTCTATTCCACATGTTAGTGGCGGCTGATAAAATATACCTCAGGGCTTACACCCTTGAGCGTTTAAGGCAGTCCCACAAGTCAGTGGCGGTACCCCGACAGTGTCTACTCCACATGTTAGTGGCGGCTGATAAAATATACCTCAGGGCTTACAACCTTGAGCGTTTAAGGCAGTCCCACAAGTCAAAAGTGGCGGCTGATAAAATATACCTCAGGGCCTACAACCTTGAGCGTTTAAGGCAGTCCCACAAGTCAGTGGCGGTACCCCAACAGCGTCTGTTCCACATGTTAGTGGCGGCTGATAAAATATACCTCAGGGCTTACAACCTTGAGCGTTTAAGGCAGTCCCACAAGTCAGTGGCGGTACCCCAACAGCGTCTGTTCCACATGTTAGTGGCGGCTGATAAAATATACCTCAGGGCTTACACCCTTGAGCGTTTAAGGCAGTCCCACATGTCAGTGGCGGTACCCCGACAGTGTCTACTCCACATGTTAGTGGCGGCTGATAAAATATACCTCAGGGCTTACAACCTTGAGCGTTAAAGGCAGTCCCACAAGTCAGTGGCGGTATCCCAACAGCGTCTGTTCCACGTGTTAGTGGCGCCTGATAAAGTATACCTCAGGGCTTACAACCTTGAGCGTTAAAGGCAGTCCCACAAGTCAGTGGCGGTACCCCGACAGTGTCTATTCCACATGTTAGTGGCGGCTGATAAAATATACCTCAGGGCTTACAACCTTGAGCGTTTAAGGCAGTCCCACAAGTCAGTGGCGGTACCCCAACAGCGTCTGTTCCACATATTAGTGGCGGCTGATAAAATATACCTCAGGGCTTACAACCTTGAGCGTTTAAGGCAGTCCCACAAGTCAGTGGCGGTACCCCGACAGTGTCTATTCCACATGTTAGTGACGGCTGATAAAATATACCTCAGGGCTTACAACCTTGAGCGTTAAAGGCAGTCCCACAAGTCAGTGGCAGTACCCCAACAGCGTCTGTTCCACATATTAGTGGCGGCTGATAAAATATACCTCAGAGCTTACAACCTTGAGCGTTTAAGGCAGTCCCACAAGTCAGTGGCGGTACCCCGACAGTGTCTATTCCACATGTTAGTGGCGGCTGATAAAATGTACCTCAGGGCTTACAACCTTGAGCGTTAAAGGCAGTCCCACAAGTCAGTGGCAGTACCCCAACAGCGTCTGTTCCACATATTAGTGGCGGCTGATAAAATATACCTCAGGGCTTACAACCTTGAGCGTTTAAGGCAGTCCCACAAGTCAGTGGCGGTACCCCGACAGTGTCTATTCCACATGTTAGTGGCGGCTGATAAAATATACCTTAGGGCTTACAACCTTGAGCGTTAAAGGCAGTCCCACAAGTCAGTGGCGGTACCCCAACAGCGTCTGTTCCACATGTTAGTGGCGGCTGATAAAATATACCTCAGGGCTTACAACCTTGAGCGTTTAAGGCAGTCCCACAAGTCAGTGGCGGTACCCCGACAGTGTCTATTACACATGTTAGTGGCGGCTGATAAAATATACCTCAGGGCTTACAACCTTGAGCGTTAAAGGTAGTCCCACAAGTCAGTGGCAGTACCCCAACAGCGTCTGTTCCACATATTAGTGGCGGCTGATAAAATATACCTCAGGGCTTACAACCTTGAGCGTTTAAGGCAGTCCCACAAGTCAGTGGCGGTACCCCGACAGTGTCTATTCCACATGTTAGTGGCGGCTGATAAAATATACCTCATTGCTTACAACCTTGAGCGTTAAAGGCAGTCCCACAAGTCAGTGGTGGTACCTTAACAGCGTCTGTTCCACATGTTAGTGGCGGCTGATAAAATATACCTCAGGGCTTACAACCTTGAGCGTTTAAGGCAGTCCCACAAGTCAGTCGTGGTACCCCAACAGCATCTGTTCCACATGTTAGTGGCGGCTGATAAAATATACCTCAGGGTTTACAACCTTGAGCGTTACGTTTGTCACCCACTAGGGTGACCCCATATACAATCTCGTTGGACTCAACATGAAGAGAAACATCAACGGAAATAATACCCCAGGTGGTAAACAATCTACCCCCATTAAAGATGGGGCAAGCAGGCCATCGGATTCTGGGGAGCCTGCACCTTCATGTACTCCACTACTACTGGCCTCACATAAACAAGAACAGAAAAATAAAATCACGTACTTAGCTACAGTGAACATAAACTCCCTTTTAAAGGTTGGTAAACTCAAGCAAACCCTTGATGCGTTAGAGAAGTTTAAACTGAAGATAGCAGCATTACAAGAGACTAGATTTCCAGATGAGGACGCATTGGATACCCAAGGATACCGAATCTATAAAGGAAAACCAGGTGAAAGAGTGATGAAGACAGTTCCACACCTAGATACTGGCTTTGCTGTACATCATAAAATGGTCGAACATGTTTTAGAATTCACATCTCCCAATGGCAGAACCACCTCATTATCCTTGAGGTCCCGCAATAAAGCATACACAAGAGTTAATTTTCAGACACCTACAAATGACACCAACAGGAAAGATCTGGAATCAGTGGAATACTACTGGATCACCCTAGAAGAGACCCTAGACAAGATCCCAGACCACCACACCATCATACTGATGGGTGACGTCAATGCACAAGTTGGCAAGGAAAAGAAGTACCGGAGGATAGTCGGCGATTAAAGGATTAGAGAAATATGTCCCAGTAAAGACGATTAAGGATGGATAAGATCCACCGTGGTATAATAATAATGTTAGAAACCTGCTGAGAAAGCAATGGCTGTTGCACTCTCGATTACAAAAAGAACACGCAAATGATGACAGGGAAAAGTTAGTAGAGATTCGTGCGTCTATAAAAAGATCGATGCGTGAAGCATACAATAATTATCACAGCCATACCTTAGCAAAAGATCTTTCCGAGAACCCGAAAAAATTCTGGTCCTATGTAAAATCGATAAGCGGGTCAAAGCCCACTGTCCAGTCACTAGTTGATCATTCCGGGGCAGTAATAGAAGAAAGCAAACGGAAAGATGAAGTTCTAAATTTAACCTTTAAGAAATCTTTCACGCAGGAGGACCGCACAAATATACCATCATTTGATCAACGTACTAATTCCGAAATGGGGGACATAGCAATAGGTATTTCCGGTGTAGAGAAGCAGCTGAGAGAGCTAAATACGAAAAAGTCTGCTGGTCCGGATGGAATACCAGTTCGGTTTTACAAAGACTATTCTGCGGCGTTGGCCCCCTACTTAGCTTGCATTTATAGCGAATCTTTAATTCAGCGCAAAGTTCCTAGTGATTGGAAAAAAGCGCAGGTGACTCCCATGTATAAGAAAGGAAAGAGAACTGACCCATACAATTACAGGCCAATATCGTTGACATCAGTTTCATGTAGAATTTTGGAGCATATTCTCAGTTCGAATATAGTAAATTTCCTTGAAACGGAAAAGCTTCTTTCCATGAATCAGCACGGGTTTAGGAAACATCGTTCATGTGAAACTCAGCTTGCCCTTTTCTCACATGACATCTTGGGAGCGATGGACGAAGGGCAACAGGCGGATTGTGTTTTTCTCCACTTCAAAAAGGCGTTCGACCCGGTGCCACACTGCAGACTGCTAACGAAGATACGAGCTTATGGAATAGGTTCACAGATTTGTGACTGCTGGAAGACTTCCTAAGTAATAGAACGCAGTACGTTGTTCTCGACGGCGAGTGTTCATCAGAGACGAGAGTATCATCAGGCGTGCCCCAGGGGAGTGTGATAGGACCGCTATTATTTTCTATCTATATAAATGATCTGATGGACAGAGTAAGTTGTAATTTGCGGCTGTTTGCTGATGATGCTGTGGTGTATGGAAGGGTGTCGTCTGTAACTGACTGTAATAGCATACAGGATGACTTAGACAAAGTTCTAGTTGGTGCGATGAATGGCAGCTAGCTCTCATTGTAGAAAAATGTAAGGTGATGCGCATGAGTAGAAAAAGCAATCCCACAATGTTTGAATACAGCATTAGTAGTGAGCTTCTTGATGCTGTCGCGTCGTTCAAATATCTAGGCGTAACATTGCAGAGCGATATGAAATGAAACGAGCATGTAAGGACAGTTGTGAGTAAGGCAGACAGCCGATTTCGGTTTATTGGGAGAATTTTGGGAAGATGTACTTCACTTGTAATGGAGACCGCGTATAAAACGCTTGTACGACCACGTCTTTAGTATTGCTCAAGTATTTGGGACCCGCAGCAGATCGGTTTGAAGGAAGACATAGAGGCGGTTCAGAGGCGAGCAGCTAGATTTGTTACCGGTAGGTTCGACCAATGCGCGAGTGTCACGGAAATGCTCCGGCAACTCAATTGGGGATCGCTGGAAGAAAGACGACGTTCTTTTCGTGAATTTCTGTTAAGTAAATTTAGAGGGCCGGAATTTGAAGCTGAGTGTAGTACGATCTTGCTGCCGCCTACTTACATTTCGCGTAAAGATCACAAAGACAAGATAAGAGAAATTAGGGCTCGTACGGAGGCATATAGGCATTCTTTTTTTCCCCGTTCAATTTGGGAGTGGAATAGGAAAGGAAATGCCTAGTAGTGGTACAGTGTACCCTCCGCCACGCACCTTACGGTGAATTGCGGAGCATGTATGTAGATGTAGATGTAGATCTAGATGTAGATTACCCAGCCCACAAGACGACGAACAGAAATGGCGAGCGCCTCATAACACTATGTGACAATTACAACCTGGTCCTAAAATCAACCGCGTTCAAGCAACTACCAAGGAAGGCCACGACCTGGAAGAATCCAAATCACATGCTGGGTGAATTTCAATTAGACAATGTGGCTATTGACAGAAGATACCACAAGGAAATACAAAATGTCAAGGTAATGAGGGGAGCAAACCTCGACTCTGACCACTATCTCTCCCTAGTAAAGACCAACCTACAACCCTTGAGAAGAGCACACAATACCCCAAAGGTGTCGAGAATAATAAGGTTTAACACACAACGGCTGAGTGACAAGGACTGCGACTTTCAAACCATCCTCAAGAAGAACACACAGAAACAAGGAAGGCCTAATCTTCAAAAGGCTCTACTGGATGCCGCTCATGCATCCATACCTGCTTCATCGAACAAAGGCAAGCACTCCTGGTGGACCACAGAATGTGATGAAGCTATAGAGGAAAGGCGCAGAGCCTGGATCAAGTGGAATCAGCGCAAAGATGAGGCCAACCATCAGGCATTTATGGCGCAAACAAAAACAACAGCGTGTATCATCCGAAAAACCAAGAGGAACTATAACAGGTCTCAAATACAAAAGGCAGAATAAGACTTCAAGAAAAACAATTCCAGAGATCTCTATAAAGGAATCAAGAAACAGACTACTTCATACACAGCCCCAACCGTACATCTCGGAGGGCCTGATGGGAAGCTCCAAATTAATAACAGTGACTGCACAAACACCTTTGCAGAATACTTTCAGAAACTCCTCAATGCAGAACAACCTAAAGAGAGACTTACTTTCACCGAGCCCGCTATCAGGAACCAGGACTCTGTACCATCCAACAGGGAAGAAATAGAGAAGATAATCAAAGACATTAAGAACAACAAGGCACCAGGTGAAGATGGTATAGTTGCAGAAATGTGGAAGCCTGTAGATGACCCGTCGATACAGAGTATCACCCAGATCATTGAGGACATTTGGAGAACGGAGGTATTGCTAGGGAGCTGGACCTCAGCTGTGATCCATCCATTACACAAGAAAGGAAGTAAGACCGACATCAACAATTACAGAGGCATCTCCTTGTTACTTATAACCTACAAGATCTTCTCTAAAGCCTTGCAAACTAGTCACCAAACAGCTAGACTCCCAACTAGGCGAATACCAGGCTGGTTTCCGGGTGAGTAGGTCCTGCACAGAGCAGATTCAAAACCTCAAGACAATCCTCTCATACAGGAGCCGAGGGGGACATCCCTGGATAGCCATTATGGTAGATTTCGAAAAGGCATACGACTCAACAGATCGACAAACCCTCTTCTCCACCTTGTGGGAACTAGGCCTAGATGAGAAGACTACCAGATTGGTCCAGGCTACCATGAATAACACCACCTCCAAAGTCAAGTTCAGGGGTAAACACTCAGCGAGCTTTCCCATCCAGACAGGAGTCAGGCAGGGGGATGGCCTTTCGTGCATCCTCTTCAACTGTGTTCTGGAAAAAAATCATCAGAGAATGGACTTCCACATTGTCACCAAAAGCTGGACTGAAGCTTGGCTACAAGAAAGATAACCTCATTGTACCATGTCTAGCCTTTGCTGATGATCTCACCCTATTGTCCAACAGCATCGAGGAGGCTACTCATCAACTACAGAGCCTCTACATTGTTGCAGTAAAAACCGGTTTGAAAATCAACATACAGAAGACAGAGTTCATCACCAACATCATGCAGGCTTCTTCTACAATCCCAATAGGAAACAATAATATCTGTAAAGTTCCTACAGTCAAGTACTTGGGAGAATGGGTTTCAGCAAGTGAGAGCGAAACCTTGGCCATAGACGCCAGGTGCACCAAGTTGGAGAGAGCCTATCATTCATCTAAGAATATCTATACCTCCAAGTACCTATCCAAGAACTTAAAACTGAAGCACTACAACTCAGTAGAAAGACCGTCTGCACTCTATGCCTCCGAGTGCCTCTTGATGAATCGAAAGGGCCCACTCAGGAAACTAGAACTTAAAGAGAGGCAGATCCTGAGGAGAATATTAGGACCCATAAGAGAGGAAGACGGTACTTACTGAATAAGGCACAATAACGAACTGTATGAACACCAGGAAGACATAGTCACATGTATGAGGAAAAGGCGACTGACCTTCTATGGGCACATGACCGGCCTTAATCACTCGAGGCTCACCAAGAAGATCCTCACAGTGACAAGCAGGGGAAAGGCGTCCAAAGCCAAGTGGTTCACCTCTGTTAGATCAGAAGTAGAGGAACTGTAGATCCCATTACAGACAACAGAGAACCGAACGCAATACCGTCAGGCCATCCTACATGTAGTCTTCCCACTATCTCTCACAAGCAAGAAGTGTACAGGCACCACCAGACCTAAATGGACGGATGAGAGGAAGCAGGCTCACAGCCAGAAGATGAAGGCGTATTGGGCCAAGAAAAAGCAGAAGACCCTAGCTGAGAGTTAAGACGAGCCTCGTGGTCCCTAGTAGGCCGAAACGAACTAACATATATATATATATATATATATATATATATATATATATATATATATATATATATATCCCCCCTCGGGCATGTATGTTTGTGCCGTCTTTAGTATAAGCTAGTTCATAAGTAGTTTTTAATGTTAGGGCCTGATGACCCCGTAGTTAAGTCCTATAAGCTCTACAAACATTTGAACATTTTTTTTTGGTTGATGGTCGTGTGCTCAGCCGCCACGTTCGTTATGCTTGCCTCCCAGGTCCCAAGACCTCAGTCCGTGCTTTGGGGCTACCTGAAGTCGAAAGTGTATCGTGATCGACTGACATCTCTAGGGATACTGAAAGACAACATCCGACTCCAATGCCTCACCATAGCTCTGGAGATGCTTTACAGTGCTGTGCACAACATTATTCCTCGACTACAGCTATTATTGAGGGATGATGGTGAACATATTGAGCACTTCCTGTAAAGAACATCATCCTTGCCTTGTCTTAATTTGTTATGCTAATTATTGCTTTTCTGATCAGATGAAGCGCCATCTGTCGGACTTTTTTCAACTCTTTTTTCTGTTCTTTTTGTTCTAATAAAACTCCATGTCATTACGAGCATGTGTGTTAATTTTTACCTCCCTATCTATATTATTGGCGGAAGAACTGTCAACAATCTCCGTTTTGCTGATGACACTGTACTTTTAACCAACAGTGAAGATGAACTTGCTGATCTACTAACTAGAATAAAAGACATCAGTCTATCATATGGACTAGACATCAGCCTCAGTAAGTCCAAACTCATGTTATTTGATAGAGAACAACAGATCCAGCTCACAGGTCAATTAAAGGAACTGGAATTCGTGCAGTCCTTCACCTATCTTGGGTCAACCATCTGCAGCACAGGTAGCTGTGAAGAGGAGATAAGAAGACGGATTACGCTAGGACGAGTGGCTATGAAGAAGCTCACGAAGATCTTGCAGAGCAGAGCAATAACAAATAGCACAAAGATCCGGCTAGTTGAAACCCTCGTGTTTTCTGTCTTCTTTTATGGCTGTGAATCATAGATACTCAAGGCGAGAGACAAACAACGCATTGATGCATTTGAGCTTTGGTGCTGGCGTAGGATGCTACGCATAAAATGGACCGAAAGAAGAACAAATGTGTCCATTATTGAACAAATGAATATCTCCAGACGTCTTTCTTCTTGAGTCGACGAAAAAATTCTCCAGTTCTTTGATCATATTGTGAGAAGAGACGGAAAAACCTAGAAAAAATAATCTTACAAGGAAAGATCGAGGGCACAAGACCAAGAGGAAGAGCAGCGAGCAGATGGATAGATCAATTCAAGAAGATCTCCGGTCTACCTCTTCAGCAGGTGCTGAGAGAAGCTGACAACCGTCCGGGATGGAGACGCTTGGTTCATGGAGTCACGACGCTCAGCAATGAGAACAACGACTTATGATGATGATAATCTAAATTATTCCGTGATTTATTATTTTTTCAAATTTATACTGACTGTTTGATCACCCGGTATTCAAATGTTCAAATGTTTGTAGAGTCTATGGGACTTAACTACGGGGTCATCAGTCCCTAAACTTACAAACTACTTATGAACTACTTACAACTAAGGACGGCACAAATATCCACGCCTGAGGGGGGATTCGAACCCCCGACCGTAGTGGCCGTGCACACCGTGACTGGAGCGCCTCAGTCCCCTCGGCCACCGCGGCCGGATCACCCGGAATATCGGTCCAATATTAATATGTTCAAATGTCTGTAAATCTATTGGACCAAACTGCGTGGTCATCAGTCCGTAGCCTACAAACTACCTAAACCTAGGTAAACTAACCTACGGACAAACACACACACCAATGCCCCGGGGAGGACTCTAACCTCCACGGCGAGCAACCACGCGCTCCGCAGCGAGGTGCTTTAGACCGCTCGGCTACTCCACCGCGGCAGTTATTAATATATTTTAAAATACGGATATATCGGATTTCCGATACTTTAAAAAATATCAACAACCCTGGTGGAAACCATTCAACGAAACATAATAAAAAAAATGTTCAAATGTGCATTTTCAACTTTTCACGGCGTAATGTATAGTCCATTAGATATCGGGAATGCAGCCGCGTAAAATCCACTTCTTCTGCTGATATTTCGGCCGCGTACCTTCCGGCCATCTTCAGAATGAGTCGAAAACTGTCGACGAGGTGCCGGGCGCGCCTTATAAGCCTGATCGCGGTGACAATGCGCGTGTGCGTCACAGATGTTGATTTACTGCATATCGAAGTTCATTCAATGAAATATAGTGATGTGAAGTTTTTGACACCCATATTAGGAAGATGTTGAAAGTAGACTGGCCAACAACTTATTAAACAGAGGTAAAGGTTTTAATTTAGACAAAGCTTGGGACCCTGCACTTGGAGTATTGAAATCACAGAGAAGACGTCAAGGTGTTGCCGCCGCCGAGCATATATCGATAAGTGAACACCGGAGCGCTTCCGCCACGGGGGGCGCACGCGTGTGAGTACTTCGATATGCAGTAAACCAGCATCTGTGACGCGCACGCGCATTGCCACCGCGATCAGGCTATCTATATAAATGATCTGATGGACAGAGTGAGTTGTAATTTGCGGCTGTTTGCTGATGATGCTGTGGTGTATGGGAGGGTGTCGTCTGTATCTGACTGTAATAGCATACAGGATGACTTAGACAAAATTTCTACTTGGTGCGAAGATTGGCAGCTAGCTCTCAATGTAGAAAAATGTAAGGTGATGCGCATGAGTAGAAAAAACAATCCCATAATGTTCGAATACAGCATTAGTAGTGAGCTTCTTGATGCTGTCGCGTCGTTCAAATATCTAGGCGTAACATTGCAGAGCGATATGAAATGGAACGAGCATGTAAGGACAGTCGTGAGTAAGGCGGACAGCCGACTTCGGTTTACTGGGTGAATTTTGGGAAGATGTACTTCACCTGTAAAGGAGACCGCGTATAAAACGCTTGTACGACCACGTCTTGAGTATTGCTCAAGTGTTTGGGACCCGCAGCAGATCATATTAAAGGAAGACATAGAGGCGGTTCAGAGACGAGCAGGTAGATTTGTTACCGGTAGGTTCGACCAGTGCGCGAGTGTCACGGAAATGCTCCGGCAACTCAATTGGGGATCGCTGGAAGAAAGACGACGTTCTTTTCGTGAATTTCTGTTGAGTAAATTTAGAGGGCCGGAATTTGAAGCTGAGTGTAGTGCGATCTTGCTGCCGCCTACTTACATTTCGTGTAAAGATCACAAAGACAAGATAAGAGAAATTAGGGCTCGTACGGAGGCATATAGGCATTCTTTTTTTTTTTTTTTTTTTTCTCGTTCAATTTGGGAGTAGAATAGGAAAAGAAATGCCTGGTAGTGGTACAGTGTACCCTCCGCCACGCACCTTACGGTGAATTGCGCAGTATGTATGTATATGTAGATGTAGATAAGGCCGCGCCGCCGGCCGCGGTGGCCGAGGGGACTGAGGCGCTCCAGTCACGGTCTGCACGGCCACTACGGTCGGGGCTTCGAATCCCCCCTCGGGCATAGATATTTGTGCCGTCCTAGTGCGTAAGTAGTTCATAAGTAGTTCATAAGTAGTTTGTAAGTTTAGGGACTGATGACCCCGTAGTTAAGTCGCATAAGCTTTATAAACATTTGAAAATTTGATTTGAAGGCCGAGCCCGGCACCTCGTCAACAGTCTTCGACTCACTCTGAAGATGGCCGGAAGGTAGGAGGCCGAAATATCAGCAGAAGAAGTGGATTTTACGCGGCTGCATTCCCGAAATCTAATGGAAATGTTCAATTGTTTGTGTAGCTTATGGGACTTAACTACGGGGTCATCAGTCACTAAACTTACAAACTACTTATGAACTCCAGAATGAAACTTCACTCTGCAGCCGAGTGTGCGCTCGCCCGCGAAAGGCAAAGGTCCCAGGTTCGAGTCCCGGTTCCGGCACACAATTTTAATCTTCCAGGAAGTTTCATACTTATGAACTAACTAAGACTAAGGACGGCACACATATCCATGCCCGAGGGGGGGGGGGTGATTCGAACCCCCGACCGTAGTGGCCGTGCAGACCGTGACTGTAGCGCCTCAGTCCTCTCGGCCACCGTGGCCGGCGAAACATAATAGATACGGGCTTTCGGAGCTGGAAGGCCACTCGTGTAGCCCTGCTGGCTGCACGACACACAACTTGACTCCTCGCCCGGACTAAGATTTTAGATGGCAACGCGCGATGCAGGTAGGGGGTAGGTGGTGGCCTTGGAAGTGTGGTGCGAGGAAACGAGCCGGCGTTGGCGGTCGGCGGCAGCGGCGGCGGCAGCGGCAAGCAGAGGCAGAGGCAGCTATCGACCTGCGGCCGTGATTAATTAGGCTGGCCAGCACACTGTTGCGGCGCCCGACACGCTTCCTTCTTCTGCTCGCGCCCAAGGCAGCCCATTCCGCAATCGCTGAGCCCTTCACACCTGAAACAGCCGCCTGCTTGCGTCTGTAGGCGGCTAAGTCTTTCACAGTGTATCTAAATGTTCAAATGTTTGTAAATCTATCGGACCAAACTGCGTGGTCATCAGTCCATAGCCTACAAACAACTTAAACCTAGGTAAACTAACCTAAGGACAACACACACACCCATGCCCCAGGGAGGACTCTAACCTCCACGGCGAGCAACCGCGCGCTCTGCAGCAAGACGCTTTAGACCGCTCGGCTACTCCACCGCGGCACAGTGTATCTAAATGATCTACTGACAAGTAGACAAACAGAAATACACCAAAATCGTGTGATGCATAATGTAAAGGTCTCTTATTGCACTAGTGATACTCCCACATCTGCAAAACTCTGCAGTCGCCCATTAGAGGCCTCTGCGTGTGCCATGCCGCATTGCACCTTGACCTGCCGGTACGCCAGTAGTGACGGTGCAGTGTGCCTCTGAAGTTGTGTTTTGTGACGTTATTTGTGTGGCGAAGTGTCGGATGGGTCGGCGATTGGTAATCAATCCTGCTAATATAGTGTGACTGTTTGAGGTGAAGTTACGAAGAAACCTTCTTCGTGTAAATGGTATTGGTGTAGAAGATGAATCATTCGCAAGTTACCTATTATCTATTACAGTGTTTCTAATCTATGCTCATATTTCACTACAAGCCGGCCGCGGTGGCCGAGGGGAGTGAGGGGACTGAGGCGCTCCAGTCACGGTCTGCACGGCCACTACGGTCGGGGGTTCAAACCCCCCCTCGGCCATGGATATTTGTGCCGTCCTTAGTCTTAGCTAGTTCATAAGTAGTTTGTAAGCTTAGGGACTGATGACCCCGTAGTTAAGTCCCATAAGTTCTACAAACTTTTGAACATTTGATTTTTCACTACAATAGATACCAGAAAACAAAATGTTCAAATGTTTGTATAGCTTATGGGACTCAACTAAGGGTTCATCAGTTCCTAAACTTACAAACTACTTATGAACTACTTACGAACGAGGACGGCACAAATATCCATGCCCGAGGGGGGATTCGAACCCCCGACCGTAGTGGCCGTGCAGACCGTGACTGGAGCGCCTTAGTCCTCTCGGCCACCGCGGCCGGCTCTAATGGGCGATTGCAGAGTTTTGCAGATGCGGGAGTATCACTAGTGCAATAAGGGACCTTTATATTATCTATTGTGGTGTTTGTTCAGGCCTAGGTACTTTCCTTGTGAGTAATATCGGAATCTCCATTAGGCTGATCACAGACCGTCTTGTCGTTTACCAACCAATGTGGCGCAGGGGTAACAAAAATGTTCAAATGTTTGTAGAGTCTATGGGACTTGACTACGGGGTCATCAGTCCCTAAACTTACAAACTACTTATGAACTACTTACGAACGAGGACGGCACAAATATCCATGCCCGAGGGGGGATTCGAACCCCCGACCGTAGTGGCAGTGGTAACACACTGGAATAGCATCCGGGAGGACGGTAGTTCAAATCCAGTTCTGGCCATCCTGATTCAGATTTTCCCTAAATAGATTCACTCTGTCGTTTCGGCGTTCAATCCTAATCTTCCTTGCCTTCCTTGTTGTTGTCTATATGTAGGTAAGAATGTAAGGTGAATGAAGTGAATTATAAAAATACCTACATATGGTCGGAAACTGGCAGAGGGACGGATAGATGCCGGCGAACATAAATAGATATACTGCGAGTGAGTGGCAGAAGAGATCCTCTACCGTCCCATGTTGTTACTTGCCACTGAAAACGGTAAAAACTAATCTAAATACCCAGGAGCTACAATAACGAACAACGTAGACTGGAGAGAACACATACAAAATATTGTGGGGAGGGCGAACCAAAGGTTGCGTTTCATTGGCAGAACGCTTCGAAGATGCACCAGCTCTACAAAAGAGACTGCCTACATCACACTTGTGCGTCCTCTCCTGGAGTACTGTTGCCCCTTGTGGGACCCTCACCAGATGGGACTGACCACTACGGTCGGGGGTTCGAATCCCCCCTCGGGCATGGATATTTGTGCCGTCTTTAGGATTAGCTAGTTCATAAGTAGTTTGTACGTTTAGGTACTGATGACCCCGTAGTTAAGTCCCATAGACTCTACAAACATTTGGGACTGACGGAAGACATTGAGAAGGTACAGAGAAGGGCAGCTCGTTTTGTTTTATCACGTTACGGGGGGAAAAACGTCACGGAAATGTTGCACGAATTGGGGTGGAAATCATTAAAAGAAAGACGTTATTCATTGCGGCGTGATCTGTTTGCGAAGTTTCAATCACCGACTTTTATTTCTGAATGTGAAAATATTTTGCTAGCACCCACCTACTCAGGGAGAATGACTATCCCAATAAAATAACAGAAATAAGATCGAAAACGGAACGATTTAGGTGCTCTTTCTTCGCGCGCGCTATTAGAAATTGAACGGTAGAGAAAAGTTAGTTGGCCGCGGTGGCCGAGGGGACTGAGGCGCTCCAGTCACGGTGTGCACGGCCACTACGGTCGGGGGTTCGAATCCCCCCTTGGGCATGGATATTTGGCCGTCTTTAGTATTAGTTAGTTCATAAGTAGTTTGTAAGTTTAGGGACTGATGACCCCGTAGTTAAGTCCCATAAGCTATACAAACATTTGATTTGATTTTTGAGAAAAGTTATGAAAGTGGTTAATGAACCCTCTGCCAGGCACTTAAATGTGATTTGCAAAGTATATATGTAGATGAACCTACACCCACATACATACTCCTCAAGCCGCGGTGGAGTGGTCGAGCGTTCCAAGGCGCCTTGCTGCGGAGCGCGCCGCTGCTCGCTGTCGGAAATTCGAGTCCTCTCTGGGGCATTGGTGTATTTGTTGTCGTTAACATAAGTTAGTTTATGTATTTTGTAAGCCTAGGGACTGATAACCAGAGTAGTTAAGTCCCATAGCCTTACAAACATTTGAACATGTGAATACTCCTGTAGCCACCATACGGTGCTGCCAGTCGGTTCTTTCCTCTTCCACTCACAAAGAGAGCGAAGGAGAAACGACTGGTTATAAGAGTGTTTCAGGAAGAATAGTAAATATTTTTGGAGGTGGTAGTATAGACGAATAACATATACCCATGTAACATTTCCAATTTTTATTGGGTACAGGTAAAAAAACTTTAAGGAAAGACAAATGAGGACACTTTCAATGACTCTTCCGTCGGTTATAGGTAGTATATCATCATACTGGATTAAAAGCACTATTTTGTGTGCATTATTCAAGTTTATTTTTATTTAGTTAACAGGTTTTCGGCTTACATGACTTGACAGTTTGAAGATGACATAAGCCGAAAATCAGTTAACTAATTATTAATAACGTGTTGAACACATACACAATTTTGTTTTTAATTCAATATGATGAAATTCTACCGAGAACCTACGGAATAATCAGTGAAAATATTCTCATTTTCCTTTGCTTTAATTTTTTGTGTTACATGCCGAATAGATGTATCTCTGTACTCAATAAAAACTGGACAAATATGATGACATTTTTTATTCCAATTCGTCTACACCATCCCCTTCTAAAATATTTACTGTTCCTCGTGGAATATCCTGTATGGCTTCGTACGAGCTCCAATTTCTCTTATATTTGTGGTCCTTAAGCGAAATTTAAGTGGTGCCAGTAGAGTTGTTCTGAAATCAGTTTCAAATACTGGCCCCTAAATTTCCCCAGAATGAACACCCTTTTCCTTCCAATGGTTGCTATTTGCTTTCCCGTATCATCCCCGTAATACTCGCGTGTTGAGTGTACAAATCTAGCAGCGCGCCTCTTAACTGCTTCTATGTTTTCCTTTAAATCGATATGGTGGGTATCCCAAACAACTGAGCAGTATTGAAGAATGGCTCGCATTACTGCTCCCTATGCAGTGTCCTTTACAGGTGAACCACATTTTCCCAAAATTTTCACAATAAAACAAAGTCGACTATCCACCTTCCCCACAATTGTCCTTTCACATCACTCTGAAATGTTAAGTCGAGACATTTACTCGAGGGGACTGAGTTAAGCAACACAACACTAATACTGTATTCGAATATTATAGCACTGTTTTTGCTCCTCATCTGCTTTACCTTCAGATTTTCTACATTTAGAGTTAGCTGCCTTTCATCACACCAACTATAAACTTTGTCTAACTCGCCTATCTTACTTTAGTCACTCAACAGCAGCACCTTCCCATATACCAAAGCATCATCAGCAAACAACGACAAATTTGAACCTTTATAATTCCGCGGCGTATTTCATGATAAATGAAATTACGGGTATTCAGCCTTAACCATTTTCCTTTGCTAATATTTCGGTTGTATATCTTTCAGCCATAATCGGAGAGCAATCTGAAGACTAGTAGACTGCCAGTAGTGTGTTCCCGTCTATATTCTATACTGTGCAAAGTACAAAACCGATGGCAAAGCCGTATAAAGCTGAAGTGCCCTCCATGGAGATTTTATATGTGTAATGATAATCTGTGGTTAACTCTGACGCCAGAAAAGTACGAAGTTGTAATTCCATCTACGGGGAGTATATTTTATCTCACTTTTGGTTGACAATGCTTTTACCTTTGTGTAAAATTGCGAGTTCAGGATTGCAAATTTTGTCCCCGATTAATTAAATTTTTGCCAGCCGAATTTCAATGCCTTCTCTACAAACCGAATCCCAGAAGGATGATACTTTCTCGTAATTCATATTGCTGCCTGTTTAAATACAACGTTCGGCCACTGCCGATTTATTGGATTGTAGCCGGCAGGCGTATCGTCGATGTTCCACGTATCGTTCACGAACTGTGCGTAATTTGGGTCCGATATACGAACGCCCACATTGACATGGAATTTCATACACACCCGCCTTCCGAAAAAATCAAAGGTATCCGCACTTGTCGGCTCTAAACGGCGAGGAATGGTAAATCACAATAAAGGAAACAAAAAGTCATACCACGCTTTCCTGGGGAAATCCTGACGATTCCCTTGTTCCCGACGAACGCTAGCCGTTTGGACAATGTGTTTTACAGATATATCTTCGAAACTATGAAAGATAAAAAATGTACTCCACAGAGGAGGTGAAATGAAATTAATATTCTTGGAAACTGTAAAATACTCTACCACCTTAATTAATTACGAAAAAGTAAAACTTTTTATAGCATGAACTGAAGAAATTTTGATGCCGCATATACCTGTGTGTAAGAAACGTCGTTTCTGAAATACCATTTTGGAAAATAAGTTATAAATAATGTATTACTGTTTAGGTACATATTAATGTTTAGGAACGTAACAAAAATATACAAAAAAGTCCATTATTATTCTAATTATTTGATTTATTTGCGGATTAATATTTTAAAATCGTGTTATTTTGTTTTTTAGGTCCCCATTTCACATAGTTCAGTTTTGATAATTAAAAATAAGTAAACCATTATAACTATAGTTATAAAATTTATGTAGCCTTTCAGAAGAACAATAGACCGCTGCTTTACAAGATTTAGTTCTTTCTATCAGCAGTGAATACAGTGTATATATTTAGGGGAGAGGGGGCAAGAGGAATATAAAGTTAAGTAATTTTAAGCAGACGCCCCATGATATTTTTTATCATTTTTGATGCTCATATTCAGAGCATAACTTGCGCTGTAGCCCCTTTTACTTTACCGAGATCAAGCTTTCTCATTGTTGACATTAAATGATAGAAATATAGCTTTTTTCTTTCCATTCATTATTTAGGAGAGGGTGCAGCACCATGGGCTCTGTACACCGATTTCGAAACTGTCATGGGCTAGACACCTAATATTGTGTGTGGCCGCAAAAATGTTCAAATATTTGTATAGCTTATGGGTCTTAACTACGGGGTCATCAGTCCCTAAACTTACAAACTACTTATGAACTAACTAATACTAAGGACGGCACAATATCCATGCCCGAGGGGGATTCGAACCCCCGACCGTAGTGAATGTGTGTGGCCGCTTCTGGCCCAATGCGGCGCCGTGGAAGGGAGTCTACAAGTGTCTGGTTCTCCTCTGGACGCTTACGACATCAAATAGTTTGCAGAGCGGCAGCCAATTCTGATTTGTTCATGGGTGCAGGATTCATGGTGCGAAGCCTGCATGCCAAAACATCTAAAATTTGCTCGTGGTGGTTCATATCTGAGCTCCGGGATGGGCAACTCAGTGCATTGTTTGGCCCTTCCCTGCATGTTCCTAGAAACATTTTCGGTACGGTATTACCATCTTGAAACGCAGAATGGTCACGATATCGGAAGGCCAAAAATGAGTGGAGATGATCTCAGAACATCTCAGCAAAAAGTGGAACATTCAAAGCCTCTTACAGAACAACTAGGGCGCCTATTCCATACTAGGGAAGAGCACCATAGGCCATAGCAAGGACAATACCGCCTTGACAACACCTTCTTGGCAGAGGGAATTCAACTATTCATGTGGCATTGTATATCTACGTATGATAATGGTAAGTAATTATGGGGGTTCGGTCTTCTGTCTTTCTTATACACGGGAGTCACCTGCATCTTTTTCCAGTCGCTTGGAACTTTGCGCGGGATCGAAAATTAGTGATTTTTTAAATTTTTTTTATGGGACTTAACTACGGGGTCATCAGTCCCTAAACTTACAAACTACTTATAAACTACCTTATATTAAAATATCCATGCCCGAGGGGGGATTCGAACCCCCACCGTAGTGGCCGTGCAGACCGTGACTGGAGCGCCTCAGTCCCCTCGGCCACCGTGGACGGCGAAAATTAGTGATAAATGCAAGCTAAGTAAGCAGCCAATGCCACAGACTACACTTTGTAAAACCAAATTGGAACCTCGTCAGAACCTGTCGACTCTCTCAGCTGTTTCTCTACACCGGCTATGCCTATTACTATGTCCTCAATTTGGGATTCAGTGCGATCATCAAATGAACGTACGTTTTCATGGTCTTCCTGCATGAATGATTTCTTAAATGTTAAATTTAAAACTTTGGCTTTCATTTTGCTATCTTCTATCAACACAGCAGAATGATCAACAAGTGACTGGACCAAGTCTTTTGATCCGCTTACCTATTTTACATAGGACCAGTCAACTGGTGGCCTGGTGTGTTTCGAGTGGACCCCACATCGGCGCATAACACGCTATCCCGTGAAAAACTTATGGAACAGTTTATGTTTCGCTAATTCTTGAGGACTGTTACTCGATATCATCAGTAGCGCCAAACAAAGGAAGAACGGTAAATTAGGGTTTATCGTCTCGTCGACACCGAGGTCACTAGAGACAGTAGTGGCACATAGGGAAGCCCGGTACACACGAAGTGATGCAAATATATGTGTGTATATTTTGTGGTTGTGTGAAGTCTCCTTATTGCGCTTACGAAAACACTTGATAACAGAAGGATATGAAAACTTTTGTAGAAACGTGCACGGTGTACAGCGGGGGATAGTTCTGAAAAGGGTATCGTTTGTATGAGCTCGACAATGCAGCCTCTCACAAAACAGCGGCTGTGATGTAATACTTTGTGAACCCGTTTGTAAGGGACGGCTGTCTGAATGAATAACTGATCTCACTGCCCGTGGGCGAGTGACGAGCCACGTATTATGTATTACAGAGGGTTTATCCAGGTGTGACTAATTTCCACATTACGTGAAGCAGGAAATGAGGTGCGATCTTAACGCTGTTGTGAACAAACTGATTTCAGTATGCTGAACCATTTACTGCTTCTTTATTCACCAAAACGTCATGCGATACGAAGGGGCGTGAGGCGAGATACTGAGAGCGGTTTTGCTGCCGCCACGACCAACTTTGATGCTGCCGCTGTCGTTACTGCTATGCTGAAGTTACGAGCCGATTGTTCATATGCGGCGACCCGCTGCTTAGCAGGTCAGCGGCGCCACCGAGTGGGGTGTGAGCGCCGCCAAAATAGTTTCTTTTTCTTATTTTAAAAATATAGTTCGAGTTGTTATTCTGAATGATTATAACGTTCAAAGAGCATTTTGGTCATTATTCTTACAAAACATCTATTATTTATCTTAAACTAGCTTAAACCCGCTGCTCCGCTCGCGTGTTGCTTGATTATGATAGATAAGCTGTCTTTCAGTAGTGTGCTATGAGACTGGTTTTGAAGGATGAAAATCACGAAATTCAACAATAATGATTGTAATAATATCACAGATCGATCACTTTATGTAATGCGCGAAACGTCAAATCGATTTTTTAAAGAGATGTATTAAAAAAAATCTTTTTTACTGGTTTATTTATTTATTCTTATATTTTCTTATTCGTATGCTTATTCTTACAGAGAAAGAGCTGAAGACATTAGAGGCCTAGCACGCATAGACCAAAGATATGGTCTGTGGCATCACGTTTCGCTGTATGTAACCTCCTTGCTATAGAGGCGCAAACGTCATCGCTGGCCTTCAGTCCGATTTTTTTTTATAATTTGACGACTTTCAGCCACCATATCTTCCACCCCCTTATAGCTATCGGCATGGAACTGCTATGGTGTATAGCGGGAGACTTCGGACAATTACACACAGACCTTTCGTTTGCGTACTGTAGTTTTCGCTGCAGAGCGAAATATTAAAACACACACACACACACACACACACACACACACACACACACACACACGTAGAGTTTTATATACACCGATAACTTTCCATCCCAATATACTCCACCCTTTCATCATTAACAACCCTCAAGCAACAATGCAACCAATAAAACCATTTTCAAAGAGTAAATATAATTTTCAAAGAGTAATTATTGTTCCGCATTTCGCTTTATATTTTTCAAATTACTAAATATCTATCAGATCGCTATAAACCCGTGTCTAAAACCTTCCTCAGGTATAAGTTAGTAACTGTACAAATATTTAAGTCTCTGCGTCTTGTCGTTCGGACGTGATAAGCGTACACCGACCAGACATTCACATTAATATATATATATATATATATATATATATATATATATATATATATATATATAGCTATCCGATCGCCATAAAACCGTGCCTAAAGCCTTCCCTGGGTAGACATTAGTAACTGTACAAATTTTTAGCTCTTTATGTCTTGTGGTTCAGTCGTGATAAACATACACCGAACAGACATTCACATTTATAGATATAGATTAAAACTTAGAAATGATTAAAGTTGAAGTTTAGGTCACATGATCGAAAACGCTGTGTCATTGCATGAAACTCTGGTGACGTTACATGACACTAGAAAGACGAAGTTTTTTTTGTTATAGCAGTGTTTGCGAGAGTTACTAGATTTTCCCATACTTTTCCTAAGTGTAATTTTCGTGATGGAAAACATTTAGAACTTTTATGTAAGAATGAAAAAGAATTTTGGGAAGTCTGATAGCGAAAATCTTCTGAAAATTGATGTGTTTATGGTATCTTAGTTTTCCGGAAACAACCCAGACTTTTACTCGCCGGATATAAGGAAGGTGAAAACTGAGTTCAAAATGAAATATACCTATATTTAAACCAAATTGTTGGTTGTTTGTGTCAATAGATTGCCTATAGTCTGAAGATAAGAACTATGATGCAAATTCAAATGTTTCTGATACTCATGCGACTCAACTGCGGGGTCATCAGTCTGTAAACTTACAAACTACTCATAAACTACCTTACACTAAAGACAGCACAAACATCCATGCCCGAGGGGGAACTCAAACCCCGACGTGGAACGGCCTCGCGCATCGCAGCACAACGCCTTAGTGCGCTCGGCCGCTCCGCAACTATGATGCATGATAAACGTGTGTAAATAAGCATTGCATACATTTCACTTATAGATTAACACCTAAATGCGCAACTTTGTAATTACAGTTCGTATTCAGATGAATTTTTATGTATACGTAAATTAATCTTGCGTACTGGCCACTTTCCACATATCGGTATGCATTTATTTTTCGTGCTTATTGGTTAGAAAGAAACTTGTGAGGCTGAACCGTAAATTGGGATGCTAAAGTAGGGTGAAAAAAGAGTACAAAATTCTGTCATAGGTACCAACATTAAATATTTTAGAAGAAAAATAACGCTCGAAGTTTTGCATTGTTTATATCTGTGAAATGAAGTTATCTGGTGGGGCAACATTTAGGGTAGCTGTTTGCTAGATAGCTTCGTTGCTTAAAAAATTTTTGTGACGTGTTCATATCCAACCCTCTACTATTTCTTCTGTCTTTTAATTGTCGCGGAAGAATGTGCTATTGTGAAATATAATCGAGTTATTGACGAAATTATTAATCATTTCAAATTTTATTTGTATACAAATTTTAGAAACTTGAATGTCCATACAGTATACGACCGTTAGTGAATTTTACGGTAGTAGGCTTAGCATAACGTAAGTTGGCGTCACAAGCATCACATGACTCTGTGGAGCGTTTCACCGGACTTTAAAATTATTTACATTTCATCTCTTCCTTGTTTCTTTAGAAAATGCTTTGATTTAAAAAGGAAAAAAACACGATATGAGCATAATATTAATGCCATGATTGCGTCATGTCCCTTGGACGGGGACATACTACACAGAAAAACACAGAAAAAACCATTTCGAAGCACACAAAACATATTACATAGAACTTCTCATTATCCAAAAAAGAAACCTTTATTCGCCAAAATTCTCTACCAAGTAGATGTCATTCCGAACGATCAAACATCAAGTTATTAACTTTTTTAATTAAATCATGGTGCTCGGTAGGTGGACGAGTGAATGTAAATTGATCAAATTGTACTGTAAAAAGTAATGGCGCATTGGTAACGAAAGAAAAATTACCAATGCTTCGAGTCATACAACACAACATGCCGACGTCAGGGTCAAAGCAGACGGGTGGTATCCGCGCTTCAGTTGACCCTATGAATGTTGGACAGCGTTTATAGAACAGCGCGTCTCGACATCAGGCAAATTAACAGCCTTCAACCTTGAACCTTCAAGGTTATATCACTGCATAGGCAGGGGTGGCTCCACATAAGAACACCGAATTGCGTATGACGAAAAGAAGAAACGCTTACAAGTAGTTACATATTTGCAGAATCTAACCGGATGAAATTTATTGAGTCCAGAAAGAAGTATATTTTGAGACTGAAGTGTTTAAATCGCTGGTAGCAGGAAAAGGACCTAATCATCCGAAATACGTTACCCATTACGTGATGACCCAAATAGGCAGATAATGGAGTACAACGGCTCAAGATCATTTGATGATAGGGTTACATAAAACACTTACGTAATAACTGTAGCGTATACCCACAAGTCTTCACATTCATACCGCGCTACTTACGTAATTGACGGCGTAATTGAGTTTTCAGCCTTCAATGGAGGAGTGCGCCCAAGTCCGTTGAGTAAATAAACTGCTTGACAATGAAAGTTATTAACATTTTCATGTTAAGAATATGAAGTGGTGGAAATGGAGAACAGTCGTTTGAGTAAGACGAAATGTGTTCGGTTACTAGTAACTGTCTCTCCATCACAGTACTGGAACTCTCAAAATTTTCCGATATGAAAATACCTCGTTTCCCTTAATGTGGGAGCACTTACTGTAAGTAACCAAGTAAATTGTTTATCAGATATGAGGCCTAGGAACATCGCTATTTATTTAAACCTCAGAAATAATATGTTTGGTAGATTGAAAAAGTTAGAACACACACACACACACACACACACACACACACAAAAAAAATGAAACAAACGTTTATTCAAGTTGCGTATTAAAATTTTCCTTCTTAGTTTCACACTATTCTGGGATACTGAAAGTAATCGGAAGAAGCGGAACATCGCTCTACATTCCTCAATTGAAAAAGAGTGTGGTTACTAACTACCGCAAGTAGTTAAGAAGGTCACCATGAGCGTGCAGTTCAGTTATTTACTTCCTGTCTCTGCTACGTCTGCAAGACAGCACAAATGGTTTGCTCAAGTCGCCTACTACTTCCTTCTGAGAAGAATCCGAGGTGGTTAACGGTGGTGATAAGTTGACTTTGGCGCTCGACAGACAGCCTAACATCTGTACGAAAGTCTTTAACGAGAGGAATGTGGCTGAAAATTGTAATACGGTGTAAACTCAACAAAAGTAAAAATAAAAATTTTACCGCCCCGGGCATCTCGTCTTGAGGGGCCTCCAAATACCTCGAAAGCAATTTTTCCCTTGAGCGCTCTTGGTCTCTCGTTCTAGGGCCTCCAAATCTCAAAAGTTACTTTTTTAATTAAAAATGAAAGAAAATTAATGAAAAAACTGCAGATAGGTAGGAAAATAAGGAGATGGGACCTAGATAAATTGAAGGAACGTGAAGTTCTGGAGAATTTCTGAGGGAGACTTAGGCAACAACTGACAGAAACAGGGGGAAATAAAACAGTAGAAGTGGAATGGGTAGCATTGAGAGATGAAATAGTGAAGGCAGCAGAGGACAAAATAGGTAGAAAGGCAAGACCTACAAAAAATCATTGGATATCACAGGAAATACTAAATTTAATTGATGAAAGGAGAAAATATAAAAATGCAGTAAATGAAACAGGCAAAATGGAGTACAGACGACTAAGAAATGAGATTGACAGGAAGTGCAAAATGGCTAAGCAGGAAAGGCTAGAAGCCAAATGCAAATCTGTAGAAGAATGTATAAGAAGGGGAAAAGTAGATACCGCCTATAGGAAAATAAAACAGACATTTGGGGACAAGAAAAGCAACTCTATGAATATCAAGAACTCAGATGGGAAACCAGTTCTCAGCAAAGAAGGGAAAGCTGAAAGGTGGAAAGAGTACAAAGAGCAGCTCTACAAAGGAAATGAACTTAGAGACGATGTTGTAGGAAGGGAGGAAGAAGTAGATGAGGATGAAATAGGACATACTATACTGAGAGATGAATTTGACAGAGCCCTGAAAGACCTAGGTCAGAACAAGGCCCCAGGAGTAAATGACATACCCTCAGAGCTACTAAAGTCACTGGGAGAGCCAGCCATGATAAAACTATTTGAACTGGTGTGTAGGATGTATGAGACAGGCGAAATACCCTCAGACTTTAAGAAAAATGTAATAATCCCCATTCCAAAGAAATCAGGCGCAGACAGGTGTGAAAATTACAGAACCATCAGTTTAATAAGTCATGGTTGCAAAATTTTAACACGAATTATTTACAGGAGAATGGAAAAGCTGGTAGAAGCTGACCTCGGGGAAGATCAGTTTGGGTTTAGGAGGAACGTAGGAACCAGGGAGGCAATACTCACTTTACGTCTTATCTTAGAAGATAGATTAAGGAAAGGCAAACCTACATTTTTAGCTTTTGTAGATTTGGAGAAAGCGTTTGACAATGTTGACTGGAATACACTCTTTCAAATTCTGAAGTCAGCAGGGGTAAAATACAGGGAAAGGAGAGTTATTTACAACTTGTACAAAAGCCAGACCGCAGTTATTAGACTTGAAGGGCATGAAAGGGAAGCATCAGTTGGGAAGGGAGTAAGACAGGGTTGTGGCCTTTCTCCGATGTTATTCAATTTGTACATAGAGCAGGCGGTGAAGGAAAGCAAGGAAAAATTTGGAATAGGGATTAAAGTTCAGGGGGAAGAAATAAAAACATTGCGTTTTGCTGATGACATAGTAATTCTGTCAGAGACAGCAAAGGACCTGGAAGAGCAGTTGAATGGAATGGACAGTGAGTTGAAGAGAGTGTATAAAATGAACATTAACAAGAGCAAAACAAAAATAATGGAATGCGGTCTTAGAAAATCAGGTGATGCTGAAGGAATTAGATTAGGTAACGAAACAATGAAGGTGGTAGATGAGTATTGTTACTTGGGTAGTAAAATAACATGCATTGGTCGCAGTACAGAGGATATAAAATGCAGAATGGCAATGGGAAGAAAAGCTTTTCTGAAAAAGAGAAATTTGCTAACATCGAATATTAATTTAAGTGTAAGGAAGTCTTTTCTGAAGGCATTTGTGTGGAGTGTTGCCTTGTACGGGAGTGAAACATGGACGATAAGCAGTGCGGACAGGAAGAGAATAGAGGCTTTTGAAATGTGGTGCTACACAAGAACGCTGAAGATTAGGTGGGTAGATCGCATAACTAATGAAGAGGTACTGAACCGAATTGGTGAGAAAAGGAATTTTTGGCATACCCTGACCAAAAGAAGGGATCGCTTGGTAGGACACATTCTTAGACATCGAGGAATCGTAAATTTATCATTGGAGGGAAGTGTGTGGGGTAAAAGTCGCAGAGGGAGACCAAGAGACGCGTATAGTAAGCAGATTCAAGTGGATGTGTGTTGCCGTTCTTATGAGGAGATGAAAAGGCTTGCTCAGGATAGAGTAGGGTGGAGAGCTGCATCAAACCAGTCTCCGGACTGAAGACCATAACACACAACTTTTTTACATGTATTTCCAAGTGGACGGGGGTCTCATTTTGTTTGCCGACGCCCTGGGCCTCCGAGAGCCTTAGTCCGCCACTGGTTAAGCCTCTATGTCTTCTCAGATACATGGGCTTACGCACGTGCAAAAGACCACCTAAGAACGTAACCTGTCCGACAACAACTTCCAAATGTCCTCCTGCGACCATATTATTGCCTGGCTGGCAGCTGGCCATGTATCCCCTAGGAGTTCGCTCCTCGTGTGCATCCGCATTGAAATAGGCATCAATCCGTAACTCAGTGGATTACAATTAAGAACTGTAGGGTCTATTCTTCGGACATGTCCGCAATTCTTAATTGCTTTGTAAACTGAGAATAGTTTTTCATACAGCATACAGTCTTGATCTTGCTCCCAGCGTTTTCCATCTTTTCTTGCACCGCAGGAAAATCCTGTCCTCTGGCCAGTGTTTTGACAGCGACGTGAAGACTATCACACTCCAGTTCCATTCTACATCTACATCTACATAGATACTCTGCAAATCACATTTAAGTGCCTGGCAGAGGGTTCATTAACCACTTTCGTAACTTTTCTCTCCCGTTCCATTCTCTAATAGCGCGCTGGAAGAAATGACACTTAAATCGTTCCGTTTTCGATCTGATTTCTCTAATTTTATTGGGATGGTCATGTCTCCCTAAGTAGGTGGATGCTAGCAAAATATTTTCACATTCAGAAGTAAAAGTCGGTGACTCCGTAACGTGATAAAACAAAACGAGCTGCCCTTCTCTGAACCTTCTCAATATCTTCCGTCAGTCCCACCTGGTGAGGGTCCCACAAGGGGCAACAGTACTCCAGGAGAGGACGCACAAGTGTGATGTAGGCAGTCTCTTTGGTGGAGCTGGTGCAGCTTCGAAGCGTTCTGCCGATGAAACGTAATCTTTGGTTCGCCGTCCCCACAATATTTTCTATGTGTTCTCTCCAGTCAAAGTTGTTCGTAATTGTAACTTCTAAGTATTTGGTAGAATTTACGACCTTAAGGTTTGGCTGATTTATCGCGTAATTGAAGTTCAGCGGATTTCTTTTAGTGGTCATATGTATTACTTCACACTTTTCTTTATTTAGTGTCAATTGCCAATTTTCGCACCATGTAGAAATTTTGTCTAAATCGCTTTGCAGTTGCTTTTGATCCTCTGTTGACTTCACTAACCGATAAACGACAGCATCATCTGCGAACAGTCTAAGGGAGCTATTCAGATTGTCTCCTAAATCGTTTATAAACACGAGGAAGAGTAGGGGACCTAGAACGCTTCCCTGTGGAACGCCAGATATCACTTCTGTTTTTCACAGGTGGAAGACTCCTGCGACCCGGGAATAAAAAAGTTAATCTCTCGATATGAGAAGTGTCAATTCTTTTGGTAAAAGTTGCTTAAACACTGTACCTGTTGCCAATAAGGTCTCGCAGGCAACTATATTGTTTTAGTTTTTTAAAAAAAGAAGGAAATAATTTTTGGATGCTCCTCGTATAGTCATTATAAACTGGCACATTGTGGACGGCGCCGGAGCTAGATTCGTTCACCAGTAGTTAGTCACGTGGACGGCGCCCGAGCCTAAGTCGTGGACCGCTAAAAGAATTTGTAGCTGCCATTCACAACCTGGCCTCTGTTGGTAATCATGTAAAATGAAGAAGGGAGTGATCTCTGCATTGTACTGCCACATAGTGAGCTGAGTTTTAACTATCTGTACACAACAAAAGGGCTTTGTATTTCCCGCTCTCTGTTGAGCCCAACACTTCTTTCGTTTGATATCTACGAGGCGCGTCCAGAAAGTAAGTTCCGTTTGGTTATATAAAAAGAACGGGTACAGATACAGAAAAAATACTGATTGTACAAAAATCTACAACTGCTAAACTACTTTTCTACATAGCTTCCGAAATTTTGTAGGCAATTGTCATAGCATGGCACAAGTTTTTGTGTGCCTTTTTCATAGAATGTTGTCGCCTGTGTATTCAACCATGTGGTAACGTTCTTTCAGTTCGTCATCATCGTTGAAGTTTGTCCACCAAGGACAGATTTTAAGTGTAAGAAGAGGATTACTGTCAAAAGATTTTTTTTTTCACGATAATGCCTAACCTCACACACCGAATGTGACTCGGGTACAGATACAGAAAAAATATTGATTGTACAAATATCTACAACTGTTAAACTACTTTTCTACATAGCTTCCGACATTTTGTAGGCAATTGTCATAGAATGGCACAAGGTTTTGTGTGCCTTTTTCATAGAATGTTGCCGCCCGTGTATTCAACCATGTGGTAACATGTTCTTTCAGCTCGTCATCATCGTTGAAGTGTTGTCCACCAAGGACAGATTTTAGGTGTAAGAAGAGGATTACTGTCAAAAGATTTTTTTTTCACGATAATGCCTGACCTCACACACCGAATGTGACCAAGCAATTCTTACGGAAATTTCAATGGGACCTGTTTGATCATCCTCCATACAGCTCGGACCTCTCTCCTAGCGACTTTCATCTCTTCGTCCACCTAAAATCTGTCCTTGGTGGTCGACACTTCAACGATGATAAAGAGCTGTTACCACATGGTTGAATACACAGGCGGCAACTTTCTGTGAAGGATGCATGCAAAAACTTGTGGTACGCTATGACAAGTGCCTACAAAATTTTGGCAGTTTTGTGGAAAAGTAGTTTAAGAGTTGTAGAATTTTGTGCAATAAAAATTTCTTCTGTATCTGTGTACAATTTCATTTTATTACCAAACGGAACTTCCTTTCTGGACGCGCCTCGTATATTGCTGTCTGAAGAGTGTTCACGCGCCGCATATTCACGACATGGCGAATTTATATGGGAGCGATGTTTTCAATGTCCTGTAAGAGCAAACAGACGGCTCTGGTTCAGAAGGAGAAGCTGATTATCTCTAAGAAATATATTTGCAAATTGTTTTGGAAATAAAAACATGATTTACTAAAAAAAAATTATGTATCTGCAAATATTAATATTTAAAAATAATTTTTTGGAATAAATAAAAGAGGTTTCATTGTTTCAAATGAGACAGCAAACTGAATGATTGAATTCGTGGTTAAAATGCTGTAATTTTCGAATAAGTGTTAAAAACAGCAGTCCGGCTGCCCCATGCAAGGTGACTTAACGCCAGTCGTGAGTGTGCTAGATGCGTGCATGCATGGGTTCGTATACACAAACACGCACACAAATACTGAATTTACGTTTCCGCTCAGTTCTAATACTTCCATACAAATTTAGAAATTCACCGGAAGATACAAATTAGTACAGTAAAGTGGATGAGCCGGATACTGAAATTTTTTTTAAAATGTACACATACCTGTAAGCGCTAAAATGGAGGGCCGGTCCGACATTACGCTTACTGCGCATTCGAATCAAATATTAAGTTAAAAAATGGCGCACGACATTTTGACGTCACAGAATACGTTGGATTTCATCGCATCAGACCGGTATAAGGTACGCCACAGTTGAACTGTCAGATGTAGGACACCTGGTGAAATTTCACATCGTGGAATCACGTCTAATTTCTCGTGCGTCGACGAGGCTGGAAAAAACTGCGGTATTTTGCAGCGCGCAACGCTCATTTAATTTAATGTAACACGTTCTCTGCATCAGCAGCGGCCGTAATGTGAAAATGACATTACCCGCTGTTACTGATATAAATCCGACATACATCGTCTAGCACTCAGGCTTTTCGCGTCATTTCTATGAAACCATTCGTGGCACAGAGTTCCGGAAACAAACAGTATTTCGCAGAAAGTGTAATAACCGGAAAAGAGGAAAGTACCCACAACACATGGTGGTTGATCGAAACTTCGTAAAACTATACACAATCTATGGGTATGTAAATAATTATCTCTGACAGGTAGAACATTCACCAGTGTATATTAGTTTTGTTGCTTTTTAATGTCGTTCTTATGCGACCGATGTCAAGTGATTTCTCTGAACGATACGGAAACGTCGTGCATTTGTGTCAGATAGCACATACAGAGCAGTGGTCCTGTTATTATACCCTTAAATATCTGCTTCAATGACTTTGAAGTCACGTTCGACGTTCCCTTCTTTCCAACTGATACAATTGCCTAGCACAGTAAACAGTTCAACTGGGTGAAGAAGTAATCGCGTTTTCCATATGTTCAAATGTTTGTATTGCTTTCGGGACTTAACTACGGGGTCATCAGTCCCTAAACTTACAAACTACTTACGAACTAACTAATTCTAAGGACGGCACAAATATCCATGCCCGAGGGGGGATTCGAACCCCCGACCGCAGCAGCCTCGCAGACCGTGACTGGAGCGCCTCAGTCCCCTCGGCCACCGCGGCCGGCTCGGGTTTTCCATTCCGAATGAAAGTGATACGTTTTAGATTTTTTTCTTTTTGCTTGAACACGCCATCATTAGAACAAACCTTGCACAATTACTGATACCCAATTATGAAATGAGGCTTACAATATCTGTTGCACGGGAGAAACAAACAGTTGTTGCCGTCAGCGCCCTGTGTTATAAGCGTCAGCTCCGTGGAGAAATCTAGTTTAGCCAACCGGAGTATTAACTCGATCTCTCGAGAATGTCCTTGCGAACTACTAATAACTCATTTCTCTAGAAACTGTGTGATGATATATTCTCATGAGTAGTAAGTTTCGCAGTTCTGTCGCCGATGGAAATTGTGTGGGACTGGCTCGGACGTCAACTCAGTCCCAGAACCAATAAGGAGTACATCCAGTTCTAGTTTCATTACCTCCCTCCTTATCCCCACGGGGTCCGCACAAGTTTTATTGGTGCTTCGTGAATATTGTGTAGTGGGTCCTACATAAGTCTTTTAACGAGTTGCGACCGCCGCTAGCAGAACCAGTGTGCCCTGTGTCGTTTTATTCAGTGTCTCTGTCGCCTCGTCGTGCCCAGTGTAAATTGTTCATCAATGTCTGTTTTCAAGCCACCGTGGCAACATTTTATTGCTACATCTATTTTTAACCAGCTGTTCTTTACTTTTGTTGAAATCAGTTTTTTTCACCGTATCAATGTTTCAAATTCACTTGTTTCGCCACATTTGCCATTGTATTTTAAAACTCAATTTACCATAGTAATTTTCTGTCGGCCAAATAGCGGCGTAGCAAGCCTTCCCCAGTGTCGGGGTTTTAAAATTACTAATAAAGGAAAACAAACCAGTTGAGGGCAAGCTTGTCCCAGCAGAGGCTACAATGATGCGATGACACCAAAATGTTCAAATGTTTGTTAAGCTTATGGAACTTAACTACGGGGTCATCAGTCCCTAAACTTACAAACTACTTACGAACTAGGACGGCACAAATATCCATGCCCGAGGGGGGATTCGACCCCCGACCGCAGTGGCCGTGCTGACCGTGACTGGAGCGCCTCAGTCCCCTCGGCCACCGCGGCCGGCTGCGATGACACCCTTCCCAACGGAATCCGTGTATGCATCCTGGTCCGAGAGGATCTTGCGTCATTATGATAAGTGGCATCATACAACTAATTGCTAAGTGATCAGTAGGTCTGACTTGATTTTCTTATCGCTGAAATAACATCACCCTTCCACTTCATAAAATTTGATTTAATTTCCTCTTCCCACAATGGGTGTTCGACGTTCTTTTGTCAGGTAGTGTTTATACTCACCTGTTTTAAGATATTTAATAATTCAGTAGTACGGTAATCTGTCTCCAACGCAAGGATAGTGTTTATTTTCACTTCTAATATATAAAGCAAAGTGTCCGTATTTGTGTACGTGTTGCATACAAATCTACAGTTTTCATCCAATCTTTCTCAAATTTTATGCAAATAAGCTTCAATCCATGAGAACGGTCGCCGTAAGTGTAACAATCACGTACGATACATAGTTAACGAGATATGACGTCATAAACAATGAGATGCGCGAAAAACTGCTACATTTTGCGACAATGCTGCTCATTTTCTCCTAAACCATTGGACCGATTTCAACCAAATTTGGTACATACATTCCTTACCGTGAGGTAATAATTGCTGCATGGTTAAGAATCATATACGGTTAAGTCATAACCAATAGAAATCGCCAAAAATGACATATAATGCGGCGAGACTTTCGAAATACATTGTATGAGTATGACAGTACTTAGCGACTTGCAACAATCTTTAAATATAATTTTAAACCTTTATTAAACTTTTTCTCGCTGGCAACCATAGTAAAATGATGAAAGGAAAAAAGTTTCTCGCTTACTACTTTTCCGCTGTTTATGGAGTAAAACTACGGCTCTCGGTATGACGTTACAATTTATAATTTGAACACTACAAATTGTAGCGACAGAAAATTTTACAGACAGTATACACATATGTAGTTGAATGTAGCTTCTAAATTGCATTACATTCCGACACGTAGTTCATGAGATATGAGCACATAAACAGTAACGTTCATGGAAAACCGTCCAATCACGCACTAAGTTTTAATCTATTACTTCTTTACTACTAATTGAATTGCCAAGAGATTTTAGAGACAAAGCCTTTATACAAATGTACATAATCCTGAAAAATGGCAGAAATAAATAAATACCTGGGCAACGCCGGGTTTTTAGCTAGTCTATATCTATAAATGTGAATGTCTGTTCGGTGTACGTTTATCACGTCTGAACCACAAGACGCAGAGACTTAATTATTTGTACAGTTACTAATCTATAACTGAGGAAGGTTTTAGGCACGGTTTTATAGCAATCTGATAGATATTTAATAATTTGAAGAATATAACGCGAAATGCGGAACAATAATTAGTCTTTGAAAATTATATTTACTCTTTGAAAATGATTTATTGGTTGCATTGTTGCGTGAGGGCTGATAATGATAAAAGTGTGGAGTATATTGGGATGTATATAAAATTTTACGTGTGTGTGTGTTAAGATTTCGCTCTGCAGCGAAAACTAAAGAACGCAAAGGAATGGTCTGTGTGTAATTGTTGTCCGAAGTGTCCCGTTGTACACCATAGCCGTTGTACACCACAGCCGATAGCTGTAAGGGTGTGGAAGATATGGTGGTTCAAAGTCGTCAAATTATAAAAAAATTCGGACTGAAGGCCAGCGATGACGTTTGCGACTCTATATCAAGGAGGTTACATACTGCGAAACGTGATATTACAGACCATATCTTTGGTCTATGCGTGCTTACTTTCCTCATAAACGGTAAGGGCATATATTTCTGCAATCTGACAGAAACAGTTTTCAGTTTGTTTCTAAAGAAGGTATTGTATTTCACTTCATCCTTCAAAGCCAGTCTCATAACACACTACTTATCTGTCATAATCAACACGGGAGCGGAGCCGCGGGTTTAAGCTAGTATTTAATAAAGCACAGCAGTAGAGTGCCAGACTATGGATGCAAAGGACACAGTGGAAGACGGCGAACACCATAATATCGATTGTCGTTTCGTTTGTGGATCGTACCGGTAGTACCAGGTCTCATCTCTCGTGACGATGCTGTTCAGAAGCAATGGATCCTGGTCACACGTGGAAATGAAATCACCAGAAGTTTCCATCTGTTTTGCTTCCTGGTCGTCTTTCAGCTTGTGTGACACAAATCGGGAGTAGATCTTCCGCTTACTCAAATCATCGCGTACGACGGTTTGCACCGTGTCCTTGCTAATGGCAAGTTCCTCCGCAAGTAGTCTGAGAGTCCATCGCTGCTCTTGCGCCAGCATTTGTCGCACTTTCTCCATCATTTCTGGAATTCTGTTTGTCGATGGCCGACCTAAACTCATCCCCAGTTGTTTCCTTCAATTCAAGGAAGCGCTTAAGCCACTCATCATCATCATCATCATCATTAGAGACTGATTATGCCGTTCAGCGTTCAGTCTGGAGCATAGTACCTCTAATAAAATTTCTTCATGACCCCCTATTCAATGCTAACATTGATGCCTTGTCTGATGTTAAGCCTTTTACTTCAAAATCATACTTCAGCGAATCTATGTACTTTCTTCTTGGTCTACTTCTTACCCTTCGCTGCCGAGCTCATGAGTCTCTTAGGTAACCTTGCTTCTCCCATGCGTGTACCGTGACGCTACCATCTCAGTCTGTTCGCTCTGTTTCATATATGGTGTTCATTCCCTGTTTTTCTTCGATTTCCTCATTATGAACACCCTCCTGCCATTGATCCCATCTATTAGTATCTGAAATCATTCTTGCTACCATTGACCATTCGTGAAAAATTTTCTGCTCACGGCTTCCCTCCCGTACAAACAACAACCCATGTATCTCCGTTGCAGAGCTCCTGCAACAAGATCTAAAATTGTTGCAGAATGTCACAGGGTTCTGGTGGAGCTAGGGGAAGGCAATAGGGTAAACCTATTGTGGGTCCCAATTAGCCAGGATGGGGGCAGAGACTCCATTTATTGGACCGGAACCTGTCCTGACAATCACCAAGGCAATGATCACATTGGAGATACGTAAGTGGCTCAGAAAACAGAACTTAGAATATTGGACCAAAGTCTATCAACAAAAACATGGCAAGGTAATGATGCCAATGCCATGTTTTAAAAGAAGCTCTGCAATCCTGGGCCTGAACAGGAGAGAGATTAGACTCATGGTTGGATTGTTGACAGGCCATGGGAATTTCAAAAAACACCTACATACAATGGGAATAACAGAAGAGGACCCTAAATGTAGGATCTGTGATGACGGTGATGAAACTGCATCACATCTAATCTTCGAATGCACTGCATTGGAGAGTAAAAGGCACAGAATATTTGGGACAACCAGACCCGAAGAAATTGTGTCTAATAAAGAACTGGTAAAGGGATTCCTTGCACTGTTCAAGGGCATTGGTTGGCTTTACTAGATATACTGGGAGTGATACCGCACAATAAACTTAGTTTCGGTGCGGACAGTGGCGGGTTGGACCAAGACTGTTTTGGCTTCTCTGAGAAAATCAATCAATCAATCAATCTCCGTTGCAATCTTCCCCAATTTGTAACAGAACTTGATGTTTACACGTAGCTCCAATATGCTGTGCACTTCATCGCACATTGACGAAGTTCAATCGCTCGCAATCAGTTTACACTGTCAGTCACATGCAGTGCATGATATGTATCGAATCTCCTGAAGTGTCTGAAGATCAGTACGAATGTACGCACACATGTGCGAAGTTGCCGTTCAGATACGACAACATTCACCGAAGATTTTAGACACACCACAGATAATGCCATTACGTTTCCCTCTTTCCCTTCTCCAATAGAGAATACATTGCAGCTTTGTAACGTATCTAATCCGTCCACTAGACCCACACCAAGATCAAATAAAAAGGCCATATTCTCCAGTTAATTTTATCAGTATACTTCTGTGCATCCTTTGTGTTACCCACGCCAGTCTGTGATCGCATACGCCTGCTCCAGTCCTAGAGAGGAGGCAGCAGGTAATTACAATGGACGCAAACGCACACTGTAACCTGCGGTGCAGTGGCTTTACAGATGTTTGGGGCTTTGTCCTAGAGGACGCAATTAGAGAATGCAATCTATTTGAGGTAAATAAGCAAACAACCCACCCACATTTCGGAATAGATCAAAGGACAGTTTGAATAGTGACGCAATTAAAGTGAACAATGATGTACTTTCAGGTACTGGAAAACAATGGGAGTTGAAAGAGCTACCACAAGTGACAACAACATGATATGTGTGACTGATGCGAACTGACAGGAGGAAAAGCAGACAGTACCTGCTACAGTATTTCCATGGTAATTCTCATTAATTTTAGACGCAATCTAAATCATTTTGTGCTTTAATTATAGTCCTAGTCTTTCGTTTAACTGTGACTGATTTATTACTGGTTTGTTATCCGTAAACTTCAAAGTTTTACTTTATAGTAGGACTTTTTAAAAGTAATAAGCGTTCACTTAACAAGACATGGACTGTCTTCTGTAAGGAAATTTTTATTTTCTTAAATGTTGAAATGTTTGTATAGCTTATGAGACTTAACTACGGGGTCATCAGTCCCTAAACTTACAAACTACTTATGAACTAACTAATTCTAAGGACGGCACAAATATCCATGCCCGAGGGGGGATCCAAACCCCCCACCGTAGTGGCCGTGCAGACAGTGACTGGAGCTCCTCAGTCCCCTCGGCCACCGCGGCCGGCTTATTTTCTTAGCTCGCTCCAGTTCTATGATATTTGAATTGCATTTGTTCCTCTTCGAGCGATTTATGCCCTATTTGCGCCTTACACAATAGGTAGGATATCGTGGGCACAGCACATCACGGCCTCTGTAAATAATTTTTTTTTCTCAGCCCGCTAGGATCTGACAACAGAGACAAATAAGAAAATCTAGTCTGGTTTTGATGGCAAGCTACAGCACTGTGGTGTTGAATAATACCGTAGACCAGAATTAGACATATAAATAGCGTTGTATCACCACGAATATAAGGGTTCAAGTCCTTTTACATAAGAATGGAATACAGATATAGTAAAATGACACCAAAGTTTTCTTTATTTTTCATGAGAACAGAAATTGACAAGAAACTTCATGGCAGATTAAAATTGTATGCCGGAGCCGGGACTCGAACCCGGGACCTTTTCCTTTCGCGGGCAAGCGCTCTACCACTGAGCTACCCCGACACGACTCACGTTGTCGCCCCATGACTTCAATTCTGTCAGTATCTCGCCTCCTACTTTCCAAAATTCACAGAAGTTCTACTGCGAAACTTCCAAGACTAGCACTTCTGGAAACATCCCTTAGGCTGTGGTTAAGCCATGTCTCCACCATGCCCCTTTCTTCCAGGAGTGCTAGTCTTGCAAGTTTCGCAGGAGAACTTCTGTGAAAATTGGAAAGTAGGAGGCGAGGTACTGGCAGAATTGAAGTTGTGGGGCGGCACCGTGAGTCGTGTCGGGATAGCTCAGTGGTAGAGCGCTTGCCCGCAAAAGGCAAAGGTCCCAGGTTCGAGTCCCGGCTCCGGCACACAATTTTAATCTGCCAGGAAGTTTCATATCAGCGCACACTCCGCTGCAGAGTGAAGTTTCATTCTAGAAATTGACAAGTTGCACAACAGTAAAGTGTAGATATTCTGAATTTGTGTTCAAGGTTGCAGCATAACTAGTGTATCTAACGCCCAGTAACACGCCTTCTTGCACTGACGCATGCCTATATTCGGAACGGCTTACTGTCCAGTGGATCATCAAGGGACTGTTGGTCCAGATTGTCGCGCTCCTCAACTTGATTCGTCGTAGATTTTTCAGATTGGTTGGCGGGGCGTCTCGTCCAAAACCAGCCTTGTTCAATGTATCCCGGGCATTTTCGACACAGTTCATGTCTGGAGTACAAGCTGGCCACTCTTATCTGGCGATGTCGTTATCATGAATGAACACATACACAAAATGTGCACGATGAGCTCGAGAACTGTCGTCCATTAAGACGAATAGAATGTTCAAATGTTTGTAGACCTACGGAACCAAACCACTCAGGTCATCAGTCCCTAGACTTACAAACTACTTAAACTAACCTATCTTAAGGACAACACACAAACCCATGCCCGAGGGAGGACTCTATTTTCCGGCGGGAGCGACCGCGCGCATCGCAACTTGACGCTCCAGAACGCAGGGCCATTCCAGTGCGGCTAAGATGATTCCCTCACTAGAATGATGCCGATATGGTTGCACTATACGTTGGAGGATGTCATCCCCGTACCGTGTAGCAGTTTTCATTGCCTTCTATGACCACCATTGCCGTACAGTGGCCCTACATAGTGCCACCACAAAACGTCAGTACACCAGAGCATTAATGAACTCGATCGACGGCGTGTATATGACGTTCAGGGTGACCAGGCTACCTCCAAAAACATCTCCGACGATTGTCTGGTTGCAATCAGATGGCGAGTCTCATCTGTAAATAGTACCATATGCGAATTCTACATCTACATCTACATGAGATACTTTGCAAATAACATTTAAGTGCCTGGCAGAGGGTTCATCGAACCACCATTATACTATTTATCTCCCATTCCATTCTCGAATAGCGCGAGGGACGAAAGAACATCTGAATCTCTCCGTTCGAGCTCTGATTTGTCGTATTTTATTCTGATGATCATTTCCACCTATGTAGGTGGGAGTCGCATTCGGATGTGGAGTTTCGTAAGTAGACCACGCCGCAGCGATAACCAAATCACATGTTCAAATGTTTGTAGTGCTTATGGGACTTAATTACGGGGTCATCAGTCCCTAAACCTACAAACTACGTATGAACTAGATTATACTAAATACGTCACACACATCCATCCACGCCCGAGGGGGATTCGAACCCCCGACCGCAGCGGCTGTGCAGACAGTGACTGACACGCCGCAGACCACTCAGCCACTGCAGTCGGCCAGCGATAACCGCCGTTGTTGTAATGTTTCCCAAACCAGATCCTGTATCATTTCCGTAACCCTGCCTCCCCTGCATCGTGACAATACAAAACAATCTGCCCTTCACTGGACTCTTTCGATGTCCTCCGACAAACGCACTTGATAAGGATCCCACACTGGGTAGCAATACTCCAAATGAGGTCGGACAAGCGTAGTGTATGCAGTCTCTTTAGTAGTTCTGTTGCATCTTTTAATCGTTCTGCCAATAAAACGCAGACTCTTGTTCGTCTTTCCTAAGAAATTATCTACGTGTTCTTTCCAGTTTAAGTCTGATGTAATAAAAAGTCCATTCGGCATGCTGTTGAGACCATCAGGACGGCGGTGTATATTGTGTAGGTGTGTAGGTGTCAAAGCTGGACCTCGCCCTGGAGGTCGGGAGGGAAGTTGCATATCACGAATCCTGTTATGTACAGTTTGATTCTAAACACTACGCCCTGCACGAAAATAATTATTCAGCACGGTGACATTCAATCCAGGGTTCCTCGTAGTTGAATTCTTTAAGTAGTGGTCATTAGCTGGTGTGGTAGCCTTTGGATGGACAGAGCGAGTTCCTATAACTCTGTACCTCCACGTCCGAACAAAATCGCTTCGGGTCACTCAGAGAACTTCCGCCGCGGTGGAATAGCAGAGCGGTCTAAAGCGCCTCGCTGCGGAGCGCGCGGTTGCTCGCCGTCGGAGGTTCGAGTCCTCCCTGGGGCGTGTGTGTGTGTGTGTGTTGTCCTTAGGTTAAAAATGTTCAAATGTTTGTAAAGCTTATGGGACTTAACTACGGGGTCATCAGTCCCTAAACTTACAAACTACTTATGAACTACTTACGAACTAGGACGGCACAAATATCCATGCCCGAGGGGGGATTCGAACCCCCGACCGTAGTGGCCGTGCTGACCGTGACTGGAGCGCCTCAGTCACCTCGGCCACCGCGGCCGGCGTCCTTAGGTTAGTTTACCTTAGTTTAAGTAGTTTGTAAGCTACGGACTAATGACAACGCAGTTTGGTCCGATAGATTTACAAACATTTGAACATTTGAATTTGTGAAAACTTACCTTTTTCAAGAGCACCTCAAATTTCAAAGGTTCAAATGTTGGTAAAGCTATGAGACCAAACTGCAGTGGTCATCAGTCCCTAGACTTACAACTACTGAAACTAGTTTATGCTAAGGACACGACCATGCCCGAGGAAAGACTCGAATCTCTACGGGAGATATTGTAGAGACGTTTTGGAGCACGTCCACATACACAGCCGAGATTCTAAGCCGGGTCTCCTGCTTTCTAGGCAGTTGCACTGACCTCTACACCACAGTGGACACAGCGATCACCGCACCGGCACGGAATTACTCAAGTACGCCTCCCGTCAGATACAAATTCTCAACTTTACCCTGCCCACTAGAACTCAAACACGTAGTTGCTATAAACTAATTCCCGTAAGTGTAAGGGCCTAGGAGTACCGCCGCACTGATGAAAGGATCATTGCCCGTCATCGGCATTTGTATATAAGTTACATATATGTGGCGTCTGTTCTTTCAGACATGTCCGAAAGAACAGACATCACTTTTGATACTGCAGTTATCATCTATTCACATTCACGGAATGTATGACATTAACTTCGAATGGGAAAAGTTGAAAATGTGTACCCAGTAGTCTTGCGCATAACAGTTCGCGACCGGGAGGACTTGCTTTAGTTCGCAGCTATGTTGCGAACTAGTTCGTTCGCTCCCACTGACGGCTGAACGGTGTGGTCTGCGCATGCAAGTGGAGGGAGAAGTTCCCCCACCTCGCTGCTTCATGTGCTTGCTGTGTGAGCCGCTAACGATATCAAGCAGACCAAAAGGAACAGTTTGTGGACAATTTCTCGCGTTTAAATTTTGAGTTATCTTTATAGCTCGGCGTTGTGGAGTTTATTACTCACATACTGCAGAGTGCAGAATACTTTAAACAAAAGTATTGTAGCACTAAACTATGTAACTCTAGCTGGCAGACGCTCACTTAGAAATGGCGAACATCGGCAGAAGGCAAGCTCGTGATTTTTAAGTCTGGTGCGCGCCCTCTCGTTATTGCCCGTCGATCTTCGGAAGAGGATCCAACGAACTAATGAGCGAGGTATGTTTGTGACAATAGTTCGCGACCGGTAGCGCATATTTTAGTTCGCACCTCGTCGAGAAGTAGGTCACTCGTTTAGTTCGTCAGCTCTGATTCCAGAGACAGATCGTTACTCGTTAGCTGTTTTTGGCTTTTGTTAGCGCTGCGGTAAGCTCTCTTTGTTTTGTTATGGTAGTTTTTTTCATAATGACCAGTGTTGCCCAATAGTGTGCTATAACCCGTATTTTTGGGCAATTAGACATCAAATGGGCAAATAATCAATTATGTACACAAATAGGTGATATAATGTTATTCAAAAATGTTCAAATGTTTGTAGAGTTTATGGGACTTAACTACGGGGTCATCAGTCCCTAAACTTACAAACTACTTATGAACCACTTACAAACTAGGACGGCACAAATATCCATGCCCGAGGGGGGATTCGAACCCCCGACAGTAGTGGCCGTGCAGACCGTGACTGGAGCGCCTCAGTCCCCTCGGCCACCGCGGCCGGCTAATGTTATTCAACTACTTTATATAACCTCGTAGTATTTTATTTTTAAAATGCATTTATTTATTATGTCATTGAAGAATCATTACCTACAAAATATGCTAAATGCGATTATGTTGGTGAATGAAAATACTTTTTTATATAAGTAACTCAGCTCGAAATGACGGTAATTGGTAGAAGGGAATCACGCTATCGCGTCTTTTCGCTGTTCCCCATCAGTCTTCGGAAAAGGAGCGAACAAACTAAGAGGCGAGGGATCTGGGAACTAGTTCGCCTGTGGGAGCGCTCTTCCGAACTAGTTCGTTCGCGAACTACACAAGACTAGTATCCAGGCGGGAGTCGAACCCGGGTCTCCTGCTTTCGCTGACCTCTACACCACTAGGGACACAGCGATCACAACACCTGCTCGGAATTACTCAAGTAAGCCTCCCGTCACATAAAAAAATTCTCAACTTCACTCTGCCCACTAGAACGAAAATTCGTAATTATTGTAAACAAATTCCCGTAAAATTAAGGGCCTAGGAGTGCCTCCGCACTGATGAAAGGATCATTGCTCATCATCGGCATTTATATAAGTCATATATATGTGATACTTGTTTTTTCGGACATGTCCTTACTCTGCCTCGAAAGCAGGAGACCCAGTTTCGGCTTCCGACTGGGTACACATTTTCAACTTTACCCAATCTCAGTTAATGTCATGCATTCCGTGAATACGGATAGGTGATAACTGCAGGATCAAAAGTGACATCTGTTCTTTTCGACACACACACACACACACACACACACACATTTGTGTAGTAGCTGCCAGCGCGTCTTCTGTGTGTACCCTTCAATTGGCGACGTTTACAGCCGCAAGGCTTACTGTGATATCGGCGTCTGAAGAAAAATAAGCGTCATTTATGGAGATGCACAATTGATTCTTACAGCCAATGGAGCGAATCTGAAATGGTTAAAATTGTGGCCTTGCGTGTGGCGGGATGACCCTTTCGGAGAACAGCCCCTCAAGGCGGTCGTCTACTTAGATCGTCGTATTGTAAGGGCAGAAGTGGCACATCGTACAGCTACCACAGCACAGAGAAGAGGGTTTGTAAGCCCAGAAGAGTCAACCAGCTACTAACAGTAAGAGTACGGGCACGCACGCCTCTAGCAGGTCACGGAATGGTATCAACGTGCACGGCTCGACTGCTGCCGTCAGACGATCACTGCACGATTGAATGGCGGGCCGCCGTCTTCAGCGATGAAAGCAGATTCTCCCTGCACACAAGTGATGGTAGTTTGGGCATAGGCCGTGGAGCGCTAACCAGCGGTTGGTACATGAAGAATGTTGTAAGACCGTATTACTGCCATTCTTGCAACAGGAAGAAAATTTGTTGTTCCAACACGCACGCTGTGAATGACACTCAACGCGCCTCGCAAGACGTACAACAACTTCCCTGTCTCCGGACAAGCACTTGTGGGATATTACGGGATGGTAACTGTCACGTGTGACTCGTAAAGCCAAACTATTGCAAAAATAGGCGAACTAGTGCAGGCACGGAGTAGTACGAGGGCTGAAACTAAGTAGTGGCAACTACTTATTCACAACCGATAAAAAAGCGTTACATGTTTGCAGCTGTTACTGTCCTTAAAAGTAGTCACCAGTATTATGTAGAACCAGTTTCCGGCGATGTGGAAGGCGTATAATACCGTTAGCAGAGTCTGTTCTGTTGATGGTGTGAATGGAGCGGTCTACTGCCTGTCGAACCTCTGCAGCAGTCCCTTCATCTTCGGAATAAAATCAAAGTCAAGAGGACTTACGTCCGGGGAGTATGGTGGATGGTACAGTACTTCCCAGTCCCATCGGCCGAACAGAGCAGTAAGCACCCGCGTATTGTCGTACAAAATGACGGGTGGTTTGCGAAAAAAAATATGCCACTTCTCAAAGCTGGTCGCAGGTGATGCTCCAAAAACGAACAGTAATACTGAGCATTGACTATCTGCCGTGGAGGAACGCGGTGCGTTAGGATAACACCATCACAGTCGTACACGACAATCCCCATAACTTTCACCATACTGGGGCTCTGACGCACTTTAGACATCCGCGGCGACCCCTAATGACGCCATTCGTCGGATTGGCGTTTCAGTTTTGTCTCGTATGATGTGCTCGGAGGTAAGGTAGGTATGTCAACAACGTGTGCTATCAACGATGCCGGCCGCGGTGACCGAGGGGACTGAGGAGCTCCAGTCACGGTCTGCACGGCCACTACGGTCGGGGGTTCGAATCCCCCCTCGGGCATGGATATTTGTGCCGTCCTTAGTATTAGTTAGTTCATAAGTAGTTTGTAAGTTTAGGGACTGATGACCCCGTAGTTAAGTCCCATAAGCTATACAAACATTTGAATTTTTTGAACTATCAACGATAATAGTAGATCCCATTGCATAGTATCTCCACAGCAGTGTTCCCACTATTTAAGTTCCAACCTTCCTATATCCCAAGACAGTATTCTGTATGGTCGTTTGGATGCCAGCATCGTCGCCTGAATTGCTGCCTTTGGAGGCCACTTATTAATATGGGTGTTCCATCATGGATGAAGCAATTCAACTGTAAATGTAATCCTTTTTTTTTTTTTTTTTTTTTTTTTTTTTTTTTTTAACTATGGGACTTAACTACGGGGTCATCAGTCCCTAAACTTACAAACTACTTATGAACTACTTACGAACTAGGACGGCACAAATATCCATGCCCGAGGGGGGATTCGAACCCCCGACCGTAGTGGCCGTGGAGACCGTGACTGGAGCGCCTTAGTCTCCTCGGCCACCGCGGCCGGCTGTAATCCTTTCCTGTACTTCATATGCACTGTTTCAACAATAAATCACGAGTGAATTGGAGGACTCTACGGATGTGTGCTAAACTTTATTTCCGGCAGTGTTTTTATCTTTGACAAAAAGTGCCTTTTATATTTGTATCTTTCTGCATATCTTTCAATTAGCTTCTGCACTGTAGCAGTTGTTTCTGGGTATTATCCAAGTTTCATTGAGACATATTTCTCGACAGTGACACATCATCCAAAAGTTACTTTCATATTAAGGTGGGCACACCATTAGATTTGTGTGATTGAATTTGGGAATCGGGTTTCTCTGTGACTGTTTAACATTGCCACTTAATAAAATGCCATCTCCCGCCATCTTGATGGAAATTTGAAAGCAGTACGAAGGAAAACAATATTCATTTTCGCGGAATGTATGACATTAACTGCGAAATGGTGACGTTGAAAATGTGTACCCAGCCGGTAAAAGTTATATACAGGGTGTCCCACTCAACTTTTTCACCCCAGATATCTCTGAAACTACAAGGGATATTGAAAAACCACTTTCACGGTTATTAACGTGTGGCAAGGACTTATGAAAGTAGGTACTATGAGACACTCCAAAACGTGAAGAAATATTATTTTCAACACAAACTTATGTTTCTGTAAATGGATACCCCATATTATTTCTTAAGCAATCGATAGGATGAAAAATCACAAAAATAATGGCGTCGGTTGCATCGCGATGCATCAATTACATCCGGAGACACTGCGAAGCGAAGTTGACGTTTGAAATACACGAGGCGCGCTGCCTGCCGTACGTTCATGACCGTGAAAATGGTTTTTCAATATCTCTTGTAGTTTCAGAGATATCTGGGGTGAAATAGTTGAGTGGGTCACCCTGTATATGCGGCGTCCGAAAGAACAGACACCACATGAATATAACTTATACAAAATGCCAATGGCGGACAATGAGCCTTTCTTAAGTTCAAATATTTGTATAGCTTATGGGACTTAACTACGGGGTCATCAGTCCCTAAACTTACAAACTACTTATGGACTAGCTAACACTAAGGACGGCACAAATATCCATGCCCGAAGGGGGATTCGAACCCCCGACCGTAGTGGCCGTGCAGACCGTGACTGGAGCGCCTCAGTCCCCTCGGCCACCGCAGCCTGCTTTCTTTCTTAAGTGCGGAGGCACTCCTAGTCCCTTACTCTCACGGAAATCAGTTATCAAAAACTATGAGTTTGAGTTCTAGTGGGCAGGGTAAAGTTGAGAATTTTTATCTGAAGGGAGACGTGCTTGAGTAATTCCGTGCACGTGTGGTGATCACTGTGCATCAAATGCTGCAGGGATCAGCGGAACTGCGTAGCCGCGGCGGAGAGGCCAAGCGCAATGAGGCGCCATGCTACGATGCGCGGGGCCGCTCCCCGTTGGGGGTTCGAATCCCTCCTAGGGCATGGATGTTTGTGCCGTCTTTAGTATAAGGTAGTTCATAAGTAGTTTGTAAGTTTAGGGACTGATGACCCCGCTGTTAAGTCCCTTAAGGTTAACAAACATTTGCAACTGCCTAGAAATCAGGAGACCCGGGTTCGAATCCCAGCTGGGTACACATTTTTAACTTTAACCTTTCGCAGTTAATGTCATACATTCTGTGAATATGGATACATAATAACTGCGGGAGCATGTACGAAAGAACAGACACCACTTCTGTATAACTTATAGAAAAGAGTATTGTCCGATAAAAAGCCGTTTAAATAAATACTATGGCCAATAATAGTGACGCTTGCGCTCTACTGTTAGAGTGGAGCGACGTTCTCGGCTTAACATCCTCGGCTTTCCCGCAGTAGAGAAGGTTCGCACGTCTGCGTTCAACTCACCTCTTTCTGTTAAGTGCTCCAAATGGACTCGGAAGGTTGGCGTGCCGAGGAGAGCTTTTCTCGCCCGGAAAAGCCGAGAATGTTATGCCGAGAAGCTGCGCACGTCGGCCAAGGTCAAGCAAGATCGACCGGCGCGCCACAAAGCAGCGTCTGTCCGTCACTGCATAGGCTGTGAGCGAACGCAGCTACCGGCCATCAAGTGACGCGCCACTTAACGTCGTTTTACTCAAGTGGTTCCGCCATCGAGTTAAAAGCTGGCATTGTCATCACACTGCTAGCCCCTTGTCACTAGGACGTCGCACTACGTTGAGGCCTGATGAATCCACTGTTTCGGATGGGAAGGATCTCGTACAGCCATTGTGACCTGTCATTAAAACTGTTCCACAGCCTGTTGTTGTAATTAACGTTCGATATCTTACTCCGCCTCGGTAGCTGACCGCCGATGCAAGGGGGCCGGGTTCGACTCCCGGCAGCGGACTGTGTTTTGTGCGTTTTTCCCCATCATCACTTTCATCAGCATCATCATCATCGACACGCAACTCGCCGATGTGACGCCAGTAGAAAGACTTGCAGCAGGCAGCCGAAGCCCTATGGCAACATCCCGGCCACGAAGAGCAACACGACCATCTCATTTCGATATCTTAGATATTTCTCCTCGGAGCACATGGCCCATACATGTTATGTCGAGTACGGATCTATGTGTCTTACAATGAAAGTACATGGGCTCGAACAAAATCTGTATGAACGTTTGGTTACAGGATCTCTACGTACACCTCAATGTGCTAGTGGGTTTCGTTTTTCTGCAAACCTCTGCAACCATGCTCTAGATAGCACTGTATATGTAATTGTAGACGCCATACGTAATGCAGATATCTTAACTATAACTCATGTAATAATCATCATACATGTTCTCTAGCGAATTGTCATCAAAAGCCGTGATGATAGTTGCAACTTTAACCTTCTTTCCGAAAGACCGGTGGTATTCACTGCCACTGCTTCCATCGCCTCTTCCCGCACTTACCCTAGCACTACTGCTTGCAATGAGTTGTTCGTCATTATCATCCCTTTTATCATTATTATGAGTTTGTAACAATAGTATATAAATTATGCTGATATTTCTGTACCATAACAGATACGAGAAAGCATGCAAATGATTCATCTTCTACACTAATACCATGTTCACGAAGAAGGGTTCTTGGTAACTTCATCTCACCCAATCGAAATACATTAGCAGGATTGATTAGCAATCGCCGCCCCATCTGACGCTTCACCACACAAATTACATCACAAAACGCAACTTCGGAGGCACACTGCACCGTCCCTACTGGCGAACCGACAGGTCAAAGTGCAATGCAGCATGGCACACGCAGAGACCTCTAACGGACAACTGCAGAGTTTCGCAGATGCGGGAGTATCACTAGTGCAATGAGGGATCTTTACATTATCTCTCTTACGATTTTGGTGTATATGTGTTCGAGCCCACGTACTTTCCTTGTTAGTGTTCAAAATGTTCAAATGTTTGTTAAGCTTAAGGTACTTAACTACGGGGTCATCAGTCCCTAAACTTACAAACTACTTATGAACTACCTACAACTAAGGACGGCACAAATATCCATGCCCGAGGGGGGATTCGAACCCCCGACCGTAGTGGCCGTGCAGACCGTGACTGGAGCGCCTCAGTCCCCTCGGCCACCGAGGCCGGCCCTTGTTAGTGGAGTGGACAAAAGTGTACGTCTTTCATATAGTTCATACTAGGAGTAGTGACAACAGTTTAATTATCAACTCGAAAAAATGAAGATGCACCTTGAAATTTGGCGATGATTTTGAGTTGTTCTCTACAAATTCACCATTCAATGCGGTCAATTTTTCTCAAAGAGTGGAAGAAGTTTTCATTTTAACTGTTCAGGTATGGTTCGCCATTGTAAATCACCTCGTCATTATTCTGGAAACGCAATCAGTGCAATGATTTCTTTTCTCAATGAAGAATCAATGATTGTCGATTGAAGAACTCGTAAGTTCAGGAAACTTTCCCCATTGAATATCATCTCGTCATTATTCAGGAAACGCAAGGCAGAAGGTAATAATGAGGAAGAAGAAATGGCAATTTTGAGTGCCGAGGAAACGTTCCGAATCAGGAAACGCATGGCATATAATGGTTCTTTCATCTGAATAACGTCTACGAAGTCATAGGAACCTTGTCTGTGGATGCCTCTCTACCAGGGAGCAGGGGACTGCTTTCTGTCTGTCAAGAATTTTACGTCAAATTTTAAACCACGGTACATATCCAGTACGTCTTTCCTTCATTATTCAATGGAAAATTAGAATCAAATAAATATTTTGTTACTTCTATTACCCCTGGGATACCATAAGACTAAAGATACAAATTGAATGATAAATAACTGTGACATATTACCGATTATCTTTCATACCAATGTGCTATCCTCTCACGGAATGTGTTGCTGATTTTGCCTCGGTTCAGTATAAACACGGTGTCGGCTTTTTCAGTATCGTCTTGACATTATAAGTATTAGAGAGTGTGAATAGGTTCACAGATTTGTGACTGGCTGGAAGACTTCCTATGTAATAGAACGCAGTTCGTTGTTCTCGACGGCGTGTTCATCAGAGAAGAGTATATCGTCAGGCTTGCCCCACGGGAGTGTGATAGGACTGCTATTGTTTTCTATCTATATAAATGATCTGATGAACAGTGTAACTTGTAATTTGCGGCTGTTCGCTGATGATGCTGTGGTGTATGGGAGGGTATCGTCTTTAACTGACTGTAATAGCATACATGATGAATTAGACAAAATTTCTAATTGGTGCAAAGAATGGCAGCCAGCTCTCAATGTAGAAAAATGTAAGGTGATGCGCATGAGTAGGAAAAACAATCTCATTACGTTCGAATACGGCATTAGAAGTGAGCGTCTTGATGCACTCGCGTCGTTCAAATATCTAGACGTAACACTGCAAAGCGATATGAAATGGAACGAACATGTAAGAACAGTTGTAAGGCGGACAGCCGACTTCGGTTTATTGGGAGAATTTTGGGAAGATTTACTTCATCTGTAAAGGAGACCGCGTATAAAACGCTTGTACGAACTCGTCTTGGTTCAAGTGTTTGGCACCCGCAGCAGTTCAGTTTTAATGGAAGACATAGAAGCAGTTCAGAGGCGAGCAGCTAGATTCGTTTCTGGTAGATTGGAAATGCTCCAGGAAATCAAATGGGGATCGATGGAGGAGAGTTGACGTTCTTTTCCAGAAATGCTGTTGAGGAAATTTAGAGGGCAGGATTTGAAGCTGAATGTAGAACCATCTTTCTGACGCCTACTTACATTTTGCGTAGTGATCAAAAAGACAACAGAAATTAGGGCTCGTACGGAAGCATATAGGCATTCTTTTTTTCCTCGTTCTATTTGAGAGTGGTACAGTGTACCCTCCGCCCCACACCTTACGGTGGATTGCGGAGTGTGTATGTAGATGTAGGATGCCCTTCTTATCACTACTGTTCTGTCATCGCGCATGAAAGTAGTATCGAAGTTTGCTATAGTGTAAACTTTCTTCACATATGAAAAGAAACGGAAAAACTTCCAGAATAAAAATTATAGTTTGATGTAACAGAGGAAAAGGAGTTAAAATGACGAGCAACGAGGAGAGTACGGCAAATGTTCCCTATGATGCACCTCTCTTTTTAGGATGAAGATAAGGAGGAGGAGGAAAAGGAGGACGAAGCTTTGTGGCTTAAACTAGTTGAGGTCATAACTGCCCTGAAAGTTGCGGTTAACTCAACGGAACGGTATCAGCGACAGAGGTAAACAAACTGCCTGATAAAAGTGAAGCAACCACGAAGGAGAAGTAAAAGTTCATGGGTTGAGAGGTTACGTATCATTAAATCGGTGATCAGAATATCGAGACAAATTTACAAAGAACTTGGCAGGTTGAGCTCACTTGCCATTATTTCGTACCACCCCGTCCAGCCGGAGAAGTATAATATAACGACGTTGTAACCGCTGTTGAGCCAAGCTGACCAATAACAATGCCTCAGGTGTTAATGACGAAGCCAATTTGATCTTATGAACTTACAGATTGCCAATTTTTGAAAATTGTGTATTTAGACATGTTTTGACATGTTTTTACCTTTGCTATGGACAGACAATTGCAGGTTTTCGAAAAAGAAGGTGTTTGTAGTCGATATTCAGTGGTTACATACCACTGTATTTCAGACAACTACTGGTTTTCTGAAACGAAAGTTAGTCACATATTGGATGCATGCCTTCTGTACTGTATTCAGACCGCTGCTGTTTATCAGGAACAAAAGTCGTGGCATTTTTGGTCGTTAGACCCCAGCTGGGATCGTTTTCGGCCTCCTTGGTGCAAGTCTTTAGGTGACGCCACTTGGGCAGCTTGCGCTTCAGTGTTGATGAAATGATGATGTGGACAATACAGCACTCAGTCCCCCAGTGAAGAAAATCTGCGACTCGACTGGGAATAGAACCCGAGCCCCCTGCGTGGCAATCTGCCACGCTATCTACTTGATTACGAAGGCGTACTTTCCAATGGTAATGTTATGTTTAGAATCCATAAATACTATGTGTGTCACCTTCAGATAGAGTTTTTACGCGCATAAATATTGTAGATATATGCCATGGGTATTTCCAAATAGTGTTTTGACTATTAATCACTTGAAAATGACAACAAGTTTGTCGAAACGTGACGTGTGAAAATAAAGTACAAATTTTCATAAAAGTGATCTAGGCTTGTCCTAGTTAAGAAACAGTTTAATTATTCGAAATTGGTACAGATAATGTCTCTGTCGTGGTTGGAGTAAATAACGGAGCATTTAAGAAATTGAAAGAAGAAGTACCACAAATGATTTTAGTACGCTGCATGTGCCATTCCTGGCAACCGACTGTTTCAGCTGCTGCAAAAGAATTTTTACCGAGAAATTTATTAAATAAATTTTATTAGACATATGATTAGTTCATTCGCTCCTCTTCTAGACAAACTCTTTTTAAAGATCTGTACAAAACTGTAAACGATGGACAGAAACCGTTAAAAATAGTTAAAGTGTACCAGACAAGAATTGTTGTCAAGAATTACTTCGAATGTGGCTCGACAGATAACGTGTATCTTTTATAGTTAATGTTTCAGAGCGCTGTTTTAGCAGTTAAATAATGCGAGGTGCAGTTAATGGCTTATCAATATTAAGAATACACACTCAATGGTCAGAGCTAAAACATTTTTCCGTAGCTAAAGTGCGCGGAAGATGACACATGTCAGAGTTATTGCTCGATAAGCATACAAATAAGATTAGTTACGTATCTATATCATTTTTATATCCACTATTAATTGAAATAAAAAGAGTGAATAAAATGTTTGAGTCGAAAGATACAGAACACCACAAACTCTTTGATGAGTTGACCAACATGCTTGTCAGCAAAGTAAAGTTACCTGCCAATAAAGTTACTTTTTTACTCAAAATATTCGTGATGTCTTGGATGGAAGTTATTTGGGATTCAGCTTTGAAAAGCAGGTGCTTGAAATGAGAGAAAAAGTATTACTGCTGGAGGACAAAGAAATGTTCCGTAATCTGTGCATAACATTTAAAGTAAGTCGAATGGAAGAAATAATAATAATTAAAAACACAAGTCCCTAAAAAAAGGTTTCCAGAATTAGTGCTGAACACGCACTTAATCACAACAAAGAAAATTAAATTGATATAATGGCTCAGTTAAGTAAAACTGTACAATTTCTAGCAAGAGTGGATGATCAATGGCGACAGATACATTTGTTGAAATGAAACGTGACCAATGATTAAAAAAATAAAAAAAATAAATAAAAAAAAAATTAGAATGAAGTATTTCACATTGAATATGCTCAAGGAAATCCAGATTTGAGGAATTAGCGACCTTTGCGATTACTTTCATAATACTACCTCATTCCAATGCTGATGTTGAGAGAATATTTAGCAGTATGAATGTAATAGAGACAAACAGAGGAAAAAAATAAAGTTAAATCTTTTAATTGCTATATTAAGGCTACTCTATGGTTTGTGGTTGGAAGGAAAATGCTTCAACGAAAATGCAATAAACGTTATGAAACAAATCGCTACCAAAGAATAATATCAATCGAAAACCGACGATGATGCAGACAAAAATGGTGCATCGAAAGAAGACGAATTCATTAAAATAATTAACTGCTGTTATGGAAGGTTTTGTATGTTCGCGACCTTGACTAGCTGATTTAAAAAAAAAATTAGATTCATTTAATTACTGCATTTTATTACTTAACAACAAAATAAACTAATTACGGTACTAATATACTCATTGTTTCTTTCATAATATATTTTTTTAATTACTGTGATATTAGTTTAAATATTAAATAAATTGTCAGGGCTCATCTTGATAAATTTCAAAGTGGTAACAGGGCGTAACATTAACATTATTAGCGATAAATACACCCACAGGGAACATATTATTTTATATTAGGTTTCAGCATACCTTTTGGAACTAAATTCAAATGTAATTCGATGAGCCACGAGATTCATCTCTAAATCTGCGTGCAGAATTTTAGTTAAAGCACACTTTAACAGCAATCCGATAATTTAATTTGACTTTCATATCAGGACAAATTGAAAAACATATTAGTTCCATTTATAAACGTATTAGTTACAACGCGACCTACTGTTTGATGTCAGAATTCCGTTAATCACCAGCAGCCGTGAGCTGAATTTATATCAGATGTCTCGTTACCCCAGGCGGTCGGGAGTACCGTAACACCTCTGTGCCTCGTTAAACCACAGTCAGCCTAGTTACGACGTCTTTATTACACCCTTATATTAAATGTGATTTACTCCTGCTCTTGTCTCTCTTCGTCCATCTAATAGGAGTCTAAGTCCTCCTCAGGTAGCGTTGCTTTAAATGTAGTAAATTCACAAAATAAAAATAAGTACTACCGACTCGTCCGTACTGTAATGATTGCTAGATTGGATGTAGGCGCTTGTATAAATCATATACTGAACTATAAAAGGTAAAGTAATCAACAATCCGAAGATTGGTTTGAACACCACAGTGCTTTACTAGGCATGGTCCTGTTTGGAGATGGTATGCCATTGCCTTCCTCCGACCTTCGAACTGACTTATCCAGCCAGTTATAGGGGGACCTACAGTTTAACGTGGGTTCCGAACCACGGTGCTACTCGGTATTTTCCACATGAGCAATACCGCCAGAGGTGAAAGAAGTGGAAAGTGACAGATAAAAATCCTAGGACCTAGCGGGGATCAAACCCGCGACCTTTGAATTTGTAGCAACCGAGGCGCATACTGAACTATAGTTCATTTATAATTTCAAGTAAAACTTTTTATAGTCGTTTGATGCTAATCAGTAGACTGGTGATCAAGTCAAGTCTGTAAGAAGCATTAATGATAGTCCGAGCCCGCAATACAGCGAGTACAAATCACTATGTAAACCAAATAAGTTATCAGGGAAACACCTTGTGAGGGGGCTGACATGGAGCCGTTTATTTTGCATATCAATATATTAGGTGTTAAAGAAGTTTTCTTGGTTGGAGAAATGTGTTGCGTGATACGGGAGGTGAGAGAGAGAGAGACAGTAGATGAGCTTGTATCTCCGCCCCTATTGCAAGTTGAGATCTGATTGGCTCCCGCCTATACTAGTTGTCCGCCAAAACTTTAAGCTTCTTTTATTAATATTTAACTTTCCTATGTCTATTAAAAATTACCTGTATACTTTCTGTAATGTTTTTGTGCTAAGCTATATTTCGGTTAATTCAAAGATTTAATTATTTGAATATTTTGTAATAAGTTGAACAATGTAAGTCTAGAAGTTTCGCTTGGAGCCAAAACGGTGGCTTGTGGCGCGCAGCGAGAGGCGGCGGCAGTCAGTCGAGCGCCGACCGCGATACCTTGCACATTCATGTCAGTTCAGTGCGGGCCACGGACAGTTTATACGTTATGTATCGTTTATATATTTAATATTACTCAGTCTGTATATTTGTGCTTGGATATACACTGACATTTCTTCAATAAAAACAAGCACTGGCATCCTACAAAAGCTAAAGTTATTCGTAGTGCAGTACTTCCTAGCCACATCTCAACACTTCTTTAAGCATCACTTCAGGTACAACGGATGCCCGACCAGTGTGCTTCACCTGTGTAATGGGACATCAACTACGACAGAAGACACAAGGTTAGTAAAAGAGTGAATTCAGACATGCACCGAAGTTGCATATCGACACGGCACCTCGCGTGCAGTGCTGCCCCGTTTACAAACCAGGGCACTGGCACGAGGTGCGTTGGTAACATCGCCGAGGGAAGGCATGAAAGAGGGGAGGTGTTTTAGGAACTTTGTCAACTATGCACTGACCGATCCTCCCTGTCTTTTTTTTTTAAAAAGAAAGATGCCCCGGCGTAACCTCACTGTGTTGACAGCTACAAATTACCGAAATGAAAATAAAACCAAGTCCCCACTACCGTGCCAGTTGAACACTGCCGCCGCGCGGGAGGAACTGAGCGGTCTGGAGCGCCACGTTACGGCCTTCCGCGTCAGAGGTTCGAATCCTCCCTCGGGCATGGATGTGTATGTTGTCCTCATGTTAGTTAAACTTAGCTTAAGTAGTTTGTAAGACTAGGGACTGATGACCAACATAGTTTGCTCCCATAGGATTACAAACATTTGAAACACTTTTGAACATTGCCTAAAAACGTATTAAAGTTCAAACTTTACCAGTATGTATAAAACTCTCGGACTTCTTGCCGCGTCAATTCTTGATAAAATTTCAAGCTTTCGAAGATATCCTCCATCTTCTTAGTGAGGAGCCGCTGACGAAGAAGATGGAGGGTATTTAGATTATCCATTACGGATGTTTCAGAACCCGTGACTTATTTTCAATATTATTTAAGAAAACTGCTCCAGTCACTTTTACTTGAAATTATATTTATTCCATGAACCGGTTTTCAAACCTTTTCAGGTTCATCATCAACATCCGTAATGGATAATCTAAATATAATGCTACCACGCCAGGTAACCAGAACAATGAGCGAATTTAGGAAATGTAAACTCAAACTGACGATTGTAACATGATCCATCTGATGATGAACCTGAAAAGGTTTGAAAACCGGTTCATGGAATAAATAGATCTAATTTCAAGTAAAAGTGACTGGAGAAGTTTTCTTAAATAATAAAGATGGAGGATATCTTCGAAAGCTTGAAATTTTATCAAGAATTGACGCGGCAAGAAGTCCGAGAAAGTTTTATACAGAAGTGTGAAGACTTCGTACTCATTCCCGCTGGACGCGACATATTTCAAACACTTATCTAACTGCAACGGCCCCCTCGCCGCCCAGCTCAGACGATGTGGCAAATGAAAGATAATTGAAATAATACCCCAATGATATGCAAATATGATCTGGATGTCTGATTTAAGAGGAGATATGAGACAATTAAAATTGAACAAGATAAAGTCATTAAATAATTTATATCTTAAAATGTATTCATCACATCAAAGTGATAGAGTACACAAATTGTAGCTCTTGCCAAGATTCGTCAACGGAAATATTTACATTTCAAATAACTATAATAATTCGGCTGTGAGATAAATTTTAATTGAAGGATTAATCAGAATAAACATATATTTTGAACGGACAAACAAACCATAAAAACCATGGCTGTATATATTGGCAGCAGATATAATAAACAGCACACACTATTTATATGTCCGGATTATTTATTTTTGTGATATGTTTCCTTTGTTCTATGTGAAATTATCATAGTTTTCCCATGATTTAAATAATTACAGTAAAGATGCTTAAATTCTATAAACACTAATGGAAAGAGAAGTGAAAACACTAGGAAACAGCAAGTTTAGGCTATCTCCAGAATGTCACTATCAGAGTTGCGTTCAAAAAGTGAAACGTTACACTCGTCCATGAGTGTTCCGAGAGAATATAAGGTATGAAGGTAGAGAAATGAGCGGTAATGTAAGGAAAAATCACCATGTAGTTAAGTGAAAAGTCGTCTGAAGGTGCTACAACAAACGCATTAACTTCTCACTACAAGTGGCTGGTCTGTATTGTGGCGTGCTCGTTTTCTTAACGCGAAGAATAAGAGGGGTGAAGTCTTGAATGTAACAACGGCTTCTGTTTGCTATTTTCACAGAAAAACGTAGAAATCACAACACAGACAATAATATCAGGGAAGTTAAAATTGATCAAGTCAATAATGTCCCAGGGCTTCTCTGTCAAATACTATATAGAATTTGCTGTTCGGTGCTCAGACTTTCTGCTCTACATGGAACAATTTATACATGTCCCTCGTTATCAGCATGAGTCCTGATAACATGGATCTTGCAAAGCAGAACACGTTATCACACATGATACCTACATGAAATTAAGTGGATTCGGTGGTTGTAGATTTTCAAAAAGGTTTTCAGGCATTTCCACGTCGATACCTTCTAAGGAAAACCGTTTTCTATAATATATCCAGCTATAGTATTTTGCTGTTTCTTTCTTTTGTAGCAAACAATTTTTAATCAGTTAGCAGTTAGTTAATTTCTCCCTTGGTCAGAATATAGCTACATCGCAATGCGAATTGCTACATGTTGTTTTGGTCTTCAGTCCGCAGACTGGTTTGATGCAGCTCTCCACGCTACCCTATCCTGTGCAAGCATCCTCATCGGACAATACGTATGGCAACCTACATCCTTTTGAATCTGCTTACTGTATTCGTCCCTCTGTGTCCCTATACGATTTTTACCCCACACGCTTCATTCTAACGACGATTCCTTGATGTCTCAGAATGTGTCCCACCAAGATATCCTTTCTCTTAGTCAGGATATGCCAGAAACTCCTTTTCTCCCAAATTCTGTTGAGCACCTCCTCATTACTTACGTGATCTACCCATTTAATCTTCATCATTCATCTGTAGCACCACATTTCGAAAGCTTCTATCATATTTTTTTCTGAACTCCTTATCATCCACGTTTCACTCCCATACAATGCTACACTCCAAACAAAGGCTTTCAGGAAGGCCTTCCTATCATTTAAACTAATATTGGATGTCAACAAATTTCGTTTCTTCAGAAAGGATTTTCTTCCCATAGCCATTCTTCATTTTATATCTTCTTTACTTTGGCCATCAGAAGTTATCTTGATACCCAAATAACAAAACTTCTCTACTACTTGTATTGTTTCATTACCTAATTTAATTCCTTGAGCATTGCCTGATTTTCTCACACTACATTCCATTACCCTTGTTTTACTCTTGTTAATGCTACATATGTCATTTTATACCTAACCACTAATGTGGAGAATCATACGCGCTGCTGCCCGCCGTCGGAAGTTCCAGTCCTCCCTCGAGCATGGGTGTATTTGTTGTCCTTAGCATAAGTCAGTTTAAGTAGTTTGTAAACCTAGGGACTGATGAGCACTGTAATTAAGTCTCTTAGACTCGGTTGCACAGTGGTAGAGTGCCAGACTACAAATCCAAAGGTCGCGGGTTCGATCCCCGCCAGGTCCTAGGATTTTTATCTGTCACTTTCCACTTCTTTCACCTCTGACTGTATTGCTCATGTGAAAAACACGGAGTGTGGCACTGTGGTTCAGAACCCACGTTAAACTGTTGATCCCCCTGTAACTGGCTGGGTAAGTCAGTTCGAAGGTCGGAGGAAGGCAACGGCATACCACCCCCAAACAGGACCACGCCTAGTAAAGAACTGTGGTGTACAAATCGATCTTCGGATTGTTGAGTACTTCTCTCTCTCTCTCTCTCCTTTTTTTTTTTTTTTTTTTTTTTTTTTGAACATTTCGGGGAATTATACGCCAGCCTCTTCCGCTACCAGCACAACACCAGTGACCAGCGGGTGGCTTCTCTCGATGCCGCAGGCGCTGCTCTTTAAGAGTCCGTTCATGTGTTGCTAACGGCAAGTGCATATACACTGCCTGAAATCAAAATTACTACACACTGACAGGATTTTTCAATTTTGTTTGGATTTGCTTATGAAACAGTGCATATGGTGTACGTGAAATGATTACATTTACACATGAATAGTGCAAACGGAACTGTGGTACCAGGTGTGGATTAACGCTGAAACAACCATAATTAGTACGTGGTAAAGCCTACACGGGCTGCAATGCAGGAGGCTGTTCTGGCATGCATTCTATCATACACTGTCTTGGGATACATTATTGCGCGCCTGCTAGACCTGTTCACGTAGACGTTCAACGGGAAAGCGTTCTAGGTCCCCTACCCTTGTGTTTATAAACGATTTAGAAGACAATCTGAATAGCTCTCATAGACTGATCGCAGATGATGTTGTCATTTATCGGTTAGTGAAGCCAACAGAGGATCAAAAGCAACTGCAAAGCAATCTAGACAAAATTTCTACATGGTGCGAAAATTGGCAATTGACACAAAATAAAGAAAAGTGTGAAGTAATACATATGACCACTAAAAGAATTTCGCTGAACTTCAATTACACGATAAATCAGTCAAGCCTTAAGGTCCTAAATTCTACCAAATACCTAGGAGTTACAATAGCGAACAACTTAGACTGGAGAGAACACATAGAAAATATTGTGGGGAAGGCGAATCAAAGTTTACGTTTCAATGGAAGAACGCTTCGAAGATGCAACAGCTCCACCAAACAGACTGCCTACATCACACTTGTGAGTCACATACTGGAGTACTGTTGCCTAGTGTGGGACCCTCACCAGGTGAGACTGACGGAAGACAATGAGAAGGTTCAGAGAATGGCAGCTCGTTTTGTTTTATCACGTTATAGGGGGTGAAAGCGTCACGGAAATGTTGCACTATTTGAGGTGGAAATAATTAAACAACGACGTTGTTCGTTGCTGCGAGATCTATTTCCGAAATTTCAATCACCGACTTTCACTTATAAATGTGAAAATACTTTACTAGCTCCACCCACAGAGGGAGAGAAAAGGTTTGGCTCAGCTCCAGGCTTTACTACGCATACCTCCGGCCCATTTATCGAACCCCAGCAAAGAGACCACAACCACACTGCATCACGATATCAAATGTTTAAATGTTTGTAAACATTATGGGACTTAACTACGGGGTCATCAGTCCCTAAACTTACAAACGATTTATCAACTAGCTTGTCCTAAGGACGGCATAAAAATCCATTCCCGAGGGAGGGATTCAACCCTAGACCGTAGTGGCCATGCAGACCGTGACTGGAGCGCCTCAGTCCCCTCGGCCACCGCGGCCGGCTTCACGATATCACTCCAGCAACCACCTACGATCGTGATAATATGCTTCATAGTGTCCGACAAGGACTCCTAATCACACCAGATCAGGAGAATCTTTAACTTGCTTTATACAAAAGTTGCATTACGTCAACAACGTTTCTTAATTGTGCTGTGAATAAAGTGTACTGGCATACCACCCCAGTATCATTATTCAAAAATAAATTATTTGCTTTGCGTATACCCTTCGAACAAAGAACATAAAAGAGGAAGTGATGGCATCCCTAATAAGAGTTTCGCGCGCTCATGGTAGGTATGTGTACGATTACCCCAGATGTGAAGTGCCCATGTAAAATTAGAAAAGCGCAACCCGTTCTTTGTTACAGTGCCAGCATATAACGAAACAAAATACGACAACGAAACTACTAAAGACAAAACACAAATGTTCCACAATTTGGAATTCTTATTGCTATGAAGGGCTCCTTTACCCAAACATTCAGATTTTTTAACTGCCGTTAAATAGAACTTTCCAAACTGAAGCTGATCCCCATTGTACGGAGCCGTACAGAAGGCAATCTCTGGAGAGAAACTAGTTCAATATTCAATGCGTAATTATTACCATTTTATTCTTTCTGGCGAGATAGCTTCCTCTTCACATGCTGTCTGATTTTCAATTGCTGTCAAGAGTTACCTGTGTTGTTACTGTTATTTTTTCCTGGAATTTCTTTAATATACGAGGCGCGTCCAGAAAGTAAGTTCCGTTTGGTAATAAAATGAAATTGTACACAGATACAGAAGAAATTTTTATTGCACAAAATTCTACGACTCTTACTTTTCCACATAACTGCCGAAATTTTGTAGGCACTTGTCATAGCGTGCCACAAGTTTTTGCATGCATCCTTCACAGAAGGTTGCCGCCTGTGTATTCAACCATGTGGTAACAACTCTTTATCATCGTTGAAGTGTTGACTACCAAGGACAGAATTTAGGTGTAAGAAGAAATGAAAGTCGCTAGGAGAGGGGTCCGAGCTGTATGGAGCATGATCAAACAGGTAAATTTCCGTAAGAATTATTTGGTCACATTCGGTGTGTCAGGTCAGTATTATCGTGAAAAAAAATCTTCTTACACCTAAAATCTGTCCTTGCTGGACAACACTTCAATGATGATGACGAGCTGAAAGAACATGTTACCACATGGTTGAATACACAGGCGGCAACATTCTATGAAAAAGTGCTATGCTATGACAATTGTCTACAAAATTTCGGAAGCTATGTAGAAAAGTAGTTTAACAGTTTTAGATTTTTTTACAATCAATATTTTTTCTGTATCTGTACCCGTTAGTTTTATATTTATAACGGAACTTACTTTCTGGACGCGCCTCGTATTTTACGATGCCCGTTTTTAGTAAGAAAGTGCACCTGTCGAAGTAATATACTGTACTATATTTTGGTTTTATCTCAAGATACTACGTCCAGCATCCAATCATTATAGCCAGTTACATGCGCCACTTTGTAAAGGTCGAATTGTGGGACAAAAATCGAAGGACATTACAGAACTCGTACTAAGCTGTAACACGGCGTAGCGATCTTTGAGTAAACATGAGGTGTTGGAGGGAGCCCACGTTATTGCTTCTCACGTCTACCAACAGAGAGGCACTACTCACTGTTCTATTGCGGTTGAGATCTCCCCATCACAGATAGCAACAGATGCATTGATTTACCCTTTGTTCCACGTTCGTCATTACGCCTGAAATACAAACCTGGAGGGGTCTCTTTGTAATTTGAAACTTCAGTAAACACAGACATTTTCTTTATTTATAAGATTTTAAATTACCTAGGACAAGCAAATGTCGTATTCCGGTCGCGTCCTAATGTCCTCGCCTGTACAGTATTTACTCTTCTGTTTACCGATTTACAAATCATATAGCAGTGTTAGGAATTGTACGCTTTTGTAAGAGACGAGATGCTCCCCTTTCTTTCTGAAAACTGTTTTTAACCACTTCAAGAATCTGAGATAGTGCAAAATTACACCAGTCAATATCCTTTGTTATTTATGTTTACAAAATCAGATCACTGAAAAGCCCGTTAAAATGACATCTCACCTTCCTCATGTGCACGGAAAAGTCCCCTGGGGGAAGTACGTAGGAGAAATTAGAACATTTAGAATGTTTGAGATACGGCACTGAAGTTCCAATTCACTATATGGGTGAGAGTTATGTATGGGTGAAGTTAAGTCTTATTGCTTTCCTACACGTTCACCAACTCATCACTTGTAAAATATTCACCCGGATACCGTTACGAGCGCGGAAGATCAGTTTGGATTTAGGAGAAATGTAGGAACACGGGAGGCAATACTCACATTACTAATTATCTTAGAAGATAGACTAAGGAAAGGGAAACCTACGTTTTTACCGTTTGTCGATTTGGAGAAAGTTTTTGACAATGTCGACTGGAATACACTCTTCCAAATTCTGAAGGTATTCGGGGTTGAAATATAGGGAGCTAAGAGTTATATTCAACCTATACAAAAACCAGACAGCGGTTCTTAGAGTCGAAGGGCAAGAAAGAGACGCAGAGGTTGGGAAGGGAGTAAGATAGGGTTGTAGCGTTTCCCCAATGATGTTCAATCTGTACATTCATCAGGCAGTGAAGGAATGCAAGGAGAAATTTGGAGAAGGAATTAAAGTGCAGGGAGAAGAAATATAACATTGCGGTTTGCCGACGACATAGTAATTCTGTCAGAGACCGCAAAAGATCTGGAAGAGCAATTGAATAGGATGGACACTGTCTTGATAGGAAGATATAAGATGAACGTTAACAAGAGTAAAACGAAAGTAATGGAATGCAATGTCAGAAAATCAGGCGATGCTGACGGAATTAGATTAGGTAATGAGATATAAAAGTAGTAGATGAATTTTGTTATTTGGGTAGCAAGATAACTTCTGATGGCCGAAGTAAAGAAGATATAAAATGCAGAATGGCTATGAAGCGTTTCTAAAGAAGCGAAACTTTTTAACATCCAATATTAATTTAAATGTTAGGCCCTTTCTGAAAGCATTTGTCTGGAGTGTAGTATTGTATGGGAGTGAAACGTGGACGGTAAGGAGTTCAGATAAAAAGATGATAGAAGCTTTTGAAATGTGGTGCTACAGCCAGCCGCAGTAGCCGAGGGGACTGAGGCGCGCCAGTAACGGTCTGCACGGCCACTACGGTCGGGGGTTCGAATTCCCCCCTCGGGCATGGGTATTTGTGCCGTCCTTAGTATAAGGTAGTTGATAAGTAGTTCGTAAGTTTAGGGACTGATGACCCCGTAGTTAAGTCCCATAAGCTATACAAACATTTTTGAATGTGGTGCTACAGACGAGTGATGAAAATTAGATGGGTAGATCACGTAACTAATGAGGAGGTGCTTAACCGAATCGGGGAGAAAAGGGGTTTCTGGCATATCCTGACTAAGAGAAGGGATAGATTGGTTGGACACTTTCTGAGACATCAAGGAATTGTCAACTTAGCGTTAAAAGGAAGCGTCTGGGGTAAAAATCGTATAGGGAGACCGAGGGACGAATATAGTAAGCAGATTCAAAAGGATGTAGTTTGTCGAACGTATTGTCAGATGAAGAGACTTGCACAGTACAGGGTAGCGTGGAGAGCTGCATCAAACCTGTCTGCGGACTGAAGACCACAACAACAACAACAACAACTGTTACGAGTTTAGTTTCAGCGGAAACAGGAGAGATTGAGACCAGGAGAAAATAAGGCTAGCAGCAGGATATTAATAGCGGACAGATCCAAAAGCATAGAGCAACTAGGTCAGACGGAGTAGCTGCCACGCTAGAGAGCTTCTTGCCTCTTTGAAAGGACGTAACAGGCAGCTCCCGCAAATGGCAGACATATCTGCTCCATCCTAGGTAAGCCGCTTACGAGCTCCAGTATTACGTCCGACCGTCGTGTTCATTTTAACTCTGGCCACGTATCTATTAGGAAGACGCCCTTTCAGAACTATAATCCACGTCACTGCAGCTTAGATGTTCTAATTTGTGCACGCAAACCTGGCAGTGAAAGAGGGGAGGTCACGACTAAACTGCTTTGTGGGCTGTGACAATAAGTCGTGGTAGCCGCCGCGGAGTATCTGCCGAGGTACTGCAACTTTTCCTTTATCTTAATATAATCAGTATTATGGTGACTTTGTGAATATTGCATTTGTGATCTACTATTGTGCATTTTACTTCATCCTTTTATTTATTGTTATGTGTTATCTTTTCTGTCACATGTTCCTGGTAATAATGCGTCATAAATTCGGCAGAAGACACGCCATGACCTTTTACGTAAAATTTTCTCTCATTACTGATTAGCAGCCCTTTTCCATTATGAAATTCATATTTCAGTTGTCAGATGACACTGAAATCTTCTAATATATAAAGCAGAGTGTACGTATGTTTGTACGTGTTGCATACAAATCTACAGTTTTGTTCCAATCATTATGAAATTTTGTACACGGAAGCTTCAAGCCATGAGGACGGTCGCCGTAAGTGTAAGAATCACATACGATATATAGTTCACGAGATATGACGTCATAAACAATTAGATGCGCGAAAAACTACTGGACTTTGCGACAAATGCTGCTCATTTTCTCCTAAACCATTGGACCGATTTCAACCAAATTTGGTACACACATTCCTTACCGTGAGGTAACAATTGCTGCATGGTTAACAATCAAATACGGCACATGGTTCAGAAGATATTACGTCATAACCAATAGAAATCGCAAAAAATGCCATATAATGCGGCGAGACTTTCGAAATACACTGTATGAGAATGACAGTACTTAGCGAGTTGCAACAAACTTTAAACATAATTTCAAACCTTTATTAGACTACTTCTTGCTGGCAACTATAGTAAAATGATGAAAGGAAAAAAGTTTCTCGCTTACTACTATTCCGCTGTTTATGGAGTAAAACTACGGCTCTCGGTATGACGTTACAATTTATAATTTGAACACTACAAATTGTAGCGACAGGAAATTTTACAGACAGTATACACATATATAGTTGAATGTATCTTCTAAATTGTATTACATTCCGACACGTAGTTCATGAAATATGAGCACGTAAAAAGTAACGTTTTAGTGTTCATGGACTAAAACTCCGAAATTCGGTATGACGTTACAATTTATAATTTGTACACTACAAATTGTGGCCCCAGGAAATTTTACAGACAGTATACACATATATAGTTGAGTGTACCTTCTAAATTGTTTCACAGTACGACGCGTAGTCCATGCTATATGAGCACATAAACAGTAGTGTTCATAGAAAACCGCCACATCACGCACCAAGTTTTAATCTATTTCTTCTTTACTACTAATTGTATTTTCAAGAGATTTTACAGATATACAGCCCTTATACAAATGAATATATACGTGAAAATGGCACGAATAAATAAATAAATATCTGGACAACGCCGGGTTTTCAGCTAGTAAATATATACTTGTGATACTGTTGAGGCTTTCGTAACGAGTAGTCAGTTCATTACCAGTCGGCTTCTCTAGTGTGACCTTCAGTTGTATGAACTAATAAATGAATATCCAGAGACAGTTTGTCTCGATATATATCAAAGATATTAAATTGAATTAGATTTATTATATTAAAATTTGAGACAAGATATGTCTCTGGGTATTCACTTATTATTTGATATTTATATCACCTGCGCCTGAGATACAAGGCAGCATCGGTCCCATTCTCGTTCATTTCTGAGGTGCTATTCTGCTATTGGAGAGCCGCTTTAAGACAGTCCGTGCAATCACCGTATTCATTAGGTCGCTGTGACGTAGTGGCTTAGTGCTTTCGTAGTAAGCAGGAGGTCTCAGGTTCCAATTCCGGCCGAGGATCAAATTTTAATTCAATTCCTCTCCTTCAATTTATTATCTTCAGATATATGTTTAACGATTTTTAACGTTCCGCCAACGCAAGTGGAAGATGGTGACAAAGGATCATCCACAGTTACTGTATAAGACTGAAATTGGGAATGTGGATTGTATGTAAATAACGACTGAAGCGTTTTCCCCTGATAATTACCGCTGTGGTTCTCCTAATGCAGCACAGAAATCAAGGATCCGTTTACCTTGACACTTTTCCTTTACATTTGAGACCGAGGTGGAGTGGATACTCCACTAGTGTTATAACGAATGTGAGAAAGCCAAAAGGAAGACAAAAAATTAGACTGAGGTGATAAAAGTCATGGGAAATCTCCTAATATAGTTTTGGACCTCTTTTTTCGCGGAGAAGCACAGCAGATGGACGTAATTATTCATTGAAAGTCCCCATAAGGAAAACTAAATCATGCTGGTTCTATAGCTGCCCATAATTACAAAAGAGTTGTCGATACAGGGTTTTGCGTGCTAACTAACCTCTTGATTATGTCCCATAAATGTTCGATTGGATTCTTATCGGGCTGTATGGGCTGCCAAATATTTCGCTAGAACTGTCCAAAATGTTCTTCAATCCAATCATGAACAAAAGTGGCCGGGTGACTTAGCCCATTATCACCCATAAAAATTCCTTAGATTTTTGGTGGTAGCTATAAACAAATGGATGCCTGTAAATCGTCAGCAAGTAGCCGAATGTAATCATTTCCAGTGAGCAATAAGTTCAGATGAATCAGAGGACCCAGTTCATATAATCGAAAAACAGCTGAACCATTATGAAGCCATCGCCATCTTGCACAGTACATAGCTTACAACTTGGATCTATGAATTCGCGTGGTCTGCACCACAGACGAAATCTACCATCAGCTATTACCAACTGAAATGTGAACTTGCCTGACCCAGCCAAGGTCTTCCAATCGTGTGGAATCAAACTGAAATCATCACGAAAATAGCAGTGAATCTGCAAGTAATATAGAAAAGGTAAAACGTAAAGCAGTCAACAATCCGAAGATTGATTTGAACAGCACAGTGCTTTACTAGGCAAGGTCCTGTTTGGAGGTGGTATGCCATTGCCTTCCTCCGACCTTCGAACTGACTTACCCAGCTATTTATAGGCTGACCTACGGTTTAACGTGGGTTCCGAACCACGGTGCTACTCGGTATCTTTCACGTGAGCAATACTGCCAGAGGTGAAAGAAGTGGAAAGTGACAGATAAAAATCCTAGGACCTGGCGGGGATCGAACCCGCGAACTTTCGAGTTGTAGTCTGGCACTGTACCACTGTGCAGCCGAGGCGCACTGCAAGTAATATAGTTCTCTTATTAAAGTTATTGTAGTCGACCGTCTGCTGCCATACACATTAATGTAAAATTGCGCCTTAATGTACAAACATATACGATAGTTTTACATGTCACATACGTTTCTCCGGTTATTTCACGCATCGTTGCTTACTGTTAACAATGACAGCATTACTATGTTCTTGATCGTAAAGTCCATACCTGGGGCAAGTGCTTTGTGAGACGTGAAAAGTAATGCCTGAAATCTGGTATATTGGCATAGCCGGCCGTGGTGGCCGAGCGGTCTGCACGGCCACTACGGTCGGGTGTTCGAATCCTCCCTCGGGCATGGATATTTGTGCCGTCCTTAGTATTAGCTAGTTCGTAAGTAGTTTGTAAGTTTATGGACTGATGACCCCGTAGTTAAGTCCAATAAGCTCTACAAACATTTGAACATATTGGCATATTCTTGACACCGTGGATGTCGGAATATTGAATTCCCCAACGAATTCCAATGGAAGGTACCATACGTTTAGCTCCAACTACATCTGTTAATTCCCGGAGTGCAACCATAAAGAGGTCGCAAACAGTGTCATATGTACACTATTGACTATCCGAAATGCAGCTCCTTGAAGGACTTGGAATATCATAGTTTAATTGATTTCGGAGGTAACACGTTGAAGGAAGGAAGGAAGGAAGGAAGGAATGACGGAAGATTAGGGTTTAACTTTCCGTCGACATCGTGGCCATTAAAGAGGGATTGTACAAAGATCACTTGATACAGTGTGAGGTTAGGAGGATGATGAGCTGTGCGCAATGGCCGCGTGGTCTAAGACGTCATGCTACGGACTTGGCGGTCCGATAGGTTTACAAACATTTGAACATTTTTGAGAATGATGAAATCAATTTTGAGTGTTGCCGCTAGGATTGCTATTAGTGTTAGTACACGCTTAGGAATTGAATCCAACAGGCTCTGGAGGTGGTGTGGCGGAGTAGCACGTGTTGCTTCCACAGTGCTTGGTGCTGTGGCGAAGATTATGTTAGCATTATTGATCTGGCAGTGTTATCTATCAACAAAATAACGTCACAAGTAATAAAATACCTCAATACAAACGTCTGTGTTGCGTATGAAATACATGACATAAAAAACCCAATAGTTTGATAAAAAATTTTAAAACACGTATTTTGAAGATTAGTGCACTGTATTAATACAGAAAAAACTGAATTTTAATTTTTCCTAAGCTGAATTCATAATGTGGGAATGAAAGGGATAACATGAGCACTTTAGATATCATAATTTATTAACTTACTTATTTTGTGCGAACAATTTGGTGTACACTATTTCTGCCTGTAGTTTACTGGTATAAATTTAAGTGAATTGCTGAAATTCTGTAGCAGATGAAAGTACACATTGCTCTCGAATTGAAATAAATTACCGTGCTAAGAAAAAGGGGGATCAGAGAGGAAAGTAATTTGAAGTCTAGCGGAAAAGTGCGTAGCATGAATTTTCGTAGTAACGGAACAAAGGAACCATTTTACGAGATGCATTCAAGTTCTAAGGCCTCCGACTTTTTTCTAATTAATTACTCACCCGAAATCGATGAAACTGGCGTTAGTTCTCGACGTAATCGCCCTGCAGACGTATACATTTTTCACAACGCTGACGCCATGATTCCATGGCAGCGGCGAAGGCTTTTTTAGGAGTCTATTTTGACCACTGGAAAATCGCTGAGGCAATAGCAGCACGGCTGGTGAATGTGCGGCCACGGAGAGTGTCTTTCATTGATGGAAAAAGCGAAAAGTCACTAGGAGCCAGGTCAGGTGAGTAGGGAGCATGAGGAATCACTTCGAGGTTGTTATCACGAAGAAACTGTTGCGTAACGTTAGCTCGATGTGCGGGTGCGTTGTCTTGGTGAAACAGCACACGCGCAGCCCTTCCCGGACGTTTTTGTTGCAGTGCAGGAAGGAATTTGTTCTTTAAAACATTTTCGGAGGATGCACCTGTTACCGTAGTGCCCTTTGGAACGCAATGGGTAAGGATTACGCCCTCGCTGTCCCAGAACATGGACACCATCATTTTTTCAGGACTGGCGGTTACCCGAAATTTTTTTGCTGGCGGTGAATCTGTGTGCTTCCATTGAGCTGACTGGCGCTTTGTTTCTGGATTGAAAAATGGCATCCACGTCTCATCCATTATCACAACCGACGAAAAGAAAGTCCCATTCATGCTGTCGTTGCGCGTCAACATTGCTTGGCAACATGCCACACGGGCAGCCTTGTGGTCGTCCGTCAGCATTCGTGGCACCCATCTGGATGACACTTTTCGCATTTTCAGGTCGTCATGCAGGGTTATGTGCACAGAACCCATAGAAATGCCAACTCTGGAGGCGATCTGTTCAACAGTCATTCGGCGATCCCCCAAAACAATTCTCTCCACTTTCACGATCATGTCGTCAGACCGGCTTGTGCGAGCCCGAGGTTGTTTCGGTTTGTTGTCACACGATGTTCTGCCTTCATTAAATTGTCGCACCCACGAACGCACTTTCGACACATCCATTACTCCATCACCACATGTCTCCTTCAACTGTCGATGAATTTCAATTGGTGTCACCAGGGGCGGCTCGTACAAAATTTGACCAGTGTGCTACTATATTACAAAAATAAACAGGAAACAAAATATACTAAAATAAAAAGTCAACCATTGTATGATTGCCTGTAATTAAATATCAATTAATACTGTATTGGCAGCAAGACCTTCAGGGGAATCTATAACAGCGCTGCCAACTGCATGTATTCACTGCAGGTAGTAAATATAACGTTTAAAAAATATTAATTTCATTTACAGAAATTAAAAATTTAGACTCAGAGGTATTTGAATACGAGCCTCACACAGGAATTGAGAGACAACGCGCAAGACGCGTGAGCCAGCGCGCTATTTGACTGTGTATGCCGCAATATTCGTCATATACTATTCTTCCGCAGCCGTCACACGCAGCGCGAAGAGAAATATTCATCTGGCGCTGCAGTCGGTCTCAGCACACACGAGTCGCCAGGCCTGACGTCACGTCTGCGCATGCGCACTAGCAAACAGACGACTGCGCCGCCTCTGCGCACTTACCAGCGCGGCTGAATCCCACCTCAGCACACGGAGCTGGTTTCCAGCTATCGCGGCGAGAACGCTCCAGAATGCGTTTTCATCCTTATTACTAGCATCGTAATACGTATTGGAAGGGAATTGGCATAATTTTATGGTGACATTTGGATCGCATTCCAAGACAAAGATCGTAATTTTACAGCGATTTCTCGCTTGCTTTCGAAGAGAAATGGCATAATTTTAGTATTATATTTACAGTGTGCTGCAGCACATTAGCACATTATCACCAGCCGCCACTGGGTGTCACACCACGCAAATTCAGAAAACGAATGATTGCACGCTGTTCAAGTGTTCCATTCCTAGGCAAAGACCAAAAAATGTTCAAATGTTTGTTAAACTTAAGGGACTTAACTACGGGGTCATCAGTCCCTAAACTTACAAACTACTTATGAACTACCTACAACTAAGGACAGCACAAATATCCATGCCCGAGGGGGGATTCGAAACCCCGACCGTAGTGGCCGTGCAGACCGTGACTGAAGCGCCTCAGTCCCCTCGGCCACCGCGGCCGGCTCAAGTAAGGAAAACGTCGCCATTTTAAGTTTCTAAAACAGTTCTCATTCTCGCCGCTGGCGGTAAAATTCCATCTGCCGTACGGTACTGCCATCTCTGGGACATATTGACAATGAACGCGGCCTCATTTTAAAACAATGCGCATGTTTTTATCTCTTTCCAGTCCGGAGAAAAAAAAAGTCGGAGGCCTTAGAACTTGAATGCACCTCGTATATACATTTACTTGCCACGACGTTAAAGAACCTGTTGGCGCTAAATACGTATTCTGCAAGTGTTTCAAGTGTGGGTTTCAGCAGGAAGTTTGCAACAAAGAGAGGAAGACTACGTGGCACTTGGGAGCGGTAGATTTGGCGGTGTCATTGTGAGGCTCGTAAGCTGGCTGGCTGAGCCGCACAAACAACAGCAACAGGTGGGCGCCCGCGCTGCCTTTAACTGTCCGGAAAAGGCTCACCCACTTCACTCTGGCGGCCCCTTAAAGCGGCCAATTACCGCTTATAGCGCCAGCCTCAAAGCGAATCTCACCCCAGTTTCCATGCTAAATTAATTTCCGCCTCAGCGTATCAATGCATCGGTTAGTGAAGTCAACAGAGGATCAAAATCAACTGCAAAGCGATTTAGACAAAATTTCTATTGGTGCGAAGATTGGGAATTGACACTAAATAAAGAAAAGTGTGAAGTAATACACATGACCACTAAAAGAAATCCGCTGAACTTCAATTATGCGATAAATCAGTCAAACCTTACGGTCGTAAATTCTACCAAATACCTAGGAGTTACAATTACGAACAACTTTGACTGGAGAGAACACATAGAAAATATTGTGGGGAAGGCGAATCAAAGGTTACGTTTCATTGGCAGAACGCTTCGAAGATGCACCATCTCCACCAAAGAGACTGCCTACATCACACTTGTGCGTCCTCTCCTGGAGTACTGTTGCCCCTTGTGGGACCCTCACCAGGTGAGACTGACGGGAGACTTTGAGAAGGTTCAGAGAAGGGCAGCTCGTTTTATCACGTTGTAGGGGGGAAAGCGTCACGAAAATGTTGCACTATTTGAGGTGGAAATAATTAAAAGAAAGACGTTATTCATTGCGGCGTGATCTGTTTGCGAAGTTACAATCACCGACTTTTACTTCTGAATGTGAAAATATTTTGCTAGCACCCACCTGCTTAGAGAGACGTGACCATCCCAATAAAGTAAGAAAAATCAGATCGAAAACGGAACGATTTAGGTGTTCTTTCTTCCCGCGCGCTATTAGAGAATGGAACGGTAGAGAAAAGTTATGAAAGTGGTTAATTAACCCTCAGCCAGGCACTTAAATGTCATTTGCAGAGTATCTATGTAGATGTAGATGTAGATCTTTGGTCTTTGGACGGCCGCGGTGGCCGAGGGGACTGAGGCGCTCCAGTCGCGGTCTGCACGGCCACTACGGTCGGGGGTTCGAATCTCCCCTCGGGCATGGATATTTGTGCCGTCCTTAGTGTTAGCTAGTTCATAAGTAGTTTGTAAGCTTAGGGACTGATGACCCCGTAGTAAGGTCCCATAAGTTCTACAAACATTTGAACATTTTTTGGTCTTTGCCTAGGAATGGAAAAGATAATTTCTGGCTTCTAAAATGTTTCAGTTAATTTACACAACATCAATTCGCTTCCTCGTGATGTTTTTCATTTCTAATGTTTGTATAGCTTATGAGATTTTACGGGGTCATCAGTCCCTAAACTCACAAACTACTTATGAACTAACTAACACTAAGGACGGCACAAATATCCATGCCCGAGGGGGATTCGAACCCCCGACGGTAGCGGCCGTGCAGACCGTGACTGACGCGCCGCAGTCCCCTCGGCCACCGCGGCCGGTGCCAGTCATGTGAAATGGCAAATGATGGCAAATCTGTGGAGTCGTACCTTTAATTTACAAAAAAAGTAAAGGGGATCGGTTGGATAGAGCGGCATGGCTGACTGACTTTATAACTTTTGCTTGTTTGTTCGCTCTTAACTTTCTCCCAAATCAACCAGTGAATCCGTTTATGCTAATAAGAAGTGTATAAATTAATTAGAACCGAAGATATGCTGAATAGAATGACGAAAAATATGACTTATATGTATTCGCATATATATTCGAACGCATGATGGACAACTTGCTTCGACATCTTAAATGGACAACATGTCTTTGTTATCTAGATGACACTGCCGTTTTCTCAAGGACACTTGTGGAACATCTAAACAGCCTGTCAACCGTGTTGATGAGTGTTCAGATAGCAGGACTCCACCTCAACCCATAGAAGTGCCTCTTTGTCACCAAAGAGATAACAATCCTGGGGCACGTAGTGAATGGAAAAGGTGTCCGTTCTGATCCAGATAAAATAAGGGATGTCACAAATTTCCAACTCCTCGGCACATCCGTGATGTGAGACGTTTTCTCGGGCCGTGCTCATACAACCGTCGTTTCATAAAAGGTTTTTGTAACAGGGCACGTCCATTGCAAGAACTTCTGCAGGGAGACGCCAAGTTTTACTGGGATGAGACGAAAGAAAGAACATTCCTAGCACTTAAGGAGGCTCTAACGTCCGCACCAGTTCTGTCCTTATACGACAAGACTGAGGAAACCAAACTTCTACGCTAGCGGTTATGGGATTGGTGCACTGCTCGATCAAATTCAGGATGGTGCTGAAAAGGTGATAGCCTATGCATCAAGAGTTTTTTTCAAAGTCCGGCATAAACTACTCTGCAACCGAAAAGGAGTGCCTCGCCGTTATCTGGGCTATCAACAAGTTCCAGCCGTATATATTCAGTAAACCATTCACCATCGTGACTGACCACCATTCTTTATGTTGGCTGACTAATTAATCAGGTCGATTAGCAAGATGGGCACTAAGACTACAAGAGCGCCATGCACAGTGGTATTCAAAAACAAGCGCAAACTCAAGGACGCTAACTGTCTTTCGAGGAATCAATTAGCCGAACAACAGCATGGATGAAATTTCAGACCTTACTAAGTTAGGTGACATTACAGCTGAATAGAAGGAAGATCGAGCATTATTACGAGACAGAGGCCTTGGAGAAAGGAGAACCGACAAAAGGAGAGTTTCAACGGGACATTGTATAAAAACGGCTACGATCCACTGGGCTCCAAATGGCTATTGGTTGTTCCAGCTCATATCCGACCAGCTATTCTCAAGGATTTCCACGATCCTCCAATATCCGGTCATCTGGGATTCGTGAAGACCCTAGACAGAATCAGACGCAGGTATAACTGGCAAGGACTCTACTGTTCTGTCAAGCTCTGTGTGAGACACTGTAAGGAGTGCCAGCGACGGAAGCATGTGCCGCAATTACCTGCAGGTCACCTGGTACCAATTTCACCTGCAGCAGCTCCATTCCACCATACTGGAATCTACCTTTTAGGTAGGTTCCCGAAATAGACAACCGGTCACCCGCTACTCTGTCACCAAACCTGTGCCGACAGCAGAAGCTCCAGAGATCACAGAATTCCTTGTAGAAGACATTATTTTGAAGCATAGTTCACGATGTGTGATGATATCTGTTCGAGGAAACGTATTCATGTCAAAACTAGTATCAGATGTAATGTCACGTTGCGACATTGTCTACAGAATAACAACTGCCTACATCCTCAGACAAATGGTCTTACAGAACGTTTCAACAAGATGTTAGCAGATATGCTGTCGATGTACATCGATGTTGAGCAGAAAGATTGAGAAGAAATACTGCCAGTCGTGACATTTGCTTTTAATACGGCAAGGCAAGACACCATAGGCTTCACGCCATTTTTCTTGCTCCATGATCGTGTAGCTGAGACGTCAGTGGATACACTGTTCTCGTTCCAACCGGACGACAATCTAAATGACTATGAAACAGCTCATTACCAGGATCTAAGGAGCAAGACATTTGGCTCGCATACGGACACTGGACGCCCAGGAGAAGGAATGTCAGCTGTATAACGACAAGCACCGACTTGTTGTGTGCAGCCCAGGAGAGCTGGTATGGATTTTTATCTCTGTACGGAAGGCTGGGCTATCGTGGAAGTTACTGGAGTAATACTTTGGCTCATATCGAATCATACGCCGCATGTCAGACGTCACATACATAAATCGAGCATTATGAGCCGTCCTCAAAACGACAAAAACGAAGAGACATTGTGCATGTCCTTCGTACGAAGCCTTACAACGATCCGAAAAAATAGATGGAAACGGCCTCTTGTTCAAGGACTCTGAAGACCGTTTTGATAACGAAGAAGCCACGACTGGAGGGTCTGGCGTCGGTCATCGTCGCCGTATGGAAGGAGTGCAGGCAGAATGCAAGGATTCTCCGGAACTGCCATACAGAGGGCCCATGACACTGCAGCTGGCTCCAAAAGGAACCTAACAGCGGGTCTCTGTTCTTTCAGAAAGGGGAGCAGAGCATAGCATCGTAGATCACTGTTTGCGATCCCCAGTTTAAATCCTACCATAGGCAGCAAAAAAAAATTTCTTTGCATTTACCATTTAAAGAATTTTCCACATGTTTCTCATGTTTGATGTAGTTGTCTAAGTTCCGGAAAATTCTTTCTGTGTATAAATAGTGCAACACTTTCAGCAGGAGTCAGTCTGTACTGAGTGTACGCTTGTGTTAGAAATAAACGTGTTCTAAGTGTAAAGTGTTGTGCTATATTAACGACCAGCCTTCGAATTCCGGACCACCTGCATTTTTCAACGTCACAATATTTCATTGGCGCCACTGTTTTAAGTAGCACACTACTAATCCTGTATTCTAACATTACCCTTTTGGGAATACAGTTAAGGCTGCGGGCCCACTTTAGGTTACGGTAGTAATACTAGTAATACTAAAAGTGGCCGGCCGCGGTGGCCGAGGGGACTGAGGCGCTCCAGTCACAGTCTGCACGGCCACTACGGTCGGGGGTTCGAATCCCCCTCGGGCATGGATATTTGTGCCGTCCTTAGTATAAGGTAGTTCGTAAGTAGTTTGTAAGTTTAGGGACTGATGACCCCGTAGTTAAGTCCCATAAGCTTAACAAACATTTGAACATTTTTACTAAAAGTGGGCCTTTTCTGGGCAGGGCGGACGAGAAGTCTGTGCTGGTAGCCTATTGGTGAAGGCGTTAAACGGCCCGGCACAAAGTTTCAACTTGGCCGTTGAAACGATCAGTTCGTAAATTATGCCTGTTATTGTCAGCCACTGGTGTCTTTTCTTTCAGATAGCCAAGAGGATGGTGCTGTCCAAAAACTCTTGCGCCGCTGGCAGTGGGATATTTTGGAACATCCACCGTACTGACCCGATACGAGACGCTGTGCTTATTATTCGTTGCCATTGTGAAACAACTACTGCTATTGATCCGGTACAACACTAGAGATAACATTATCTATGCCATTATACCGAATGTTTGCAACTACAAATAGGTATGCCAATGATGTAATGTCAGAGAAAAAAATCGCACTGACGTGTTTCACGGCCCACTTTAGATTTTTAGTTTTATACGTTTTTGCAAACATTTTGGACCAAAATAATAATCTAAATATTTAAAGAATTAATTAATAAGAGTGTCAAACCCTTTTAGGAAAAAAAAATTAGGTAGTGGCAGGTTCCGAATCACCGACCTTTAGTGTCATAGTCCAACGCCTTGCCCACTACGCTACAGTTATCAATCAAAACATGGGTCCTTTAATCTCATACTATTGATGACCATTGTTAACTGATGTTAATATGGCATTTGTAGACGCTAGATTATCATTTATCGTACGAAGAACGATGTGTTTTTGTTAATTCTTCAGTGCGCAATTGCTTTGAAATGACAACGTGTAAGTTACAATAAGAAAATAATCAAATACGGAATGTCACGTGACATCTCCAAACGGCTGGTTTTCGTTAATTCAATGGAGGGTGTCAAATTTCCGTTATTTTTGCAAATATGTCTCAAACGATACGAGATATGAAAAAAAAAAAAAAAAAAAAAAAACGTAAGGGAGCTAAGTTGTAGAGAATTTTCTCATCTACCAATTATTCAACTTTCGTGTCAGATTAACTGTTCGTTTGCAGTTACATTACAAACGGCTATTTTTGTATTACTACCGTATTTTTTGTCCGAAAAATTTGAAAAACGGAGGTTCTGGTCTCTGGGCGCCTACAATAATGTCTGTAAAATTTGGTGCTGATCGGTTGAACGGTTCGTCTTAAAAACAGGGAACACGTTACGGACAGACAGACAGACGGACAGACAGACAGACATAAATCCTAAAATCGCCGTTATTTTTGCAAATATCTTTGAAACGCTACGAGATATGAAAAAAGCATAACAGAGCAAAGTTGTAGAGCGTTTTCTCCTCTACAAATTAGGTTATTCAATTTTTGTGGCACATGAACAGTTAAGCCGTTATTTTCATTTAAATTTCAAGCTGTCAAAAGACGATCGCAAAGGCCCACTTTTAGTATTACTACCGTAACCTAAAGTGGGCCAATAATAGTTCTCATTACTTTGTACCCAAACTTTGTATACCGGCAGGTTTCAGACAAAAAATATGTTTGTAAAGCCATGTGACCAAACTGCAATGGCCGTCAATCCTTAGACTAACAAACTACTTAAACACTCATCCGTGCCTGATCGAGACCTCGAACCTCCGAGGTTTACCAGCAGCGCGACCCGCAGCAAGATGCCTTAGAGTGTACGGTTATTCCCGCGTACCAAGTTTCAAACCTTCTTTTATCCACTGCAATAAATGAGTGGCGGACTGTCAGAAGATTGTCATATGTCAGGGTTCCTGTAAAGACAGCTCATCTATTTTACGCATATGAACTGTATCACAGTGTGTCAGTGAAGTGGCACAGAAACTGGATACTTACGCCAAAGTTGAAATACGTTTGACAGTACGTTTCTTGAACAAATCGTCTAAATTGCGCATGATACCCCGTGAAGCTCTGGTAGTTCCCTATATGACATTCTCTCGTACAACGATAGTGAGATATTGCTAACAGTTTGACCAAGGGCACGCAAAAGTGGATAAGACCAATCAGTAAGTACAGAAGTGGTATTCACACAACGGCATGTATAATTTTTTTTTCTTGTTATGAGAATTTAAGAACCGCGCCCGTTTTTGACTACTGCTCATATATAACAATTGGATGGAGTGATTTGCGATTTCACACAGAGAATATTTTAAGGAATACCAACCAACGGGGAAAATTCCGCAAATACCATTGTGATCTACGAGTGAGACCGGGAACTTTTCAACCAGCCTTACACACAGGTACACCTGATTTCATCTTTCAGACACTTTCGGTAAAGAGATTAACTTGTCTCCAGCACTTAACTACTTTAAACTTCATGATTTAGCCAAGTTTCTGTACAAGTTATTATGGAAATTCTTTCACGAAACTCCGAAATTGTTATTAGCAAAATAAAAGGGTGTGCTGAATATTAACGCCTTCGAATTTTTGCCTCCTGTTAAAAATCCTGTTCTTGCATGTTCAACGATGTTGTCGGAAGAGTTTCACCACCTCGTCTGACGCACATCGTTAGTTTCTTAGGTGAGGATAGGTGGAAATCGCTGGGAGGTAGGTCTGGTCTTTAAGATAGGGTGCTTTTGTTGTCTCACTGAAACCGGCTGCAAACTTTCGACAGCATTCTACGACAAGTTGACGTTACAGTATCTTTTAGATGTTTACTTTCTACGGGTGAATTTCAACAGTTGTTCCATGTTTCGACCACAGAAAGCAAATAACAAAACGGATTTCTTTGCGAAACAAGTTTTCCAAAGGAGTCGCCAATTGTGTTTACCTGTAACCGAGCTGCAGATGACGTCTATCTGGAGCCCTGTACTGTTGCTAATCGCATGAATCTTAACTACCACACACTTCTAAGTTCTCGGTAACAAACGAAATTCCAGGAATATCGTCCTTGTAAACTTTGTTTCTAAACACTCCTCGTACAACATTTAGAACTAAGGTTCGAGATGTCATAAATGTAAACTAGGGATATTCAAGCCAAGACTAACAGGCTTGTTTATTAACCACGATACACGACCATTACTGGAGGAAAGAAAGAGACTATTGATTTGTTTAATGTACAATGCGTCTTCAAACACTGATTACGGCAGACCAAGTAAGTTTTATGGAATGTTACACGCAACTTCAAATAACACTGACAAGCGACGCCTTCTTTCTACATGGTCACTCTGTTTGTGCAAACAACATTCAGAATGCTCTAGCAGTTGTTCAATGCCTCGACGATAGAAATTACCATTTGGTCGTGGAACCATCGGAGAACCGCTTTGTGAACGTCCTTATTGATGGAAAATATCTTTCCCAGCAGATTTTCTTTCAGTATTTCGGAAAGATGGGTGACATGATATAAGATCTTCTGTACTTCTTGAATAGTCTTATCCACTTTTGCGCGCCCTTTGTCAAACTGTTAGCACTGTCTTACTATTGCTGGACGAGACAATTCCATATACGATACTACTAGAACTTCACGTTTGGTCATGCGCAATTTAGACGTTTTGTTCAAGAAACGTACTGTCATACATACTTCAACTTCTGAGTAAGTATCCAATTGGCATAACACTCTACTCACACACTGCGATGCAGTTCATATCCATAAAATAGAACGGATTTATATGAACCGTGAAACATGACACTTCTGACAATCGGCCACTCTTTGCGCTGTTGTCATATGTGTGACGAGGTATGTAACTTACTTCCTGAAATTCCTACATATAAAAGAGAATCATTACCCCTCAATTCAAAGGGCAGATCTCGTTAAAAGTGTATTGGTACCTTGATTCGAGAATATCATTATTTGAAGTAACATGGAAATTTCCAAGACTTTATAGGTGAAATGCACACATCAAAAAAGTGTTGCATCACTATGATTCTTGTGGTTCAAGGCCCTTAACAAAAACTGGAATAGATATATGGAAAAACAACATCCCAACTCTCTTTATTGATCACGAGAACAGAAATTGACAAGTTTTTTACTAGCCACCATCAGCACCAGCAGAGTCAGATTCCGCCGCCCGCGGTGGCCGAGGGGACTGAGGCGCTCCAGTCACGGTCTGCACGGCCACTACGGTCGGGGGTTCGAATTCCCCCTCGGGCATGGATATTTGTGTCGTTCTTAGGATAAGCTAGTTTATAAGTAGTTTGTAAGTTTAGGGACTGATGACCCCGTAGTTAAGTCCCATAAGCTTAGCAAACATTTGAAGATTTTTTTTTTTTTTTAGAGTCAGATTCAAAGAGAGCGAATACTCTGTGAAGAAGCACAATCAGAAAAAATGAACTTTTACAAAATACGCTAAAAATAAATTGTTACTGTTAAAAACGTAACATAAAAAAATACTATTTTTTTCTTCAAGAGAGGGCAGCACTAACTTGGTGCGAAATAAATGCCCCAGATTATTGAAAAAAATCGTAATATGTATGAACTCTATAGTTCTCTTGTACCATTTTATTGCTGAATATCAGCTGAAACGCAGTGAATTAGTGCGAAAATAAATCGTTGTCAAAATCTTATCTGCTTCACCTCTGGTAACACAGTATGAAGAACGTCAAATTGCGCCATAGTTCAAAAGCCGCACAAAACGGAATCAGTTCGCAATCAACTTGGACAGAGCCGACTTATCACAAGAAAGCTTTTCTTACAACACAAAACTTTATTTTGTAAACCAATGGACGTGTGGCATTACGAATATGCAGTTGATGCCTCACAGAAATGACTGAATGGTCTACTAAGTTAAGGTTTTTTGAGACTCCATAAAAACAAATTTAAGAATTTTTTAATAGTAATAAAAGTGATGAAGTTAGATGTCTAACGTGGAATTCATGTATTATAAATTTAATTGACTATAAATTGGAAAGTTGCTATGCTACCTAAAAAAATTATGATTTTATCAAAAGAAGGACTAATAAATTGTTCTTTAAAAATATATGTATATATTTGTAAATTTAATATAAGAAATACAACTTTAAAACTGTATATTTGTAGTATCGGTGGACGAGAATTATGTTATGAATTTGAATTGAGCAGTTTTCACAAGGCCAAGTTTTGAAGGGACGAGATAAAACGGAAACGAGGTGTTTTGTATGCAGCGCTGCAAGGAGAAGGATCTGTGCGACTAGGAGCCGCTTCATAACGTGTGATGCAAATGTTTTTTATGAACTTGAAATGCACTGAAGCAGTTTTATTCCATTCCGCTCGGTCTCCGAATATGTCAGTGAATCGAAGTAAATAACTATACAGGGTGTTACAAAAAGGTACGGCCCAACTCTCAGGAAACATTCCTCACACACAAAGAAAGAAATATATTACGTGGACATGTGTCCGGAAACGCTTAATTTCCATGGTAGACCTCATTTTATTACTTATCTTCAAATCACATTAATCATGGAATGGAAACACACAGTAACAGAACGAACCAGCGTGACTTCAAACACTTTGTTACAGGAAATGTTCAAAATGTCCTCCGTTAGCGAGGATACATGCATCCACCCTCCGTCAGATGGAAACCCTGATGCGATGATGCAGCCCTGGAGAATGGCGTATTGTATCACAGCCGTCCACAATACTAGCACGAAGAGTCTCTACATTTGGTACCAGGGTTGCGTAGACAAGAGCTTTCAAATGCTCCCATAAATGAAAGTCAAGAGGGTTGAGGTCAGGAGAGCGTGGAGGCCATGGATTTGGTCCGCCTCTACCAATCCATCGGTCACCGAATCCGTTGTTGAGAAGCGTACGAACACGTCGACTGAAATGTGCAGGAGCTCCATCGTGCATGAACCACATGTTGTGTCGTACTTGTAAAGGCACATGTTCTAGCAGCACAGGTAGAGTATCCCATATGTAATCATGATAACGTGCTCCATTGAGCGTAGGTGGAAGAACATGAGGCCCAATCAAGACATCACCAACAATTCCTGCCGAAACGTTAACAGAAAATCTGTGTTTATGACGTGATTGCACAATTGCGTGCGTATCTCGTCAGCCCACACATGTTGATTGTGAAAATTTACAATTTACATTTAAAGAGAAATACTAAAATGAGCTCTAACATGGAAATTAAGCGTTTCCGGACACATGTCCACATTACACATTTTCTTTCTTTGTTTGTGAGGAATGTTTCCTGAGAGCTTGGCGGTACATTTTTGTAACACCCTGTATGTATTACTAAATTCGCTAATTCATAATTGTAAATGCATAAATGGAAGCCGGTACAGGCTTTTCAGTTTAATTCAACGCCACACAACCAGCCCCTAGATTGTAAAACGTGCCAATAAACTATAGGTTGTGTGTGCGAAGTGCTTCCGTTGAGGGTCGTGTTTAAAAATGAACAATAAACACAATACCGGCCGCAAACCGGCAGCATTGCAATTGGAGACTCGTCAATTTTATTTGTGCTTTACAATCAGTTTTAGAGTATAAAGATGAACTGTAGAGAACATGCCATTCATATACTGTGAATTGTCCGTTCTGCGCCGCAACGGGTTGTGCTTCAGTTTTTCCGTTAAGTTCGGTCTCCCGCGTGTTCGCGCGAAATGTGATTGTAGCTGCCGTATTGCGGGCTTCTGCAGTCACAGATGAAAACCGCTGCAATAAAGAGTAGCGGTTTTATTTGCATCGTGTTTCTGGCTGTTTCGCCGTGCACGTTGCATGGTCTGCAGGCAGCAGCTTTTACAAAGGCTGGCACACCCATCGCAATAGCGGCGCTGCCCGCCACAGAAGCCGTTTCCTGTCGTAGCATGCTGCGTGATCTAGATGCCGCCTCCGTTACAACGCATCTCGTCGTAGCAGTTTCACCACCCGACTTTGCACTATGGATGGAGATTCCTGTCGTTACTTTACATAGTAATAGCTGAAAACCCGGCTTTGCTCGGGTAGTCATTTCTTTAATCCTGCCTCGAGTTAGTATTTCTCCCATCCCTTCTCTGTCCAACTCCGTTTTTCTGTAAAAACACGCTATATCTATCTGAGAATAAATAAGAAATAAGGCTGTCTCGCATAATGTGCAAAATTATACATGCAGTACCCAAACAAGGGAAGATAGTAATCACGATACAAATGACATATAAAATGCGTAACGTCTTATATTTATTGTGTTACATGTTGCATAATTGTTTAAATTTTCAGGTATGTATTCATTTGTATAAGTATTGTACGTCTATAAAATCTTTTGCGAATACAATTAGTAATAAAGAAGTAATACGAGGTATATCCACAAAGTAAGTTCCGTTTGGTTATATAAAACAAACGTGTACTGATACAGAAAAAATAGCTATTGTACAAAAATATACAACTATTAAACTACTTTTCTACATAGCTTCCGAAATTTTGTAGGCATTGGTCATAACGTGGCAGTAGTCTTTTTATGCCTATTTCGTAGAAGGTTGCCGCCTGTGTATTCAACCATGTGGTAACATGTTCTTTCAGCTCGTGATCATCGCTGAAGTGTTGACCGCCATGGACAGGTTTTAGGTGTAAGAAGAAAGTCGCTAGGAGCGAGACTGTACGGAGGATGATCAAACACGTCCCAGTGAAATTCCCGTAAGAGTAGTTTGGTCACATTCGCCTTGTGAGGTCAGGCGGCAACGTGAAGGGAAGAAGAAGACTTCTTTCATCTCTTCTTACACCTAAAATCTGTCCTTGGTGGTCAACACGTCGACGATGATGAGCTGAAAGAACATGTTTGCCACATGGTTGAATATACAGGCGGCAACCTTCTATGAAGAAGGCACCCAAAATCTTGTCCCATGCTATGACAAGTGCCTACAAAATTTGGGAAGTTATGTAGAAAAGTAGTTGAACAGTTGCAGATTTTTATACAATAAATATTTTCTCTGTATCTGTTCACGTTTGCTTTATGTAACCAAACGGAACTTACTTTGTGGACGTACCTCGTAAATTAAAACTTGGTGCGTGATGGGACGATTTTCCATTAACATTACTGTTTATGTGCTCATATCTCATGAACTACGTGTCGAAATGTGATACAATTTAAAAGCTACATTCAAGTATATATGTGTATACTGTCTGTAAAATTTCCTGTCGCTAGAATTTGTAGTGTTCAAATTATAAATTGTAACGTCATACCGAGAGCCGTAGTTTTACTCCATAAACAGCGGAAAAGTAGTAAGCGAGAAACTTTTTTCCTTTCATCATTTTATTATTGTTGCCAGCGAGAAAAAGTTTAATAAAGGTTTGAAATTATGTTTAAAGTAGTTTTGCAAGTCTCTAAGTACTGTCATTCTCATACAGCGAATTTCGAAAGTCTCGCCGCATTATATGGAATTTTTTGCGATTTCTATTGGTTATGACGTAATATCTTTTGAACCATGTGCCGTATGTGAGTCCTAACCATGCAGCTATTGTTACCTCACGGTAAGGAATGTGTGTACCAAATTTGGTTGAAATCGGTCCGATGGTTTAGGAAAAAATGAGCAGCATTGTCGCAAAATGCAGCAGTTTTTCGCTCATCTCATTGTTTTTGACGTCAAATCTCGTCAACTATATATCGTATGCGATTCTTACACTTACGGCGATCGTCCTCATGGATTGAAGCTTACGTGTACAAACTTTCATAAAGATTAGAACAAAACTGTAGATTTGTATGCAATACGGATACTCTGCTTTATATATTACAAGAAGAAGATGCCGCACAGCAGCAGCGAGTGAGAGATATAAGTACGATAGCAGTAATATTTCTTCGTATTTCCAACCGTCAGCCAAGGCCGATGAAAGTAATAGAAATGTTAATGAATGTGTGTCAGATGATGCTAGTGATGCAGGCAGTGTTAGTAGGGGAGAAGCTGGCTGGGTCCCAGGGAATGATCTCAATCTGTTGCTAAACACATCAGTGGAATAAATAAAATCCAGTTTTAATGTAACTTGCGACAGCATAAAATCAGAAATCAGGGTGCTAGGGAATAACATCGGTAATGTGGGCAATGAAACAGAGCAGCTGAGAACTAAATTTTCAGAACTAGAACTTTTGTGTCCCAGCCTCGTCGCCGCTTTTGTGTCTCGTTACCGTCGTAGGTGTCGGTGGCCGAGTAGAAAGAGACCGACACAGGAATAAAGGATGCACGCTTGTGCGGTATGGAGGTGACCAGCCAGTGGGACAGCAGCAACTAGAAACACTAGGGTAAATTAGAACGAGATATATATTTATATTTCACAGAGACTTAGTAATACTTAACTTTTACATAGCTCAGTACTGCAGAATGCTGATACATAGTTGAGCTAGAGGCCTGCCTAGTGCCTGTCCGATAGCCAAGTCTATACTGGCGCCTATCTGATTCCGAAGTGTTAACTGGTTCCTATCTCAGTCCCAAGTGAACGATGTCGTTCAGTGGTGGCCACGAGCGGAGTTGTAACAGAGGGCGCTCGTGGTTGACGTCGTAAGAACGCCGCGCCGTGCGTGCATGGCGGCGGGCGGCGAAAGTAGGTGGCGCGCACTTTGGACTTGTGCGCAAGAACAGAAAGTGGAAAATAATGATAAAACGATTAAATTTGTGTCTAAAAATGTAGAGTGGGTGGAAAATACTTGATTGATTAAAATTGAGGCTGTGCAGAAAGATCTTCAGAGGGAGGTTCAGGAACAAGAACGAAAGTATAAACAATATGAAAAGCAAACAGATCCGGATTTTAAATTAATGAATACAGAAATTTCTGAGTTCATTTAAGGGATAATAAATAACAGTAAAGGATTAGAAGGGGAAGTAAGAAGTGTTATCTTGAATTTCGGGCATCCGCAGCCAAATGTTTTCATTTTGATACCAAATCGGCTGAGTACTGCCTCGGCCATTGCCGCGCAACACCGCTTCCGCATGGCACGGTTCCACCTGCCCTCCACCACAAAATATTTTAAAAAGATGACTAACGCAACAGCGTTTAAGTTTTATATTTTTTAACGAGGACGTAAAGTTAAGAAGCTTTTAATTGTTTTAAGTTTTACGTGAAAGCTGGTTAGGCTAAATGGCAGACATGTTTTTCTAAGGAATTTTAAGCACCTGATGATGCGTCTACAGGATGTGAAACCGGTATTGCTTTTTTAAATAAAAGTTAATTGCAGCCGTAGCGGATTTGGTATCAAAATGAAGTAAGAAGTTTGAAATAATGTATAAGTAGTGTAGCTGCTGGTCAATGGAGTGTATTATTAGATTTACCTATGGGCTTTGGGTTACATACAAAATACTTCAGTGGAGAAGACCAGTATCAGGCAGTAGATTCTGTGACAGACGCTTTTTACCTCTTATTGCAACTCAGCAACCTGGTTGATTCCACTGAAAAACAGACAATTCATAGTTTCACTTACCTCGTGACGACTCTCTTCTTCAGCAGTCCATCCAGTGCTGACCTGACTAAAATCAAGAACCGTAATTCCACTGTAAAAAGCTGTGTAGAAAACCTGGGTGGAGATTCTTCTTTTCATTCAGTCGCATCTTTCTTAAATTGTTTATGAATGATGAGATCTATTGCGTTAAAATGATGTTAACACGGGATTTTGTACGATGTAATTATTATTTAAAGCTTTCTCTAGGGTACAGTTCACTGCCAATACCGTGCTAAATGACGCAATAGCTACACCCACACTCCACACTCACTAGTAAAGCCAGTTTAAGGTAATTAATTTATCCTGTCATTAAAAACGTTCTTAAAAGAAATGTTCATTTTAATATGGTCGCTAAAATGCTATGCAAATCAGTCTAGATAAATATTCACACATTCTAGATTAGCGTAACACGCCACGCGGTTTCAATGTTGAATTATATCGTAATTTTCAAAGAAAATCCGGAATTTCACTACTCGACTGTCGACACAATATTCTACGCATGTTTATGCACTTTTTAATCCAATAAGCAAGCACGATCCGCAAAATAGTTCCAGAAAGTTCGGAGCACAATAATGGAGATGTTAATTATTCCGTGTATAAACTTCGACTACTCTCTTGCACCAAAGTAAGCATAAAAGTTCTCGAATGAACGCGCGCAATGCTGTAATCTGATTGGCTAAAGATATTGGTAACCTATCAGATCACAGGGAATGCGCGCGCTTTCCATATACGCCCAGCAAAAACTACAAACTTTCCAGAACTATATGCAGGAAAAATGTTTAGAAAATATTAAATAATAAAATATCCACGACTTTAAGTAATTAATCGTTTACGTGTACTGCCAGTTTCCGTGTTATCATAAACTGACTGAAAATTTATATTCAGTTTCTCAATTAATATTATCGTACATACACATATGGAAAATACCATTCAAACGAGAAACTACTTGAATATTTATCAACTTCTGTTTGTCAGCTCACTATCACATCTACCAAACATTCACATACAAGTATCTAAACACAAAACTGTAATTAATATTATTAACTTTCAAATATTGCAATAAATATTCTTTCCATAGGGTCAATTGTTCATTTGAATACTGCCTGCCGGCCGCGGTGGCCGAGGAGACTGAGGCGCTCCAGTCACGGTCTGCACGGCCACTACGGTCGGGGGTTCGAATCCCCCCTCGGGCATGGATATTTGTGCCGTCTTTAGTATAAGGTAGTTGATAAGTAGTTTGTAAGTTTAGGGACTGATGACCCCGTAGTTAAGTCCCATAAGCTTAACAAACATTTGAACATTTTTGAATACTGCCTAGACACACGTCCGCCTCGTGCTGGCCTCTGTCTTTCAAAACTAGCACTACGTACTCAGGCTCCGAGACGGTAACAGATGTTGCGCTTTTGAATACCTGGTGCTAACCGACACTTGGTCGTCCGCCTTACTCACCGGCGAAAGCACGGGGAAAAAATCTGAGATAGATACAGATACAGGGCTACGCTACAATATGACCGACAGTGATAAAATAAAACGTATAAAAAGACAATCAGAAGGATCAGCTCAGACCTGGGCCACCCAACACATTGAAAAAGTTGTAGATTTTCACGCATTTGTAACAATGTTCTTGCCTAAATATTGCGGTCATTCAAAGCAAGTGAGATTACAAAATGATTTTTTAAATGGGCCAGGGTATAAAAGTGGGAAAGAAAGTATGAGGGAATTCTCTGTGAAGGAATTGAATAAATTAATCATTTGGATCGCCCATTGGGTGTACTAACAAATATTAACTTTGAAGAGGGGGCTGCCAGATCATTTGCCGTGAGAACTGATCCACAGCCCAACTGATTCCACGGAGGACCTCCTTGACTTTATAGGAGAAATGGATAGAACTTTGTGTTATCACAGAAAGTACGGTAATGTGCATAGTGGTTGTGGTTATAGATGGAGAGGTGATAGAAACGGACAAAAATAATACAGGCAGGTATTGGGGAAATAGACACCATGGAGACAACAGAAATGGTGTGGGAAGAGGGGATAATGATAGACGAGGGCAAAGGCAACAGGACCGGCCGCGGTGGCCGAGGGGACTGGGGCGCTTCAGTCACGGTCTGCACGGCCACTACGGTCGGGGGGTTCGAATCCTCCCTCGGGCATGGATATTTGTACCGTCCTTAGTATTAGCTAGTTCATAAGTAGTTTGCAAGTTTAGGGACTGATGACCCCGTAGTTAAGTCCCATAACATTTGAACATTTGAAAGGCAACAGGGAGCACTAAACGGTGATTTCCAGAACAGATGGTCAGAAAACTACCAGAAGCCTCACTCAACGTCCGCTGGGAGCCTGGCAGCAATGCAATGAAAAGGACCATGCAATATCACAACCAATTGGCAAGAGAGGGAGAAAGCAAAAATGGGAATATGTCATATGGATGCCATTATAGGAAGTGATAGTTTTTGGGGGAGTTATAAATGATATAGTAACAGAAGGCATAGAGAACAATATAATTGGAACAACAAAAGTAATTTTTATGCACAATCTAATCTCCATATTGAAGAATTGTTAAGTAGAAATTAAAATAATGCGCCAGTACCTAGATAAGATGTGGGGTTAAGCTTGCTAAAGTTTACTGAAACCTCGGAAGCAGGTGAATCAATCATGACAAAGGGTAAACCCGTAGGCAGAGGGGTGTTTAATAAAGAAGGCGAAGAAAATTGTGAAAATGAGTTCGATATACTTGCATTACTGGACAGCGAGGAAGCATGTGCCAGTAATGTTAGTGTTCATGTTGAAAAGGGAGTGGATGATGAGTCTAATAATATTTATAGTCATGTTGGAACAGATGGAATATTAATGAATGAAATGAGTGAACCTTTGAGTGTTCATAAGAGTTTGAGTAATGATGAATTAAGGGTGGAAAACACATTAGGAGGTTGAAAAACTCCTATCTATTTTTTTATTGCATAGGTCGGTAGCTTAACAATCGAAGAATACTCTTTCAAAGTTTCAAAGCCAAATTCGCATAAGTTTAGCTATTAAGAGCTGGTGCGAGTGGCAGAAACGAACTGCCCTTGGAATGGAGCATGAATGGCACCCTACCCCATTGCACCCTGAAGTACAGAAGGAAATTTTTCCAATTTACGAAGACTTATCAGGAGTTGAATTACTGGAGAGATGTTTTAGTTGCCTCACACAAATTGCGAATGGCAGTTTCAGTTCACAGATTTGGTGTTTAGCTCCTAAACACATGCATTCCGGACTAAAAGTTGTTGAATTCGCATCGTATTACGCAGCGTGCATCATTAATGAGAGTAATTCGACCCTTTTGGTGGTCATTATGAGGCAGGAATTGTAGTAGCCACGCAAAGCTTCAATTTTGACAAATACATGGATAACAAGCGCGTGAGCCGTCAGAATCGACGTTGTTCATTGGCATCGAAGGAATGTCGGAAAGCTCGGATAGCACTGTTGGAAGCGCAGAACGAACCCTGTGAGGAAGATGAGGGTTTACCACATGGTGCTGGAATCACAAATTAATCGATAAGCTTGGTACATTATTTTTAATGTTCAAACGCGTTTATATTGAAATGACGTTTCACATATTTGCGTGCAGTCTAACCCGAAAAGTATAGAACCGATCATCATGATAACTGATAGTATGATTCTTTATACGAGTACGAATTATATAAACTAACTTGTGAGATTATAAAATTATTTAAGGTTTTTTTTTTCTTCGTTGCATGATTAGAGACAAACATTCGTGAATATCGAAGTAGATTGTTCCAACGCCTGCAACATCTGTACATGTCATGGTTCGTATTCTTAGGAAATTCTTTATTCATGTAAATCCAAAATCTTTCTGATTTCAGATAAAACTCGGAATGGCTACACTGCACGCAACTGGAGACATATGGTCACAACCTTCGGTGGATATCATGACGTAACGTTGTTATATGTGGCTGAAATTATTCACATAAATTCACACAAACAGAATTATGAATGAAATGATGTCAGAATGTGAGCAAATTCACATTAGTTCTTCTCACCCAAAATAAATCCCACAAAATAAGTGACAGCCCACGAAAGTGGTTTCCCCCTTAAGGCATTAAGCTGAGTAGCAGTCAGGAATAGGAGTGGTTGCTAATGCTGATGGTGGTAACAATTATGTTGTATGTGATGAAGTTCCAGTAGATAATATGCATGTATCAATTAATGTGCCTAAGGGTTCAACTGATGAAATGATTGAATTAGGGTGTAACAGAAGCGAGAAGAATATTATGAATGAGGGTTTCTTTAATGATGGGATTTTCCGGGAAGGCAAACACATACTGAACGGGAATGTTAATTGCAACTGGTTAGGAAAAGAAGAAACTGAATATGATATTTATGATTGGATATTTCATGCAGAAAATCATAGGGCTTTACTGCCAGAGGAATAGTATACATTGAAATTCAGAGTTACCAGAAAACTGGAAGAATTAGGAGGTTTTTTGTTTGTTTGTTTTTTGTGGTTTTAGGGCGCACAACTGCTGTGGTCATTAGCGCCCAACACTGCCCATAGTAAAATAGAAACGGGGTTAGAACTTAAATGGCTTTCGCCATATTTGCACGATGTATAAAAAGTAAAACTCTTAACAGAATGCGGGTTATCAGCTAAAATAGCAGACAATTCTAATGGTAAACATAGATCATGACGGAGACGATTAAAAAACGGACATTGCACTAAAAGATGGTTCACAGTAAAAGGTTCATCACAGTACTCACATAAGGGAGCAGGACCACCACGTAGTAAATACTGGTGGCTATAACGGCAGTGGCCAATACGAAGCCGGGCCAGAACAATCTCCTCTCGGCGGGAGGGTCGAGATGACGTTGACCAGAGATCAGGCACAGGTTTAATGGCCCGCAATTTGTTCCCTGACAGGGATGACCAGTGTAAATACCAACGGGAGATAATACGCTGGGAGACACCAGCGCGAAGGTCATCAGAGCTAGTAGAAAAGGTAGATAGACGAGGAAGGAGAACTGCCTCCTTGGCAGCCGTATCCGCAGACTCATTCCCCAACACTCCCACGTGACCAGGGACCCACAGAAACGTCACAGTAGTTCCGCTCGTTGAAAGAGAAGTAAGACAATTGAGGATGCTTTGTACCAGGGGATGGGCCGGATATAGCGTGCGAAGGCTCAACAGAGCACTCAGAGAGTCCGAGCTAATGACACTCTTATTGAGCGAGTTTCTACGGACGTATTGGGTTGCTTGATATAATGCATACAGCTCAGCTGTAAAGATGGAACTCCACTCAGGAAGACGATATTTAAAGAGACGTTGCCAAGTACAAAGGCACAATTAGGAGGGGAACAGTAGAGTATTAATGAAATATTTAAAGGGAATACAGAAATAAGTATGGGGAAAGATGTAAGAAAGTTTATATAATGCAAGAAGAGAGCAGAAAATGAGTTATTGGAGAAAACGATGTTAAATAGGAATATTATTGAAAAGGTGCAGCCAGTTATTGTTATTAAGGTGGGAAAAATGGTAGAAATACCATTATTGGATTCAGATTCAAGTATATCGGCAGTATCAGAAACGTTCTGACAACATATTAGGTGCAAAGATGTAGTTGAGCTACCCATAACAGGTATAAAGATAAAAACTGCAACAGGATCATGTAGCAAGCCAGTAAGTTGATTTTGTTCAAATTTCAGAACAGTGGTTATCCTTTTAGTATACGTTTCTTTGTAATCACAAATTTGCCTATGAATATTGTTCTAGGAATGGATTTCTTATGCAAGTAAGATTGTAACATTATCATAAAGGATAGAATAATGGAATTTGATGCAGGAGGATACAGGAAGAAGAAAGGTTTAAAAGGGAACTAAAAGGGGGAGAGGCAATTTCTCACGTAGAAATGGAAGACGAAAAGAGTAAAGAGGAAAGTATAGCAGAGCAAATATATGACAAAATAAATAAAATAAGTAATTTATGTGACGACAGGAGGAGAGAACTGATAGAAGTATAAATATCAACATGTATTCTCAGGCAGACCAGGAAGAGTTGTTGATTTTGAATACAATCTGAGAGCAATACCACATGGGATGATTAGAGCAAAAGCATTCCCTATTGCTATGGCAAATAAGGAGGATGTAAGGACTGGAATAACAATTGAAACAGTAAATTAAGAAATAATTGTGTTTAGGTATATAGACCTATATTTGCCTTTTATATTCATATTTATGATGTTTGTATAAATTTTGTGTGTTTTGGGGATTTTCATCTTGTAGACTTTGAACAGATGTGTAGAGGTTTTAAGTGTTGCTGCTGTGAATAGTATTGTTAAGACTTTTGTACTTATGTTGAATATACATTAATAAGAAGTGTGTCAAGTAAAATAAGAAATTTGGAGTAAATTTGTTGAAATAATTGTTCTAACCTTACAGGTTAACAATAAATTTATTGTTAGTGTAACTTTGGCACCAGGAGTTAGAGCTGGTGCTTGGGGGGGGGGGGGGGGAGAACTATTCAAAAGATTTGTTGCAAGAGGAAAAGATACATGAAATATATAAATATATTGAAATGTTTGTATTCATATGTGTATTTGTAATTGTTACCTGAATAAGCCTCATTTCAGAGTGACTGCACAGTAGTCATGTGGTACAAGGGTGGGTTTATATATAGCCTGATCACTTTGAGAGCATGGGTCTACTTACAAAAGCAAACAATTAATTGAGGGAATTATTGTTTATCAGAAGCTTTGGCCGACGATTGATACACAACACATCAGTCTGAAGGAAAAAGTGAGTGGAGAACAGTGTGCAATCGTCTGCCAGTTGATGCAAGAGCCGACAGTCAGCTTACCTGAAGTCATAGTGACACTGTGCAGTGAGAATGAATATACGTGTGACATGAAAAAGAAAATTAAGTGCACCAAGAAGACAGCAATGAGTATAGAAATGTTTTTTGAATTATACTGATGTAAAAGAATTTGATTATTGCGACTGGTAAGCTTTTATTTCCTGGCTGGTGCTACTCTGAATCAGTTGCAGCAAGCAAAGGTGATTCAGAGCGTGGGTTATGTGGCATTAGGAACTATGCAGTTGATACCACTAAGAAAAGACTGAATGGCCTAGAAAGTTAAGGTTTTCTTTGAGACTCCATAATAACAAATTTAAGAATATTTTAATGGTAATATAGATGATGAAGTTAGACATCCAAAGTGGAATTCATTTATTATAAATTGGAAAGTTTGGTAAGCTATCTAAAATTAAGATTTTATCAAGAAAAGGACTAAAGAATTGTTCAATATATATATATATATATATATATATATATATATATATATATATATATATATATATATATACACCAGATAATCGGAAGAATTAGGAGGGGAACAGTATAGTATTAATGAAATATTTAAAGGGGATACAGAAATAGAGTATGGGGAGAGATGTAAAAAAGTTTACATAATGCAAGACGAGAGCAGAAAAGAGATAGAAAATGAGTTACTGGAAAAAACGAGGTTTATATATATATATATAACTTTAAAATTGTGCAATTAATGTCGGTGGCTGAGAACTACACTATGAATTTGAATCGAGCAGTGGTCGCATGACCAAGTTTCGGAGGGACGACATCAAACGAACAAGAGGTCTGTCTGCAGCACTGGAAGGAGAAGGATTTGTGCGGCTAGAGAACGTGTGATATAAATGTTTTTATGAACTCCTGATGCACTGAAGCAGTTTTATTTCATTTTTCTCTGCCTCCGAATATGTCAGTTAGTGGATCGAAATAAACAGCTATGTATATTGCCAAATTCACTTATTATTTATTATACTGGATTTGATCGATGAAAGGAGAAAATATAAAATGCAATAAATGAAACGGGCAGAATGGAGTACAGAAGACTAAGAAATGAGATTGACAGGAAGTGCAAAATGGCTAAGCAGGAGTGGCTAGAAGGCAAATGCAAGGATGTAGAAGAATGTATAAATAGGGGAAAAATAGATAATGCTTACAGGAAAATAAAAGAGATATTTGTAGATAAGAAAAACAGCTCTATGAATATCAAGAACACAGATGGAAAACCAGTTCTCACCAAAGAAGGAAAAGCTGAAAGGTGGAAAGAGTATATAGAGAAGCTCTACGAAGGAAATGAACTTAGAGACAATGTTGTAGGAAGGGAGGAAGAAGTAGATGAGGATGAAATAGGACATACTATACTGAGAGATGAATTTGACAAAGCACTGAAAGACCTAAGTCGAAACAAGGCCCCTGGAGTAGATGACACTCCCTCAGAGCTACTGAACTCTCTGGGAGAACCAGCCATGACAAAACTGTTTCACCTGGTGTATAAGATGTATGAGACAAGCGAAGTACCCTCAGACTTTAAGAAAAATGTAATAATCCCCATTACAAAGGAAGCAGGCGCAGACAGGTGTGAAAATTACAGAACCATCAGTTTAATAAGTCATGGTTGCAAAATTCTAACACGAATTATTTACAGAAGGATGGAAAAGCTGGTAGAAGCCAACCTCGGGGAGGATCAGTTTGGGTTCAGGAGAAATGTAGGAACACGGGAGGCAATACTCACTTTACGGCTTATCCTAGAAGATAGATTAAGAAAAGGCAAACCTACATATCTAGCTTTTTTAGATTTGGAGAAGGCTTTTGACAATGTTGATTGGAATAAACTCTTTCAAGTTCTGAAGCAAGCAGGAGTAAAATATAGGGAGCGTAAGGTTATTTACAACTTGTACAAAAACCAGACAGCAGTTGTTAGAGTTGAAGCGCATGAAAGGGATGCAGTGGTTGGCAAGGGAGTAAGATAGAATTGTAGCCTTTCTCCAATGTTATTCAATTTGTACATTGAGTAAGCTATGACGGAGAGCAAGGAGAAATTTGGTGAAGGAATTAAAGTTCAGGGTGAAGAATTAAAAACATTGCGTTTTGCCGACGACATAGTAATTCTGTCAGAGACAGCAAAGAAGCTGGAAGAGCAATTGAACGGAATGGACAGTGTGCTGAAAGGTGCATATAAGATGAACACTAACAAGAGTAAAACAAGGGTAACGGAGTGCAGTCTAAGAAAATCCGGTGATGCTGAAGGAATTAGATTAGGTAACGAAACAATAAAGGAGGTAGATGAGTTTTGTTACTTGGGCAGTAAAATAACAAATGATGGTCGCATTACAGAGGATATAAAATGCAGAATGGCAATGGGTAGAAAAGCGTTCTTGAAAAAGAGAAATTTGTTAACCTCGAAAATTAATTTAAGTCCTTTCTGAAGGAATTTGTGTGAGGGTTGCTTTGTATGGGAGTGAAACATGGACGATAAACAGTGCGGACAGGAAGAGGATAGAGGCTTTTGAAATGCGGTGCTACCGAAAAATGCTAAAGATTAGGTGGGTGGATTGCATAACTAATGAGGAGGTACTGAACAGAATTGGGGAGGGAAGGAATTTCTGGCATATCTTGACTAAAAGAAGGGATCGATTGGTAGGACACATTCTTAGACATCAAGGAATCGTGAATTTAGCATTGGAGGGAAGTGTGTGGGGTAAAAACCGCAGAGGAAGACCAAGTGATGGATACAGTAAGCAGATTCAGGCAGATGTAGGTTGCCGTTCTTATGTGAAGCTAAAGAGGCTTGCTCAGGATAGGGTATTGTGGAGAGCTGCATCAAACCAGTCTCCGTACTGAAGACCACAACAACATCAACAACAACATGACAACCTTTGAATTCAGCAATCGTTTCCTAACTATAAAATATCAGCTTAAAATAGATTTTCATTTGCAATAAACACATTAACACTTTATTTTATATTGGAATGTTTTACATTTATCCATATGATCGAAGCACGTGTAATATAATTACAATACAAACTCGTATAATCAACACTAATCTACAGAGAAAATTCATTCTCGAGTTACGTCTTTGCACATGTAATAACTTGAATACAAAATATCTGACGCAAGCCGATAATTGTCTCCATTATTGAATTCCAACATTTTCTTTTGATAGAAATACTAGAAATAAGTTGCATGTGGTGAATAATAGACTTAAATATATTGTACCTCACTATTATGGCGCTGCAAAAGGCTGGAAAGAACTCATTAATTGCTGAACTAATGAAAAAATATTTCATTAACGAACAAGCAGTAAAACTGACACGTTATCAGTGGAGGTGTATGATTTATTGAATGAAATATTTAATTGTTTGAGCTACATTATTTGAAAATAATACATTATAGCATTAAGCATTGAAATTCCTATGATAAGGGGTAAACGTAAAACCACGGAATATATGTTAAACATGTAACTATTTACAAAGATTTATGTGTTTGGTACTTGTAGAGAAGAAACATATAAAAATCTTTATACAAGAATTTGATATCTGAGGCAAGTACTGAGCAAAACATGTTTTGGAAGAGGATTTTAATTGCTAATTAGCTATAATAATCCTGTAACGTTAAGTAGTGATAGTGACTGAAGTGGTATACATTACAATTAAAGGAACTAAATTAATCGAAGTAATTGGCTACGGTATTTGCGATCAATAAAATGCAAAGAGGGTTTTCCTTCGGTTACACAAATTAATTATTTTTAATATTACTATTATGTCTCGAAGACTGGCTCGAGTGTTGGAATTTGACGTCACTCCGACGGCTTCCTTCTTAATACTGTATCGCTGTTTATTTTAACGAACAGTTTGTCATTTGACTCGTGAACGTTGGACCCTGTTGCAGACAATTTAGAGCCGATTAAAATTGTGTGCCGGAACCGGGACTCGAACCTTGGACCTTTGCCTTTCGCGGGCAAGCGCACTACCGACTGTGCTATCCCGACACGACTCACGACGCCGCCTCACAACTTCACTTCCGCCAGTACCTCGCTTCCTACTTTCCAAACTTCACAGAAGCTCTCCTGCGAACCATGCAAGACTAGCACTCCTGGAAGAAAAGGTAGTATGGTGGAGACATGGCATAGCCACAGCAAAGGTCCCAGGTTCGAGTCACGGTTCCGGCACACAATTTTAATCTGCCAGGAAGTTTCATATCAGCGCACACTCCGCTGCAGAGTGAAAGTTTCATTCTGGAATTTAGAGTCGAGATTCTCTACGCCTGTTTGGTAGGTCTTCCTCACTTTTAGTGTTGTCGTGTTACTATGTTGGCCATTTCTATTTAATAGAATTCCGGATCGTCCTCGGGCAGGACTGCATCAGGGACTTCATTTTGCGGGTGCTGGGACTTCAACAATCCGGATGCGGACGACGCCCCTCCTGGATCTTGTCGATGTTCCGGCATCTCTGTATCATAAGTGTAGGCTTCAGCCTCGGCTGCCCGTTCTCTCTGATGTTTCTGCATGTCTTCCAGTGTATTGCTTGACGAGGCGGTCTCTCTTACTTTGTCATAATCCACCATCTCAGTACATTTTCTTGAAGTCACAATTCCACGGCCGTGTTCTATATTGGCTGTTTTCGATTTCTTCGAAATATGTCGCTTCGCGGAAGAAGTTTCTTGCGAATTTTCAGTCAATTTTTGGGCAACCATTTCTGCTTTGTCTCGCAGAATTTGTGCGCTTTTCGCGGCTCCCTGATGAGCTCTCCTGCGTTTTTTGTGCTTCTTTGGGGACGAGTCTGTACTCTGATTATCGTCGGTCTCAGACGTCTCCACGAGGCTGTCCTTAGGATTGATGGCCTCGTCGCAATAATTGTCGAGTCCTTCTTCCGTGTGGTGTTTATCAAGCTGCTCCGTTTGTTGACTGCAGTCTCGATCGTTTGGGGTGGCGATATAGGTATATTCTGTAATAACGTTGTCCAGAGGTTCCGTCACGTCTTTGAGGTCTCCGTCTACCTTCTTTAACAGCGGAGTCATTCTGTGCCGTGTGGTGGCTACTATCTCCATCCTTGTTAGCGGAGGCGGATGTGGCTTCTATGATCATAGATTCTATGGGTGTGGCCGTTTCCTTGGAGTCACTGCCATCTACTGGTGCCGGATCTACGTTTATTTCCGGCGCGACGTTCCCGCGGACTACCGCGACGTACGTCACAGGTAACTTAGACATCGCGCTAGGCCAACACCACCTAGTGAGAAAGGCCGCGGAGCTCTCGTGTGACGTCAGACAGAGTAGGTTGCTCGCGCATATCTGACTGGGTAGCCGCTGGGGCACGGCCCACTATGCCGAAGCAACGAGCCAGTCAGCTATGCGCACGCAACCTACTCTGCCTGACGTCACACGAGAGCGGCGCGAGGCCTACGAGAAAGACAGGCCCCAGCGCAGTCGTCATGCCACGTAAGCAAGGTAGTTCCGAGCCGGCGCGATCGCTAGCCGATTGGCCGGCCGCTGGGGCACTGCCCACTGCGTCATAGCGGGCAGCTACTGAGCTAGCGATCGCGCCGGCTCGGAAATACCTTGCTTTTTACGTGTCTCTTTCAAATTCTGATATCAGCAGGGGTAAAACACAGGGAAAGGAGAGTTATTTACAACTTGTACAAAAGCCAGACCGCAGTTATTAGACTCGAAGGGCATGAAAGGGCATCAGTTGGGAAGGGTTTAAGGCAGGGTTGTAGCCTTTCTCCGATGTTATTCAATTTGTACATCGAGCAGGCGGTGAAGGAAAGCAAGGAAAAATTTGGAATAGGGATTAAAGTTCAGGGGGAAGAAATAAAAACATTACGTTTTGCTGATGACATTGTAATTCTGTCAGAGACAGCAAAGGACCGGGAAGAGCAGTTGAATGGAATGGACAGTGTATTGAAGAGAGCGTATAAAATGAACGTTAACAAGAGCAAAACAAAAATAATGCAATGCGGGCTTAGAAAATCAGTCGATGCTGAAGGAATTAGATTACGTAACGAAACAATGAAGGTGGTAGATGAGTTTTGTTACTTGGGTACTAAAATAACATGCGATGGTCGCAGTACAGAGGATATAAAATGCAGAATGTCAATGGGAAGAAAAGCATTTTTGAAAAAGAGAAATTTGATAACATCGAATATTAATTTAAGTGTAAGGAAGTCTTTTCTGAAGGCATTTGTGTGGAGTGTTGCCTTGTACGGGAGTGAAACATGGACGATAAGCAGTGCGGACAGGAAGAGAATAGACGCTTTTGAAATGTGGTGCTACAGAAGAATGCTGAAGATTAGGTGGGTAGATCGCATAACTAATGAAGAGGCACTGAACAGAATTGGTGAGAAAAGGAATTTTTGGCATACCCTGACTAAAAGAAGGGATCGCTTGGTAGGACACATTCTTAGACATCGGGGAATTGTAAATTTAGCATTGGAGGGAAGTGTGTGGGGTAAAAATCGCAGAGGTAGACCAAGAGACGCGTATAGTAAGCAGATTCAAGTCGATGTGGGTTGCCGTTCTTATGAGGAGATGAAAAGGCTTGCTCAGGATAGAGTAGGGTGGAGAGCTGCATCAAACTAGTCTCCGGACTGAAACGTGTCATGACGACTGCGCTGGGGCCTGTCTTTCTCGTAGGCCACGAGAGCGCCGCGGCCTTCTCTCTAGGTGGCGGTGGCTAGGCCCGCCCCCTCTCCTATGGGTAACTGCGCCACGCGCCGCTGAACGCACTGGGCACGAACGTGTTCTGTCGATCCGCAGGCTGCGCACGTTCTCGGTTGTCCGTCGTACATCACTATAGCTCTATACCCACAACTAGTGACGTACGAGGGAATGTGCTTCAGCATATAGATTTTCACTTGCCGCACACCGTTCAAAACGGGGAATTTATGGAGACTAGAACACTTTTCGGCAACATTACTAATGACAGTTCCGTATTCTCGTAGTTTAGCATCGATTTGTTCCGCTGATATTTCGAACAATGACTCAAAAATTCTGATTTGTGGTAATTATTCAGCAATCAGTCGTCATAAATATAAATTCTTTATTTGTTGGCAAGTCCGGATTTCGACCACTGTGTGGTCATTATCAATGCTTAAAATAAATTAAAAAACTTAAAATATCTCGACCTCCATGTAGGAGGTTGCGTTTGTACTGACGCATCTGTACAAACGCAACCTCCTACATGGAGGTCGAGATATTTTAAGTTTTTTAATTGATTTTAAGCATTGATAATGACCACACAGTGGTCGAAATCCGGATTTGCCAACAAATAAAGAATTTATATTTATGACGACTGATTGCTGAATAATTACCACAAATCAAATACAGTCGTGGAGCACCGAGTCCAATATGGAATCAAGCCTGACAAAAATTCTGAGTTCGCACACCCAGTTCTGCATGCGTGACTCAAACTGTTTCTACATTACCGTCGGAATGTTTGAATTTTAAAGTGCCACCGCAGGATGCAACTACTTGTTCACATTTCTCTGAGCTCGTCAACTTCAGGTAAACAGTACTAATAACTATCGACAGGTGCATTCCTATCATGTCATCCGTGGAAAGTTTCATTTCTTCTTCTACAAAATTCTCAACTTCAAATGGTCTAGGTCGTACAAAGGTAGGGTCGAAACTTAATTTCAACGTATCCATTCGTAGTTGTTGATCCATTACGCTATTCTGTTTCTATTTATTTATTTATTTATTTGTTTTTTCTGTTCCATAGGACCCACTTCAGGAGTAAGACTCCATGGTCATGGAACAAGTCAATACATTAATTGTTACACAATAATGGTAATAGAAAAATTTTAAGTAGTCCTTTGCACACGACAATCTTAAGACAAAGTGAAAAGAATCAATAAAGAAAAAATAAATTAGCTTAATTCTTTAACTTTTCTAGGAGTTCCTCGACAGAATAAAAGGAGTGAGCCACGAGGTAACTCTTCAATTCAGATTTGAAAGCATGTGGATTAGTGCTAAGATTCTTAAGTTCTTGTGGCAGCTTATTGAAAATGGATGCCGCAGAATACTGCACCCCTTTCTGCACAAGTGTTAAGGTGGTGTGGTGCAAATGTAGATTAGACATCTGTCTAGTATTCACCGAGTGAAAGCTACTAACTCGTGGGAATAAGCTGATATTATTAACAACAAACGACATTAAAGAAAAAACGTATTGTGACGCCAGAGTCAAAATTCCCAGACTACTGAAAAGGGGTCGACATGACGTTCGCGAACTTACACCAGATATTGCTCGAACCGCCCGTTTTTGAGCCAGAAATATCCTTTTTGCATCAGGCGAGCTACCCCAAAAAACAATGCCGTACGTCATAAGTGAGTGAAAGTAAGCGAAGTAGACTACTTTTCGTGTTGAAAAATCACTTATCTCAGATATTGTTCTAATGGTAAATATAGCAGAATTTAGTTTTGGAACAAGATCCTGAACATGGGCTTTCCATGACAGCTTACTGTCTATATGAACACCTAGAAATTTGAACTGTTCAGTCTCACTTATCACATGCCCATTATGTGTAATCATAATGTCAGATTTCGTCAAATTATGTGTTAGAAATTGTAAAAACTGAGTTTTACTGTGATTTAACATCAACTTGTTTTCTATTAGCCATGAACTTATCTCCTGAACTGCATTATTTGATACTGTGTCAATATTACGAGCAACATCCTTCACTACCAAGCTGGTATCATCAGCAAACAAAAATATTTTACAATCACCTGTTATACTCGAAGGCATATCATTTATATAAATAAGAAACAGCAATGGTCCCAAAACAGACCCCTGGGGCACCCCATACTTAATTGTGCCCCATTGGGATTGCACGTCATAGCCATTTTCTACACTGCGGAGAATTACCTTCTGTTGTCTATTATTAAAGTAAGAGGTGAACCAGTTGTGGGCTACTCCCCGTATTCCATAATGTTCCAACTTCTGCAACAATATTTTGTGATCAACACAATCAAACGCTTTTGTTAAATCAAAGAAGACGCCTAATGTCCGTAGCCTCTTATTTAACCCATCAAGTGCCTCACAGAGAAACGAAAATATAGCGTTTTCGGTCGTTAAACCACTTCTAAAACCAAACTGTACGTTTGACAGGAAATTATGTGAACTGAAATGATCAATTAATCTTGAATATACAGCCTTTTCAATAACTTTGGAAAAGACCGATGGCATAGAAATAGGTCTATAGTTGTCTACATTATCCCTTTCTCCTTTTTTATAAAGCGGTTTCACTACTGAGTACTTTAATCTGTTAGGAAACTGACCATTCTGAAAGGAAAAATTACAAATATGGCTTAGTACTGGGCTAACATATGGAGAACAGTACTTTAGAATTCTGCTAGATACCCCATCATATCCACAAGAGTCCTTAGTCTTTAGTGATTTAATTATTGACTCAATCTCACCTATGGAAGTATCATGAAGGATCATTTCAGGCAACAGCCTCGGAAACGCATTTTCTAAAAACGTTATATGATTACCTGTAGAAACTAGAGTTTTGTTTAGTTCCTCTACTATATTCAGAAAGTGATTATTGAATATTGCACATATATCTAACTTGTCAGTAACAGAAACATTCCTACTACGCACTGACGTTATATCTTCTACCTGCTGCTCCTGACCAGACACTTCCTTCACGACTGACCAGATAGTTTTAATTTTATCCCGAGAGTTTTCTATTCTTTTTGCGTACCACATACTTTTTGCATTCTTAATGACATTTTTCAGAACCTTACAGTACTGTTTGTAATGAGCTACTGCATCTTCATTCTGACTGCTTCTAACATTTTGATACAACTCCCGCTTAGTTCTACATGATACTCTTATCCCCTTTGTCATCCACCCTGGCTGTCTGTTACTGAAAGTACCCTGTTTTGAGCGTTCTAGCGGAAAGCAACTTTCAAACAGCATAATAAATGTGTTCAGAAAAGCATTATATTTATCATCTGCATTATCAGCACTATAAAGGAAGTCTCTTAATTGTCACACCACTTAAAAAGTGCTCTGAAATTCCAATAATGTCAGAATCAGTATCAATAAGCATTTCATTAACTTTATCTCTGATACCCTGTATATTTTGATGAAAAACAGTAATTCCCTTATTACTTATATTCTTAGACTTTGTCAAAGGTGGTTCATCATTTCTTAGAGGGACTTCCTTTAAGCAGGAATATCTATCAGCTGTCTTCAGTCTAAAAAAGGTGCAGCCCTAACACCAACTACTACAGGAATTTTTCCATGAGTGAAACCCCCACCCCCTACTACACTGTCACCTATGAGCTTTGCCAACCTCCCCTTCCCATACCTATTGAGGTGCAGACCGTGCCTAGTAAAATCCGACCTTTGGATAGTTTCAACTGGCACCACTGCAATGTGATCCATGCCCTCCGTCATCAGCGCCTTCTCAAGCCTTCTATATTAATGAAGAGGATAAGGGACGCTTAAATCATACACTTACCTCAGAGTTCTCGGCCACCATCAGCGAGGATGTAAACAAGCACGTCCGCACAGCACGGCCGCCGCACGAGGAATTATACCACTGAGCTATCCCGACACGACGTACGGTCCATCCTCATAACTTCTACCAGTACGTCGCCTCCTACTTTCCAAAACTTCACAGAAGCTCTCTTGCGAAACTTGCAAAAATAGCACTCCTGGAATAAGGGATATGAAGGAGACATGGCTTAGCCACAGCCTAAAGGAAATTTGCAGAATGAAACTTTCACTCTCCAACGGAGTGTGCGCTGATTGGAAAGTAGGAGGCGAGCTACTGGCAGAAATAGAGTTATGAAGACGGACTGTGAGCCATGTCGAGATATCTCAGTGGTAGAGCGCTTGCCCCCGAAAGACAAAAGTCCCAGGTTCGAGTCCTGGTTCCGGTACGCAATTTTAATGTCAGGAAGTTTCATATCAGCGCACACTCCGCTGCAGGGTGAAAGTTTCATTCTGATAACATCCCTTAGGCTGTGGCTAAGCCATGTCTCCACCATATCCTTTCTTCAAGGAGTGCTTATTCTGCAAGTTTCGCAGGAGAACGTCTGTGAAGTTTGGAAAGTAGGAGGCGAGATACTGGCAGAAGTAAAGTTGTGAGGACGGATCGTGAGTCGTGTCGGGATAGCTCAGTGGTAGAGCGCTCGCCGGCGAAAGGCAAAGGTCCCAGGTTCGAGTCCCCGGGCCAGCCGCAGTGGCCCAGCGGTCTTCGGCGTGCCAGTCACGGTCTGCACGGCCGCTGCGGTCGATTCCCCCCTCGGGCATGGATGTTTGTGCCGTCTTTAGTATAAGCTAGTTCATAAGTAGTTTATAGGTTTAGGGACTGATGACCCCGTAGTTAAGTCCCATAAGATCTACAAACATTTGAACATTTTTTTTTTTTTTCGAGCCCCGGTTCCGGCACACAATTTTAATCTTCCAGCAAGTTTCAACATTAATAATCTAATGAGAGTCTGGTGTAAGCGAAAACCGCAGACTGCTTCACGCTTTTCATTAAGCATTGTTTCGCAGCACGACATCCCCTACAACAATCTTACAAGCTATTCAGGCTGTTTCCGATCATCCTGTATAAACTGTTGCAAAGATACCAGTCTGCACTTTTGCGTATATCTATGCGCGGCTACTAAATCGTTGGTAAAAACCTACCTCATTTCCTGCTGAGTTACTTAGGTTCTGAATTATTCTGCGAAAGAATTTAATTAAAAAGTACTTGTAACGGTTGTACGGAAATACAGCTCAAGTGCTTCTGTTTTGTATCATGATACTCTAAGATGGAAAATCTGGCGTGCAGAAGTAAGGGGAGCGCGTAATGATGAAAAGGTATATTTGGCTCCCTGAAGAGGCAAGATAATTGCTGAAATATTCCAAATGGCAAACATCGGAAGCAGTACGCTAAATATCTCATGAATATACTAATGAAATACATCAAGAACCGCTCATAAAGTAACGTTATACAACTACATTTCATCTCTCGGTTTTAATACTGTGGAGACCTGAAAGATAAAATTTAACAAATAACTGCTCGCGCAGAGGTATACAAAAACTCTTTGCTTCCACGTTCCTCCTGTAAACGCAATAAAAGAAAAAGGAAGGAAACAGAACACGGTGTATTGCACATATTTGATCGACGAAAATCTTTCGCCCTATTAATTTTTTTTACCTTACGTTCACTGAAGTAAATAATAAAAAAAAATTCAGAAAATAATGACCTGTGCGTTTTCGTAATTTAATAGTCAGCTGAAATACAGACATTTCTTTTTCAAATGTGGGCTAAATCTTTGTTATTGGATTCCTGAATATTAGTTCTTGGTTCTATACATTCTATAACATACCACTCGTAGGTCTGACAATTTATGAAATGATACAGCATTTAAATTTTCTTTTAATTTTCGGTGGATTTAACACTGCATCGCTCCGTTGTTTATAGTTTATTTTCACATGGAAAATGTATTGAGTCAATATAAAATAAATGCTTAGTTATATGTTACTGGAGGATATGAAATAAAAGCATTGTCGGCACCGGCCATGTTCTACAGAACGTATGGTGAAATTCAATTTTTTTTTAAATTTATTTTTATTTTTTATTTTCTATTTCAGCATTAGATAAACCGAAAAATTTATTTTAGATACTATCAGATACTCCTTTCTATTAAATTCTTTCAGCAGTATTGATGACGCACTATCTATCGCAACGTTAAACTATGATTCTTCTCCTTTCTTTATCCATCGTAAACTATTGTACATGAGCTCTTTCTAGCTCTTATTTGATTTTTCTATACATTATACGCGACGGTAAGCTAATCCTTACAACATGACTTCTGAATGTAATATCTCAAAGTATGTTTAAATTCCTGTAAACGACGAAACTAACAGATACTGAGTGTAAACGCGGAGGGATTAAGGATGAAGAAGAAAATCAAGCGTAGCTTTGCGTGAAACCATTGAAAATCTAGGTCTGGATGGCTGGACGGCATTAATATCCCAACCATGGCGAATGCGAACCCATTTAAATTGCCTTGATAGATACCATCAACGATAGATAAAAGTAAGAATAGGATTTTACAATCACTCGAGGACGAGGTCATTAGTAACGGAGCACAAGATCAAATTAGAGAGAGGTAGGGAAGCAAAATGCATTTGTTCTTTTGAAGAGAAGGAGCCTGGAATTCACTTTAATTAATTTTTGTAAATAAAACAAAAAATCTGGTTGAGTAGACGGAGACTTGAATCGTCATACAAATTCTAGTGTCGCGCTGGTGTGCCATCTTTTTCAGTAGTCTTTTACGAATACCTAACCATTTAACAACGTAAATATTTGACGAACTACATGATGTAAGTGAAACGTAAGTGTAATCACTAGAAATGTTAATTTCGGTGGACATGGATTCTACTTTACGTTATTCAAATCTCCCAAAGCGAAAAAACGTAATTAATAACATATTATCTCGTCGACGTATTTATCGTCGGGATGAACGCGTCAATGTTCGGATTGTGCGTCAAAGTTCACCGTAAGAAGAAGAATACTCAATTTTTTAAATTTATTTCCCATCCATAACTTTTACAAAACTGCTGTGATAGAGAACTTGCCTCATCAAAGTTACTTTTTTTGGAATGAAGCGCAGCGAAGAGTTCCTTAAAACTTGTAGTGAAAAAGGATCATTTTTGTGAAATGGTTTGTTTAAAAGAAGTAATAAAATATTCATATTCACGAAATGTATGGCATTAACTGCGAATGGGCAAAGTTTAAAATGTGTACCCATCCGAGATTCGAACCCGGGCCTCCGGCTTTCTAGGCAGCTACACTGCCCCTACGCCACTTTTTTTTTTTTTTTTTTTTTTTTTTTTTTTTTTTTTTTTTTTTTTTTTTTTTTTTTTTTGCTCTATGGGTAGTTCTGTTCATTGCGGACGCTGATCGTATTTGTTCGTTGATGTTCGAAGTGTTCTTGGCTCAGCTTTTTTTTTTTTTTTTTTTATTACAGTGGGCGTTGAGCCCCCTGACCGGGCGCGCTGAGCCACGGCGCCCGGCCCACTGGAGACACAGCGACACCACGCCTACACGAAACTACTCAACTACGCCTCCCGTCAGATACACGTTCTTAGCTTTACCCTGCCCACTAGAACACAAACTCGTAGTTATGTAAACTGATTCCCGTACGAGTAAGGATCTAGGAGTGCCCCCACAGTGAAGTAAGGATCATTGTCCGTCATCGGCATATTGTATAAGTTACATATACATGTGTCCTTTCGGACATATTATACAATATGCCGATTACGGGCAATGATCCTTTCTTCAGTGCGGAGGCACTACTAGGCACTTAATCTTACGGGAATCAGTTTACAAAACTACGAGTTTTAGTCCTAGTGGGCAGTGTGAAGCTGAGACAGTGTATCTGACGGGAAGCGCACTTGAGTAATTTCGTGCAGGGTGCTGATCGCTGCGTTCCCAGTGGTGTAGCGGTGAGCGCAACTGCCTAGAAAAAAGAAGACTCGGCTTCGAATCTCGGCTGGGTCCACATTTTCAACATTGCCCATTCGCAGTTAATGTCATACATTTCGTGAATATGAAGACATAATAACAGCAGTATCAAAAGTGGCGTCTGTTCGTTGGGACAGATCTTTTCATTCGAAACAAACACCACAGATATACTGGGTGTCTCAGAAAAGACTCTGGCCAGGCGTCCGCAGATCGCGCGGTACGGCTCCCGCCCGCCGCCTCCGCATCCGCCGGCCACGGCAGCGCCCGATTCTCGGACTCTATTGTGCCGCGGGCGCATACACTGAGTTAAAGTCTAAAAATCATTGCCATCTGAGTAACTTAAGCTTACCTTTATTTACAGTAGATGTTCAAAATGATGTCACTCTATGGAAAGAGCGGCCTGACATCTTTTGAACACATTTGCGAACACTCGACGAATTTCAGCAGCCGAAATTCGTCGAGTGTTCGCAAATGTGTTCAAGAGATGTCAGGCCGCTCTTTCCATAGAGGAACATCATTTTGAACATCTACTGTAAATAAAGGTAAGCTTAGGGTACTCTTATGGCATTGTTTTTTAGACTAACTCAGTTTATGCGCCCGCGGCACAATAGAGTCCGAGAATCGGGCACTGCCGTGGCCGGCGGATGCGGTGGCGGCGGCCGGGAGCCGTACAGCGCGATCCGCGGACGCCTGATGGCGTCTTTCGTGAGACACCCTGTGTTAAGTAATAAAACAGACTAGAGAAAGAGTTGCAGTACCTGTGGATGATGTTCAAACTGGTCGTAAATCTATGGGACTTACTCTACACTGGTCATCAGTCCCTAAGCTTACAAACTACTTATGCTAAAGACAACAAATACACTCTTGCCCGAGGGAGGACACGAACCTCCGACGGCGAGCAGCGGCGCGCTTCGCAGCTAGGCGACTTGAAATGGTCGAGCACTCTACCGTGGCTGTGAATAATGCTCGAGGTCATTTACAGCAAATGAGGTAGTATACTAACTGAGTATTTAAAGTACAGTCCGCCAGAAAAATACACTGCGACACTAGAATATCGATTTCAACACTGAACTTAATATTCTTAACCAGCGCCTCATTTGCTGCACATAATTTCGAGCATGATCCAGAGGCGCCTCAAATGTTTGTATAAAGCATTATACTTCTTATTTGTAGACAAATAATCTTATGAAAAATTTGGCTGTATTCTTTCCAAATTTTTATCTGACAATTTTTTTTTTTCGAAAAGCATCAGGCCAATATAAATTTTTACATGTAAAATTGATAGTACTTCTTGTTGTATAATTTGCTTGCTAGTACCTGATATCAAACATAATTTAAAATGAATTATTACACCAATGCAACTTTTTGTGACCTAAAGGTCTACATTTTGAAAATATTAACTTTTAGACAACTCATTTGCTTTCTTAGCGTCTTCTGTTCTGAAAATGTCGTGAATTTAGTCCTAGATTTGTTTATCTAAAGAAGAGCTAGGACTTGAGTTCGTTTAGACTTTATTTACGTAGCTGTTCGTGAAATATTTCAATTTTTCCTGTCAAATCACAGATTTTTTATCAGTTATCCCGATTGATTTTTAATATTTACAATATCTTTAGCATGGTAATATCTTATGCTGGTCAATTTGATACCCCTGTTCTACAATTCCTACTATTAGTTACTCTATGAAATACCGGAAAAAATCATTATATTATTTCTAGGGAGCTTGTAATCACCACGATCAAATATGTAATCAATAAAGCGTCGATGGGTTTTTCTTGTAGATTAATAAACATACGAAAGAAATTGATCATTATTTTTATAAGCGCGCTAGAATTTCTATGAAAGGGTGAAAGAAAAATCAACATCTTTAACGTCGAAGTTTATTTGAAACACTGCAGTTAAGTGCATTAACCTGCATTTAGTAGCGCCTACTGTATCGCGTATATGTGGTAATTTCTGGAATATACGTGCAGTTTGACGCGCGGCGACGAGCAGGAACTAGATAATGTCAAAGAGGTTAGCACGTGTCGGGCCGGCGATGCCTACAGGTGGTATTTTAAAGCTGAGCTCGCTGTCGACCGCCGCGCAATCCCACTGCTTCGCGGCTCTCGACGAGAACGAATTTAAGTCATTACGACTCAAAACTTATTTCGAAATTGGGAGCTACAGTATGCAGCAACGTTCTTATTTTGTACGGTGTTCAACGAATAGCGGCCCGTAGCGAGTAGTATAACGTAAGTGATTCATAAACCTTTTACCGTCAGACTTGTTTCACTGCAGTTACTTTTTATTGTTTTTTTCCTGAACACACTGGGAATGAAAAATAATCGTAATCATCAAGCCACACTTTTCAACGGCTTCTGGCGTTTAGTAGTTCTGCGTCAATCAATCATCGAACAAGAACTGAAGTCAGCATAGAACTGAGGTAGAATACACACTTGGGGTAGTGTTTTGAGCTTATCTGCTACGAAATGAGAAGATTTTGCGCTTTTACTTGATTTAAGCTGCTGTGTACTCTTATCGCTTCGACTGAAATATTCTGAGAAAACTGGTATCGAAAGGATAAGTATGTTGAAATTTATAGAAATTTGTGGTGGAATCTTGTGACGTATAGAGACGTATAAGCAGTGGCGTAACTAAGGGGGGTTTGAGGGGGATAGAACCCCCCCCCCCCCCAGAAGCCGAAAAATAAAGAAAGAAAGAAAATAAGAAAGGAAAAAAAAGAAGAAGGAAGAAATCTTATAACAGCAATCTGGCAAAGGTAAAGATTGCAAACTTGGGGTGTTTTACCATAAGCTTTCATTGGATGGGAGGCAATTAGTTTCTTCAACGGGAGTGGTAGTCTGTCTGACTAAAATTTTGCTCGTCAAGCAGATCAACCCCCCCACCCCCCCCCCCCCCAAAGCCAAGTCCTAGTTACGCCACTGGGGATAAGTGCATAGCTTTTGTTCGTAGCGATGTCTTCACTATCACCCAGCGTTAGCCATAAGTCTACGCCTGACATTAAAATGAAAAATGAAAAAAAAAAAATTGTCAAACAAAACTTCATTAGTGTTATGAGGTACCTGAACGTAGTTGTTACGAGAACTGAGAAAGCATGAAATTTCATACAAAATACACATCCTTAGCCGCAACAAGTTATCAGCAAAATGTAGCATTTTTTACGAAACAGTGTATTGTTAACACGAAGTACATATTCGAAATTGTTAAGATGGATTACGAACAAAAATTACGTACATAGTTTAAAAATGCATAATTTTAAACAAATTTGCCGGAATGCGGACCTCAGTACATATAGAGCCAATGTTCTTTGCTACACTACGGTCGGGGGTTCGAATCCCCCCTCGGGCATGGATATTTGTGCCGTCCTTAGTGTTAGCTAGTTGATAAGTAGTTTGTATGTTTAGGGACTGATGACCCCGTAGTTAAGTCCCATAAGCTATACAAACATTTGAACATTTTTTTTGTTCTTTGCTACCAGTAACTGGTAGGTGGACGTGTTACAGGAAAATGTACATTGGGGCCATTGTGAGATAGAAAGCCTAGTGGATGTGACTGAGGTCCGTGTTGGGCATATGCTAAGCGCGGTACGGACCTGTGTAGCTCGGTGGCGGCGGCTGCAGCGGCGACGGTGCTCCCTGGGTGGCGGCGGGCGGCGCAGTGAGGCCGAGCCGCCGCTAGCGCCCGCGGGACGCCGCGCCGCGCATGCGCACTGCGCGCTCCCCACCTGCCGCTCCCCCCCCCCCCCCCCCCGGCGTGCCGCTGCAGCCGAGTATTCCGGCTCTTTGCCTCCACTCGTCGCGCACTCGCCCAGCCGTGTCAATCAATCGAGTGTCCTATCGAAAGCTGGCACTGACTTCGACTTCGGACTCTAATTCGGCGCTACGTACACCGATGACCATTAAAATTGCACGTGCAAAGTGCACATGGTTGCCAGACGTACTGTTGGAACATACGTGACGACATTACCAGGGTTTGGAATACTACTCATTCAGGGGGGGGGGGGGGGAAGGGACGATGTACGAGGGGAGAATTTTGATAATAATGTCTTTCATTTTATATGTTTAAACCCAAACTGAAGTCGTTAAAAAGTTACGGGCCGCGGTGGAGTAACCAAGCGGTCTAAAGCACCTCACTGCGGAGCGCGCGTTCGTTCGCAGTGAACATTCGAGTCCTCCCTGGGGCATGGGTGTGTGTGTGTGTGTGTGTGTGTGTTTGTCCGTAGGTTAGTTTACCTAGATTTAAATAGTTTATAAGCTACGGACTGATGACCAAACAGTTTGGTCCGACAGATTTACAGACATTTGAACATTTGAAAAAGTTACGAATTGTAATTTGATATTAATGGTCAAATGTTTGTAAATCTATCGGACCAAACTGCGTGGTCATCAGTCCGGAGCTTACAAACTACTTAAACTAAGTTAAACTAACCTAAGGACAACACACACACACACACACACACACACACACACACACACACATATATGCCCCAGGGAGGACTCGAAGGCCGCGGTGGCCGAGGGGACTGAGGCGCTCCAGTCACGGTCTGCACGGCCAATACAGTCGGGGTTTCGAATCTACTTCTACATCTACAACCATACTCCGCAAGCCACCCGAAGGTGTGTGCCCCCCTCGGGCATGGATATTTGTGCCGTCCTTAATATTAGCTTGTTTGTAAGTAGTTTGTAAGTTTAGGGACTGATGACCCCGTAGTTAAGTCCCATAAGCTATACAAACATTTGAACATTTGAGGACTCGAACCTCCGACGGCGAGCAACCGCGCGCTCTGCTGCGAGACGCTTTAGACCGCTCGGCTACTCCACCGCGGCGATATTAATGATCATCGAGTCTATAATGACATTAGCCGTGTGGTCTAACGCGCCGCTAACTGAGAGGGGGAGGCGTACCGGCCCCGTTTCGAATCCGCCCGGCGGCTTAACGAACGGGGCCGGAGTGCCGGCCAGCTTGGATGTGGGTTTTAGACGGTTTTCCACATCTCCCTACGTGAATACCAGGCTGGTCCCCAAGTCCCGCCTCAGTTACACGATTCGCAAACATTTCGTAACACTTTACACTTTCAAACATATAACACTTGTCGTACACATTTCCTCGCCGGCCGCGGTGGCCGAGGGTACTGAGGCGCTCCAGTCACGGTCTGCACGGCCGCTACGGTCGTGGGTTCGAATCCCCCCTCGGGAATGGATGTTTGTGCCGTCTTTAGTATAAGGTAGTTGATAAGTAGTTTGTAAGTTTAGGGACTGATGACCCCACAGTTAAGTCCCTTAAGCTTAACAAACATTTGAACAGGAAGGTCATCCGGCCACCCCGAATATATTAACACACGCCAAATCTGGATTTAAGAATGTGCCGCCGCGGTAGAGTAGCCGAGCGGTCTAAAGCGTTTCGCTGCGGAGCGCGCGGTTGCTCGCCATGGAGGTTCGAGTCCTCCCTGGGGCATGGGTGTGTGTGTTGTCCTTAAGTTAGTTTACCTAAGTTTAAGTAGTTTGTAAGCTACGGACTGATGACCACGCAGTTTGGTCCGATATATTTACAAACATTTTTGAACAATGATCCAACTCAGCATGTGCGGAAACTTGGCCAAAGAGAAAGAAAGAATGTTCTTTTGGAGAATTCCAAAAGAACAAAAAAAAGTTCAAATGTTTATAAAGTTATGGAACTAATTGCAGTGTTTATTGGTCCCTAAACTTACAAACTACTATAACTAACTTATCCTTAGAACAACACAAACACGCATGCCCGAGGGAGGACTTGAACTTCCGACGTGGAACGTGCGCCTCATTGCGCACGGATATTTCGCCACGGCTCCGAAAGAACAGATGCCACTTGTATTTAACGTATATAATTAAACAATGACGTCAAATGATCCTTTCTTCAGTGCGGAGGCACTCCTAGGTCCATATTATTACGGGAATCAGTATGAAAAAAACACGATTTTGAGTAATAGTGGGCAAGTAAACATTGAGAATTCGCATCAGACGGGAGGATTGCTTGCGTAGTCCATGCAGGTGTAGTTATCGCCGTGTCCCCGGTGGTGTAAGGGTCAGTGCAACTGCTTAAGAAACCAGGAGACCCACGTTCAAATCCCGGCTGAGTACACGTTTTCATCTTTACCCATTCGCAATCAGTCATACATTCCGTGAATATGAAGACAATTATTGAACTGTATGAAATAAAATTTATTTATGTGTAATGTACGTTCTTTCGGACATACATAGGGTGTCCCACTCAACTGTTTCACACCAGATATCCATGAAACTACCAGAGGTATTGAAAAACGACTTTCACCGTCATGAACGCACGGCAGTAGCTTATGAAAGGAGGTCCTATGAGACAGTCTAGAACGTAAATAAGTATTATTTTCAGCGCAAACTTATCTTTTTTTAAAATGGATACCCCATATTATTTCTTAAGCAATCAATAGTATGGAAAATCACAAACAGAATGGCGTTGGTTGTATCGCGCTGCGTCAATTACATCCTGAGAAATTGCGAAGCGAAATTGACGTTTGAAATACATGAGGCGCACAGCTAGCGCGTCCCAAGGCTGAAGGTTGCTCTAGCACCGCGCCTCATGTATTTCAAACGTCAACTTCGCTTCGCAGTTTCTCCCGATGTAATTGACGTAGCGCGATGCAAACAACGCCATTCTTTTTGTGATTTCCCATGCTATTAATTGCTTAAGAAATAATATGGGGTATCCATTTAAAAAACATAAGTTTGCGTTGAAAATAATACTTATGTCTCATAGTACCTACTTACGTAAGCCCCTGCCGAACGTTCATGACGGTGAAAGTGGTTTTTCAATATCTCTTGTAGTTTCAGAGATATCTGGGGTGAAAAAGTTGAGTGGGACACCCTGTATAATTAGCCGATGATGGGCAACGATCCTTTCTTGAGTGTGGAGGCACTCGTAGGCCTTTGGGGCAATAACTCACTGGCCACCTCCAGCGGCGGTTTGCGGGTAAGCGGCTACCAATTCCCGCGGCCTCTTATGGGACACTGCACTGGCCGCCGCTACGCAGAGCTGTTGGCTGCGGAAAACTCTGCAGCCGCGGTGGAGTAGCCGAGCGGTCTAAAGCGCCTCGCTGCGGATCGCGCGGTTGCTCGCCGTCGGAGGTTCGAGTCCTCCCTGGGGCATAGGTGTGTGTGTTGTCCTTAGGTTAGGTTACCTTAGGTTAAGTAGTTTGTAAGCTACGGACTGATGAACACGCAGTTTGGTCCGATAGATTTACAGACATTTGAACATTTTGAAAACTCGGCAGCCGCGCTGGAGGAAAAGAATTGTCACAAAAGGGAAAAGAAAAATCTATGTTTTTGTGAAAGAATATCGGAATGTCAACAGTGTGAAAACTGGATCATGTCCTACACGGAAATCCACACGTGTCCTTCAACCAGTTTATGTTTCTTGCAAAATTTATTGCAAGAAATATTACGAATGACACTTTAAGTTCAACTGAAGTAATAAAGCGAGACAAAGGAGCTGAGACTATTAAAGATCCACATGAGACTTCAGAGCCAAGGTCATCAAGAGTGAAACAAAGAAAAGGTAACGACACAGAAATGAACATAGAAGCCGGCCGCGGTGGTCGAGCGCTCTGCGGCGCGCCAGTCAAGTTCTGCACGGCCACTACGGTCGGGGGTTCGAATCCCCCCTCGGGCATGAATATTTGCGGCGTCTTTAGTATAAGATAGTTCATAAGCAGTCTGTAAGTTTAGGGACTGATGACCTCGTAGTTAAGTCCCATAAGCTCTACAAACATTTGAACAGTTTTTTCGAACATACAAGTAAAGCTTCTTGGGGGTACTGAAATAAAATCTGCCAAAGAACAATGATGGCCCTGACAGCCATTCTCTGTTGTCATTGTTTCATGATTTTAAATGAGTGCCTAAGCGTTTGAAGGCAAGCGCGAAAATTAGAATCATGAAAGTAATCATGAATGCATCTTCGTAAGTGAACACACCATCCCAGATCCATCCACGGAAGACTAGCTTCATAAATAATGGCCACCCAGCAAACAGCTACGCAAATATGTATGAAAATATTGCAGGAGTGAGGTCTAAGGACGTTACTCCCAAATATGGGATCATTACCAAGCAAGTGACCATAATTAACTGTTTAACATGCATAATAATATAAACAATTAGTATTAAGTTTCAATAAAGTTTTTTGTTACGTAGATGTATGTATTTCACCCTTACGGTATTAAAGTATTTAAATAGAATAATAACACTGTCACTAATTGACACAATCAGGCCGCGGCGGATTAGCCGCGCGTACTGGAGCGCCGTGTTGCGGTGTGCGCGGCCGTCCGCCGTCCGGGGTCGAATCTCACCTCGGGCATGGATGTTTCTGTTGTCTTTAGTATAAGGTAGTTCATAAGTAGTTTGTAAGTTTAGGGACTGAAGACCCCGCAGTTAAGTCCCTTAAGCTTAACAAACAATTTCCCTAATTGACACAAGCAGCTTTTCTTCAGGGTCTATTCATGACCGCAAGTTTGCCGTCATTCCAGTTACTGTGCCTCTGATTTTGGAAAGTATTTCGTCGAAGGAAGACGTCGGCACCCTGCTGTAGTTAAAAATGTTTCCTGACGTGTTTTAACTCCCTGTAAACCAGTTACCGCACAAAGATATAATTTTTTACATGGAACAATAGTTTTTTCTATCGTGTATTGGATTCGTTTAAACCAGCTGCGTCCAAATCAATTTAAACTACATTCTTATCACTGTTAGTTTGGGAGCTACAACCCTTCAAAATTCCGGGGGGCGGATGCTGCGATAGCGTAGCTGACTGGCCGAGTGGCTATCCCCTGGGGCACGGCCCACTGTATCATGACCACCAGCCAGTCAGATACGCTGTCGTAGCCTCCACCTCCTAAGCTTTGAAGGGTTGTAGTTCCCAAATATCTTTGTGGTGTAACTCTTTCGAAAATGATACAATAAACTATGTTCATTCCTCCGCAGAAATTGTAACATTTCTTGTGTTGACCTACCGCATTAAAATTTCGCGTCACCTATTATTTTATAAGTTTCAGAGGCAAACACACTTAGTGAAACACCCTGTATGTATATATATATTCCTGTAGAGATCCTGAGAGAGCAAGCACTGTAAAGCGCTGTAACGGGACCCGCAGAACATGTGACACAACTAGTTAGCAAATGCGACCTTCGGCGGGACAGTTCGGTGAAGTGCGCGGAAGTCACAGAATTGCGCGCCTGGCGGCGGCTGGCGCACCAGTGCGCGGTATTCGGCGCGTTGTTGCCATACCTATAACCGGCATTGGTTGCAAAACCCACAGGAAAAGTTGAGAACTAGTATCTCACGGGAAGAGTGCTTGAGTAGTCCGTGCAGTTGTCATGATCGCTACGTCCCCAGAGGTTGTCGAGCCTTCCTCCTTGTCCAGAAGAAGTGTTTTGTTTCCGTTATACTGCAGTACTTTGTATCTGTACTGGTGTTTACAGTCGCCTGAGTTCTTTTTAAGAGAAGAATGTTTTGATTTGATGTTTCTTAATGGTTTTTGCAGTATATACCTCGTTGCTTTGAAAAAAAAGTATATAAGTAACAGTGGGTAGGGGGCAGTCTGGCGGCAGGCCATCGGCTACCAGCATCCGCGACTTGTCGTGCCTTCCTCCCTGTCCAAAAAAAAAAAAAAAAAAATCAGCTTCATCCATTTGCCGTTAAAGCCGTAAATTACGTGAAAATGAAATAAAACTGTCATACCTTTTCAACGGTTTGCGTTATGACTGTAAAACTGCACTTAAGTGCCTGGCAGAGGGTTCATCGAACCACCTTTATACTATTTATCTCCCATTCCGTTCTTTAATAGCGCGTGGGAAGAAAGAAAAACTGAATCTCTCCGTTTGAGCTCTGATTTCTCGCATTTTATACTGATGATCTTTTCTACCTATGTAAGTGGGAGTCAACAATATATTTTCGTATTCGGAGGAGAATGTCCGCGATTGGAGTTTCGTAAGTAGCCCACGCCACAGCGATAAGTGCCGTTGTTGTAATGATTCCCATCCCAGATCATGTATCATTTCCGTAACGCTGTTTCCCCTGTATCGTGACAATACAAAACGAGCTGCCCTTCTTTGAACTCTTTCGGTGTCCTCCGTCAAACCCACCTGATAAGGATCCCACACTGGGCAGCAATACTCCTGAAAAGGACGGACAAGCGTAGTGTATGCAGTTTCTTTAGTAGTTCTGTTACATCTTTTAAGGGTTCTGCCAATAAAACGCAGTCTCTGGTTCGCCTTTTCCACGACATTATCTACGTGTTCTTTCCAGTTGAAGTCTGAAGTAATAGTAATTCCTAGGTGTTTTGTGGAGTTTACGGCATTCACGTTTGATTGATTTATCTTGTGAACAAAGTTTAACGGATTTCTTTTCGTACTCATGTGGACGACTTCACTCTTGTCATTATTTAGAGTCAATTGCCAATTTTTGCATCATAGTGACCGCGGGGCGTGGTAGGAAAATGTTCAAATGTTTGTATAGCTTATGTGACTTAACTACGGGGTCATCAGTCCCTAAACTTACAAACTAGTTATGAACTAGCTTTTACTAAGGACGGCACAAATATCCATGCCCGAGGGGGGATTCGAACCCCCGACCGTAGCGGCCGTGCATACCGCGAGTGACGCGCCTCAGTCCTCTCGGCCACCTCGGTCGACGCGTGGTAGGAATTAGTAAGCGTATGCGCATGCGAATGTGGTTTGGTTTAGCGACGAAGACCACTTTAATGCGGATGGGATCGCCAATAAGAAAATTTGGCGCAATTTAGGAATGGAGAATCCGCATTTTGTTATCTGTGGGGTCCATTGTCTAGTCAAGGAATAACCGGTGCTATATTCATTGATATCTCGGTGACTAACGAACTACGTAGTGATTGGAGATGATTTCATTCCCATTATTCAATGTGACCCTTATTTCGACAAGATGTGGTTCAGTCAAGCCGAATCTCGACGCCATTGAAGCAGGGGAGTGTTTGACATTCTTTGCCCCCCCCCCCCCCCCCTTCTGGCTTTGTGGAACCCAGAGGCCGCTGGCAAGGTCGACCACAACTCCTTTTTGTGAGATTATATCAAATACAAGCTGCACAGTAATAATCCGAAACCCATTGCTGAGCTGGAAGCAGCTGTTGGAGAGGTCATCGATATTCCGACACGTAGCACGGGATTACAGCGGAGCGGCGCTACCTAGCAGGGTTGCACTTGGGGCCATCTGCCGCACAGCTGCTCCGCTCCCATGTATAATGGAGCGACGCGGCAGCCCGGCGCACGTATCCGATCATTACCGAAGTTCCCCGAGTCGTTCCCCACCGACCGTCACTATATGTGTCGGAAGATGCCGACGTCGCTATCAAAGAATCTTAAGCTGATCATTTTAGAAAACAGTGCTGCTAGTTTTGGCCCACTTTAGGTTACGGTAGTAACACTAAAAGTGGGCCTTTGCGATCGTCTTTTCACAGCTCGAAATTTAAATGCAAATAACGGCTTAACCATTCACTTGACACGAAAATTGAATAACCGAATTTGTAGAGGAGAACATTCTCTACAACTTTGCACATTTATGTTCTTTTCATATCTCATATCGTTTCAGAGATATTTGCGAAAATAACGGCGATTTTGGGATGGATGTTTCAAATGTTTGTTTAAGCTTAAGGGACTTATCTACGGGGTCATCAGTCCCTAAACTTACAAAGTACTTATCAACTACCTTATACTAAGGACGGCACAAATATCAATGCCCGAGGGGGGATTCGAACCCCCGACCGTAGTGGGGATGGACGTCTTTCTGTCTGTCTGTCCGTCTGTCCGTAACGTGTTCCCTGTTTTTAAGACGAACCGTTCAGCCCATCAGCACCAAATTTTACAGACATAATTGCAGGCCGCCAGAGACCAGAACCTCCCTTTTTCAAATTTTTCGGACAAAAAATACGGTAGTAATAAAAAAAAGCCGTTTGTAATGTAATTTTAATTGCAAATAAACCGTTCATCTGACGCGAAAATTGAATAAACGAATTTGTAGAGGAGAAAAATCTCTACAACGGTGTTCTCTTATGTTTTGGCCCACTTTAGGTTACGGTAGTAACACTAAAAGTGGGCATTTGCGATCGTCTTTTGACAGCTCGAAATTTAAATGAAAATAACGGCTTAACTATTCATCTGACACGAAAATTGAATAACCTAATTTGTAGAGGAGAAAATTCTCTACAACTTAGCTCCCTTGTGTTTTTTTTTTTTTTTCATATCTCGTATCGTTTGAGACATATTTGCAAAAATAACGAAGATTTGACACCCTCCATTGAATTAACGAAAACCAACCGTTAGGAGATGTCAAGTGACATTCCCCGCCCAGAACTCTCTCTGGCATACGCCATCTTTCGTTGCGTATTTGATGATTTTCTGATTGTAACTTACACGTTGTCATTCCAAAGCAATGACGCACTGAAGAATTAACAAAACACGTCGTTCTTCGTAGGATAAATGATAATGTAGTGTCTACAAATGCTATATTAGCATCAGTTAACAACGGCCATCAATAGTATAAGATTAAAGAGCACAACTCGTAACTGTTAGACATAGCGTAGTGCGCAATGCGTTGGACTGTGGTGCTGAAGGTTATTGGTTCGGAACCCGCCACTGCCCAGAAAATTTTATTCCTAGAAGGGTTTCAACCACTATTATTAATTAATTTTTTATTGTTTAGATTATTATTTTGGTCTAAAATCTTTACAAAAACTTATAAAACTACAAATCTAAAGTGGGCCGTAAAACACGTCAGTGCGATTTCTTTAGTTCTCCACGAATTCTTTTCTCTACATTTTTTCTTTTTAATATTTAATTTCATCTGTATCTCTTTTCCTGAAAGAAAATAAGTAGCGTATTTGAAGACTATGTCTTCAACATTTTCCTAAAAGGTGTCATCCATAAATTACGTCACACGAATTTCGATACTTGTGGAAAAAAATACATGTTTAAATGTTTGTACATCTATCGGACTCGACTGCTGGGTCATTAGTCCGTAGCTTACAAACTACTTAAACAAAGGTAAACTAAACTGAGGACAATACGAAGACCTATGCCCGAGCGGGGACTCGAACAACGGACGGCGAACGGCCGCCCGCACCGCAGCACGGCTATTCAGCCGCGGCGATATTTTTGAAGTCTCCCTCCCTCTCCTTCCTTGCTACGACGTCATATATTTTGCAATTTTAAATTTGAAAAAGTTTAAATAATACAATGCTTCCAAAATAATTACCACGATTATAGATAAATTCTTTTTTATTTCACGAAATTAAGAATAATTCAAACATTCTAGAACATTCACGGAACATAACTAACCAAATCAACGATACAAAAGTTATCGTCTTGAGTTCAGGGACTTTTGACTAATTTCTATATTTCATGGCATAGTCATAGCATCGTTTTTGACTTTGTTAATGTTCGAAACATCTGATGTGTCCATATCTTCTTCATCCTACGAAATTGCATTGTGGTGTCGCACAAGTCTAAAGTGCGCGCCACCTACTTTCGCCGCGCGCCCCATGCACGCACGGCGCGGCGTTCTTACGACGTCAGCCACGAGCGCCCTCTGCTACAACTCCGCTCGTAGCCACCACTGAACGACATCGTTCACTTGGGACTGAGATAGGAACCAGTTAACACTTCGGAATCAGATAGGCACCAGTGAAGACTTGGCTATCGGATAGCCACTAGGCAGGCCTCTAGCTCAACTATGTATCAACATTCTGCAGTACTGAGCTATGTAAAAGTTAAGTATTAATAAGTATCTAGGAAATATATATCTCGTTCTAATTTACTCTAGTGTTTCTAGTTTCTGCTGTCCCACTGGCTGGTCACCTCCTACCTGCACAAGCGTGCATCCTTTATTCCTGTGTCGGTCTTTCTACTCGGCCACCGACACCTACGACGGAAACGAGACACAAAAGCGGCGACGAGGCTGGGACACAAAATGCATCTCATCATTTAACAGACAAAGAACTTCCCTGCCATGACTAGCCACAACTCTCTGAGGACGAATCTTTGTGATACGCTAACCTTCTTTTCACTCTTGAGCGATTTCATAAGTTGGTTATTGGCTTAGTATCTGTGTACGACAGACATCGCAGTGTGGCGATGTTATTGATAACTTCTAGGACACATGACATCTCATAAGCAAGTTAAATATATCCTAACGATGACTTCGTGTAAAGATGTCTGATAGTATTTAGTCAATGTCACACTTGTTAATGGGCACGTTCCGTGAGACACTAGCAAAGTATTTGTCACAAGCCGCGCAGGTGTGGCCGTGCGCTCTAAGGCGTCTACCTGCGGAGTGCATGTGTGTGTGTGTTTGTGTGTTGTCCTCAGCATACGACAGTTTAAGAAGTTAGTAAGTCTAGGGACTGATAACGACTGCAGTTTTTGAATAAAAAACTCCGTCCGACATGTCTGGGTACTGACCGGCCGCCGTGTCATCCTCAGTCTGAGGGCGTCAACGGATGCGATATGGAGGGGGACGTGGTCAGCGCCCCGCACTCCCGGCTTTTAAGTCAGTTTTCGTGACCGGATAACATTTTGAATATTTGTCACAAAATATATAACAGTTGTACTACTTTTACCTTTGTTATTGCCTCTTGTAGGAGAGTTGGAACTTAAATAGTGACAATTATTCATTCACAACCGATACAAAAAAATCAAATCAAATGTTTGTTAAGCTTATGGGACTTAACTACGGGGTCATCAGTCCCTAAACTTACAAACTACTTACGAACTAGCTAATACTAAGGACGGCACAAATATCCATGCCCGAGGGGGGATTCGAACCCCCGACCGTAGTGGCCGTGTAGACCGTGACTGGAGCGCCTCAGTCCCCGCGGCCACCGCGGCCGGCCCGATACAAAAGCGTTACATGTTTGCACCTGTTACTGTCCTTCAAAATAGTTCAAATGTTCAAATGTCTGTAAATCTATCGGACCAAACTACGTGGTCATCAGTCCGTAGCTTACAAACTACTTAAACCTAGGTAAACTAACCTACGGACAAACACACACACCCATGCCCCAGGGTGGACTCGAACATCCACGGCGAGCAACAGCGCGCTCCGCAGCGAGACGCGGCTTCAAAGTAGTCACCAGCGTTGTGTAGAATCCGTTGCCAGAGATGTGGAAGGTGTAGTATCCGTTAGCAGAGCCTTTTCTGTTGATGGTGCGAATGGAGCGGTCTACTGCCTGAAGCGAATGCTACAAAAGTGGTTCCTTCATAGTCGGTATCAAATCAAAGTCACAAGGACTTAAGTGCGGGGTGTGTGGTGGATGGTACAGTACTTCCCAGTCCTATCGATCGAACAGAGGAGCCACAGCTTGAGATGTATGCGCCCCCGCGTTGTCGTACAAAATGATTGCTGGGTTGCGCAGAACGTGTTGCCGCTTCTTTCGAAAAGGTGGTTGCAGATGATGCTCCAAAAACGAACAGTAATGCTGTGCATTGACTGTTTGCGGTGGAGGAATGTAATGCATTAGGATAACACCAAACCAGTCGTACACGAGAATCACAATAAGTTTCACGATACTGGGGCTCTGACGCAAAAAATGTTCAAATGTTTGTAGAGCTACTTACAAACTACTTATGAACTAGCTAATACTAAGGAAGGCACAAATATCCATGCCCGAGGGTGGATTCGAATCCCCGACCGTAGTGGCCGTGCAGAACGTGACTGACGCGCCGCAGACCGCTTGGCCCCCGCGGCCGGCTAAACTAAGGTAAACTAACCTAAGGACAACACACACACACACACACACACACACACACACACACACACACACACACACACACACATGCCCTAAGGAGGACTCGAACCTCCGACGGCGAGCAACCGCGCACTCCGCAGCGAGGCGCCTTAGACCGCTTGGCTACTCCACCGCGGCGCTCTGACGCACTTTCAACTTTTGCGGCTACCCGTTATGACACCATTCGTTGGATTGGCGTTTCAGTTTTGGCTCTTGCTTCGAAACCATAGTGACACCGTTACTCGCTCGCAAGTAACTGTGTTTCCCTCGATTGTGCGCACGCCGGTGACGTGGGACGGGCGAGTCCAATTGCTCGGAACTATGGTTCAGTATGCCAACCAGTGTGCTATCAGCGCCAATAATAGATTCCATTGCACAGTGTCTCCACAGCAGTTTTGCCACTATTTAAGTTCTAGCCCTCGTATAAAAGAAATAATAGATCCTGAAAATAAATGTAGGTATCAATTAGTATTTTACAACAAATAAATAAATGTAGCTTTAGTTGGTAATTAAAAGAAAAAAGAATGAATGTATTGTAACATTATGTGAAGATAGTTTTCATTAAACTGACACCTTCGATATCTTACGAAATGTCATATTAATAGCCGCGGCGGAGCGGCCGAGTTCATTGTGGCGCTATGCTGCGATGCGCGAGGTCGTTCCCTGTCGGGGGTTCGAATCCCCTCTCGGGCATGGATCTTTGTGCTGTCTTGAGTATACGTTAGTTCATAAGTAGTTTGTAAGTTTAGGGACTGATGACCCCGCAGTTAAGTCCCATAAGCTTTACAAACATTTGAACATTTTTGTCTTATTAATAACTAGATGAAAACCCGGCGTTGCCCGGTTCAAATGTTTGTACAGCTTATGGGACTTAACTACGGGGTCATCAGTCCCTAAACTTACAAACTACGTATGAACTAATTACGAACTAGGACGGCACAAATATCCATGCCCGAGGGGGGATTCGAACCCCCGACCGTAGTGGCCGTGCAGACCGTGACTGGAGCGCCTCAGTCCCCTCGTCCACCGCGGCCGGCGCGTTGCCCGGGTATTTACTTATTTATTACTGGCATTTTTCAGTGGTATATTCATTTGTATAAGGGCGGTATATCTGTAAAATTTCTTGGGAATGTAATTAGTAGTAAAGAAGTAATAGTTTAAAACTTTGTGTGTGAGGGGGCGGTTTTCCATGAACGTTACTGTTTATGTGCTCGTATCTCATAAACTATGTGTCGTACTATGATACAATTTAGAAGGTACACTGAACTATATGCATGTATACTGTGTATAAAATTTCCTGCGGCTACAATTTGTTGTGTAGAAATGATAAATTGTAATTTCATACCGAATGCCGTAGTTTTAGTCCATGAACAGCAGTACGTTACTGTGTATGTGTTCATATCTCATGAACTATATATCGTATGATGATACAATTTAGAAGGTACACTCAACTGTATGTGTGTCTAATGTCTGTAAAATTTCCTGTCTCTACAATTCGTAGTGTTAAAATTATAAATTGTAACGTCATACCGTGAGCCGTAGTTTTACTCCATAAACAGCGGAAGTGTAGTAAGCGAGAAACTTTTTTCCTTTCATCATTTTGCTATGGTTGCCAGCGAGAAAAAGTTTGGTAAAGGTTTGAAGTTATGTTTAAAGTTTGTTGCAAGTCGCTAAGTATCGTCATTCTCATACAGTGTATTCCAAAATTCTCGCCGCATTATATGGCATTTTTTTGCGATTTCTATTGCTTTTAACGCAATATGTTTAGAACCATGCGCCGTATGTGATTCTTAACCATGCAGCAATTGTTACCTCACGGTAAGGAATGTGTGTACCAAATTGGTTGAAGGAGAAAATGAGCAGCATTGTCGCAAAATGCAGCAGTTTTTTAGCGCATCTCATTGTTTCTGACATCATATCTCGTGGACTAAATATCGTATGTGATTCTTACATTTACGGCGACCGTCCTATTACTACTCATAATGTATATTCTGCTACCATCTCGTGTCACAATTTGTTGATGATAACAGTCCTATTGTTCCCACAAAGAATGCCGAGTGAAATGTTCAAATGTTTGTATAGCTTATGGGACTTAACTACGGGGTCATCAGACCCTAAACTTACAAACTACTTATGAACTACTTACGAACTAGGACGGCACGAATATCCATGCCCGAGGGGGGATTCGAACCCCCGACCGTGGTGGCCGTGCAGACCGTGACTGAAGCGCCTGTCACCTCGGCCACCGCGGGCGGCCCGAATGAAATGAGCTGCTATTAAAGTATCGCTTGAAGCCATTTTCTCAATATGCGGTAGAACAGGGACAAAAAGGCGGACAGCAGTGTGGAGCACAACAGGTGAGGCATTACGCGACCGCAGTGGAGGTACGCGGCTGCGGTGGCAGACAAACGTGTTGGATACACTGGGCGGCGCTCTGCCACTCCAATCACGCCCGCTGCCAGACACGGGTAGTCGCGTTTGTTTCGCCAGCCTGCTCTGCTCGCGCTGCTCTTGCCACTCCGCTCCAGTATAACAGCAGCCTTTTAAGCGGCTCCAGCAAATTTACCAATTCGTCTGCGCCACATAATCGTCATGAAAGGCAGGCATATCGAACATGTCATGACCTAAATTTGCGTATCTGTAGTGACGTTTACATGTTGAATAAAGTACGTGCACGCTGTAGTTTGTAACTAATTTCAGTTTATTATTATTTTGTCGTGGTCGCATCCATAATGCATTTGCAAATTATTTCAAATGTTCAAATGTTTGTAGAGCTTATGGGACTTAACTACGGGGTCAGCAGTCCCTAAACATACAAACTACTTATGAACTAGCTAATATTAAGGACGGCACAAATATCCATGCCCGAGGGGGGATTCGAACCAAAATGTTCAAATGTTTGTATAGTCTATGGGACTTAACTACGGGGTGATCAGTCCCTGAACTTACAAACTACTTATGAACTAACTAAGGCTAAGGACGGCACAAATATCCATGCCCGAGGGTGTATTCGAACCACCGACCGTAGTGGCCGTGCAGAACGTGACTGACGCGCCGCAGACTTCTCGGCCAACGCGGCCGGCCATTTATTACATGTCTCGTTCACTCGTTGTACGAGAAGACTTTCTTTTCTAACACTTAGATACAAATAAATACAGAAACACTCTTCTCGTTGAAAGTAACCACAGACTTCCTTGAACGTCTGTGGATCCTCTACTAAAAAGTTTCGCCGCTGAAGTCCATAACGAAAACTTGTAGGTTAACAGACAAGTATAATATACTTTAATATTGTATACTGCACCTCCCCATTATGCAAAAGCCTGCATGCGCCCTTTTGATATGAAACCATTGATGCGTAAACTATAAAACCCATTAGTTGTACGAACCAGTAAGAAACTTTTTCGTCTATTTTTTTTTATTTCACTTTATTTAATTTTAATAAGATGGAGTTTAAACTACGTATATCTGCTATATGGTAATAGGACAAAAACGTTTAAGAGGCACTGTGCTTAGGAGTTTAAAAAATAAAAAAATAAAAAATAAACTCTACATAACATCATAGCTTTACGACAGAGCCTAATTGTCTTTTGGCTGAATATATGGTTGTTACAATTAAAAGATGAACTAATGAAGGAATATTAGAAACTTTCTTGTTTAAGTAGCGTCTACTCCTTGCACATTGGTATGATCCATGGTTGGTAGAAACACGGTAGGGGTCAGGCGCAGGCAGGCTGTGAGCGATGACGTCAGAGCGCACCCTCTCGCCGCGCCGCGCTGCCTTTAGCCGTATAGGGACAACAAGCTTAACTCATGCACAGGTTTCAATGTGTTCGAGATTATCTATGTTTTCGTGTATTATCATCATTGTTACAATTATTAAGCTCTATATTAGCTAGACTACTTTTTATGGTCGGTGAAATGCTAGTTTAAAGCCTCCCGAAGGACGTCAACCTCTTTCACCATATCGGAGGGCGCTCTTTTTTCTTTTTTTTTTTTTTTTTTTCCTGGGTAAAGAGGCTCCCACATGATTAGACCACATAGACCTGAGGTACGGAGAAAACCACGATAATATAACATTAAACTCTATTAATGTGTTTCCATTTTGTACTCGGGAAAGTTACCTCTCAACGTTTTTCATTTTTTTCAGTTTTTGTCTTTGTTCGCTCTCACTTTTGCAATTTTTGTTGTTGTTGAGAGATTTCATTCTGATGAATGTGCGTGTCCTTACGAAACACCTTACGGCAAGGTCCTCCATTCCTGGATACTTCACATTTATAATACCCTTTAGCCTTCCAAAAACGTTTGGCCTACGGTCAATGTAACTGCCGTGGAATTGTTGAAATTCTCTTTCCATTTTCAAAACGAATTCCATAAAACTTTCAGTTGGCTTTATTAAGGATCCCCTTGAAATTGTTTGAAGCCAGTTCTTTCCTGAAAAATTTACATGATCAGTCATTTTACCAAACAAATGTGCTAATTCAGGGTGTTCGGTACCGGTGCGAGGCGCCACGAGGGCGCAGCAGCGACGGACGCTGTGTCTGCAGGTAAGGGCGGCCGCTACCTGTTCCTGCCCGGCCCTCGCACAATGAAACCGGGGGACTCGGCCGGTGACCGACAACCTGTTCGGACGCATGTGTTTCTGCCTAAGAATGTAGCGATTCTCACAAATACAGTCCACTTTTACCAGACATGTACTTTTATTTCTAAACGCCTTTCCTTTGCAACGAATGATTGCATTCGTCTGGACTGTGGAAAGAGCGAGGCAGCGCAGAATGTCCGCGCGTTTTGCGGCTGCCCACACACGGTGTTTTCGATTAACTCTGTCAGCAACATATCCTGCAATCATCTCTAACAGCTCAACATTTTCCTTTAAATTTAGAATATTTTCCCCTTCGTATTCGACGTACTTCTCAAAAATTTCTGCCACCCCTGAAATCCGAAAAATGTATCGAACAGACACGAGCATATGCAACTGTAAACGAATCTGTACGTTTGCAAGTATTTATCCACCTCCGTTTCATCTCACTGTCTTTAGGAAACACGTCAAACATAATTCCTAACTTCCTCGCTTGTCTAATGTGCGATTGCACGCCAAACCATTCTTTACCACTTAAAGGTTTACGGGAATACTCTCAATCTACAGTCACTAAAAACAATTCACACTGACCTAAAAACCGTGTTCTCACTCGTAAACGCAACCGATACATCACGCACAATGGAAGTTAGCACGCTGCTGAGCGCAGCGAGGGTGCGCCGTGACGTCAGCGGCGCGGCTTGCTACTGCGCATACACCTCGTGATCCCTACCGTGTTTCTACCAACCGTGGTTTGATCTGTCCGATTCGTTATTTATTTCAGACACAGCAATAACGTATAAATTAGTACGTAGGTAATAAAAATGTGCCCGATGCCTACGCTGTTATTAATACAACGTGATTCGCAGCGCTGCATTCCAGCGCTCGCAGTGCCTTGTGTCACAGAGTAACATATACAGAGAAGTAGTCCACCCTAAACCACTGTCCTACGCTCCCCTCGTAGTTCCGTAAGATGCTAGCAGGTGTCAGGCGGTTCCCTGGCTTAGGGTGCCTCTCGCACGTCAGAGGGTAGCGTGGAGGGGAGGCTGAGGGGAGAGCTCGTGCCGCCTGCCACGAGGCCACGGCTGTGTCCGGCGTTTGAGGGGAGGTGGTGGTGGGGACAGCCGCTACCTGCCGCCTGCTCTGGCCAGTTTAAAGGGCTGCTTCTGACCGCAGCACCATCATGGGACATCTTACGGAACTGCTGGAAACCCTCCCTCCCCGCACCCTGGAGCGTAGGACCGGGCCCTTATGGAGGTTTCCCGTCTGTATATATTTGTCTGTGCTTGTGTAGCGCTGTTGCACGGGCCCGGCGGGTAGCCGCTCGCCCGGCAAGTGTCGGGACTCGACGGCGCACCGCAGCTCGCTCGCTGTGTGCTACAGGCGGTGCAATGGGGCTCGACTACCCTTGGTGCGGGCAGCAGAGCGCAGCGGCCGGGCACAGGCGAGCTCGGGCGGGTAAATGTGGCGCGCTGCACGGCTCTGGGAGGCACCCCAACTTCCACCTTCGCCACCGCCCGTTCTTCCATGGGGCAGCCTGGCGAATTGCTGTGGCTCTCTCATAAGAATAGACACAGCGAAACCAGCCTGACTTCATGAAGAGCGTGCAGATAAATGACAGAGATGGCCGGCCGCGGTGGTCGAGGGGACTGCGGCGCGCCAGTCACGCTCTACACGGCCACTACGGTCGGGGGTTCGAATCCCCCCTCGGGCATGGATATTTGTGCCGTCCTTAGTGTTAGCTAGTTTAGGGACTGATGACCCCTTAGTTAAGTCCCATAAACTCTACAAACATTTGAACATTTTGACAAACATGGCAACAGCAGATGCAGGGAAGAGACGTCCTTACAACGATATGGACACAATAATGTGTGTATTGAGAAAGCCCTTGTCTGCAGATAACAGAGGAGTAGTTGCTATAAAGTGACGAAATCACAGATAAACCGTGGACCTCTGCAGATGAGGAGAAGACAACCAAAACCCTGCAGTGCACACGTATGTGTGTGGGAGAGAGCCTGGCTTGCAGTATAGATGAAGTGGACCCACCAAAACATGTTTCCGGCTGGAGAGAAAGACCCTGATACATGACATACCAGACAGGCCAAACACAGACAGCTGTCTCAAAGAACTGTTTTTCCAGCCAAGAAGGAATGCAGAAGATAAAAACAAGCTGGCCGCGGTGGCCGATCTGTCTGCGGCGCGTCAGTCACAGTCTGCACGGCGACTACGGTCGGGGGTTCGAGTCCCCCCTCGGGCATGGATATTTGTGCCGTATTTACTATAAGGTAGTTCAAGATTGTAACTTTAGGGACTGATGACCCCACAGTTAAGTCCCGTAAGCTTCACAAACATTTGACTTTCAAGGAACGTTTGGTTACAGGATCTCTACGTACAGCTCAATGTGCTGGTAGGTGTCGTTTTTGTGCAAAACTCTGCAATGATGCTCTAGATGGCACTGTAGATGTAATTATAGACGCCATACGTAATGCAAATATCTTAACTATAACTTATGTAATAATCATCGAACATGTTCTCTAGCGTATTGTCATCAAAAGCCGTGATAATTGTTGCAACTTTAACTTTCTTCCCGAAAGACTGTTGGTATTCACTGCCACTGCTTCCATCGCCTCTTCCCGCACATACCGTAGCACTACCGCTTGCAATGAGTTGTTCGTCATTATCATCCGTATTATCATCATTATGTGTTAGTGTTACAACATTATCTAACTTATGCTCATGTTTCTGTACCATAACAGATACGAGAAAGCATGCGAATGATTCATCTTTTACACTAATACCATCTTCACGAAGAAGGGTTCTTCGTAACTTCATCTGAACCAAAAGCAATACATTAGCACGATTGATTACCAATCGCCGCCCCATCTGACGCTTCACCACAGAAATAACGTCACAAAACGCAACTTCGGAGGCACACTGCACCGTCCCTGCCAGCGAACCGACAGGTCAAAGTGCAATGTGGCAAGGCACACGCAGAGGCCTGTAACGGACGACTGCAGAGTTTTGCTGATGCGGGAGTATCACTAGTGCAATAAGGGACCTTTACATTATCTCTCATACAATTTTGGTGTATATGTGTTTGTTCGAGCCCAAGTACTTTCCTTGTGAAAGGCGTGGTCGTGAAAACGACGACGAGTTATTGGATGACCTTGTAAAACCAACCCACCAATCGAAGAGCTAAAGAGAAGCAAGCATTCTGTGAGCACCTGTAGCTGGAAGGGAATTTTCAAAGGTTTGTTAAGCTTATGGAACCTAACTGCGAGGTCAGCTGTTCCTAAACTTACAAACTATTTCTTAACTAACTTATACTAAAGATAACTGAAACCTCAATGCCCGAGGGAGGATTCGAACCGCCGACGCGGGAGATCTAGCGATCCGCAACATGGTGTTCCATACCGCTCGGCTACTCCCGCGCGGCTGGAAGGGGAATGGGACTTAGTGAGAGACAGCCGAAGGAAACACTTGGTACGTCGCCGGAGAAATGGGAAGACATGTGGGCAGCTCCCGCCTTGGCAGACGCAGAACTTTGATTGTGACGCCTTCGCGGCCCGCCACGCATCTCCAGAGCCGGGCAGCGCAGAGCAGAGAAGGCTAGGATCTGCTGTGCTGTGCTGCCGCGACCGCCGCCGCCGCGCAGCCACACCGCTCCGTGCCGTCCCAACGCCTGACGCCCACGTCAAGTCAATGTTGCTGCCATAGGAAATTGCCTTCCCCTCCCCTGTTCACATCTGAGTCGTGTCCACGTCCAGACCAATCGGCCCTGAGACATTATTATGCTGTAAGTATTGCAATAAATAAAACCAAATTTCATGTGGTAATCCTCTGTGCAATCAGCTTTCGAATCAATCCCTTCAATAAAATTTCCCTACCAGCGTAGTTCTATAATTTATAGTTTATTTTATTTTATTCGCCGGCCGCGGTGGCCGAGCGGTCTGTGGCGCGCCAGTCACGTTCTGCACGGCCACTACGGCCGGGGGTTCGAATCCCCCTCGGGCATAGATATTTGTGCTGTCGTTAGTATTAGCTAGTTCATAAGTAGTTTGTAAGTTTAGGGACTGATAACCCCGTAGTTAAGTCCCATAATCTCTCCAAACATTTTTATTTTATTTTATTCCACTGTGGGAGTGATTCACAGAGAGACATTTGATTTACCACAATATCTTTCTACTAAAGATTATTTTAGAAACTTATATTTAACTCGTAACTGGTACACCTGCGTAGAGATTTTTTTTCCAGCGCTGTTATGTGTGACGTGGCACTGCTTTGCCTTTCCCTGTACTCTCCTAGCATTCATTTGGCTACCAGCCCACAACACTGTTGCAGGCACGTCTTTATTAGTTTTTCCTATGAAGGATATCGGGTCCTGAGGAGCGAGGTGTACTTTTACTGAATTTTCCCCCCGTGTGATCGTTTTTAGTACCTTCGATTTACAGCACATTGATTCAGAAAAAGTGAAGGAGGAACGAACCATTGGCCTATACAGAAAATCTGGATGGCCGGAGATGGATTTGAACCACCGCCCTCCCAAATGCGAGTGTAGAGGGTTACCATTGCGCCACCTCCCTTGATATTCCATTACAGTCTCTTCTATGAAATAGTTTTGTTCATTCACCTTTTCATGTTAGTTATTCACCAGGACGCTGTTTCTCCATTCAAATTTAATCAACTGGCTACACAATGTCAGTTTGCCGTTGCTGTTAGTTACATGTACAACAGGCATTACTCACTTCTGGCGACTTGTCCTCGAATTTTATCCGTCCCATCGGTACGTGCATCAATAAGATAAGAATTTCCGCAAATATATTTGTAGTATACTCACGATACGAGTGGCTCAGGCTAGAGCTTCATTTTCTGTAACATAATGTTCAACAGTTACACCGCACAATTGGCGCTGAGGGAAACCCATGGCCGGCCGCGGTGGCCGAGGAGACTGAGGCGCTTCAGTCACGGTCTGCACGGCCACTACGGTCGGGGGTTCGAATCCCCCCTCGGGCATGGATATTTGTGCCGTCCTAGTTCGTAAGTAGTTCATAAGTAGTTTGTAAGTTTAGGGACTGATGACCCCGTAGTTAAGTCCCATAAGCTTTACAAACATTTGAATCTGGAAACCCACAGCTTACGGGTAGAGTTGACTGATAAAGATCATCAGTATCAATATCAGAAAAACGAGGTTCACCAAACAGGTGTTAACCAAGGACGCGTGTGACTTATCGACTACTATGGACGCGGCAGCTGTACCCATTGCATGTAATGCGCCGTAACTTATGATACAATAGGATGTTCAATAACAAATGTTCGAATGTTTGCAATTATATGGGAGCAAACTACGTTGGTCATCAGTCCCTAGACTTACAAACTGCTTAAACTAAGGTGAACTAACCTAAGGACAACACACACATCCATGCCCGAGGAACTATTCGAACCTCCGACGCGGGAGGCCGCGCGATCCGAAACATGGCGCTCCAGACCGCTCGGATACTCCCGCGCGGCCAATAGGAAGAATATTAGTATTATAAACGATGGCCCATAACAAATATCTGGCAGCAGACACATGCAGATGATCGTTAATCAATGCAACACCCCAAACAAATACTTTCAGAAAGGGCTTCCTAACATTTACATTAATTTGGTAATCAACAAATTTCTCTTCTTTAGAAATGTTTTTCTTTCCATAGTCATTCTACAGTTTATATCTTCTTTACTTACTGTAGACCATCATAAGTCTTTTTCTACCCAAATAACAAAACTCACATAGTGCTTTTATTGTCTCGTTAACTAATATAAGCCGGCCGCGGTGGCCGAGGGGACTAAGGCGCTCCAGTCACGGTCTGCACGGCCACTACGATCGGGGGTTCGAATCCCCCCTCGGGCATTGATATTTGTGCCGCCCTTAGTATAAGGTAGTTGATAAGTAGTTTGTAAGTTTAGGAACTGATGACCCCGTAGTTAAGTCCCATAAACTATACAAAAATTTGAATTTTAACTAATATAATTCCCGCCGCGGCGTAGTGGCCAAGCGCACTAAGGCGCTATGCTCCGATGCACGAGGCCGTTCCCCATCGGGGATTCAAATCCCCCCTCGGGCATGGATGTTTGTGTCGTTTTTAGTATAAGGTAGGTCATAAGTAGTTTGTAGGTTTAGGGACTGATGACCCTGCAGTTAAGTCCCTTAAGCTTCACAAACATTTGAACAATCTATTTCCTTCAGCATTGCCTGGTTTTACTAGACTACATTCCATTACCGTTGTTTTGTTCTTGTTACTCTTCATCTTACACTATCAAGACACTGACCTTTCAGTTGCAATTCCAGCTCTTCTGCTGTCTCTGACAGAATTACACTATCGTCGGCAAACCGGAAAGTATGTATTTCTTTTTCCTGACAAACTTCAAAAATGTTCAAATGTTTATAGAACTTATCAGGACCCAATTCAGTTTAAACCCAAAACTTTCTTCTATTACGTAATTAACTATTACATGTATTAGCTTGTTGTGAGTTTGGGGAAACGCTGGTAATTCCCGCAATTAAGTAAAAACCAAGCAATGACAAACTTCAAAAATGTTCAAATGTTTATATAACTTGTAGGACTTAACTACGGGGTCATCAGTCCCTAAGCTTACAAATTACTTATGAACTAGCTAAGACTAAGGACGGCACAAATATCCATGCCCGAGGGGGGATTCGAACCCCCGACCGTAGTGGCCGTGCAGACCGTGACTGGAGCGCCTCAGTCCCCTCGGCCACCGCGGCCGGCAATGACAAACTTCTTGTCAATTAAACTCAGGACACATCGATTATACAGCATACGATATAATTTTAAACTTCAAACACCATCTGAAGATGAAACCCTTGGTTCGAAACCATAATGCTATTTATTCTTAATTAATAATGATTAACCTCTCTTTTCACTTGATTGCAATTATTGTTTGATGTCCCAGGATGTGTCCCACCTATCCATTCAATGAGTCACGTTGTGTCACGGATCTCTTTTCTCTCCAATTAGATTCCGTGCATCTTCAACAGTTTCTTCATTTACTCATGCAATATGAGGCATTTTTTTAGTGCCACACTATGTATTTCCCACTTCACAGTTTTGTTGTCTAAACGTGAAATGATATACACATGTAACGACACTTCCAGTTATGTGGTAAGAAATGTATGTTAATAGTTTCAAATCTCTGTCAGATCACAGATCTAAATGAATTCAGCATATTACACTTCAGAGCGCAAAAAACACAGTTTGTGATTTCTCTGTATGGTCGATTCTGTGGCATGAGATTACGTGATACGATATTTCTGTGAGAGTTTCGACGTTCACAGTGCGGTTTTTTGTTGTTTCAGTTAATGAAAAGTGGTGCTAGTGAAGTAATACAGCTCTTTCAATTTATGTAACGATTCAGTGAGACAAACAAAGGCGCTTTTGTGCTTACCTCTTTTGTATGGCATATAGCTGTTTCAAAGCGTGGCTTGTTTACATGGTTGTATTGTTTGTGTGATAGTTGTACTAACGCATTTACACATTAAAATAGTAGCAGTGTAATGACCTAGCGGTTTGTCGTTAGATGCCTGAATATGATAAGGAATTTTATAGCCAATAACGGAATACTACTAATGTTGCTGATACAACCTCATGATTCTCGATTCGAGAAAGCATTTGTTCAAATGTTTGTAAAGCTTATGGGACTTAACTACGGGGTCATCAGTCCCTAAACTTACAAACTACTTAACAACTACCTTATACTAAAGACGGCACAAATATCCATGCCCGAGGGGGGATTCGAACCCCCGACCGTAGTGGCCGTGCTGACCGTGACTGGAGCGCCTCAGTCACCTCGGCCACCGCGGCCGGCGAAAGCATTTGAATAAGATTTTTCTACTGTGATGAAAGCAGAGCGATAATGAAGACTTCATTTTTTTCTGTTTGCGCGTAATAAATACTTGAAGCAGTTCCGTTCCTGAACGAGCCTCGCATAAAGTGGAGGGCAGATTTCTTGAAACTAGTAGTAAATGAAAAAAAAAAAGTTATAATTGAAATACACACTGTTCGTAATTTGTCATTCTGTTTTGTTTTCTTTTATATATTAGAGCTTCTAGCGCGGACTTAGAACAGTGTCAAATGTAGGTATGTTTCTTTTATTGTGGGTCATTGACTGGTATAATGACACAATGAAACGTGTATAAGACCCTCAATTAAGAGAACTGTAAATTACTTAGTTTCATACTAATGATCTTTTCATGGGTTACATATCATTTCTCATATGAAAAATTGCTTCCCTACATATTTTGACTCGAGTACCATTTAGTAAGGAAATATTATTGCTTCTGAAGTCGTGGAGACAAGGAGTCAATAAGTTGTGTAGAAACAAATGCTGAATACTGAGAAACGCAAAATCTCAAGCTCAAACCACGACAAAGAACACAAATATAACCCTGTAAGAAGTTTCGGAACCAGTGCACGCTTCACTTCAGAGAGAAAGCTTCTTATTGGAAACAGCTCCAGTATTTGAATAAGAGATATTTCTGCGCTATCATTTCTTTTATTGTTGGAATTGTAATACATATGAAGGCCAGCATACGCGAAAGAGAGATACTGGTCGAAACGGATCTAGGAAGGCTATTCCTTTTTGGTTAAATTCACCGAGAAAAACATTTCTTGCGAAAGGCAAGATTTCTTCAGGTCCGGGTTATTCATGTTTTATGAATTCTTCTGACGGCAGCAGGAAGTTTTTGTTTTCTTTTATTTTATTTTTACGTGGATCTTTATATTACGGTTACCGGTGGTATTACTTTTCAAATCGTATTTGTCTTTCATGGATCTCAAATGAGACTACAATTTACACCGAAATAGATGGTGCTAAGTTCGTTTCGGGTGATGAATTGGTAGGAATCATTCTGTTCCCTGCCACGTACGTATGAGATACCTGTCTATGGGTTGCTCTCTTCAGTTTCTTCCTCGGCATAAGTTTGAAACAATAAGAGAAGAAATTCGCTCGCACAACGTGTTTATTCGTGAATAATTAAATTACAATTAGTTTGTGAGTCGGAGAGTACGTACTGACCATCTGAAATATAGTGGAATGCAGGATACAAGAGGCATGCAATGTAAGTTCATTGATGTAGTCAGATCATTGCTACCAAGTTCATGGGGCAGTATACCTCTGATTCCATGCACACACTTGTTACGAGGCGTGTACAGAATGCAGGTTTTCCTTTCAAAAAATAAAGACGACATAGTTATATGAAAAATTTCATTCCCATCAAGTACAGCAATATTTGAGCTATTTTTTTGACATAGTCACCAAAAGAAGGGAGACACTCGTCATACAGTTGGAACAACTTTTGTATTTTGTGTCGTAGAAATCTCCCGCCTATGAATGAAACCAGCGTGTATCAGTCATCTTCAGATCTTGGTCGCTGTCGAAACGCTGTCCAATGGACAGGTATTACTTGACGTGGAATTTCCTGAGGTGTAAATCTCTCGAAGCAAGATGAGGACTGTATACTGGATGATCAAACAACTCCCAACAGAACGTCTGTTAAACAATTGCTGTGCGCCGAGTAGTAAAAGGACGTGCATTGTCAAGGAGGAGCACAAACCTGCAGTAAACATTACCTCCTGCCTTGCACCTCACGAAATTCCTGTCCTTCAGCCAGAAGCTGAACAAGACTGTCACAAGCTGCGAGAGTTGATCGCAGGATGTGTTGCTGTACTTGCTGCCAGTACAGTGCGTCGTGTAACTATGTTGTATTTTTTTTTTTAAGGAAAATTATTTTTTTTTGGGTGCACCTCTTTTTTTAAGTAAAAACGTACAAAAGTGTGTCATAAAGGGGTAGTCAAAACGTTTTACCTGTTATGAATATATGCTGGTACTAGACAAGCCAAAACTACATGACATAGACCATTGTTGAAGCCGAAAAACGTGCTGTAATTAACTTTCTGCATTTGAAGAAAACAAAGTTGCAATAATCCATACCGCTTTGGTGGAAGTACACTTACCGTGTTCCCCAAGGGGCGGCAACCTCGCAACACACTTGCGTCCTGCGGGTGGCAAGTCTTGAGGAGTCGTCAGCTGTAGTGCTCACAACCGCCTCAAAGACAAACCAATCCGCGCTCATCAAATGTTCAAATGTTTGTTAAGCTTAAGGGACTTAACTACGGGGTCATCAGTCCCTAAACTTACAAACTACTTATGAACTACCTACAACTAAGGACGGCACAAATATCCATGCCCGAGGGGGGATTCGAACCCCCGACCGTAGTGGCCGTGCAGACCGTGACTGAAGCGCCTCAGTCCCCTCGGCCACCGCGGCCGGCTCCGCGCTCATTCCTTAAGAAACTAAACAGCTCCAGATAACAACGGCACACCAATCTGATGTCTGTGAAGTCTAAAATGTTCGTTAAGCTTATGGGACTTAACTGCGGGGCCATCAGTCTCTAAACTTACAAACTACTTATGAACTAGCTTATACTAAAAACAGCACAAACATACATGCCCGAGTGGGGATTCGAACCTCCGACGGGGAACGGCCTCGCGCATCGCAGCATAGCGCCACAATGCGCTTGGCCATTCTGCCGCGGCTATGAAGTCTCTGTAGCTACCACAAGAGGTAACACTTCTGCTGCCAGCAGAGTGCGTTTCCATAACCGTGGTGCTCGTATCGCCAGAAATATTACGCTACCCGATGCCACGTGCTAGCTACCACGTCGCACCATATCTACAGGGTGAGTCGTAAATGAGGAAAAATATTTCGTGCAAATTGTCACACACTGAGCTACAAACATACATTCTTTTCCCGCATGTTCCCATGTCAATAAATAACAATTGCATAGTAAAAATCTGGAAATATGAAGTGGACTTTTGGGCGTTGCTGTGCGTCGACATTGGCCAAGGGGACAGATCGTCAACAGTGCACAATATGCGAGTGTAGTAGGTAGTCTAGCCACTCACGAAAAGGCGAGACATGCGGCGTCAAGCGACGGTCTGCGTGACACTGTGAGCAATGACAGCACTCACATCTATATCGTACCGTTTCCGCTGGCTCGTATTATATATCGTGCCTAGGTGGCATAGGGAAAGGAACTTGTGTCCGACAGTAACACGCAAAAGTCCGCTTCATATTTCCAGATAATTACCATTCAATTGCATTGTCATTTATTGACATAGGAACATGCGGAAAACGAATTTATGTTTGAAGCTCAGTGTGTAACAATTTGCACGAAATATTTTTCCTTATTTATGACTCACCCTGTATACAAATGCATTTAAATGAGAGCAAATAAGAGTGAAAAGGAATGGCTTTGGTGCAGTAGGGCCGAGATATAATTCAATGGCGAAAAGTGAAAATTTTTGCACTGCCGGAGCACGAACCCGGATTTCCCTCTCCAGACAAATGTTTGTAAATCTAAGGGACTTAACTGCTGCCGTTATCAGTCCATAGGATTACACGATACTTATACTAACTTATGCTAAGGATAACACGCACGCACACACACACACACACACACACACACACAAACAAACACACACACAAACACAAACAAACACACACACAAACACAAACACACACACATACATACACCAATGCCCGAGGGAGGACTCGAACCTCCGACAGCGTCCGACAGCGTGCAACCTCGCGCTTCACAGCTTGGCGCCTTAGAGCGCTCGGCCACTCCACAGCGGCCCTCTGCAGGTAGGTCTGAAAGAACCGAAACAACAACATCTACATATGATTTATAAATAAAAACAGTTACAAATCGCAGTTACCGTATGGGACAAGCGCCTGCTCCGTGGACTTGAAGCCTACGCCACATGAATCTGAAGATGGCCCTGTAAACAGATCGAATCTGGTTATCATTTTTGTATGAATAATAGTTCTTGCAATTTGTGACTGTTTTTATTTATAAATACTATACAATAGATCGCTGTTTTCCCAAAAATATGTTTTCAAAATCTATATATGAATTTCTACACTACGATGAGGTATGCTTCATTTCTTCAATGAAGCTGTAGTAATGTTTGACCTCGTGCAGTAATCTGAATACTGAACACACAGGGTGCTAATTATTGAACTATAAGAAACAAAACATAAATTAATAAAAGTTTTCTGGGTGTTGTACCGTGTCATAATGTAATGTTTGTAAATCTATCGGACCAAACTGTGTGGTCATCAGTCCGTACCTTACAAACTACTTAAACTAAGTTAAATTAACCTAAGGACAACACACCCACCCATGCCCCAGGAAGGACTCGAAACTCCGACGGCGAGCAACGCGCGCTCCGCAGCGAGGCGCTTTAGACCTCACGGTTACTCCACCGCGGCCGTAATAATGTAAGATGACTATTGCTTCAATAACCAACGTTTCGGCCAACGTTACAGTGGCCTTCTTCTGGGTATACTGATCTGAGCTGGTTGTTACGCGTCACTATATTTTTCACTACTGTTAACTGTGACATTACTTCATAATTTTAAAATCAACGTTGTTATTGGTGATTTTTTCGCGGAAAAGTGCAAACTTTATTATGATAGGATACTGAGGTGGAAGGAGTGGGAATCAGCCATTGTCTATTGCTTCTTGCATAGCGAGACATGATAGGTGGTCGTCGACGAATGACGTGAGAGCTTCCATTTCTCTCTTACTAGCCGCGGGCCGCGCGGCGGCAGTTGCTTGCTGATGACGGTCGCGTGTTGTGTTGTCAGAGCGGCCTATTTCGCTCTGATGGATGGGAGCCAGGAGGGAACAAGCCCGAGTCCATCTTCTCTGTTCATGTTGTTAGGATGTTTCAAAATTTAGATGGCTTCCCTTGTTGCTGTTATGGTCTTCAGTCCGGAGACTGGTTTGATGCAGCTCTCCACCCTACTCTATCCTGAGCAAGCCTTTTCATCTCCTCATAAGAACGACAACCCGCATCCACTTGAATCTGTTTACTATACGCGTCTCTTGGTCCCCCTCTGTGATTTTTACCCCACACACTTCCCTCCAATGCTAAATTTATGATATCTTGATGTCTAAGAATGTGTCCTACCAAGCGATCCCTTCTTTTAATCAGGGTATGCCAAAAATTCCTTTTCTCACCAATTCTGTTCAGTACCTCTTCATTAGTTATGCTATCTACCCACCTAATCTTCAGCATTCTTCTGTAGCACCACATTTCAAAAGCCTCTATTCTCTTCCTGTCCGCACCGCTTATCGTCCATGTTTCACTCCCGTACAAGGCAACACTCCACACAAATGCCTTCAGGAAAGACTTCCTTACACTTAAATTAATATTCGATGTTAGCAAATTTCTCATTTTAGAAAAATGCTTTTCTTCCCATTGCCATTCTGCATTTTATATCCTCTGTACTGCGATCATCGCATGTTATTTTACTACCCAAGTAACAAAACTCTTCTACCACCTTCATTGTTTCGTTACTTAATCTAATTCCTTCAGCATCACCAGATTTTCTAAGACCGCATTCCATTATTTTTGTTTTGCTCTTGTTAATGTTCATTTTATACGCTCTCTTCAACACACTGTCCATTCCATTCAACTGCTCTTGCAGGTCCTTTGCTGTCTCTGACAGAATTACAATGTCATCAGCAAAACGCGATGTTTTTATTTCTTCCCCCTGTACTTTAATCCCTATTCCAAATTTTTCCTTGCTTTCCTTCACCGCCTGCTCGATGTACAAATTGAATAGCATCGGAGAAAGGCTACAACCCTGTCTTACTCCCTTCCCAACTGATGCTTCCCTTTCATGCCCTTCGAGTCTAATAACTGCGGTCTGGCTTTTGTACGAGTTGTAAATAACTCTCCTTTCCCTGTATTTTACCCCTGCTGACTTCAGAATTTGAAAGAGTGTATTCCAGTCAACATTGTCAATTTCCTATTCATCTATTTCCTATTTCCTCTTGATCTACTTCCTCTTCCCTTCCTACAACATCGTCTCTAAGTTCATTTCCTTTGTAGAGCTGCTCTATGTACTCTTTTCACCTTTCAGCTTTCCCTTCTTTGCTGAGAACTGTTTTCCCATCTGAGTTCTTGATATTCGTAGAGTTGCTTTTCTTGTCCCCAAATGTCTCTTTTATTTTCATGTAGGCGGTATCTACTTTTCCCCTTCTTATACATTCTTCTACAGATTTGCATTTGGCTTAGCCATTTTGCACTTCCTGTCAATCTCATTTCTTAGTCGTCTGTACTCCATTTTGCCCGTTTCATTTACTGCATTTTTATATTTTCTCCTTTCATCAATTAAATTTAGTATTTCCTGTGATATCCAAGGATTTTTTGTAGGTCTTGCCTTTCTATCTATTTTGTACTCTGCTGCCTTCACTATTTCATCTCTCAATGCTACCCATTCCTCTTCTACTGTTTTGTTTCCCCCTGTTTTTGTCAATTGATGCCTAAATCTCCCTCTGAATTTCTCCAGAACTTCACGTTCCTTCAATTTATCTAAGTCCCATCTCCTTATTTTCCTACCTTTCTGCAGTTTTTTTTTTTTTCAGTTTTAGCCTACAGTTCATGACTAACAAGTTATGGTCAGAGTCTATATCTGCCCCTGGGTATGTCTTACAGCTTATCACCTGGTTCCGGAATCTATGTTTTACCATTACAAAATCTATCTGATACATTCCGGTGTCTCCTGGTCTCTTCCACGTATACAACCTTCTTTTGTGATTCTTAAACCACTTGTTTATTAAGATTAAATCATGTTCCGTGCAAAATTCTACCAGGCGACTTCCTCTTTCATTCCTTCTGCCCAGTCCATATTCACCTACTATTTTTCCTTCTCTTCCTTTTCCTACTACCGAATTCCAGTCTCCCATCACAATTAAGTTTTCCTCTCCCTTAACTATCTGAATAATTTCCTTTAGCTCCTCATATATTTCTTCGATCTACTCATCATCGGCAGAGCTAGTTGGCATATAAACCTGTACTACTGTTGTCGGTGTTGGCTTCGTATCTATCTTGACAATGATAATGCGATCACTGTGCTGCTCATAGTAGTTTACCCGCATTCCTATCTTCTTATTCATTATCAGTCCTACTCCTGTAATACCCCCAACTGATTTTGTATTTATAATCCTGTACTCACCTGACCAGAAATCCTGTTCATCCTGCCTCCGAACTTCACTAATCCCCACTATATCTAACTTCAACCTATCCTTTCCCCTTTTTAAATTTTCTAATTTTCCTACCCGATTAAGGGATCTAACATTCAACGCTCCGATCCGTAGAATGCCAGTATTGTCTTTCCTGATGATCGCATCCTCCTGAGTAGTCCCCGCCCGGAGATCCGAATGGGGGACTATTTTACCTCCGAAATATTTTACCCGAGAGGATGCCATCATCATATGTTCATACAGTAGAGCTGCATGTCCTCGGGAAAAGTAACGGCTGTAGTTTCCCCTTGCTTTCAGCCGTTGGCAGTAACTGCATGGCAAAGCCACATTAGCTGATGTTACAAGGCCAGCTCAGTCAATCATCAAGACTGTTGCCCCTGTAACTACTGAAAAGGCTGCTGCCCCTCTTCAGGAACCACACGTTTGTCTGGCCTCTCCACAGATACCCCTCCGCTGTGGTTGCACCTACGGTACGGCTATCTGCATCGTTGAGGCACGCAAGCCACCCCACCTCGGCAATGTCTGTGGTTCCTGGGGGTGGGGCTTCCTTTATCTGGCGTTTAACCATCCCCAGTTATTTAGCGAGTATTCTGGCAACGTTAAATTTTTTTATCTTTTTGCTGCAATCTTGCTGGTGTTCGGCTACTGCAGATTTAATGTTGTCCTAATCGAATGTACCGTTCATGTACCCAGAAGAAGGCCACTGTGACGTTGGCCAAAAAGTCGATTGTTGAAGTAATAGTAATCTTACATTATGACGTGTTACATCGCCCAGAAAACTTTTATGTTAACTCGCTCTGGCAGCAGAAGCCTACGCAATTAAAAGGCAAATTAGTTACAAACTACGACATGCACACACTTCATTCAACATGTAAACGTCACTACAGTATTGAGATTTAGGTTATGACAGGATCGCAAAGTCTGCCTGCCCTCCGTAGCGAAATTCTGCATGACCCTCTGAAGTGTCGGAATATCGATTCTGTTGATGACCTTCTGAATTACTTTTTTCAACTGTTAATTAGTTGCCGCGACTAAAAGTGCACTTTGGACTTCCTTACGCGAATCGTTCGGAAGTTATGACGATTTTATTTCCTATAGTTGAATAACTGTCACCCTATAAGTGGCCAAGAACGAAAGGGGCTCTAGTTTCGTAGCGGTCTTCTCGGAGGATTTTGGTCGGACGGGAAGCGTGTATGACCAACGTAATGGTTAAGGGGAGTGAAATCGGGATTAGAGACATGGCACGGTCTGGCACAAATTTTTACTTCTCGCCCTTAAATCATTTTAATGCCTTAGATATCCTGACTCATTGCTTACTTTCTTTTCTATATTGTTTCTTGGCATTTAAATATATTTGCATAGTGGCTCCGAACCGTGTATGGTATCCGTTCTTCCGAACATGTCCGAAAGAACACCATGTATATAATAATATCTAAGCGTTGCCAAAGATTTTAGGCCGGCACATAACCACAGAGTGGTTATTCGCTCTTAGTGAGTCTCCTTGGTCTACATCTACACAAATACTCTACAAATCTCACTGAAGAGCATGTCAGAGAGCTCATCCAACTGCTTGTATGATACTTCTACACCGCTGTCATATATTGATTTTACTTTTGGAATCGTTGAGAGGCTGTGTGAGCCACAGAGACGCACTCCAGGATGCGAAATAGAAACCATTGCAGATAACAGGCTAAAACAGACACGTATATCTTACGGGATGTAGGCAAAAGAAATCTCCTAGCGAACTGCTGATGCCCTCGGCCACCGTCCCAGGGTGGAGGTTACCTTTCGGAGAAGATGGGCGTAACTTCATATAGCGTCTAGACGCTGTTGTAAGATGTTACATTAGTATTTGGTGGCCAACAGGCACGTTTTAATGTACGTAGCAAAGTTGATACCAGTCACTTGGGAACAGCAACGTCAGTGGTTCCACGAGGCTAGAGTGAGAGGGTAAAGAAGAAACACTGCAAGTTAGCAGCTCCCCCGAGGCGTGGCCAACTGACGTAAAACATTGTTGTTGTTGCCCATATTGGGTAGCGTCGTGACGTTTTACTTTCAGCTGAACAATGTTGCTACCAAGTATGGATTTTGTTAGTGCACAAACAAGCCACCTCCCCACCCGGGGAATGGCAGAAAGGACAGGGCTGAAACGTGGTTCGCTAGAGGACTCAGAGAGAGGGCAAGCCACAATTTAGATGGGTCGAACCAAGCAGCGGCCAATAGGAAATTGTTAACTGTCGGAAAGTGGGGAAAAGAGGGGCGCCCACACCGGCCATTAAAACCCTCGGTTTTTGGATGAAGAGGGGAGTTCTCAGTCAGACGAGTCGGGCGCCAGCCCGTGACTATCGCCGTCGGCCTCGGGGTGCTCCATGACAGTCTGTTTCTCGCGGGGAGTGCGTCTGTCTAGGGGATGTTGCTAGGGAACGTAATTACTGGCTTCTGTTGTGGCAAACGATTTCTACTTCTTGTTTTTTAAAATAACTAACCCCAGTGTAGTAGACTTAGTATGGGATGCAATAAATTCAATGCAAGGTACCTAGGAGTTCCATAAAGTTTCCTAAACAAGTCTCCCCTCGAGTCCCGAAATCCGTATCTCTAGTAGATGCCTGTACTGTCTCTCTGCAATCACTCCTCTCCGCTCGGGATATGCAGAATGACCTTGCTACCTCTTCCCTCTTTCCTATGTAGGACATGACACCGTTTCATTCTCGAATAGAGCGCGGCAAAAAGGCACACCTAAAACTTTCGGTTTTGATTTGATTTCTCTTATTTTATTATGATGATCATGTCTCCCTATGCTCCTGGAGCCGTGCACTCGTTTCCAGTGACCCACTTCTCAGTGGCGGTGCCTTTATACTGCTTCGAGGCTGCCTACAAATTTTTTTTTCTTTGGACGTAAGCAAAGGAGGGGCATTCCAATGGATACATTTTACTTTTCTAACGTGTTCTGGCCCTGTTCACTGATGCAGCAATACCATGTTTTTTCTCTTTTTGTATTTTTTTAATAAATTAACAAATGGTTTTGTAAAACCATATGTGTGTTGATGTGAGACTGACATGAAGTTCAAGCATGCACACAATTTTAAACTTATATATAACATTTGAAAGCCGCTTTACGACCCAAATAATGATTGTGTTCTAACAAATAATCCATAACGGTCAAATGGTGGGGTTTCATTTAAAAACGAATTAAGATAATTGCAGAATCACTTTGTGCGTGTTGGAGTGTCGCACTGACCCATTCATATTTGCTAGAAATGTGGCACCATATGTTCTTAACACATATGTCCAGCTAATGTCCTAGAAATGTGCACCTTGGGATGCACAGTCAACATATAAGATTGGCGCCTATCACTTTCGGCGTATCGTGAATGTGAACACGACAGGCATATTCCGTCATCAGCCTCCTGCTTCGTAGCTGTGCTTAATTAAAAATCCAATGCAGGTACTATCGCTGCTGTAATTCGAGTTTTATCACGGCTGGCGAAGAACTGGTGACCACAAGAGGTTTGTTATCACATCTGATTTGAGAACTAGTAAAGGCTTATAAATACTTCGAAATTTAAATCGAACTGTACAATTTTATCTTATTCTATTTCGTTTTTATCTGTATTTTGTTTTTTTGCATTCTACATTGGATTTTTGTTCTGTTACATTCTGATACTAAAAAGGGATTGAAAGTGGTAGAACCCATTAGAAAACTTTTGCGATGAGTTTGAAAGTCGACCTGTTTCCCGACCCAAGCGTCTAAATTTGGCACTTTTGTAGTTTAGGATTTTGTGGAAGAATGGTCTGACATGTACAGAAAATTACAATTTTAGAAATATTGGATGATTTTTTTCATCAGAATGAGATTCTGAAATTGACCATTGACTATTACGAAAATAGTTATTTGGTTTGACATTGAGTGAGTTGTATAAAACTTTGCTCCTGACGAAGAAGATGGAAGATATCTTCGAAAGCTTGAAATTTTATCAAGAATTGACGCGGCAAGAAGTCCGAGAAAGTTTTATACAGAAGTTTCGCCGTGAAAACTTCGTACTCATTGAGTCAGTTGTTGGATGTCGTGCTAAGGAATATCGTGCCAGCTGTCGGTGTACTGCTCTACTACAATAGTACTGCGAATAACTACCGAATCGCGTCTGCTATGAAATGAAATGCACCCCACAGCTTCACTTCAGTGTGGAGTGTTAAAGTCAGATTGGTGTAACACCACTGACTAGAGCATCTCCAGGCACGTTGTCGCTTGTATTCAGTTCTCATTTCGAAGCGGAACTCGTCATTAAAGACAGTTTTACTCTAGTCAGTGAGAATAAAGCTCAATGTGACAGCACTGCAAACGGAGTCGCTGGTGAATGGAGCTCAGTGGTAGTCGGCGCAACAGGTAAGCTCCCTTTCTGTGACCCGCACAATATGACACCTGTTGTCACTGAAGCGCCAGTTGCGCGTCGCAGCTCTGAGAGAGCGTCTGACAACTGCCATGGCGCACTCATACCTGTCAACGTCGTACAATTAGTTTTGCATAAAGGAAATGAATTTCCTGAATGAGTCTGTGAACTTCATTATTTACCAATAAGAATAAAAACCGTCTAGATCGCTAAAATTATATTTATTGATTACGACGTTTCGCCATCTGCCAATCATAAGATCTAAAAAAAATCTGAACTTGAAAGTAGCCTGTTATTGATACGAGGCGCGTCCAGAAAGTAAGTTCCGTTTGGTAATAAAATGAAATTGTACACAGATACAGAAGAAATTTTTATTGCACAAATTTCTACAACTCTTAAAGTACTTTTCCACATAACTGCCGAAATTTTGCAGACATTTGTCATAGCGTGGCACCAGGTTTTGTATACCTTCTTCATAGAAATCTGCCGCCTGTGTCTTCAACCAGTTGGAAACAGTTTCTTTCAGCTCGTCGTCATTGGTCTATAGCGAGAGCACTAATTGTAAGCCTACGGTTTTCCTGGATCTTGTCATCAATCGCGTGAACCAGTTCTTCTGTAACCAAAGGTGGACGCCCACTTCGCCGGTCGCGGTGGCCGAGGGGACTGAGGCGCTCCAGTCACGGTCTGCACGGCCACTACGGTCGGGGGTTCGAATCCCCCCTCGGGCATGGATATTTGTGCCGTCTTTAGTATAAGGTAGTTGATAAGTAGGTTGTAAGTTTAGGGACTGATTACCCCGTAGTTAAGTCCCCTAAGCTTAACAAACATAACATAACATAACATAACGCCCACTTCGTTCTTCGTCGTGCACATCACTACGCCCGCCATTGAACTGTCGGACCCATCTTCTCACCATCGAATCACTCATCGCATTTGGTCCGTAAACATCGCAAATTTGCCGATAAATTTCACTTGGTTTCACTTTCCTCGCATTCAGAAACCGAATCACCGACCTGATTTCACAGGCGGCGGGATTTTCAATCAACGCCGACAATTCAAACAAGCACAACAAAGCGTACGTAACTGACAGCGATCTCCAAATGGCGCACGTTCTTCTCCTTGATACACATCGTCTACAGCGCATGTGCGGAGCTGCAATCGCAGCGCTGCAGCGGAGATAAATTGAAACGGAACTTACTTTATGGACCCGCTTCGTATAAGCAAATTCTCGGGTGTTGAAATCCGGAAATGGGAAGTTAAAACGCTCAACTGCTGCTCTAAATTACTTTATGTGTGGCCACAGTACATGCGCAAAGGAAATTTATCTAACTGTTCTCTCGTCAAGGAAGCAGCCAAAATTTTAACAAACACAAAATCAATGTTAAAAAATAAATGAATAGATAATTCAACATGGAAAGGAGACCATTAAATCATAAAGTAGAGGTTTGATACTTTAAAATAATAATCTATTCAGTAAAATAACAAGCAAATAAATGTGGGGAGATCAAATTAAGCACACGCCTAGTACAAAAGTGGAGTAAACTGCCTGATCACGAAGAAATAAAAGTCCTAACAGCATGCCTTCCCCTCAGCATGATTCGACGGGGTACTTATTTCCACAATCGTCGGAGCCAGAATGAAGAGTGAAGACTGAAGCTATAAGGCCTCGAAAAATACTCCCCCCGCCATACACCGGATGTAGAGTGCGCTAAAAGCGACGCAGAGTGCGTTCAGAGGCTAGTGTTTACTTACCCTTGCTACCTGGCCAAGACAATTCCCTCTTCAACCGCTCCCAGAGAGGTCTCCGGTCACCACTTCCGTCCAAGATTAGGATGGTACGACACCAAGAACACGGCCACCTCGCCACCTTGCCAAGTAAGCTTGTCTCTGGCCACCCAGCAGATGCAACGCGGACGACAAACGAAGCCATGTGTTCCTAACGACAGCAAAACGAGGCCTAAAGCGGGAGGCGGCGACTGTAAGCCACTGCGCGGCAGTCAGTCAATATTAAAAGAACACATTCACATTCACATGAACACACAAGTTCAATCACACGGGTGGAAACATATATAAATGGAGGGCAAACATATATAAACATTGGGCATTCATCTTTAACAAAAAGAATAAAATAATTAGCACACAAATAGATAGCATTAATGTTGTAGAAACACTTTAGGTTAATGAATCAATCAAAATGGAACACGACCACACATACAGTGGACATGTTTCAAACTTGCACAGTAAAGTTCAGCGTCAGTAATAAAATACTACATAGTAGGTGCGTCGTCTAATATATAAAGCAGTGTGTCCGTATATGTGTACGTGTTGCATATAAATCTACAGTTTTGTTCCAATCTTTATGAAATTTTGTACACGTAAGCTTCAATCCGTGAGGATGGTCGCCGTAAGTGTAAGAATGACGTACGATACATAGTTCACGAGATATGACGTCATAAACAATGAGATGCGCGGTAAACTGCTGCATTTAGCGACAATACTGCTCATTTCCTCCTAAACCACTGGACCGCTTTCAACCAAATTTGGTACACACATTCCTTGCCGTGAGCTACAATTGCTGCAGGGTCACGAATCATATACGACATATGGTTCAAAAGATATTACGCCATAACCAATAGAAATCGCAAGTAATGTTATATAATGCGGCGAGACTTTCGAAATACACTGTATGAGAATGACAGTACTTACCAACTTGCAACAAACTTAAAACATAATTTCAAACCTTTATTAAACTTTTTGTCGCTGGCAACCATAGTAAAATGATGAATGGAAAAAAGATTCTCGCTTACTACTTTTCCGCTGTTTATGGAGTAAAACTACGGCTCTCGGTATGACGTTACAATTTATAATTTGAACACTACAAATTGTAGCGACAGGAAATTTTACAGACAGTATACACATATATAGTTGAATGTAGCTTGTAAATTGTATCACATTCCGACACGTAGTTCATAAGTTATGAGCACATAAACAGTAACGTTCTGCTGTTCATGGACTGAAACTACGGCTGTCGGTATGACTTTACAATTTATAATTTTTATACTAAAAATTGTAGCTGCAGGAAAGTTTACAGACAGTATACACGCATATAGTTGAGTGTACCTTCTAAATTGTATCAGAGTACGACACGTAATTAATGAGATATGAGCACATAAACAGTAACTTTCACGCAAAACTGCCCCATCACGCACCAAGTTTTAACCTATTACTTCTTTACTACTAATTGTATTCTCAAGAGATTTTACAGTTAAACAGCCCTTATACAAATGAATATATACCTGAGAAATGGCAGGAATAAATAGATAAATACTCGGGCAACGCCGGGTTTTCAGCTAGTAATCAATAAATATAATTATAGCGATCTAGACGGTTTATTCCTATTGGTCATAGAATAAGGGGACTGCTCCTCTCAAATCCTGAGCTATTCACCGATTACTCCATCCGGATTCTTTTCGCCTAACTAAACGTCCTCCCTCAAATGTTGACATGTGATTATATGGTACACGCGCTCGTATGCGAGGCATTGTTTCTGTCCAGCTAAGTACACGGAATGAAATTCTCTTCACAATGACCTGGTATCGACATGTCCCCTGTATCCCTGGCCGCTGGACTGTGAAATTGCACTGCGGCGTCATGCGTTCATCCAGCTACCGTCAAAATTCACACATTTACATTTTTTGTTTCTTACTCTATGAATATAAATTTGTGGCTGGTTAGCATGCCTCTTTCGCGGTGTGTCGTTTTTCCGTATCAGGCCATCCTCGCACGGGTCGATCGCACTCGTGCGTGGCGCATTCCAACTGTGCGATGCAATCGACGTCCGCCCGCACACGGGTCGAATGGCACTCGTGCGCGCGGTTTTCCTACTGTCTGCTTCCGTCTCCCATCAGGGAGTTCCCAAAAATTGGTTTGTCAATCCTTAAGTAACCACCCGTATAATGAACAGTGCTAGTGATGATGGGGATACTAGGAGGCTTTACTGGTCCAGCCAAAGAAAACGAAGCCACAAACAAGATAAACGAAGACAATCTTTGTGGTTGCATCTGTAGATAGAACGACATTTTCATCTTAGAATGTTTGCTGGTGTTATAGAAACGCAAGAGATTGATTCACTCTTTAGCATTCTGCAGAATGTCAAAGGAATCTTACATTCCCTAGTGATAATAGTAGCTTCAGCTATTCAGCATATGAATAAAAAGCGGGAACCGCGTGGGTATGGCCGTGCGCTCTAATGCGCCTTGCTGCGGAGCGCGCGGCTGCTCCTCGTCGGAGGTTCGAGTCCTCCCTCGAGCGTGGGAGTGTCTATTGTCCTTAGCATAAGTTAGCTTAAGTAGAAGAATGACTACTTGTGACATTAAGGTAATCATTCTAATCTACATTTGTAACACCCGTATAAAAGCATGAAAAAGCCAAAAACAAACCCTCGTTAATATAAAACGTAATCTAAATTCCGCTTAAGCCGAACTAGAAATCAACTGAATGCACGTTTGGCATGATGACACAAAAATTCCATGTACTTGATTTTGCAACACGTTGCTGGAATGAGAATATGACAAATGTCATCATAAAATGTGTTTGCATGTTACACTCTTGGTCATTAAAATTGCTACACCACGAAGATGACGTGATACAGACGCGAAATTTAACCTTCAGTAAGAAGAAGCTGTGATATGCAAATGATTAGCTTTTCAGAGCATTCACACAAGGTTCGCGCCGGTGGCGACACCTACAAAGTGCTGACATGAGGAAAGTTTCCAAACGATTTCTCATACACAAACAGCAGTTGATCGTCGTTACCTGGTGAAACGTTGTTGTGATGCCTCGTGTAAGGAGGAGAAATGCGTACCATCACGTTTCCGACTTTGATAAAGGTCGAATTGTAGCCTATCGCCTTTGCGGTTTATCGTATCGTGACATTTCTGCTCGCGTTGGTCGCGATTCAACAGAATATGGAAACGGTGGGTTCAGGAGAGGAATACGGAACGCCGTGCTGGATCCCAACGGCCTCGTATCACTAGCAGCCGAGATGACAGACATCTTATCCGCATGGCTGTAACGGATCGTGCAGCCACGTCTCGATTCCTGAGTCAACAGATGGGGACGTTTGCAAGACAACAACCATCTGCACGAACAGTTCGATGACGTTTGCAGCACCATGGACTATCAACTCGGAGACCATAGCTGCGGTTACCCTTGACGCTGGATCACAGACAGAGCGCCTGTGATGGTGTACGCAACGACAAACCTGGGTGCACGAATGGCAAAACGTCATTTTCTCGGATGAATCCAGGTTATATTTACAGCATCATGATGGTCGCATCTGTGTTTGGCGACATCGCGGTGAACGCACATACTGGCGTATCACTCAGCATGATGGTATGGAGTGCCATTGGTTACACGTCTCGATGACCTCTTTTCCGCATCGACGGCACTGTGAATAGTGGTCGTTACATTTAAGATGTGTTACGACCCGAGGCTCTAACCTTCATTCGATCCCTGCGAAACCCTACATTTCAGCAGGATAATGCAGGACCGCATGTTGAAGGTCCTGTACGGGCCTTTATGGATACGGAAAATGTGAGACTGCTGCCCTGGCCAGCACATTCTCCAGATCTTTCACCAATTGAAAACGTCTGGTCAATGATGGCCGAGCAACTGGTTCGTCACAATACGCCAGGCACTACTCTTGATGAACTGTGGTATCGTGTTGAAGCTTCATGGGCATCTGTACCTGTACATATGATCCAAGCTCTGTTTGACTCAATGCCCAGGAGTATCAAGGACGTTATTACGGCCAGAGATGGTTGTTCTGGGTACTTATTTCTCAGGATCTATGCACCCCAATTGCGTGAAAATGTAATCACATGTCAGTTCTAATACAATATATTTGTCCAATGAATACTCATTTATCATCTGCATTTCTTCTTTGTGTAGCAATTTTAATGGCCAGTAGTGTATATATCTATGTTAGAATGAGAGAAGGGTGGAAACACGCAGAGCAACAAGTGGACCAGAATGTTAACATCACTGGTTCTGAAAATCACATTGGCTTTACATTACCACCTCAAACCAAAATAAATAAGCACTCTACCGCTGATGATTTTAGAGATTCATCTGTTTTGACGCCATTTCACAACTGTTAGACTAATTATTGATGCAAATCACGCACCAGTTACCAATAACATAATTTATATGTCAGCAGACATGTTTCGGAAAGACATTATCTCCTTATCAAGTTCTGTAAACAAAGGAAACATAAAATAAAACAGCGTGCTATGTATCAACGACTAACTACACATATATGCAAATTAAACTAACGTACTAATCTATCATAACACTTATCTGCTGCTAGGCAACATCATCAAAGATAATAATAGCAGCATATGTACTTCGTCCAGAACGAATCGCCAAGCTGAACCACATGTTCATCAGATGGCACAAAGTTCGGCACTAAGGGACAACAGTTCTCAACTTCAAAGATTATCCATATGCGTAACAGTTGTCATTGGCGACCAACGATATTATTGTCAATACATAATCTAAAATTGAAAGTGTAGCAATGGAAATACGCCCTAATATACTCAAAGATGTGAAAAGCAAGACGTTGATACTTAAAACAGGAGAACATATCAGTGCTTCTCAAGGAGGAGATTGCTAAAATGTGCCCAGTAATGGGTTTTAGATAGTTCTGTCGTCTCGTTGGGCACGTTGCAGAAATCTTCCCTCAATGCACAAAAATATCAGTTTCTTCCAAATAATAACCAACCTTTGTCCTCATACTGTAAGATCTTCGAATTATCATTTCTAGTGCCCAACGAAAGTTGTTCGATTTTCAGGTGCTTCGCTACTTCAGATGAGCCATTCTATTACTGTGCTCTATAAAACTAACTTTAATATTTATTCCCGTTTGTCCTACATACTTCATGTCACAATCTTGACTCTTTATTTTATATACACCTGCTTTCCCCATCCTGTTCAACCCTGAATCAATCTTATTCATTAGCATGTGTTCCATTTTATTGTCAATTTCAACGTCTCTCTTTTTAAACAGTATCTCCATTTTGTACGAGACTTGTACCGAGAATGGTGTAACTCTATATTTGTGCAAGTTTTCCTGTGGTAGTTGATTCTTGCGTGTTATTGTCTTTTCCAATCTGTCTATCAAAGCTGTGTCTTAAACATTTTCTACAGCCATTTGTCTGGGAGCCTTCATTTCATCTTCCTTGTTTTCAGAGGTCAACGGAATTAAATTCACTCCCTGAATCACACTTAAAAAAAGGCTGTTTTGTGGGTACGCGGGTGATGTGACTTTTTATTAATGACAACACCTGTAAGTATGGGTTTCCTATGAATGCCTAACTTGAGATTTTTATTGTTATTCTCAATCTTAAAGCCAAGGAGTATATCAAACAAAGTGTCAAGATTGTGATATGAAGATGTATGACAAAAGGGAAGGAATTTTAAAAGTTAGTTTTAAAGAGCACAGTAATAGAGAGAATTGCTCATCTGCAGTAGTGAATCACCTGAAAATGGAACACATTCGTTGGGCTCCAGAAATGATAGTTTGAAGGTTGTAGACTATGAGTAAAGAAGTTGGTTGTTATCCAATTTGGAAGAAATTGAAATATTTTGTGCATTGAGGGAAGATTCCAACAATATGCTCAATGAGATGACAGAACCATCTAAAATCTATTACTGGGCACATTTTAGCAATCTCCTCCTTTAGAAGCATTGATATGTTGTCCTGTTTTAAATATCGACGTCTTGATTCAATATCACTGAGTAACTTAGGGTGTATTTCCAATACAACTCTGTCAATTTTAGTGGACGATTTTATAAATAAGTGTTATATGTCTGGAAAATAATATCTTTGGTCACCAATAGCAGTTGTTATGCATATAGATAATCTTTGAAGTTGAGAGCTCTTGTCTGTTAGTGCACAACTTTGTGCTATCCAATAAACGTGTGATTCAGCTTGAAGATTTGTCTTTGACAAAAAAACATATGCTACTATTATTATATTTAATAATATTGCCTAGTGGCAAATACGTTTTATGGTAGGTTAGTATGTTGGTTTAATTTGAATGTTTGTAGTTGAGTCATCAATATATAAAGCCCTATTTTATTTTATGTTTCCATGATTTACAAAACTTGATTATGGTATAACATTGTACCTAAACATGTTGTGTTCACATATAAATTTTATTATTGACAACTGGTGTGTGATTTGCATGAATAACTATTAGAGATTATTTAGCAAATTATTATGTGACTCCACCGGTTAGGGACTGATGACCCCGTAGTTAAGTCCCATGGACTATACAAACGTTTGAACATTTGAACTCCACTGGTACCACTTCTCTGGCAGTGGAATTGTTGAATTTAAAAGACACAAATTGGCTGAAGTATTTGTTCATATTCGTAAAGTATATTTTTTATTTGAACTATCTTTATTTTGTATGCTTTGTATGTATTAAATGTACTTAGCTATAGAATTAGTATACATTAAAAATAAAACTGACAAATTTATTACTTTGTCAACTTCATTCCATGGTATAACCCCATATGTTTGCTATTGACATTGTTATTCCACCATATTGAAAGATTAGGGGCTGAATCTTGAAAGTAAATTTTGAATCGGTAATATTCATCATGGGATCTGATTTAGTAGGCACATAAACGTTGAAAATATTGCTTTCTGATTTTTTTATTTATTTATTTGTTTTTTTCTGTTCCATAGGACCCACTTCAGGAGTAAGACTCCATGGTCATGGAACAAGTCAATACATTAATTGTTACACAATAATGGTAATAGAAAAATTTTAAGTAGTCCTTTGCACACGACAGTCTTAAGACAAAGTGAAAAGAATCAATAAAGAAAAAATAAATTAGCTTAATTCTTTAACTTTTCTAGGAGTTCCTCGACAGAATAAAAGGAGTGAGCCACGAGGTAACTCTTCAATTTAGATTTGAAAGCATGTGGATTAGTGCTAAGATTCTTTAGTTCTTGTGGCAGCTTATTGAAAATGGATGCCGCAGAATATTGTACCCCATTCTGCACAAGTGTTAAGGTGGTGAAATGCAAATGCAAATTCGACTTCTGTCTAGTATTCACCGAGTGAAAGTTACTAACTCGTGGGAATAAGCTGATATTATTAACAACAAACGACATTAAAGTAAAAACGTATTGTGACGCCAGAGTCAAAATTGCCAGACTACTGAAAAGAGGTCGACATGACGTTCGTGAACTTACACCAGATATTGCTCGAACCGCCCGTTTTTGAGCCAGAAATATTCGTTTTGCATCAGGCGAGTTACCCCAAAAAAACAATGCCGTACGTCACAAGTGAGTGAAAGTAAGCGTAATATTCTACTTTTCGTGTTGAAAAATCACTTATCTCAGATATTGTTCTAATGGTAAATATAGTAGAATTTAGTTTTGGAACAAGATTCTGAACATGGGCTTTCCACGACAGCTTACTGTCTATATGAACACCTAGAAATTTGAACTGTTCAGTCTCACTTATCACATGCCCATTATGTGTAATCATAATGTCAGATTTCGTCAAATTATGTGTTAGAAATTGTAAAAACTGAGTTTTACTGTGATTTAACATCAACTTGTTTTCTATTAGCCATGAACTTATCTCCTGAACTGCATTATTTGATACTGTGTCAATATTACGAGCAACATCCTTCACTACCAAGCTGGTATCATCAGCAAACAAAAATATTTTACAATCACCTGTTATACTCGAAGGCATATCATTTATATAAATAAGAAACAGCAATGGTCCCAAAACAGACCCCTGGGGCACCCCATACTTAATTGTGCCCCATTGGGATTGCACGTCATAGCCATTTTCTACACTGCGGGGAATTACCTTCTGTTGTCTATTATTAAAGTAAGAGGTGAACCAGTTGTGGGCTACTCCCCGTATTCCATAATGTTCCAACTTCTGCAACAATATTTTGTGATCAACACAATCAAACGCTTTTGTTAAATCAAAGAAGACGCCTAATGTCCGTAGCCTCTTATTTAACCCATCAAGTGCCTCACAGAGAAACGAAAATATAGCGTTTTCGGTCGTTAAACCACTTCTAAAACCAAACTGTACGTTTGACAGGAAATTATGTGAACTGAAATGATCAATTAATCTTGAATATACAGCCTTTTCAATAACTTTGGAAAAAACCGATGGCATAGAAATAGGTCTATAGTTGTCTACATTATCCCTTTCTCCTTTTTTATAAAGCGGTTTCACTACTGAGTACTTTAATCTGTTAGGAAACTGACCATTCTGAAAGGAAAAATTACAAATATGGCTTAGTACTGGGCTAACATATGGAGAACAGTACTTTAGAATTCTGCTAGATACCCCATCATATCCACAAGAGTCCTTAGTCTTTAGTGATTTAATTATTGACTCAATCTCACCTATGGAAGTATCATGAAGGATCATTTCAGGCAACAGCCTCGGAAACGCATTTTCTAAAAACGTTATATGATTACCTGTAGAAACAAGAGTTTTGTTTAGTTCCTCTACTATATTCAGAAAGTGATTATTGAATATTGCACATATATCTAACTTGTCAGTAACAGAAACATTCCTACTACGCACTGACGTTATATCTTCTACCTGCTGCTCCTGACCAGACACTTCCTTCACGACTGACCAGATAGTTTTAATTTTATCCCGAGAGTTTGCTATTCTTTTTGCGTACCACATACTTTTTGCATTCTTAATGACATTTTTCAGAACCTTACAGTACTGTTTGTAATGAGCTACTGCATCTTCATTCTGACTGCTTTTAACATTTTGATACAACTCCCGCTTAGTTCTACATGATACTCTTATCCCCTTTGTCATCCACCCTGGCTGTCTGTTACTGAAAGTACCCTGTTTTGAGCGTTCTAGCGGAAAGCAACTTTCAAACAGCATAATAAATGTGTTCAGAAAAGCATTATATTTATCATCTGCATTATCAGCACTATAAACATCCTGCCATTCTTGTTCCTTAATTAGGCTTAAAAAGGTCTCAATTGCAACTGGATTAACTTTTCTGAGTAGTTGATATTTATGTTTAACATTTGTTTGAGAACAAATACTTTTTAGAATTAAAAGTTGGGCATCGTGGTCTGATAGGCCATTTACTATTCTGCTGACAGAGTGCCCCTCTAATAATGAAGAATGAACAAAAATATTGTCAATGGTAGAACTGCTATTTCCTTGCACTCTCGTTGGAAAAAATACTGTTTGCATCATGTTATAGGAATTAAATAGATCTAACAGCTGACTTTTCCTTGAGCTATCACCTACACAATTAATGTTGAAATCTCCACACACAATTAAATTTTTATACTTCCTATACAGTGAACCCAGAACCAATTCCAGCTTGGGCAGAAACATTTTAAAATCTGAGTCAGGGGATCTATAAATAACAACTATTACTAGTTTAGTTCCATTAACATTAACAACTCCTGCACAACATTCAAATATCTGTTCTGTGCAGTGTTTAGAAAAATCGATTGACTCCGATGAAAAATCGTTTTTTACATACATGGCCACTCCCCCACACTGCAAAGAACTCCTAGAGTAGAAGGCAGCTAACCTGTATCCTGGCAAAGGAAGTCTCTTAATTGTCACACCACTTAAAAAGTGCTCTGAAATTCCAATAATGTCAGAATCAGTATCAATAAGCATTTCATTAACTTTATCTCTGATACCCTGTATATTTTGATGAAAAACAGTAATTCCCTTATTACTTATATTCTTAGACTTTGTCAAAGGTGGTTCATCATTTCTTAGAGGGACTTCCTCCTATGAGCTTTGCCAACCTCCCCTTCCCATACCTATTGAGGTGCAGACCGTGCCTAGTAAAATCCGACCTTTGGATAGTTTCAACTGGCACCACTGCAATGTGATCCATGCCCTCCGTCATCAGCGCCTTCTCAAGCCCCATGTTAAGACGGCTGACAGCCGTATTAAGACAAGGCCTATCATGACGCTGAAACAGCTGCACGAAATGCACATTCGTGCCACCAGTCTCAGTTGCTATCCTTTCCAGATCACCACCTATATCATATTCCCCGTCCCTATCAAGACTGTTCCCGGCCCCACCCACTATAACTACCTGATCCTCTTTTGAAAAATTCCTACATAAGTCCCCTATGTTACAAGTGACCTGATCTAACCCTGCACTAGGCTTCACTATGCTGGTGACCTGGTACTCACTCCCAAGTACTTCCTGCAACTGTTGGCCAACACCTCTGCCATGAGAACTACCTAGCAGCAGAACCTTCTTCTTCCTAAGAGACCTCTCTACAGATTTCGGCTTACCAAAAGCTGAGGTCTGCTGCGTACTTCCTACACCTACAGCTACAGGAGGTTCATCTCCACTCAACTCTGACAGTTGGTCAAACCTATTTGCAACTTGCAATGTAAAGCTATCTGAATACCTTCTCCTAGCTGCCTTCTTGCCAACTGCCAGTTCCCATTCCCCAGCCCCCCTTCCCCTCCTCAACCTACCTAGTTCCTCTTCAGCGTTTTTCAACTGCACCTGAAGGGCGCAGATCAAACGCTCCTGCTCCTCTATCAACTTATTCCTGCTGCAAATCCTACAGTTCCAGGAGAGAACCTCACCACAATGCCCACTGTCTTCCCCACTGCACTCCCCCCCATGAAAATACTTACTACAAATCCCACACTGCAGCCCACTACGCACGACCCTACGACAGAGCCCACACTTTTCACCCATGGTAAAATTTTACAATAATTTGTTAAGAAAAACTAGACGTCTACGTTATGAAGTTAAGTTTCTACAAAATAAGTAGGAAGTACCTCTTAACTACAGCAATCAACAAACCTCAGTCTCTACAAATCAAGTAACAACAACTAATAGTATCAGAAAAGAGCAAATAACACTACCACAGAAACTTTACACTGTTGCTTGTATAAACAAGTTCAAATTCAAGCGTCACTAATAAAACAACTAAACACTGTGAGAGTACAAGAGTTATCAAATACCGTAACTTAAAGTTTCCCAACCTCAACTACGTTAAAAACAGCAAGTCACCTGTTGAAAAGTACTAAAGTTAATAAACAACTAGCGCGATAACACCTCCTGAAATCTAAAACTTTAATAATTTAACTACAATACACAAACACTTATTAGAACTTAGCTTTCGGAGACCGCTACGGCTGGAACCACTCGCCACCAGATGTAAACAAAGCAGTAAGACGTCGATGCCGGCGCACACGCGAACACAAATAACACCACTTAAAGCAATTACGGCACAACAAACGCTAAAATAACTGACGAACCTTTACTAGAACACCTCTAGATTGAATATTGTCACGAAATAACAATTAAAATAATTATATTAATCCTAAAATTAAATAAAAAATCGAGAGCGATGTGCACAGCAGTCCAGCACTCGTGACGTCACGCCAAAGAGTCAACACAATGAACACAATGTAAAATTTGTACTTTTGCCTTATTGTATTACATATTATTTTATTATTTATTTGTTTGTTAAAGGTTCTTTCCAGTTATTTCACATAAATATCATGGGCACATAAGTGTTCTATGCACTAGATATACAACAAAACTATGGGAAAACATAAAATAGTTTACATCCATGATGTGCAATCCGCTCGTCACCCTCATATTTTCCCATCCATTATAGTATTCGTGGGACGAGCGTCACTTGCAACGACTTGTAGAGGAGTAGGAGAAGACTACGAGTTGACTCATGTGCATCCGTCCAATAATTAACTTTTCCAGTAGGATTGGGACAGCATTGCATCAAGGATAAGGATTGCCTGCGGTGAGTATGAATCTTCTAGTGTGCAGACATCCTTAGAGTCTTAGAGAGTGCATATAACTATAAAATCTGATCTTATTGTATTCTGATGATTTTCTTCCTTCAGTAGAATTTTATTCTAGATAGGTCATTCAGGGAATTCTGATTCAATGTCACTGGTCAAATATTAAAGCTCCACATGTGAAATGGAGGGTCCCCACACCCTGCTCAGAATTATATTACACAATGACAACATGTTCAGTTACAGCACATGTATACCATCCTCTCCTGCCCTCCATGTCCGAAATATGTAATTTTGAACCTCAAATTTCCCAGAACCTAGATAAAACTATCTTATGCTATATAGCACAAATTCCTAAAAACGTGAAATAACAGCTTCTGTAGTCTAACCTCAGAATTGCTCACATCCAACAGGAGGTAGCAGCACCAAGTTCCTAGCTTGTCAACAGTTATCAGCTGTGGAAAACTGTATATATAAAAACTATAATGTTACTGTAATATTAATACCAATAAACTCTCTAAAGTAAACTGTGTTATGCTGTTTTAAAAGTAAATAACAGCTAGACATTTACAAAATAGCCTAAAAATGGTTGCAATTAAAAATGTACCAAATAGTTTAATTTTGTCTCCAAGAGAGGGTAGCACTAGCTTGTTATGAAATTAATGCCACTGATTATTAAAAACTCTTAATGCTTACACATGCTATAGAGTAAGATCTCTGATGCCATTCCCTTGCTTATAAACAGCTGAAATGCAGCTAGTTATGCAGAAAATAAATAATTGTGATGAAAATCATGTGCTCTCCTGGCTTAATAATGGCTGCCATAGATGTAAGCACTGGTTTAGAATGAACAAGTGTCCTGGCAAGCTTAGTCACACAACCATCAACAGATGGCAGCAGTGACTTCATACGTAAAAACTAATTGTATTTTGTTCTCTATATAAACTGTACGTTTCACTCAATTACTTCCCACATTTGTGACAATAGTGAAATGTCACGATATAGCCTTTCCAACAATATGACTGACTTGTGTTTTGATTCGTGTATAAACCTAACCCACAAATAATTGCTTCCAAAGTTCAATCTTTGTACCACACCTTTACACTTACATTTTTCTTCTTGCATGCTTTAAGAGCTAGTAACATGCTAAATTAGGAAGTTACTTCAACCCAGTTGTCATAGTAGTATATAAGGTACATAGAAAAAGCGATATATATGTCAATGTGATTTTATGTTAAAAATGGTAACTCAACAATTCAATATATTACATCTGTCATCAAAAAGTAATCGAAACATTAATGGCCAACATCGCTAAAGTAAGCATCCCATAACAAAATCCAGGCCTAGCATACCTAATAACAAATGAATACTTCCTGGAAGATAAAAATTGTATGCCGGAACCGGGACTTGAACCTGGGACCTTTGCCTTTCGCGGGCAAGCGTTCTACCGACAGAGCTATCCCAACACGACTCACGATGCAGCCTCACAACTCTACTTCCGCCAGTACCTCACCTCCTACTTTCCAAACTTCACAGAAGCTCTCCTGCGAAACTTGCAAGACTAGCACTCCTGGAAGAAAGGTTATGGTGGAGACATGGCTTAGCCACAGCCTAAGGGATTTTTCCAGAATGAAACTTTCACTCTGCAGCTGAGTGTGCGCTGATATGAAACTTCCTGGCAGATTAAAATTGTGTGCCGGAACCGGGACTCGAACCTGGGACCTTTGCCTTTTGTGGGCAAGCGCTCTACCGACTGAGCTATCCGGACACGATTCACAACTTTACTTCCGCCAGTACCTCGCCTCCTACTTTCCAAACTTCACAGAAGCTCTCCTGCGAAACTTGCAAGACTAGCACTCCTGGAAGAAAGGATATGATGGAGACATGACTTAGCCACAGCCTAAGGGATGTTTCCAGAATGAAACTTTCGCTCTGCGGCGGAGTGTGCGCTAATCCTTTCTTCCAGGAGTGCTAGTCTTTAAAGTTTCGCAGGAGAGCTTCTGTGAAGTTTGGAAAGTAGGAGGCGAGGTACTGGCAGAAGTGAAGTTCTTGAGAAGATTTTAAACAATCACCTACGAATGTTTGTAACAGGTATACTCTTTTTCGTATATAAAGAAATTGTGCTATTAACAATTGTAAATACTTAATGTATCAGTAAACTTATTGCACTTCACACAGTAATTGTGATTATGATTCTCCATTAAAATAAAAAAGAATAATCCAATAAAAATTGTCAATTAATTTACTTCATCATAACAGTTCACCAAATAGGCATAGCTATTGAAACAGTTTCAGCAGAATCCCTTAATCTGACAGTTCGAAAACTTGATTTTTACCTATTGTCATTCATACAACAGCAGTAGTTATTAGTTAAGTCATATCAATAATACTTAAAAATATCAAAATCGCTAAAAGATAATTTTTCATTTTTATTTTCATGGACGATAAAGGTTTATTCATAATAAAATCGTACTATAAATAATGCATATTTTGTTCATCTCCAGCCATGAATGTAAATTCAATGACTTTGTTCAGCACTGATTGTTTTACATGTAAATGCCTTAAAATTTGTAATAATTTTTTTGGATTGTATTTACTAAGTGTTTTAAGTAATGTAAGTATTTTATTGTGTTAAACATTTGTGTATTCAGGTTTTGTAACTAGATTCGTCAATTCTTTATCAGAACATAGTTTCTTAATGTAATTATTGAACTGTGTTAAAATACTTGTGTATTCAGGTCTTGCAGCTAGGTTTGGCAATTATTTACCTAACTATTGTTTGGTATCAGATTTGTTTGGTGATTATTTACTAGATCTTTTATGTCTACTATTCTGCTATCTTGGATGCTAAGGAAGGTTTTGGTAGCTTTAAAAATGTTTCATAATTCTTTATGAAACTATTTCGAATTGTTTTGATCTCTTAATTAATGCTTTAATCATGAAGACATCATGAAGGTGGTTGACTTTCAATTGTTTAAATAAATCTTCTTTGTTACAGACAGGTAAGACTTTCATATTTATTCATTATGTCTACCAATTTTTTGTTTACTTTCTTCATTACATCGCCAGCTTCCTTTTTCATTGCTACATTATGTCCTTTTTGTTCTTCTAGAACTTTATTAGGTTTGCTTTTATTTATAACTGCATTTGCTGCAGTTCCAACAGCAATTAAAGTTGTGGCGCAGCATCGTGAGTTGTGTCGGGATAGCACATTCGGTAGTGCGCTTGCCCATGAAAGGCAAAGGTACCAGGTTCGAGTCCCAGTTCTGGGATACAATTTTAATCTGCCAGGAAGTTTTATATCAGCGCACACTCCGCTGCAGAGTGAAAGTTTCATTCTGGAAACATATCAGGATGTTTATGCAGAAGTGGGCGAAACAAGGATTTTAGGGAAAGACTGGGAAATATTTGACTTCGAGGAACTAAATACAATTTTGAGGCCTACAGGTAGGATTAGAGATCTGAAAAGGATCCATTTGTAAAAAAAATATATGGAGGATAAAAGGGTCAAAATCAAAACACACATCACCTGCTATTCTGATGATCCATCAAAGTGATTTTGAAGGTGAACGCAGATACAGCTTTAACAAAGTATCAGATATCTCAAAATTGTCATCACTGATGAGGTTGAAACACGGAAATAAATAGACAATGTGGAAAAACTACTAAGAATCAGATTTGTAAACAACTTGAGAGACAATTAAATCCCTAAATTTTTCACCCAGACTATCAGTCTTCCATGTAACAATGTAATAGCACAATTTCTTTATAATAGGAAAAGAGTATACCTGTTAAAAACATTTGTGGGTGATTGTTTAAAATCTTGTCAACAAATTAATGAATTATATAAAGAAAAAAGAAAATTTTTAAAAGAATAAATGTAACTTCTGTTGTAATACATGATTTTTGCATGCTAATTTGGACGGAATGAATGCTATGAACTTAAAACCAATTTAAAAAATAAACAAAGAATATAATTAATTATTAACTATTACAGATATTACTTCCAAATTTGCTTGGGTTATTCCCATAAAAGAAAAATGGTTAAGAAAGTAGTTGGTATCTTTTGGAGAACTAAATGAGTCCAAAACAAAAAATAAATAAATAAAAACACAAAATGGTAATGAGTTTCATAAATTTAATGAAATTTTTTCAGTAATCATTCTTTAATGTTAGTGACTAGAAAGTAACAGATGTTAGATGATTTAATAGAAAATTGAAAAGAAAGGAAATGAAATGAATATACTCTTCAAGGAAATTATATATTGGCTGACTACATTTCGAAATAAACAATGAAAATACCATCTTAAAACATAAACAAACACACTGAAAAAGTTATTATAAACAGTTTACATAACAAATTTGTTAGATTGTGAACTTAAATATAAAATTAAAGGTAAAGTAAGAATATGTAAATTGAAAGGAATTTTTGAAAAAGGATTAACCACCGATTGGTCAACACAAATTTTTGAAATAGAAGATGTTAATCATTCTAATGCAGTCGCTTATGAAGTGCTAGACTTAAATGAGGAACAAATAAAAAGTATGTTTTAAGAAAAATAACTCAAGAAAATGGATTTTCGAAATGTTTATCTTGTTGAAAACGTTTTAAACAAGAAAAGTACATAAGTTTATGCCTAATAATTATGTTTAGATAATTTACACAATACATGGGTAAATTAATTTGTAAATGGTAATAATTCTTTTGTATACTAATGGAGTTCTTTGTTAAAAGATTGTTATTGAAAATAATCTCAATATTTTTTAATCATGCAAGATGATTAGGTTATTTTGATATTTAAATAAAATTTTGCAAAAACATCTTAATTTCAGAATCATGTGATGTTCTGTAATGTGAGTCGGAGACTGACTCAAATGATAGATTTAGTGAGTTAGCTGGCCACGGTGGCCGAGGCGGCTGAGGCGCTCCAGTCACGGTTTGCACAGCCACTATGGTTGGGGTTTCGAATCCCCCTCGGACATGGATATTTGTGCCGTGCTTAGTATTAGTTAGTTCATAAGTAGTTTGTAAGTTTAGGGACTGATCAGCCTGTAGTTAAGTACAATAAGCTCTACAAACATTTTATTTTTTAGTGAGTTTCACTTATTAGATATATGGCAAAATAAAAATTAATGTTATCTAAAATTCAAATAAGTAAAAATTATAATATTTGTAACGAATTTAAGTTACTTTTGGTTACACTTCACTTGTTCATATTTTTGGGGGATGTACCAGCATTGCTATTGAAAATCTCATTTTTTACAATATTTTTCTTCATCATGTTGGCTGTAAATTATGTATATTTTCTTTCACTTTTTCTCTTGAATATTCTTTTAAAATATTGAAATAATTACGATAACAATTATGTCAAAACACTTTAACTGCCAGCAAAACATATTTTGTCATGAAATTGCTCACTCTCCGTACTAAGGGCGTGTATATTTTGCAATATTCGACAGTTCAGTCAGTGCAAATGTCGGGCATGTACTTTTCGATGTTTTCAAAAATGTTTAAATGTTTGTATAGCTTATGGGACTTAACTATGGGGTCATCAGTCACTAAACTTACAAACTACTTATGAACTACTTAATACTAAGGACGGCACAATTATCCATGCCTGAGGGGGGATTCGAACCCCCAACCGTAGTGGCCGTGCAGAACGTGACTGGAGCGCCTCAGTCCCCTCAGCCACCGCGGCCAGCTTTGATGTTTTGTCAGAGCGTACATGCACAGGTTAAACTATAACTGCCTCATGTTTGGTAGTAGTACTCATTGCTTCACAATACAGCTTGTAGATTGCAGGAGATGCTACTTTTGTTTGTACAAACCAGTGTGTGTACATACGAGTGAGAATATATGTTAGCGTGGGTTGTCGAGCACCAAGGCAGATATGTTACTATGAAGAGTGACAGTGAGAGTGAATTTCATTATATTTCATCTACTGATTTGGGATTTCGCCTTTCAACAACTCAGGACCATGAAAGACGTTCTTTATTATCCCTGTGTTCGCTTTCTACAAGGGAAACTGATGATAATGATTAACAGAATGACAGCATTGATTTGGCTATTCCTGTATTTATGGTACCTGTTAGTATCAACTACATTAAGTGATACTAAATCAGTCAAAAAACGACTGCACCAGCTGCAGTTATGTACAGTCTACTGTAGAGATGTCACTTCTTTTTTCTTTGTAGACCAACTATAATTTACGTTTCTAAAATGTGTCATCAGTAAGCTTTTGTTACTGTGTCCTGACTTCGAAACAGAAATCAATGTATATACAATGCTTAACAAAAGTGTTGATACCAGCCACACAAGAGTAGCTATGTGGTATAAAGAGTCATGTAACAGACTGGGCAGCTACTTCCACCACAGGTCCGAGTCTTCCCTGGGCATGGGCATGTGTCTTGTCCTTCGTGTACATTACTTTAATTAGTTTGTAAGTTTAGGTAATGATAACCCTAGCACTTTGGTCCAAGTTAAATGTTTCCTCTAAATATTCTATTGGCATCTCACCCAATTTACTTTTTCCTTGTATATATTTTATTTGATTTTTATAAGGATTAACAATGTCTTTCTTTTTATATGTTCTCGAATTGCTGGTAATTCTTCTTTTGTTTTCAATATTAAAGAGTGTAATTAAGATTTGAAAAATATATATCATGGATACTTAATTTATCTTCAATCACATGTAATTCAATAAATTTCATTAACTTTTTGTACTGTAATATTTCAGCTACATCTCTTTCTCTGAAATTGATTGTAATACCACAAGCATATTCGTTTATATATAAACAGTGAGAATAAATTTTATTTTAAATATTTTATATCTCTTTCACTTATGAATGGAATGTGAAAACAAAATAATGTGAATTATTCAATTAAGAACAAGAAATTTGTAAAGGAAAAGCAACAAGACATAGACCATAAATTGCCTTCAAAATCTCGCTATAGTGAGTGTAAAAGAAATGAATAAAAAGAACTTTAAGAAATCATTTATCACCTTTCATTTCAATTCGATTTATTTTATAATAACATTTCGGTAAGGTATTAAATTCATTTTGTAATATAACACTATTTCAGTAAGATAAAGCAGTCAACAATCTGAAAATTAGTTGGAACACCACAGTGCTTTACTATGCATGGTCCTGTTTGGAAGAGGTATGCCGTTACCTTCCTCCAACCTTGGAACTGACTTACCCAGCTAGTTATAGGGGGACCTACAGTTTAAACACTGTGCTACTCGGTATTTTTCAAATGAGCAATAGTGCCAGAGATGAAAGAAGTGGAAAGTGACATAAAAATCCTATGGCCTGGCAGGGATCGAACCTCTGTTCAATCCAGGAGTTTTGTTTGCTTCATATGAACAGCTGTTGTAACCACAAATAATAATATCACTTTTTACAACAGATTTTTTATCTGCTTTAGAATTTTTTTTTTTCGCCAACAATGTATGCATACATTTTCGATCTGGGTATTTTCGAAATTTTTTAGCTGGAAACATTCCTTTTTATATCATTGAATATATTTATGTCTTTAAAATCTTCTGCTTTTCTATGTTTTTTAAAATATTTTTCTACATTGTTCTTTTGTATGATTAGAAGATAATTTATTCATACTTGAAACCATTAATTTAAAAGCTTAGCATTTATCCCTCTTCTACATGTTGAAGGAGATTTATTTCTATCATTATTTGGAATTGGGTCAGTTTTGTTATCACCATTGCTTCTTCTTTGATGTAGAAATTCATATCGTATTTGTTAAATAATGAATATAAATTGGAATAAATTTAGGATTCACGTACTTAACATTTCAATCTTTATGTGCAACTGCTCGACAAAAGACAAAGACAAAGACAAAGATCACATACGCCTTTTTCTCGAAATTCAAATTGCTTTTCTCAAATTGCACAAATGTCTGAGTTTTTGTTATTGATCACATCTTCCTTGGTCAATCTTATTAGAAAAATTCGTTCATTTATTTTAGCCCGGTACCTTCTTCTTCTTGTAATATTTCAAAGAATTTTTTGCTGCATGTTTACCTGTAGAAGCATTAGAATATTTAACATAATATCTGAATGAAATTGGTAAATATTTTTGACATTTGTTAATATAAAATTTTAAAGGATTTTGTTGGTAATATTGACTGTAATGTAATAAACATTCGAAATCTGCAATATTAATAAAGGAAACTCTAATGAATGAATACAGTATTTAAATTTTTAACCATTTTAGGAACATCTGTTTTTACTTTGTTATGTTCCTCTAAATCGTTTATGTGATTGCTCAATTTATCTTGCAAAAAAAATGTTACAGATCTGTCACCAAGATGAATTTGATCACTGTAAAATAATTAATCTATGTAGATTTCTATCCAACATTAATGTGAATTCCTTAATTCTCGATTCAAGGGAAGATTTACATGTTTACATCTTTGTATTATATATTATGTAATAAGCTTATTATTCATTCATTAATTTCATGCAAAATGCTTGTAGTGTCACAGTAATATCAGTATTTCTTAAACATTAGTAATTCTTGATCAGAAAGCAGAAGCTTTTCTATAAATGCATTTATTTGATTTGATATCATGTTGATCATCTACACAACTAAAACCTGGTAAATATTTCTGTGTTATTTAAATTTAAATCCTTTATATTTATCAACTAGTCGTTATCCTCAGATCTATTAAGCTCGATAAATTTGCAATTCTCGTTTATTAAGACTAAAATAATTTTTGGTATATTTTATTTCACAAATATAACAAAAATAATTTAATTTTTCTAAAGTTATTAATGTTATTAATTTTACTTTCAGATTTTTTGATAACATCAATTAATTGCATTTTCATAACTTTAGAATCTTTTTGTTCGACAGATTTTATGCAAATCTTTCACATATTTCATATTCAGTTTTGTGTCATTAGCATTGTAATTAACATTGTCAATATGATTTATAATAATATCCAATTTTGGTATATTATGTCTGCAGTAATTTTTGAAACTTTTGATTTAGTAATTGCTGAAATTTCTTTTGAAGTTTTATATTTTAATTGTTTCTTCATGACATATTATTCTTTTGTTTCTTACTAAAATAATTAATAAATGTGAACAAATGTTCTCTAGTTACATTTAAATAACTATTTTCTTTACAAAAGGTTTGTAAATGTCTGTAACTGAATCAATACATTCCTTGCTATGATTTTATAAGCTCTTAAAATTTATAGAATAGGGCATATGATTCTTTTACTTTTTAAACGTTTTTGGTTAGGAAGTAGCATTGAGATTTTTGGTTTGTATTTATGTACAGCAAAATTTAACAGAAATAAATATATTGAAATGATGAAATGAGTAATTCTTTGATATAGGCAAATGATTTTTTTCGATGGGGCAAACTGTAAAATTAGATTTTACTTAGATATACTTTTTCTGCCAAAATCGGCATACATCTACAATGAGTTTTGTCTGTACTGATAATTCCATATGTGTGTAATATGAATTAAAAAGTATCTTATGATTAGTGTGTAATGTGGCACTCTGATCGTTTATTACTGGGTCTTAAACATTGCAGGAAAAGAATACATATGTGTAAAGGTGTGGAACAAAGGTCGAAGTTCTGTAGCAATTGTGTGGAGCTTCGATTAATACAGTCTTGAAAACGAGTCAGCAAGTTTGCTAGAAAAGTTATAAAGACATTTAACTAGCAACACAAATGTGGAAAATTAGTGAGTAAACCTTGCAGTGTCCATAGGGAATAAATACAATTTTTTTTACATACTGTTTGATAAAACTCGACAGGCTACTTATTCATTCTAAGCTGGTGTTGACATCTATGGACCACATGATTAAGCTGGGACAACAAAAAGTTTGCATAATGACAATTTATTTTCGGCCCAATTTGCTGCATTTCAGCTACTATTCAGGAAAGAAATGGCATCAAAGAATTTTCTTTATAGATCTTATAGGCATTATGATTTTTTAAATACTCTGTGACATTAATTTCATATGAAGCTAATGCTCTGTCTCTTGATGATGACATTTTTAAGGGCACTCATTTATTTTTAGCTTATTTTGTAGAAGTTATCTTTGAAATAGTGTCAGACTACCTTCTTGATGGTGCTCATTGGAGATTTTGTTACAATATCATCACAGATTTTGATATAAACATTTTACCACAGCAGACAGACAGTAAACTGGGAGCTTGGTGCTGCTAACTGCTGTTAGAGGTGAGCAACTGGGATATTACACTGCAATTATGTTATTTCTCATTTTTCATGATTATTGCTGTATAATGTAAGGTAAATTACGTATAAACCTCCCAGTAGGGTAGATTGCCATTAAAACTCGGCACTTCCCTCATACTCATGTGCACTCACCCCTAACCTCCAAAATAGTCTTTCATGTTGGGCAAATAACTAAAATTTATAGTTATGTATGACGTCCTATAAAAATGCTTCTTCCTGTCAGTGAAAATAATGAAACTACCAATTGTGATATTACATTAATTGGACAGCACACATCAGTGCCTGAGGGATTACTCGAACTGCTGTCAGGAATGGCTGTCCAATCCATAGCATGGAACCTTATACCACAGGATCATTCCATGTGGTATCAAGTAAGTGTCCCCAGCTATATCCAGGCCTAGCGTACCTCAAAACAGTTGAACCTTTTCCAAAAACAGGAAAATCGATTCTTTTCATGGCAATATCTCCCATCATATTTAGAGGAATGAATAAATGCTAACATGATGATTTTAACATCAAGCTACCTGTGGGCACAATAGAGCTAAAATATTTGAAATCATAGTAAACATTTGTGATAACCTAACCTTCACATAAGGGGAATTTTTTATGTCGATTATCACAATGTTATTGTAAACCTCGTACCTGAAATATGTGTATACAGTGCCCCTAGTTAATTCTAGACCTAACAGACCAGAAAAATCAGTGGACTGGTGTGGATATTTCCTAAATTTAACAGGGCTATAACTAAACGAAATACCAACAATAGAGGTACAAATAACTCATTAAATTATTTTATTCATAGCTGATGCCTGTTCACAAATATTTCCACGGTTATTGACAAATGTTTATGTCAAATTGTAAAATGTTGTAATAAATAATATGTTGTTTGCATCGAATATCACAATACTATCGTGAAATCAATGCCCATCATATTTAATTTCAGCAATACAGCATTAACAGTCAGCTGGCTAGGAGCTGCTGAAGTGTCGAAACACCTTGGGTAATGGCAGTGTGGAGGTGTCTGGTGCTGACGCAAGCACAATTGGACACTATTCAGTTGTGAAGGTATTGCTAACTTTGTCCAAGCTTTATCTCACATGAAGCGCGTTTTGCATACTGACATAGGCTAGGCTGATTGTAGGCTTTAAAAGCAGGCCACTGCACGTAATAAAAGCTTAATTCTGGTAGAAGGTACCCAGATAAGAGTTTACTGTTACATAAAAAGCTTAATTTTAGCAGTAAAATTAGCAAAAAGGTCTGTGTGAACTACCGTCTGCTCCCTGCTGCGAAACCTTGTTCCTTGGCCCACATAGAGAATTAACTGGATTCAAATTACTCTAATAACAGGAAGTTAACGATACAGTGGCCAATATACATAGCAGCTCACACGAAATTACACACAGGCACTAAGACAAACCACCACAATTAAAGTTATTTCATAAAGGTGGCTAAGAAAACATTTATGGCGCAATGGAACTTAAACATAAAAAATAGCATCTGAGCGTTTTCTCAGCAGTGGTGAAAATATGTTAAATAAAAAGGGGGAAGGTGCTCGAAAACTACAATTTATAGGCAAGTCAAAATTATACTGAACTTGTTTCTTCAGGTCGAACACAAGCAAAATGAGGAACCAATTTTATTAATACTATAAAAGTGCATCCCATGTACATAAGTTTATACTGAAGATACCCAGCATTGAATTTATCATAAATTACACAAAACTTAACGCTACTGGGGGGGAGGATTTACCAACAACACTCACTCGCTCACACACATGCAATGCATCAGCGAAACTCACCAAACCAGCATGCTGAAGTGAGGCAGAAGCAGGCGCCGCTATCATAGGCGAAATCCAGCAAACCTGGCGGTACCACACAACACAATGTACAATGAAACTGAGAAGATGGCTCTGGTCTGCCGTGCCTGATTTGAGATGGTGTGTGAGTATAGCAAAGTTGAGTTGCATTCAGTTTAGACTGCGAGCAAAATCGCTAATGGCGACACATGGCTACATTACATGATCGCACTCCACTGAAGGTGAAGTGGTTAAAAATCGGATTCATTGCACAAAATCACGGCGGACTCTTTAAGTTGCAATCCGATAGAAAACTATCTAGGCACTGGTTTTATGAGAAATGGCGTGAATTCAGATGACTAGCTGCAAACCCCTGAAGTTGGAGTTCAGACCCACGTGGTTCCGAAAACCGATAAAAATGTATAAATTCAATTTCCGAAAAATAAAGAGAATTAACTACGGCATGCAACCCAAACAAATGTTTAGAATTACATAAGGAAGCGAATGAAATGTAGACTCGCTCTGGAGGCTTGTCGACTAGCTTGTAACGAAAGGGTGTAGAAACCTCTTTGGTCGCAACAGCTGCAGGGGTTGGTAACTACTATCGACTCTGGGCCAGAGAGAACCATGCAAAGCAAGCTATTACCACCCACATTCAGACAGCCATTAGATTCTCGTATATCCACTTAAAAGTAAAACAAATACACATTCTCACAGGGACAATAATAAATTATTAAAATAAGAAAATCCTAGCAGTATTAACTAACATTTCAGAAATTAATATTTTAAAACATGAAGTAAAAAAATGCTATTCCTCATGCCTTGAAAAGAGTGGGGTTCTAGTTTTAACAAAATGCTAATCTAGCGACATCAAATACATTACAATTGTATAAAAAAATATATTGAAGACGACAGATGGCCCTCTTTCAACTTTTGAACATATATGCCAGATCACGTTTCTTATGTGTTATAAGGCATTAACAAGCATCATGAGCAATAAAGTTATTCCTGCCCTTCCTGCTACCAAATTTCAACCAATCTGAGCTACCTGTGGGGACAGAATTGGTTTTATAAGGCTACCACAGGAGGAAACATGTCAGTATTCCCTGAGGAAGGCTCCTGTAATGGCTCAAAAAGTTAAAAATATTTTGTCATCATGGCATGGCAAGTACGTCAGAAGAATTTTAATTTTCAGACACGATGTGCTTTATACTGATTAAGAATATAATAATTTCATTGTTTCAATCAGGTGTTGGTCCATTTGCGGCACACCTTGAGGAGACGTAACTTATTTAAATATACACCACTTATTTGGGAAACTGTTGTGAAACATATGGCAGAGGGCATGTCACAACGGACAAGGAGTAGTTAAACGAAAATGAGACACTCAGCAAAAGATAAAGAAACTATTTATTATTTCAAAAGAACTCACCAGAACAGTTAACTCTTTTCTGGAACTTGTAGTGAAGTTGGTTAGAGTATTCCTGGAAAAATATTTGCAGCTACTTATGGAATCGTGCTTGTATCAAGGCATGCGCTTTTTCGAGTGAATTAAATCGACCGCCAAGAAGGTCCTTTTTCTGTGTCTCAAAAATGCAGGAAATTTCATGAGGAGAATTCGGCACTCTATGGGGTATGAGGAGAGTTTCCAATGAATCTTCTGCAGCTGAGTCAAAACGGTTTCATTCTGTTGCATGATAATGCTCACCCATAATTTGCTGAGGTTTCTTCTAGTGCACAGCAGAAATTTTGTTGGGAAGCCCTTACACATCTTTTATAGAGCCCTGATCTCTTGAGACCAGAAATACATTTGTCACTATTAATTTTCGTAGTAGTTACACCTAGGTATAGTCACAGGTAGTGATCGCCTTATCTCACAGCGTGATAGATGCATTAACCCTCGATCTACCAAAGGCGATCAGAGTACATTATGCGCACCTTCTGAAAATATAGTAATCTAGTCAGGTAGATTAAATTATAAATTCATAAAAAAAATCTATATTGTTTCTAATAAATAATTCTGCCAGATTCCAAAAATGTCAAAAATATTAAGTTAAAATTAACAAAAAATGTTAATTACTACTGAATGTGACCATTATTAATATCAATTCCCCTATGTTTAGGTAAAGAATGGTAATTTACAACAATATTTCTTTAAAAATTCCATTGTGAATGAAAGTCAACAACAATTAATGGAAATTGTAGTCAACATTATTTTTGTGGTGGTTTTGACGTGGCCCTCTCCTTGTAGTACACATTACTGAAAGTATCTTGGTATTGCAACAAGCGTGCTATAAAATATTTTCAGATACCAGATAGATCTTACACAACAATAGTCATTGGAAAATATGCTGTTATGATAACCAGGGTTAATTATATATTTTTGATTTTTTATTGGTGGGGACATACAGTGCAAAGCCTTGGAAATCTGTGTTACAAAAAATATTTTTGTATTGCAATGTTTAACATTTATGATGACTACTTTTGATGTAATAAACGATTTAAATGGTTACTCACTTTTTTCAACTGGTATAGTTTTCATTTGAGTGCCCATTCTACCAGTTATGTAAGCTTCTTCCTATTTGATTCACATATGGCATGCCGAAATAATGTTTTTCTAAACTTCTGTATATGTGCGATGCAATTAGTCTGCCCTATGGGACTAATATTGGATGTCAGGGGGGAAAATCTTCTAATTCACTGGTTTTTTTTCCTTAATTGAGTTATTGTTAACGCTCAACTTAGTCTGATCGTATGCATCGGTTGAGACGATTAAATGGTAGCAAAGCAAGCTAGTCCAGACATATTACAACTGAGATTTGCTATCAGGGAAAGAAGTAAATTTTCCAGAGTAGACAAATAGTGACCCATTCAGTGATCAGAGGACAGAAGAAAAATGTTTGTGATGCAGTCTCTCTCTCTCTTGTCTCATTCTCCCTCCCCCCCCCTCTCTCTCTCTCTCTCTCTCTCTCTCTCTCTCTCTTCTCTCACACACACACTACCCCTCCTCCCCCAGGCAGTATATTTCAATGTTGTTTGCATCTGTCTGCATATGTAGTGGTAGTTTTCACAATAAAAAGTTAATCTTTAACAACAGGGATACCTAAGAGGTAAACTAATCAGTTAAGAATCTTGATTTCTTCGTAAGGAAAAATCTATTTATTTTAGGACTTCAAAATTTCAGGCGATAAGATGTAAATAAAGCACACAATGACGTTTACTTTAATCAGCAATGTTTGAGGTAATCGTTCAACATTCATATTCTAGTAATGGGCATTTCTTTGAATGTTTATTCTAATTGCAATATGAGAAAGACGCATATGAAGTGGTGCCATTCCATTTTCACTTCACTGGCATGCTTTGGAAGATGTCACTGAAAGGCTCTACATAATTTCTGATTCTACTGGTGATAAGAAACAAACCTTTCTGTCCTCCGCTTTATTGACGATGTAACTTTCAATCAAATTAGTTACATGACGGACTGCAAGTTACATTCCTTAAAAGTGGCTATTTGAGTACGACAAAAGTTGGGTTACGGATCGCAAAAGCATTGATGGAGACAAAGATGTACTCAAAGCATCCCTATATAAATAATTCCTTTTGCCTTCGGTCAGTTTTTATCAAGAAGTGGTGTTACGACTGGAAAACAGTTAGACTTAACTTGCGCTTAAAATGCTCTTTCAAAAGGCAGCCTATTAAGTTAATAATTCACTCACCTGCGTAAGCAGAAATATCAAATGTCTTATGACATACTAATGCGAACTTGTATCATGACAGCACCATGATACTATCAACCAATGAATGTGGTATTTGAATTGCCCATGCCTGATTATACTGGCATGCTTAACTCCAGAATTCCGTACTTGTATAGTGCACAATAAATTTGCAATTAGCTTAGAGTGTATGTAACCTGACCTGAACAAGTCGGCTCGTATTCTGTAAGTCCTTACAATTTTAAATACTAAAATATAAATTGTTGTCTGATATTAGTCTCAAGATGATTCGTCGACCTTATACTGAGAACCTCTTCAGTCAGCTGTCCCATAGCTAATCATACTTAGTGTAGTTACTGTCGCGGTGTTATTATAACCATATATTCGTTTAGGGACAATTATTATCACCTAATGGTATCTACTCATATTTCGCTTGACTTACCTATCTCTTTCCGCTTACAGGTTGACGTTAGTCTGCATTTTCGGAAATTACTTCGTTTTTGGAACAAACTGGATATAAATAACGATATTAATGCTGTTTTCGTATTCTATGGTCGAAAGTTGCTTAATTCATGAAGAAAAATGTGTTATTTACATCTCCCTCCATATTCTGCATCCACCATATGGTGCGTGGCACAGGGCATCTCGTAGCACTACCAGTCATTTGCTATTCTGTCCATATGCCCAATTCGAGTCATTATTTCTCTTATAACTGTTTTCTTTACGTGAAATGTGAGTAAGGGGCGCTAGATACGCTCAGCATTCACCTTCAAATGCCGCCTCTCAAAATTTCTTCAGTAATTTTTCTCGGAAGAAACATCGTCTTCCATGTAGGGCATGGGTGGGAAAATGCGATAATGTGAGTGCGGATGCCCGCAAGCACTAACACTACTTACCCGTGGCCACTGCCAGCAACGAGTCCCCCCCCCCCCCTCCATCTCCCTGCTAACGCTTCTCGGTTGCTAGCACGAGCACATTAAGTTGGAACGATTCACTTCGCGTCTTCAGTATTACCTGCATCGATGTCTGCTTGGCGTATGTGGTAGGACAAAATTAGTCAACGGAAAAAAGTATTTACATGTTCTACAAAGCCTTTCCTCGAGATGAGTTCCGTCTGCTGTTTACACTAGCTGTAGACTGTAATATGTTCAGAACTGAACATCTGCCTGAAAGTTATTTATTTTTCTTTCTAAAATAACATTAACGAACTTGAAGGTCAAGAGTAGTCTTACTAACGTTCAAATGTCTGGAGGAATGCTGTTGATGACCAGTAATCTTACTCCAAACGTCAAATCTCATTAAAAATCAACAAATAACTTTCCAACATAATTAGAGAGTGATGAAAAGACACGTTTATTTCTTTTTCATATGTACTAGTTCAGTTCTGAGCTAAGCAGTTCTCAGTAGTATAACATGTATTAAGGTAATAAATGTTTGATTAAAAATATATGTAGTTTTTGTATCTTATTTTATATCTGTATTGTGTTTGTGACCAGAAAAATAAATCGACGGAAATTACAGTTTATTCTTTCTACTGACCAGAGACATGAACGATAGATTTCTGAACGTAGCTGCTGTCAACGTATGCAGTGTATTATTTTGTGACACTTGTGTACTTAATACAGCATCACGTAATGAAAATATATGCCCCAAATCTGATAAAACTGTTATATGCTGGAATTACATATTCATTCCATGGCACCTTTGTACAATACTAGAGCCGGCCGCGGTGGCCGAGGGGACTGAGGCGCTCCAGTCACGGTCTGCACGGCCACTACGGTCGGGGGTTCGAATCCCCCCGCGGGCATGGATATATGTGCCGTCCTTAGGATTAGCTAGTTCATAAGTAGTTTGTAAGTTTAGGGACTGATGACCCCGTAGTTAAGTCCCATAAGCTTAACAAACATTTGAACATTTGGACAATACTAGATTGGTCTTTAAGGAAATACTTCCTATGCAATTGTTGTATTTCATCGTAAGTATTAATTTAACTCACATAGTGTAATAATGACAGTGGAAAGAATGGTTTTAACGAGACTACAAACTCATGCATCTGCTGTAGCTCGTGTATTATCGTCAGTCTTCTGCGCTGTTCGTGAATAAGAGAGACGGCCAGTTGCGCTCACATCGTGGTCGCACGACGGCAGAAGGGCCCCAAGTGCCCGCCGGCCGCCTCGCGGGGAACTTAACACGCCCACTCGCTGTCTATAGATTCCTATTTCACTTTCCGAACCGTTTTTGTAAAACTAGCATGATAATAGTAACTACCAGTAACAAATTTATCAATTCACCTCTGAACTCCTTCTATGTCATCCTCTATTATATCTGTTGGCGACCCCATACATATCAGCAGTACTATAGACTGGGTCTCACTAGTGTTCTATACGCGTTCTCCTTTACAAGTGAATCACGTCTTTCAAAAATTCTCCCAGCAAGCTGAAGTCGACCATTCTCAAATCAATTGTTTGTAAAGCTTATGGGAGTGCGGGGTCATCACTCCCTAAACTTACAAACTACTTATGAACTAACTTATACTAAAGACGACACAAACATCCATGTCCGAGGGAGGATTCGAACCTCCGACGCGGGAGGCCGCGCGATCTGCAACATGGCACTCGAGATCGCTCGGCAACTCCCGCGCGGCGACTATCCTCCTTCCCCACGACTTTCCTTACAGGCTTGTTGCGTTTTACGTCGCTCTGAAATGTTACACGTAGATATTTAAAGAACTAATACTGTATACGAACACTATGAGATTGTTATTTCCTACTGTCTGCATCACCATACATTTCTCTACACTTAGAACAAGCAGCCTTTCATCACATCAGCTAGAAATTTTGTCTAAGTCTTTTTATATCCTACTAGTTAAAACCCGCGGCTCTGCTCTCGTGTTAGTTGATTATGATAGATAATGTGTGAAACGTCAAATCGATTTTTTTTAAAGAGAAGTATTAAAAGAAATTTCTGTTTTACTGCTTTATTTATTTATTCTTAAATTTCCTTAATCGTATGCTTATCCTTACAGAGAAAGAACTGCAAGACATTGTAGCACGCATAGACCAAAGATATGGTCTGTGGCATCACGTTTCGCTGTATATAGCCTCCTTGTTATAGCAAACGTCATCGCTGGTCTTTAGTCCGATTTTTTTTTATAATTTGACGACTTTCAACCACCATATCTTCCACCCCCTTATAGCTATCGGCATGGAACTGCTATGGCGTACAAATGGAGACTTCGGACAACAATTACACACAGACCATTCGTTTGCGTTCTGTAGTTTTCGCAGCAGAGCGAAATATTAACACACACACACACACGCAGAATTTTATATACACTGATAACTTTCCATCCCAATATACTCCACCCTTTTATCATTATCAACCCTCAAGCAACAATGCAACCAATAAAACCATTTTCAAAGAGTAAATATAATGTTCAAAGAGTAATTATTGATCCGTATTTTGCGTTATGTTCTTCAAATTACTAAATATCTATCAGATCGGTATAAAACCGTGCCTAAAACCTTCCACAGGTATAAATTAGTAACTGTATAAATATTAAAGTCTCCGCGTCTTGTTGTTCGGACGTGATAAGCGTACATCGAACAGACATTCACATTAATATATAAAGATAAATAGCTATTCGATCGCCCTAAAATCGTGCCTAAAGCCTTCCCCGAGTAGACATCAGTAACTGTACAAATTTTTAGCTCTTAAGGTCTTGTGGTTCAGACGTGATAAACGTACACCGAACAGACATTCACATTTATGGATATAGAAGAAGAAGATTACAATCACCCAGATGTTCAAATGTTTCTAAATCTATGGAAGTTAACTACTGTGGTTACTAGTCCCTAGGCTTACAAAATACTTAAACTTACAAACTACTTAAACTAACCTAATGCCCGAGGGAGGATTGTAACCTTCGACGGGGAGAAACCGCGCGCTCCACAGCAAGGCGCCCTAGAGGGCTCGGCCATTCCACCACGATTGTAGTCACTCAACTTCGTCACATTCCCGTTCACATCAGCATCATCAACAACGGCCGCAATTTGCTGCTCACCCTGTCCGTCAGATCGTATATGCAGCTATATAACAGCCGTTATAACACATTTCTCTGGGGAGCTCTTGGCGATATCCCTTGTGTCTCATAAACTGTTTTGTTATACTGGACCACTGTTTCACTGTCATCCCACTCCCGAGTTGAGTACTGAGCTCACAGCCCACATGGAACGAACAAAGTGTCGCTGTCTTGACATAGACGAAGTCTGTGTGTATAACATTCGTCAGTTGGTGTTAAAACCATCAAACACACACTCCAAACACGTTACATTTGGTGTCAGAAAGAGCTCAACTCGGTGAGAAGGTGGGAATGGAGTAGTTGGTTACAATAATTGAAAGGGGAAGCTTTAGTAATTTTTTTGGTTTGATCAGTGGTATAGCCATTTCAATAAGTTTCTTATAGTAATACGCCTTAATTTTTGTTTTTATTGTTATTCTCGTTAGTATGAGTACGGACAAGCAAACCGTTGCAAGGAAGCGTCCAACAGTACAGGACGCTACAACGTTAGATGCAATTCAAAGTTTTGTTAACTAGGTGGCACAGTTCAAAAATGATAATAATAGACTGATGCAATAGATAAGTAATGCTCGGCAAGAAGGCACAATCTGCCCTCCTTCGATTCTTCCGCAGCCACTTTGGTAACTCCTTTTTCTGGCAAACCTGGGGAAGATGTCAAAGCCTTTTTTGACGATTTATTGGCAGCAGCTAAATTAGGATTGCGGTCTGACGAGAAGTTGTTGCAAATGACGAAATTGCGTCTGGTAGGGGAGGCTAAGGCGCATGTTTTGTACAATGAGGAATTAAGAAATGCATTAACTTTAGGCCACTTAAGAAAGGGATTGTTAAAGAGGTTTCGAAGGCACAATAGTGGTAGAGTTTATAGGGAGAATTTGTTGTTAGTCAGCGACAAAATGAGTCGCTGGAAAGTTATGGAGATAAGTTTAAGAGAGTTAATGTTAATACATACCAGTTACCTGATAATGACGTGGTCAATAAGGTCATTTTACAGGACGTGGAAAGTAGGGCGCTCGATACTTTTTTGCGGAAGCTGCCGGCTGAAATGTCACGCCGCGTGAGAGCGGAATTCCTTAAATCTTTGGATGAAGCCGTCTCTGTGGCAACAGCTTTCAAGGAAATTGATGTTGCAACGCGAGCGAAGGAACGGCGCAATGTTTTCCCAGCGGGGGTACGATGCTTTAGGTGTGACCGGCAGGGTCACATTGCAAAAAATTGCAGGTTACCGCATTGTAGACTGTGGGACACTCGGACACTCGGACAGGGATTGTAAGGCAGGACGGAATAATGACAGAAGGAGGCCGTTAAACGGCAATGGGGGTCCAAGAACGGTCGTCTCGGGCTCCCGTTAAACTTCCACGCAGTAAAAATGCACGAAAAGGCGGATTGTTGGATATTAGGGACAATGGGGGATCGGACGTTAAAATTTGTAATAGATACGGGTGCCGATGTTTCAGTGGCAAGTATATTGAAAGTAGGGAGTGTTGCCCTCCCAGGCTTAAGTTAAGTGGAGTTGGAGGTATTGGGGTACGGTCACTAGGGTGTACCACGTTGGTGTTTTCAGTTAATGGTGCGCAATTTCAGAAAACGGTAGAAGTGGTGTCCAGAATGAATGACGGGTATGACGCGATTCTGCGACTTGACTTTCTCAATAAACATCATGCTATAATCGATTTCGGTCATCAAACGGTGCAACTTGATTGCGTCTTATTTCCATTAGGTGGCACAGCTGTAAAGGACTTACCGCTGCAAGATTCTCCGAAGCGCAAGGAAGAATCACCTTGAGAATAGGTTCGCGTGATAAAGTACCTTTGGGTACAGGGAAGATATTCTGCATAGATGTGCATACCGTCTTACCTCCGGATACATTGTCTTTAATAGAGCGCCGGCTGCGGTGGCCGAGGAGACCAAGGCGCTCCAGTCACGGTCTGCACGGCCACTACGGTCGGGGGTTCGTATCCCCCCTCGGGCATGGATATTTGTGCCGTCCTAGTTCGTAAGTAGTTCATAAGTAGTTTGTAAGTTTAGGGACTGATGACGCCGTAGTTAAGTCCCATGGACTTTACAAACATTTGCATTTTTTGCTTTAATAGAGCCTCTAGCGGCGAACGAGAAATTAGATACGGCACACTGTTTTGTGCAGAGAAGTATAGTAAAGATTGAGGAGATAGATGGGGTCAAAAAAGTAACGGTACTAGTAGATAATTTTGGAAGGGAAGATAGAGAGTTGACGAAAGGAATATTGTTGGCGATAATTAGTACCTTCTTCTCTCTACGCTGGCCTCAAGGCGTACCCACTTTTGACTTTTTCGGACCGTGAAAAGTTCAACACCTTCTTACATACTGGGCAGAGACCTGATGTTCTAACGCTCCAATTACCGGGCACTACCTTCATCTCTTGAGTGCTTGCTGCCTATTGGCTAACATCAAACAGATATGATAAATCGCTGGCCGCGGTGGCCGAGGGGACTGAGGCGCGCCAGTCACGGTCTGCACGGCCACTACGGTCGGGGGTTCGAATCCCCCCTCGGACATGGATATTTGTGCCGTCCTTCATATTAGCTAGTTCATAAGAAGTTTGTAAGTTTAGGGACTGATGACTCCATAGTTAAGTCCCATAAGCTCTACAAACATTTGATTTAAGCATTCACAGAGGTTGGCTCCAACTTTTTTCTGTGTCGAAAGATACCGTACATGTGTGGTCCTAAAGTTTCAGGCAACCTGTCCATTCCAAGCGCTGGACACTGGAATTCCCTTTGTTGATAGGATCAGCAAAATGAAATCGTTATGCAGCCCAAACGTGGTAGATCCTGTAGACTGAATGTCGTAGCTTTTCTTTAGCTGACCGCTATATGAAAAGTCACATACATGCCTAGTATGGTACTGAATATTAACACTTTCCCTGTCCTGCTTCCTGAAGTTGCCGATAACAAGAGGTGGTAATAACATCGTATACCTTTGGTCCCCACATAGACTTCCCTCATGTATCTAGTATATTTAGTCATCAGTACTGTACTTTGGTTCCTTACCTCATATCCTACAATAAATTGAAGTCCCTTTGCTCCCTACTTCAGTTGCCTCATTATCGTTTCTTCTTTTTGTTAGCTTTTACGGAGATGTCATCTTCTTGGGGTAACATCAGAATCGCAGCTTTCAAGATTGATCCATTACTAAAAGATCCTCAGAATAGTTAACATTGTAATTTAGAAAGTATTAACAAAACTTTTATATTATATTGTGAACACAATCTTATTCTTGAAGAACTAAATTATTAGAACTAAACTTCTTCTAAACCATTTACAATGGTCGATACTTCGAAGGTGGTTACAGAAGTCCGTTGGGGAAGCCGGAATGGCTTCTCGGTACGGCGTCGAACGGTCTTCTGTGATTTCTTCCGTAGCGGACTTCTTATTCTCCGGAGTCTTCCATGAGGCTTGGTGGATTCGAGACTGACTGGCAAGTCGCCTGGCTTGTCTCTAAAAGGCGACCGTCGGCCAATCGCGAGCCGGCGTAGGAATACTTCACTGGTTCTCAGCTACGCAGCGAAGGTTCAAATTAGACTCGAGAATAGTCTATTTACAGTTGCGTGTTTTCCGTGGTATAACACCTGCTAGCGATTGAATCGGCTGATACGTACAGCTTCAATTTATGGCGTGCTGTCAGCTTTATAGGGGCAAGCTGACAGCACACACCTCCCTTCCTGGGGGATCGTCGGGGATCGACGACAGCGATGTTCTGTTGGTTCGCCAGAGCCTCTTTGTGAAGGAGGCGATGGAGGCTCACCTCTGGGATGAACTGCGCCTTGGGAGAGGCTGTGAGAGAAGCTGCTGTGGTGCCAGCGGCTTGGATACGTCGTCGTCGAGCGAGAGCGGCAGTGACGGCGGGCCTGGCAAAGGTTCTGGCTGGGAGGAGGAATGCGTTGGCTGTGGTGCCGGCCGCTGCATCGGCTGTACTGGTGACTGCGTCGGCGCTGGTGCTGCAACATTGCCCATCCAGCGATTAGATGGTAGAAAGTCGGGTGTGTCTGAGGAGGAAGGAGGAAATGAAATACTTCTGCATTTGCTGCCCTGAATTAACAGCAGATGTTGGTGTAATACCAATGTACGTTCCCACTACATCGGCGGCGAAACTAACAAGAACGCGAAATCCCGTCTTATATTTCAAAATGTCGCGGTAATTTTTCCTACTACACGCCCTTGTCCACCTAGTACCTTTAAACTTGTAAAATACGATTTACTGATGTCATTACACAGCTTGCGAGATATAATGGCGCCGTGCCGGTTAGTCGTGCGCACTGGGGTGCCGTGCTGCGGTGTGCGCAGCCGTTGCCGTTGGAGGTTCAAGTCCCCCCTCGGGCAAGGGTGTTTGTGTTGTCCTTAGGTTGGGTTGCCTTAGTTTAAGTAGTTTGTAAACTACGAACTAATAACCACGTAGTTGAGTCCGATAGATTTACAAACATTTTAGCTACAATGGCAGACGATCCTGCATATATTTCAGTACTTTCACATGCATTGTCGTCATATTGTAGCAGTTGACGTTTCTGCTTGAGCGTCCGCACTGAAAGCTGGAATGTGCTCTAGACGTAAATGTGTAACTAACCACAGAAATCCTTACCAAAATTTTTAAAGTTAAATATTCCCAGTGGCCCAATCTCTGGCTATTATCTACGTATCTGATTCACGTTATCACAGTGCCAGTGTTCCAAACGGCATACTCCTCAGTATTTCTCTGTTTTAAGCGTTGCAATTACAGTAGAACAAATGCTATGATACAGTATGTTGCAGGAGATGTCTGCAATCCTCAGCGTTACACTTATTTAACAAAAATATTGCTAAAAAGCATAAAGATGAACAGGGTACACAGTTTGATGATTACCAAATTACGATAATTATAGCAGTTACAAAAAATAAACGTGATTTTAGAAAATCAAGAATAATATGGAGTGTTAGTTTTTACATTCTCAGTTCTGATTTAGAAAATGTTAGTATAGGAACCTACTGGCAGCAGTGGCGGCTGGTGCTTCAGATGTCTGGGGGTTCACTTCTCTCAGTGCCGGATCTTGATAGTGGCACCCCCCCCCCCCCACCCTCGCTCGGCGTCCACAGAGACAATTTGGCGCACCTCTGTGAGTGGCGCCGGGGGAAAACGCCCTGGTTTGCTACCCCACCTCCATTTAGATATATTTTCGTTAAAAGATTTGCAGAATGTCTTACCTCGGCTTGTTTGCGCTTTCTACATCTCGAGCTGAGGCGTCGGCCTACCTAGCTTCTTTATTTTACACTTTGCGTCCAAGCTTAATGGTGAGTAATTTGTTTCTAAAAGATACTGGACGTTGTTCATTTTTCTTTGGTAAACACCAAGATCATATGAATATGCACATCAACACTAAAACACAGTAAGTAACTGATTACACTCTTAAGTGACTGTTACAAAATCAATCTGTTACGATGAAGAGACAAGCTACCTTCGCATCACGTGACACTGTAAGCAGCACACCCTCCTAACCTCACGCATGCGCAAAGGCTGCTCTCCCCCACATCTTTCCAAACAGTTAAATATTTGTTACAATGAAGAGTATAAATGTGATTTACCCACAAAATCGCGACACATTTGCTAAAACGTCCAAAGATATGTGACAATTAACAATACAAAAGTCATTGTTGCTCCTGTATCTGTTCAGTTAAAAAAAATTTCTTGCAGTCGGTCTCTTAACTACTACCTTCGACGGCGCAGCACGATGCCGCTAACCACGCGGCTATTCTTGCTAGGTGCAGTGTAGTGACTTTATTATTATTCATGATCGCATCTTCTGAAGGCTTTTACAGATGACCCGTCTTCAATTTATAGTTATATGATATTTTACCAAATATGGCGTGTTTTTGATTAATCTTAAATGAGCTAAAAACAAATCTGAAATGCGGATGTTGCCTTCATGGAGGATTTGCGCATGCGCAAGGCGAGGTGCACAGTAGCTCCAATGTCTTACTTCGGGACCATTCGTGCGTAAGCGCCAGAGCTCGAGTAGCCAGGAGCTGGTATCTCTATCAGCTCCAACGCCAATGTTAAAAGCGGCGTTTCTCATCGCCCCTCCCTTCCATGGGAACGCTCATATGCTGCCTCCAGGGGGTTCAGGAGAGAATTTGAACCTCAGTCGAGCATGTGAATTGCAATGCTGCGGCCAATGCCGCCTATATTTAGGTGCGTTTATGCTGCCACCTCGCTGCTCGCCGACATGGCTTTGCGATGATGAATCAAACCCACAGAGTTTTACCGGCCCATTTAGCGTACACCATCGCATCTCGCCCAGTTCGCTGATCGCTACGATCCTCGCTAGGCGATGATATCAAACTTGTTTGAGTTTCGCACTATGATCATCGCCGCCCGGCCTGAAACTTGCACTGTAATTGGTTGCTTCAAAGTCATTCTAACAAAGCGGCGTTTGACTGTTGCGCACATGGTACTCTCGTGCCCATCGTGCACAATATTGTTTGTTTGAGATAGTTTCAATGGAGGCAACAATGACTGAAGATCTGAAGCAGATTATTATGTCTGAAAAAGCGATCTGGATAGGTTTTGAACTGTTGGTAGTACTTGTAAAATATCCGTAGTGAGGACGTTCAGCATTCAAAGGATGCACTCCGTACCTCCTTTTCCTTCTTTCTTTGTGGCGAACAAATCACTGTCACTGTGGTCAGACGATGTGGAGAACAATGTTTCACGCTTCACGCTACTGCAGTTGGGCACTCAGCTGTAACGTAACAGCTGCAGGAGAATACTCACGGCGAGCAGCGAACAGCGGGGTGGCTGCAGCGAGGCTGCCGGCGAGCAGCGAGCTGCCAGCTGCCAGCTGCGATGTGGCAGCATAAACGCACCCTTTAGCGGCCTCACAAAGACTCGTATACGTTCTTTTTTCGCGACGTAAAACGTTTCTCGTGCGATAAAAATACTTTGAATGAGCGTATAAAATGATCTGATAGAGGAACGAAACGAATAATGACAATTTAAAAACAATATTTATTTTATTTATTTATTACTTTTCTCCCTGACGAGCTTCTATCCGGCGGTTCACTGAACCAGTGAACGCACAGGACACCCGCCACTGACTGTCAGTATCAATTTACATCCTCTTACACCAAAGAACATGCAACTGCAAGCATGTCCTCACCACAGGTAGGGCCGGCCGCAGTGGCCGAGGGGACTGAGGCGCTTCAGTCACGGTCTGCACGGCCACTACGGTCGGGGGTTCGAATCCCCCTTCAGGCATGGATATTTGTGCCGTCCTAGTTCGTAAGTAGTTCATAAGTAGTTTGTAAGTTTAGGGACTGATGACCCCGTAGTTAAGTCCCATAGACTATACAAACATTTTTGAACCACAGGTAGGAAGGATGGGATTACCCACCTAATTCCCAAACAACAGTCAGCTGTCCGCAGGCCACAAAGCGCATACTAGGCAACCCTCAGAAACGGGTCTGTTAGCGCTCCACAATGCTCTATTATAAATGAATGTATTCTTTCATGTAGACTGCAGTAATGCAGAAATACCGCTCGTTTGTTTTCGTCTACAGCCCCACAACAGCAGAAATTATTCATTTTGTGAATGAAAGGATGTATTCTTAACAGTATCTCCACTGAGGAATAATAAAACATCTTTACTGGAAATACCTAACGAGTAACAAATGCTGCTAGATTCCGAGTGAGGTTATGTACAGTAGTTGACGATAGTCTCGACCAGCGGTCTATTGTAGTACAAATCCCAGTTTTCTCGGATTTTGATCTCTGTAGAACAATCATCAGCGGGGTTATAAGCGCATTCACTTTTTCAACTAGAGCCAATAATACATGTTCCATACTCTGTGTTACAGTTAACACTTCAGATTACCGATCAGTTCAAATGTTTGTATAGCTTATGGGACTTAACTACGGGGTCATCAGTCCTTAAACTTACAAACTACTTATGAACTAGTTAATCCTAAGGACGGCACAAATATCCATGCCCGAAGGGGGATTCGAACCCCCGACCGTAGTGGCCGTGCAGACCGTGACTGGAGCGCCTCAGTCCCCTCGGCCACCGCGGCAGGCTACAAATAAGTGCAAATTGTTTCGTATGTGGGCACACACCAACTCAGTAATGGATTACTCTAAGTAAGTGATACTAAACTGCGAAGTGGTACTTACTTCTAGAAGAACTATTGTTTATAAGCATGTGGAGTGACCCAAAAAAAAGTATCAAATTTCATATAAGTCATGAACGAATATGGCATTACTAAGAATAGCTATATGAAACCTCCGAAGGAGAAAGGAGTAAATAGGATCTACACACTACACACATCCCCAGTTAAAAACATTGTGATGGAATCCTGTCACATTAGTGATTAGTTTGTCGCTATCCTTGGATAGGTTTACTGGGAAAAACACGTGCACACAACTGATAAATTTAGAGAATACATCTAATGGATAGGTTCGAATCTTTTATTAATTAAAATGTGAAGATGTAAGAAAGCAGATACCGTCTTTCATTCCAGAAGCTAGCCTAGGACGATTATATTGTTGTAAAATCTTACAACATGAGGATACGACAGGGAAAGACACATCACACGATTGGAGAAGACATATATACGGGCGGGTGGGAGGGGATGGCAAGTATACAACTCAAGGTTCGTCTATCATGTTGATGTTCATTTGCAGTGCAGAAGATAATGGTCTTTATTAATCAGAAGTTACACAAATATAAAAAAAGGTAAGAGGGTTATTAATATTCACTTAAGTACAGTGCTTGCTGTTTTGAGCGTATTCAAGAGTTGGATCAGGGTTACACCATCGGTTCTATAGTTACTCCCAGTATGATGATAGCATTAGGGGGAGCACTTGGCTTCTAGTGGTCTTTCAGATCCCGTACCAACCTCACATGATTCCTCCCGATGTTCCCAATGGCAAACCCATTGTAGTAAAAAAGGAAGCTCAAGTCTGCGAGTGGGAATGGGGAGGCTACCTGAACCATTAGCACAACATACCTACGATTTCGACACAGATAAAAATTTGGAGTCAGGCTTGTCAACCCTTCCAATTATTTTACTCCTGTTTTGACTCAGCAGATCTGTTTGATGTTCACCGATTGAGAGAAATCAGTCAAGACATTGTGGAAGTTGCTATAACCGGGTACCTATGTCTAATGTAATACGAAATCTGAAAAAATTACAGTTATTAGCTGTAATTCGATTTTTTTCTGCGCGTGTGATGGTCTTATCCGCTTCTTCTCCATCTAGTACATACAGATTGGTGTGGCTAACCAGAAATGTTTTGAAACGAATTTAATGCATACAAAGTTGTCGAAATTCTAGCACCAACATAAGATTTCACACCAATTTTTGAAATACGCACCGATCTTTCGAAATCTGCAACAAAAAATCGAACAATTATCATCCCATACATTTATTTACGTCTTTCGCTACCACAACCTACATGTCTAGCAGCAGCCGGCCGCGGTGGCTGAGGGGACTGAGGCGCTCCAGTCACGGTCTGCACGGCCACTACGGTCGGGGGTTCGAATCCCCCCTTGGGCATGGATATTTGTGCCGTCCTTAGTTGTAAGTAGTTCATAAGTAGTTTGTAAGTTTAGGGACTGATGACCCCGTAGTTAAATCCCTTAAGCTTAACAAACATTTGAACATTTTGTCTAGCAGCTCATAACACACTGATCGATTTCTCTGTCAATGACAGATCGATGCCGGCCGCGATGGCCGAGGAGACTGAGGCGCTTGAGTCACGGTCTGCACGGCCACTACGGTCGGGGGTTCGAATCCCCCCTCGGGCATGGATATTTGTGCCGTCCTAGTTCGTAAGTAGTTCATAAGTAGTTTGTAAGTTTAGGGACTGATGACCCCGTAGTTAAGTCCCATAAGCTTTACGAACATTTGAACATTTGAACAGATCGATGGATGATGGGGAAAGGAAGAGCGAGGAGGTGATGTAGTACAATTTACCATAGACGTATGACCTGCATGATTATATTTCGGTCGTGGAAATTAGGCATTTTAGTTTACCATTGGGCAGTTTGTATTGGAAAGATCATAGAAGTTTCAGGTGAACAGTTCTTGCCAAAGAGGAAGATGTTTTCGGTTGAGATCAAAGTAATTTTGTAGTTCCCAAAGATGGATTACATAAGTTAGAAAGGGCACACACCAGCTGCATGCCAGTGATGCCGAACTCGACGGCAGTTGCATCGGGCATCACGTGCTCGTACTGCAGTCCCTGTGTAAGACGCGCCAACACTATATGCAATGAATAAAGAATATGAGAATAAATATGATGAATTTTGCTGAGCAATTAGATTTTTAATGTTTATAATCAAAAAGTGGCTGGTTGCCGTTTTTACTATAAACATTATAATACCACAGCCACGGTTCTCACAACGTCAGTTTTTGACAAAATAGAATTAGATTTTTTACTATCGGAGCAAGGGTCCTTCTCGAGCATCTCGTACTCTTACGTATAAATGGTTGGTTTGGAACTTAGCAATGGAAACATAGTAGTGAAACTTCTGATATTGCCTGCAAACTTCTTGGAAGTCGGTAATTTGAATAATTACTTACAGTATCTTTATTTACGACAATGATCACAACCAGTTTTTTCGTCGTTATGACCACCGGTTTCGGTAGGTAATGACCATTTTCAAGTCTGTTGTTACATTCCTTAAAGTAATATAACCACAATGGCATCTTCACAGCATAAGTGTATCTTCATGAATTGGTTGTGATGTAACTTTAAAATAAACATAGAAATGGACCACAGAGCTGGTGACATGTTTACTACGCTACTGCTTGTTTTGCACAGTAGCGTACTAAACATGTCACTTGCTATACGTAACAATATTTTTCTCCTACCCCTGCCGTAAAATGCAGCAACGAGCCCACGACCGAAAAGATCGAACTACCTGAAATAATAAATAAATAAATGACCACTGGCCCGTCTCGAAGCGGGAAATCTGAGTTAAAATTCCTTCCAAGAATAAGTTTTACAACTTTGCCATTTAATTTAATTTAATTCTCTGCAACGGACGATATTTGAATTTTTCGAAGTCATTATTTGGATGTGTGTCTCAGGTTTGAGTACACAGTCATCCATGGCGAGGTGTCCCATATAAGTTTCCTTCAATACGAGCTCGAAGAATCCATCGTGGCACGTAACCAATGTAGATATTTTTCATCGTCATACACAGTTATCATTCTTCTATCATTTTTCAATTAGAAGCGCGGTTTATGCGCTTAGAATCTCTACTGTAGAACAATATTTCTTACATACCTACATATTTACATTATGTGATAAGCTGCAATTAAAAACCCCTGCCGACAATGGCTACAGCTTGTCTCAGAGAAGAGAGAAAGTCGAACGAGTAATGTGTATTATATGTTATACTTCTTATACAGAGCGCACAATTAAAAGTACCGGCAGGCATTACTTTTCAGCGCCGGCCGCAGTGGTCTGCGGCGAGCCAGTCACAGTCTGCACAGCCGCTAGGGTCGAGGGTTCGAATCCCCCCTCGGGCATGGATGTTTGTGTCGTCTTTAGTATAAGGTAGTTCATAAGTAGTTTGTAAGTTTAGGGACTGATGACCCCGCAGGTAAGACCCTTGAGCTTAACAAACATTTGAACATTTTTTACTTTGCAGCATTGCATCGTACTTAGTACTGGATGTCAGTATATTGGTAAACGTTACGGAGATTCTGTAAAGAAGTTTCTTCTCATGAGTTGTCACACTAAAATCACCATCAATTTCTTCCAGAAACAGTGGTGTTAATTTTAGTGATTCTTCTATTTAATAGACAAATACTTTTACAATTATTTTTAACAGTGTGGTATCAGCTAAAACTGCTTTAATGGGCGGTGGTTACTTCGTTGAAACTATTCTCTAACGTTTCGTCTCCGACTCAGGCTTACAGTCGAGAAGTTTTGCGTCACTAGATATAATTTTGTATTCGGCATCACGTACCGACTTGTGATGTTGGCGGTGCAAGTCTACCAATTTTCCCCAGCCGTTAATGCTATTGGCCTTTCACCTCCGAAGAAATCTCTGACAATCCGAGACGGCATGGTAGGGAGTAGTTTTCTATACTGAGTATGACCTGTCAACTCGGCAGTTTTAATGAAGTAAACTTTTGTCGTTAAGGCCATCATTGTATGATAAGGGAAAAGTCTTTCCTTGGGAAAGCGAACCAACCTCATCTGTTCAAATGCAAATTATAATTGAAAAGGTTTTCTGGGTAATAATTTTGTTCTTTAGGCACTTTTCACGACGGTGTGGCAACATGTCTCATTACTAGGAAACCTCTGTTTATTGCTTCTTAATGCATGAACTGAGAATGTAGAGAGCCGACAGAAGTTGGAGGTAATACGCTCGAATTTATTTAGCCGAGAGAAAACTAAATAACGACGTCGTTGCCTACCGACACCACCAGAATAAACAAGAAATCACATATTTTCTGTAAGTTATGGACAGAATTGTAATTAAAATAAAGTTAAAAGTGTGTAGTGTACGCTTCTATGGTGTAATGTGACACAAGGAATTTCGGAACATTAGAGCATCCTGACTGTAAAACACAACAGAGATGAGACAGAAGTCATAGGACAGCTACGTTCACAGGTATATGTAGCGCTAGTATCGTGTACACAACGTGTGAGAGGGAAAAACTGTCATTTGTTCTCCGGTGATTTATATGAAAATGTTTCCGACGTGATTGTGGTCGCACCACAGGAATTGATACGTATTTTGCGTGGAATGGTAGTTTCGGCTTTACGTACTGGACATTCCGTCTTGAAAATCGTTAGAGAATTCAATATTCCGCGTTCCACAGTGTCACGTTTTTGTCGAGAATGAATTTCAGGAATTATGTTTCACCACGGACAATGTAGTAGCCGACGGCCTGCTTTGATAACAGACAGCAGCAGCGTCTCCCTGCAGTTGTTAGCGGTAACAGACAAGCAACATTACGTCAAATAACTGCACAAATAAGTGCAGGACGCACGACGTCCTATGACGCTGCGCGCTAACTGGAGTTAATGGACTGTGGTAGCGGACTATCGACTAGAGCGCCTTTGTTAATGCCTGTAGCGCCTCTCCCGGTTAATGTTTTAATGTTTGTTAAGCTTAAGGGACTTAACTACGGGGTCATCAATCCCTAAACTTACAAACTACTTATGAACTACCTACAACTAAGGACGGCACAAATATCCATGCCCGAGGGGGGATTCGAACCCCCGACCGTAGTGACCGTGCAGACCGTGACTGAAGCGCCTCAGTCCCCTCGGCCACCGCGGCCGGCCCTCTCCCGGTCTTCGTCACCTTATACGAGGTATGTCCACAAAGTAAGTTCCAGTTGGTTATATAAATCAAACGTGAACAGATACAGAAAAAAATATTTATTGTATAAAAATCTGCATCTGTTCAACTATTCCGGCCGCGGTGGCCGAGGGGACTGAGGCGCTCCAGTGACGGTCTGCACGGCCACTACGGTCGGAGGTTCGAATCCCCCGTCGGGCATGGATATTTGTGCCGTCCCAGTTCGTAAGTAGTTCATAAGTAGTTTGTAAGTTTAGGGACTGATGACCCCGTAGTTAAGTCCCATAAACTACACAAACATATTTTGTTCAACTACGTTTCTACATAACTTCCGAAATTTTGTAGGCACTTGTCATAGCGTGGGACAAGTTTTTATGTGCCTTCTTCACAGAAGGTTGCCGCATGTGTATTCAACCATGTGGCAAACATGTTCTTACAGCTCATCATCGTTGAAGTGTTGACCACCAAGGACAGATTTTAGGTGTAAGAAGAGATGAAAGGAGTCTTCTTCTCACCTTCACGTTGCCGCCCGACCTCACAAGGGCGAAAGTGACCAACCAACTCTTACGGGAATTTCACTGGGACGTGTTTGATCATCCTCCGTACAGTCTCGCTCCTAGCGACTTTCTTCTTACACCTAAAACCTGTCCATGGCGGTCAACACTTCAGCGATGATGACGAGCTGAAAGAACATGTTACCACATGGTTGAATACACAGACGGCAACCTTCTACGAAGAAGGCATACAAAGACTTCTGCCACGCTATGACAAATGCCTACAAAATTTCGGAAGCTATGTAGAAAAGTAGTTTAATAGTTGTATATTTTTGTACAATAAATATTTTTTCTGTGTCTGTACAGGTTTGTTTTATATCACCAAACGGAACTTACTTTGTGGACATAGCTCGTAGGTTGGGCCATAGACGACTGGAATACCTTGCTTGGTTAGATGAGTCCAGATTTACGTTCGCAAGAGCTGATTGTAGGGTTCTTGTGTAGCGCAGACCTTAAGAAACCATGGATACAAGGCACTTAAAAGTCACATTACTGGTCTTAAATTTTAAGTAGTTTAGTTAGTTTTTTTAACCTTACAATATTCTCGTATCAGGCATACAAATACGTTTCACAGGTCTATTGAGAGAACAATTCTTACTCTCGAGTTTTTTCAATTCATCGGTTAAGATATCTTTCCTATTATTGCACAGACAGGATTCTTGTTCCTTCTCTTTTGTATGGACAATTTTTTGCTGACACATCTTACTGATTTCACTTATGCTATGTATCTGTTGCAAAATTGTACTTTACTAACATTATGTTCCTGCTTTACTAAACCAGTGTATAACTAAATTCTCAATATATTTCTCTAGGTGGCCTTTATGAATTTGTACTTACATAATACTTGGGTAGTGTCCTGTGAGAGTTCATACGTTGAAATGTTTGTAAAGGTACTGGACCAACCTGCTATGGTCATCAGTCCTTAGACTTTCAAACTACGTTACACTAAGCCTTTGTATCTCCATCGCACACACCAATGTCCGACGGAAGACTCAAACTCCGGCGGGAACGGTCGCTCAACAGGTAGCAAGACGCCTTGGACCACGCGGCTATTCCGCGCGGCCCTTACATCTACATCTACATAGATACTCTGCAAATCACATTGCAGTGCATGGCAGAGGGTTCATCGAACCGCTTTTATGATGTTTCTCTACAGTTCCATTCTCTAATAGCCCGTGGCAAAAAGGAACACCTAAATATCTCTGTCCTCGATCTGATTTCTCTTATTTTATAACGATGATCATGACTCCCTATGTAGGTGGCTGCTAACAATGTATGTACGCATTCGAAAGGGAAAGCTGGTGAAAGAAATTTCACAAATAGATCTCGCCGCAACAAATAACGCCTTTCTTTTAATGATTTCCACCCCAACTCGTGCATAATTTCGGTGACACTCTTCCCCTATATCGCCATAATACAAAACTAGCTGCCCTTCCCTGAACTATCTGTAAATCATCAATCAGTCCCAACTGTTGTGGATCCCACAATGTGCAGCAATACCAATGTTCTAATGTTTGTAAAGTCTGTGGGACTTAACTACGGGGTTATCAGTCCCTAAACTTACAAACTACTTATGAACTACTTACAAACTAGGACGGCACAAATATCCATGCCCGAGGGGGGATTCGAACCCCCTACCGCAGTGGCCGTGCAGACTGTGACTGAAGCGCCTCAGTCCCCTCGACCACCGCGGCCGGCTGCAGCAATACTCCAAAATACGACGCACAAGTATAGTGTAGAAAATTTCTTTGGTAGAACTGATGCATCTTCTAAGTTATTATATCTTGGGCCCACAGTGTTCGAAATGTCGTATATTGACATATTATGAAAGGTTAAAAAAATGTTCAAATGTTTGTTAAGCTTATGGGACTTAACTACGGGGTCATCAGTCCCTAAACTTACAAACTACTTATGAACTACTTACGAACTAGGACGGCACAAATATCCATGCCCGAGGGGGGATTCGAACCCCCGACCGTAGGGGCCGTGCTGACCGTGACTGGAGCGCCTCAGTCACCTCGGCCACCGCGGCCGGCTATGAAAGGTTAGTCCGAAACACTGTAATCAATTATTTTATTTTTATATCACAAGATATCTTTCGGTGTTAAGTGCCATCGTCAGGTGATTCTGAAAAAACATTTTCTTTTATCATCATTTATCCTATTAGTATTTCTGGGTATTTAGTTGAATTGACGGCATGTAGATTTGACTGGTTTCTCGTGTAACTGAAGTTTAACGCAATCCTTTTAGTGGTCATGTGGATAAATTCACACTTATCATTATGAAGAATCAATTGTCATTATTTGCAACAGGCAGATATCGTATCTAAACCATTATGCAAGTTGCTTTTGATCCTCTGGTGACTTTACTAACCGATATATGACAGCATAATCCGTGAACAGTCTCCTAAATCGTTTATAAAAAGAAGGAACAGTAGAGACCCCACTAAACGTGCCTGGCGAACGACAGATATCACATCTGTTCTACTCGATGACTTACCGTCAGTTACTACGTATTCTGTCCTTTTTGACAGGAAATCACGCATACAATCGCACAAGTGTCGCTATATTCCATAAGCACGCAATTTGATTAGATGACGATTGTGAGGAACAGTGTCAAGTCTTTGGGAAATATAGAAATACGGAATCTATTTGACATCCTTAGACGATAGCACTGATGACATCATGAGAGTAAATAGAATAATACTTTATGAATCTGTGTTGACTATGCGTCAACAGATCGTTCCCTTCGAGGTATATGTTCTAAAATCCTGTTGAAAAACGACGTGGATAATATAGGCCTGTAATTTTGCGGATCACTCATATTGCCTTTATTCAATATTGGAGTGACCTGTGCATCTTTCCAGCCTGGGTACAGATCATTCAATGAGCGAGCGATTGAATATGATACCTAGGTATGTGGTTATTGCATCAGCATATTCTGAAAGGAACCTAATTGGTATACAGTCGAGACCGGGACAGATTTTTGTTAAGTGATTTATATATGCTTCGTCTTCTTTGCTTAAGAAATTTTGGAAAGCTGTATTAAGCAATTCCTCTTTAGCAGAATTGTCATCAATGGCATCACCATTTCTATCGTGTAGTGAAGATATTGATTGTGCTTTACTGCTGGCATGCTTTACGTACGACCAGAAGTTCTTAGGCTTCTCTGCCAAATTACGTGACAGGGTTTTGTTGTGGCAACTATTCTAAACTTCTCGCATTGAAGTTCGAACTAAATTTCCAGTCTCTTTAACAGATTGCCAGCCTCGGGGAGTTTGTGTCCGTGTTTGTTAATTTGTTTGGTATAATTCTGTCAATGGTTGTCGATATTATTTCTTTGAACGTAAGCCACATCTGATATAAATTGCCATTGTTAGTTTCGAAAAACTGGAGATTCTCATTCAGGAAAGCGTTAATAGAATTTTTATCTGAGTTTTCGAATAAATATCAAATGTTCAAATGTTTGTAAGTCTATCGGACCAAACTGCGTGGTCATCAGTCCGTAGCTTACAAACTACTTAAACCTAGGTAACCTAACCTAAGGACAACACACACACCCATGCCCCAGGGAGGACTCGAACCTCCACGGCGAGCAACCGCGCGCTCCGCAGCGAGACGCTTTAGTCCGCTCGGCTACTCCACCGCGGCTCGAATAAATATACTTTTATTTTAATTTTGGTGTATTTAAAAAAGTTCTATATTAAGTGTCACTACGACAAATCTGTGTTCACTAATCCCTAGGTCTCTTTTGGTGCTCCGGATTAGTTGTTACTAAGAAGTCAAATATGTTCTCATAACCATTTACCATTCTAGTGTGTTGATGAACTAATTGCTCGAGATAATTTTCGGAGAATTCGTTCAGTACAATTTCGGACGGCGTTTTATGCTTGCCTCCTATATGAACATGTAGTTTTGCTTACACACCGAGAGTAAGTTAAAGTCGTCACCAATTAAAATTATATGCTTTGGGTACGTTTTTGAAATTTGATCCAAGCTTTCCTTGAATATTTCTGCAATCAAATCGTCTGAGTAGTGGGCCGGTGAAAAGAAGCAATTATTAATTTATTTTGCTTGGTATAACCCATACCAACTCACAGGAACAGTATACTTCAATATTTCTACGTTTGACCATAGCAGGTGTCGATAAACTTTCAACTACATTGTACTACGTAATTGGTTGGCGGAACCACTTCACCTATAAATAACCTTCAACTTAGCGGCCGACGCTCACGTCGCCTTTGACCTCTCACTACCTCTTTCTCCTCCACGTAACTGATCGTCTTCTCTGTCGCTATTTTACCTCTGTACACCCCTTTTACCTAATTAATTGGCCGACGCCGGCCGCTGTGGCCGAGCGCTCTGCGGAGCACCAGTCACAGTCTGCACGGCCACTACAGTAGGGGGTTGGAATCCCCCCTCAGGCATGGATATTTGTGCCGTCCTTAGTCTTAGCTAGTTCATATGTAGTTTGTAGGTTTAGGGACTGATGTCCCCGAAGTTAAGTCCCATAAGCTATACAAACATTTGAACAACAATTGGCCGGCTTTCCTGTCTTCTTATAATAAACATCTTAACACTATTATTTATCAACATCATTCTTCATGTATCAACAAATTACAATATCTATCATTGGAAACATCTTCGCCGTATGATTTCGTGCCATTTCCTAGTGTTTTAGAACATATACATTATTGAGAGTATGCCACTCTTTTATTTCATAGTAATTTGTCATGTTCAGTTACCCGGTTTAGCGTCGTCCTCTTCTTCAGCTTCAACTGCTAGCTTCATTATAATTTAATATGATAATACTGTGCAGCTTAACGATAATTTTCCGTTCTTACTCTCTTAGTTCCCTGTCTGCTGGTGCAACATTTTATCGTTCTCTTGCCTGTCAATAAGATATTCTTTTGTACACTATTTCCTTTCTGTTGGTGTTTTCGTATTTCTGTTTTCATTTTTAACCGTGCTTTGCAAATGTTCATACTGGTGGGTTGCATGTATTGGTCATCAACTGGGATTTCGTTATCATATTTTGTGTTTATGTCAAATATCTTTTTAGACTTTTGTAGAGTTTACTAAACCTACTGTGGTGCTTGAGGAAAATTAAAGAAGATGGTGATTATTTCTGAATGATGAAGAGAAAAGAGCTAAGAAAGTGAAATGAAAGGAAGTAAACTGTCATTTAACTAAAAATGTTCAAATGTTTGTTAAGCTTATGGGACTTAACTACGGGGTCAACAGTCCCTAAACTTACAAACTACTTATCAACTACCTTATACTAAGGACGGCACAAATATCCATGCCCGAGGGGGGATTCGAACCCCCGACCGTAGTGGCCGTGCAGACCGTGACTGGTCATTTAACTCGGGTGCCTGGTAATCGTCAGTTACGTGGCAATGCAAAGAACGCTATTGTCCCCTGTGGTTTCTCTTTCGTACGTAATGTTCTATGATGTCAGTTCTGTTGTATATGTCTTTGATTGTTCCTGTTTCGAATCAGAATTGATACCGTCATCCTCCACAGAAGAATGAAAAATATTCTTGACAATTCTCTACTAAAGGGACGTTTCTAGAAGCTGGCTGTCAAGCCTGTCTAGGCGATATCCTGACCTCCATTAACCCCTGTAAATGCTCCATTAGTGCCTTTGTTTGATTCATTTCCATCGAAATAACTTTGTTTCGTATACTTTCAACTACCGTCCTGTGTAATGAAACGTCATTCCATGTGCTTGAGATCATTTTACTGGAATGTTTCTTCCGATAAAATGCACTAGTTTTCCTTTGCTATTTCGTTGAGAGTACATGCATAGCGCCCTTAGACTGTTGAATAAAAACAACTTGATGAGTATCACTAACCTGAATTATTTCTTTCATTTCCTCCCATTTGCTCAATATTACCTGCTACTTTACTTAAATTGTCATTTACTTGGTATATTTCTGGACATTTTTCTACTGTTTGCTCCGTTACTTTCAATTCACCTAAAATCTCATTTCCATTGCCTTTCAAGCGGATAGAACTTATCATTAATACTAATTAATAACACAGCATTTTTGATCCACCACTTTTTCATTAATTATGTTAATTAGAACGTTAAATTCGTTATTAACTATACATATAACCATTTTTAATTTTTCATCTAGTTTTAGTATTCCCTGATCAATTTTCAGCGAAAAGTCTGCTGATCGAACTTTATTGTCATTCGCCTCATTTTCCAAAACCTCGAACTGACAATTCTTGTTAGCCAACTCAAGATTGATTCCATTTCAGCTGATATCAAGCCTTCCTATGGATTCTTGTAATTTCGTTTTTCATTCTGCTCTAACTTGTTTTAGTTCCGTTTTCTTTTTTTGTTGTGTTGGTTTTTTTATCCTAATTTTTAATATTTTTGAAATTTCTTCATGTTTAACTGCATTTTATTTTTGCTCCTTTAAAATTAATTATAATATCGACATTATTTTAGCTCCTCACTTCATTTTCAACGCCATTTTATCTTTTGCACAAGCCATCTTATAGGCAATTGACAGCTAAAAGAAATCTAGTCAAAGACATGAGAAAGTAATCAAAGAGAGAAAAGAATTGGCACACACACACACACACACACACACACAAACGAAAAATGTAATAATAATAATGAGAAAAAAATACAACTCTCTCCCTTTCCCAAAATCCCCATCTTTGACTGTCTCTATCCATGCCCCTCTCCATCTTTCTGTCTCTAATTCTGTTCTACACCTCTTCACAATCTGGATTCACAAAAAAAAAAAAAAAAAAAAAAAAAAAAAAAAAAAAAAAAAATCAATAATTAATATATCAGTATCTGGTGCTGTCCTCTATGCAATCACATAACACACACACACACACACACACACACACTGACACAAAGCAAAGATAGGACAAACAAATACTCAACAGTTGGCAACACCAGCAAAAACAAAAACACAACACAAACAAAAATGACATGTGCCTAGTGGTGCTAACTGTGAAGTGCTGGAACAACAAAAACAGCAAAATGCACGGAATTGAAGCACAACAGCTGAAAGCAACCAATGAGCACCAGATGTAAAGCTATATCCATTAAATATTGTAAGTACAATATCCAGATATCAATACTATACCAAAATAACGCATCAGAGCTGTTGATAGGCTAAAAAATACTGAGAAATGTAAATATAAAATTTTGTAAAAAATAATAATGTATATATTAGAGGCCACTGATGATGCCTTCCAAATAAAGGCGAAATGCATATGGCAATAGCATATTTTATTAAATCAGTTGTATAGACAGATAAGTGAAATACCTTCAATATAATATTATAATTTAGCAACTGTGGTAAAAAACAGGAGAAAAGGAACTAAAAATATTGCTACTTATTTCCGAACGCTCTGCACTGTACATAACAGCTTAGTCGCTCTTGAACAGCCGGCGTGTAGTAGCCGAGTATCTAAGGCGCCTCGCTGAGGAGCGCACGGTTGCTCGCCGTCGGAGGACCGAGTCCCCCCTGTGTGTGTGTGTGTGTTTGGTCAGATAGATTTACAACATTTGCTCTTGAACAAATCTTAGGTTTCAGAATGCTAGCGTTACACTTACATTGGTTTGACCTCTGCTGAGTGCGTGAAGTCGTTGCGTGTGGTATCTGCTCCTCCGGCTGCTCGTCTTGCCAATTGTGCCAGCTGTTGCCTGCCCCGAGGGGACTGAGGCGCTCCAGTCACGGTCTGCAAGGCTACTACGGTCGGGAGTTCGAATCCCCCCTCGGGCATGGATATTTGTGCCGTCCTTAGTATTAGCTAGATCATAAGTAGTTTGTAAGTTTAGGGACTGATGACCCCGTAGTTAAGTCCCATAAGCTCTAAAAACATTTGAACATTTTTTTTTTTGTTGCCTGCCCGCGTGCCGACATATCAGGCCCATCCGACGCCATGCGCAGCTTTCCGTGTCTTGCTGCTTGCTTCGCGCTGCGTCGTGTCATAGTCTGCTGGCTGTTGAAGTGAGGAAATACGTAATCCACACAGACATATATTACTAGACTGGCAATGTCATATACAATATCATTGGGGACAGTGAAGTCTCGCCGCCATATTTCTATACTATAAACGTGTAAACAGTCGTTTGCGTTATTACGAGAAACAGCTGAAAATTAGCGATGAACTGACGTAACTAGGCTGTCTTTAGCCTTTTGACATATGGGAAATTCGTGTGTTGTAGGTGGCTATAGTTTTTTCAG